>CM038674.1:104900936-106100936 GCA_021605145.1 Aegilops bicornis
GGACAGCAATTGTAAGAAGATTTGATAATTGAAATGTCATGCTAGTAGAGAGACGTAGGTAAGTTGAATTATGAAAGTACTCACTTGTGTTTTGTATTGCAGGGGAGGCCACTTATGCGTGCAAACATGGCAACAGAAAGACATGCTGGTCAGATATACACTAGAGCTATGTTCGAACAGTTTGGGCATATATTTTACGAGTCTGGTGCATATCAAGTGGAAGAGATCGAAAAAGGTAAAGAGTATGTTGCAATACATACAGACGCTGCACGGAGGGAGAAATGGTGCAGAACTTCATACAAGGTGACTGTGCTCGAAGGAGGGGGGAGTTTGATTGCGAGTGTGGTCAGTTTGCACACATGGGGCTGCTGTGTAGCCATATCCTGAAGGCCAGAATGGGCGACCAAGCGGCACAGTCCGTTTATTCCCATCTGACCCGCCACCTAGCTAACTGACGGAATTACCTGGCAAGTGGGCCAACCGCTATTTTGTGAAATAACAGCGCGGACCATATCGACCTCATATACCTATTCCCGCCCAGATCACGAGGGAATAAATGGCACAGATAACCGGAGCCTGTGAGCCCGGGCTCACAACAGCATTTTCGCTACAAGGATCCTTTTATAGCGTTGTCGATTACTAACAGAGGCATATACATCGTTTCATATTTTTGTG
Source organism: Aegilops bicornis (assembly GCA_021605145.1). Taxonomy (NCBI): domain Eukaryota; kingdom Viridiplantae; phylum Streptophyta; class Magnoliopsida; order Poales; family Poaceae; genus Aegilops; species Aegilops bicornis. The sequence goes on from CM038674.1 coordinate 104,901,612, forward strand.
ATACGGCCCAATAAAATGTGAACACTAGAGTAGTACTCCTCCGTCCCGAATTACCTGTCGCTCAAATGGATGTATGTAGCACTAAATAGTGCTAGATACATCCATTTGAAAGACTAAGTAATTCTGGATAAAGGGAGTATTAGGGAAGCTAGAGCACTAAACTGAACACAATGAACTTAGCTAGTTCACTTTGTCCTTCATGCCTGCTGAAGCTAGCTAGGATTGGGAAGCAATGTGTAACCATGGTTGTGAACGTTCATGGCATCAGACGTTCCATGACTTGTACTACACAGTGATCATGCGGCAGCTCGGGTTCCCCAGCATTATTCAGGTTGGAAGCTACTTCAGTTTAGTATTCCATTCAAAAGCAAAACAAGTTCTTTGTGGGATATACTTAGTAGTGTTTACAGAAATAGGCCACCTTAGCGTGGCAGGCATGCGTATGTTGTACTCCCTCCGTTCCAAATTACTTGTCGTAGAAATGGATGTATCTAGACGTATTTTAGTTCTAGATACATCCATTTCCAAAACAATAATTCTAACGGAGGGAGTAGCAGTTAAAAGCCAATTATGGATTACAGTTTTTGTCCTATGGAGGTTTATCTTGTGAATACATAATGGGTTTCCTGAGAATGCTTTGAACTCGCTTCTCCCCTTTCCCGTCTCCTGCTCTCTCTGGTTTGAATGCTGGTGTATTTCTGTTATGAAAAGTAGTGGAAAGGGGTTTATGTCCGGCTCAAAAAAAAAATTGTGCTGACTCCTGAGTGGCACATTAGTGGTGGTGTAAGAGTTGTACGGTCTTAAATAGCAAATCTAAGATTCAAGTAAGTATTTTTTTTTAGAAAAGGAGGAAGACCCTGCCTCTGCATCTAGACGATACATACGGTCATTTTATTAATTATTGATACAAGACCTTACAAAGTCATACAACAGTAAGACTAAAGCCACCGTCTAAGCAACATCTGTTGCTACTCCTATCCAGTTAATGAAGAGGCGCCGATAGTCCGGGCCTAATACCAAGCAGACATCACAGTCAAACCTAACATCTAAGACACGAGGTCTCAACCAGACGCCTGCCGGTATGGGCACCCACCATCCGGCGTGCTCCCCAACCAGATACTGCGGGTATGGGCACCCACCGATCCATGTGCTCTCCAACGGGGCCTTTGTCGAGTATGAGGGCCGCATCCACCGCCACCAATCCATCTTGGTATCTGTCTTTGCATCTACCTTGCCCGGTCTAGCTGCCGCCGACGCCACCACGACGCCAGACAGCGTCACCCTCCTGCGCGAGTCCATCTCCGCGCATCGGGCACCGAGTCTCCACTGTGCCACGCCGCCGAGATCCGCCGTCATCAATGGGCAAGATAAATCACCGCTCCTCCTCTTGTCCCCTCCAACCAGCACTTGCTCCAAAATGATGCCCCGGAGGGAGAACGACACCGAAAGGCGCCGCCATCGTCCGATCGATAGATCCGGATCTAGGATTTCCCGAAACTTCTGATCGAGGTTGGCGTGACACCTGCAACGATGCATCGAGAAGGAACGACGTCAAGACGCCGCCATCGTCGCCAAGACCGCGATCGGTAGCGATTTTCACCGGAAGCCACGTGGTCCCGACCTCGCGGTAGGCTGGAACCGAGCGGAACCTCGCCCACGAAGATGTACGTCGCCGTCGGTACTCTGGCGGAGATCCGGCATGTCCTTATCGGCCCTTCCACGCGCCGCCCGGTCGTGAAAAGGCCTCCCAGCCGGATCCGATCGGGCGTTGGATCCGCGATCACCGCCGTCACCATCCCGACCGAACAGCCCGCCTCACGGATGAAGCGCTGCCACCGCCGCCGTCCATTGATGCCGCCCGCTCGCGTCGGCTATGGTGCTCTGACCACCGCCCGCCGCGATGCAAGTCGCCGCCCGGCCGCCGCCGCCGGATCGCCGCGAGGAGCCGCCCTGCCGCCTCGAATGGGATCCACATCATCCGCCCGCCCAGTGCGTTCGCACCGAACGCCGCCACCGCTGACCCATCTTTGGCGGCAGCGGCGGCAGAAGGAGGCGCGAGAGGGGGCTGGCGGCGCTAGGGTTTCGGGGCCCCTGGCGTCGCCGGGGGAGGCGTCACGACAGATTCAAGTAAGTATGGGTACATGCAACCGTTGTGCTCATGTTGCTCGAGCTTTGCAGCAGACACTGATGTAGCTTGATTAGTAGTAGTACGTACAGCTACTAGCTGCAGGTGTGCTGCAAAATTCAGGCCAATACCATATGGCCTAGTAAAGTTCAGTTACTCCCAACCAAATGCTCCTGGTACGACGGCAACTACTACTACTTAATTACTTAGATTCTCATACACATAGTCAGACCAAAATTGGAAGATCACACATTATTGTCGAGCTTGCTCTCTCATGCCCATAGTCATATATACTAGATCGGGTTCGCGCCTTGGCGCAAGGGTGCCGGTCACAACATTTTAACAAAGCGTGCAATAATTTGTCGGTAAGAACTCAGGTATAGCATCTGTAGACAATCAATTATGTTAGAACACTAGTAGAAAAAGGGTGAAACGTGAAGCACATTAGTGCCGGTTTGAATTTGAACCGGCACTAATGTATACATTAGTGCCGGTTTCAACGGCTAGCCGGGCCGCTTTCATTAGTACCGGTTCGTGGCGAACCTTTAGCACCGATTCGTGCCACGAACCGGTACTAATGAGAGTGGTGGCAGGATGTTGTCAGACTGGGGCCCCTCCAGGCCCTTTAGTATCGGTTCTTGGCACGAACCGGTACTAAAGGTCGTCCTACATAAACCCTTCGTCCACCCGAGCTCGCTCTGTTCTTCCCCTTTCCCCTCTCCTCTCTGTTCTTCCCCTCTTCCTCTCGAGCTCATCACACATGTTGCCCAAAATTTGTCAAGATTTGAAGGCCCCCATCCATTCAAATGATCATAAAGGTTAGCAACTTTGTCCTTTCATCTCTCATTGCTAGATTAGCTCTTGCAATGTTTATATAGTGATTAATTTGTGAGTTTAGTAATTTGGGAGGAAATATATATATGTGCTAGTATTTGATTTATATGCAATTTGAGGTCAAAAATAACACTTAGTTTGCATATGTAGGTGTGGTTTACTTAGTGCCTTCTAAATCTCCGTCGTAACCACCGTCGATCACCCGCACCGTCCCGTCACCGGCACCACCTTGTGGTGAGCCTCTTGTTCATGAAATTTTATATAAAAATTGATGTTTGTGTGATTTGGATATATAGTTACTCGTATAATTATCTTACCCGTACGTTGTTTGTTATACATATAGTGCCATGGTTTTGATATCTGTCCCGTCGGCCCTCGTCCTTGTTATGATTAGGATGTGGTATATATATTCTCTTTTAAAACTAGTCGCATTTCGTGTTTATGACAAATTATGCCCATAAAGTTGACATAGAAATTTTTTCTAGGAGGTATGTGAACCGGAAATTCCAACCGACCCTATTGTCGAGAGGTTAAATTTAGTTGAAAGAGAAAACGAGTACTTGAAAGAAAAATTGAAAAGAATTGAGGGGAGAAGATGGAATTGGAGTTGCATGTTGCCGATGTAAATGCGATGATCACAAGATCAAGATGGAGAAAATGCGCTTGAAGATTAGAAAGATTAGAAAATATGCCATCGATAGTGAGGCTTGGTATCATTATGTTGTTGGATCAATTGTTACCTTAGTTGCGATCTTGATCGCATTTGTTGTTGCATTTAAATGCTTTAGCTAGAGAGTTATTTGTTTGTTGCATTTAAGTGTTGTATGAACTTGTATTAATTTGGTCTATTCGGTGTTGTGTAATGAAGATGAGCCGCAATGGATGTCTGATGACCGATGCTCTCCCAGTTCGTTGAGGCGTGCATACTTTTACGCTTCTTGGTGAGGCAAACAAGCGGGCGGATGGTTTTATGCCTTGTCCATGTGCTGGCTGTATGAATGGTCACAATTACTCTACGTCAAGAACCATTCACGTCCACCTGTTTGAGTCTGGTTTCATGCCCCACTATAATGTTTAGACCAAGCACGGAGAAAGAGGGGTTATGATGGAAGACAATGAAGAAGAAGAGGACTGACGACTGACTATCCTGGCCATGGGTTCCTGAATACGATGATACAACAATGGGGGATGAAGCTGAGCGGTAATGCGGGAAGAAGCTGAGCGGCAATGCGGGAAGAAGTGAAGAAGAGGCATCGAGATGAGCCCGTTGATGATCTAGGTCGGGCCATTGCCGATGCAAAGAGAAACTAGCAAGTGATTTGGAGAAGAAGAAGTTGCAGCGCATGTTAGAGGATCACAAAAATTGTTGTACCCGAATTGCGTAGGTGACAAGAAAAAGCTGGGCACCACTGGAATTGCTGCAATGGAAGGCGAGAGAATGGTGTATCGACAAGGGATTTGGAAAGTTCTTTGGTAATGATAAAGGATATGCTTCCAAAGGACAACGAATTGCCGAGAATGCGTCTGAAGCAAAGAAGGCTGTCGCCCTCTAGGGTTAGAGGTGCGGAAGATACATGCATGCCCTAATGATTGCATCCTCTACCGCGGTGAGTACGAGGATTTGAGCGCTTGCGGTATGTGGTGCATTGCGCTATAAGATCAGCCGCGATGACCACTGGTGATGTCGAGGCGGCGCCCGGAAGAAGATTCCTGCCAAGGTGATGTGGTATTCTCCTATAATACCACGGTTGAAACGTTGTTCCAAAACAAAGAGCATGCCAAAGCGATGCGATGGCACGAAGAAGACCGTAAGAAAAGGCGGAAAGTTGATGACTACCGACGGGTCGCGATGGAGAAAAATCGAAAGAAATGCGGGAAGGAGTTTGCGGATGACGCAAGGAGCGTATGGTTTGGTCTAAGCGCAGATGGCATTAATCCTTTTGGGGAGCGAGCAGCAACCATAGCACCTGGCACTGTGACTCTATGTTTGTATAACCTTCCTCCTTGGTTGTGCATGAAGCGGAAGTTCATTATGATGCCGGTGCTCATCCAAGGCCCTAAGCAACCCGGCAGCGACATTGATGTGTACCTAAGGCCATTAGTTGAAGAACTCTTACAAGCTGTGAAATGGAGCAATTATGCGTCGTGGGATGAGCACATGGGGAAGAATTTGACCTAAAAGGCGTTCTTTGTTCGTGACCATCAATGATTGGCCTGCTCTCAATAACCTTCGGAGACAGACAAACAAGGGATACCGCAGATGCACACACTGTTTGGATGATACCGATGGTATATATCTGAATAGTTGTAAGAAGAATGTGTACACAGGACATCGTCGATTTCTTACGGCGGGCATCCCGTAAGAAAGAAAGGCAAGCATTTCAAAGGTGAGGCGGATCACGGACGAAGCCTACGCCACCGTCTTTGATCTTGATGTACATGATACGGTCAAGGATTTGAAGGTGATATTTGGAAAAGGTCTGGCGGACAACCTGTTCGAAGGGCGCTAACGGACGCGCACCCATGTGGAAGAAGAAATCTATATTTTGGGACCTGCCATATTGGAAAGACCTAGAGGTTCGCTCCGCAATCGGCGTGATGCACGTGACGAAGAATCTTTGCGTGACCCTGCTTGGCTTCTTGGGCGTGTATGGGAAGACAAAAGATACACCTGAGGCACGGGAGGACCAGCAACGTATGCACGGAGAAGACGGCATACATCAGGGTCATGCAAGCTACGCTCTTACCAAAGAAGAGAAGGAAATCTTATTTAAATGCCTGCTCAGTATTAAGGTACCGTCTGGCTTCTCATCGAATATAAAGGGAATAATAAACATGGCAGAGAAAAAGTTTCAGAACCTAAATTCTCATGACTGCCACGTGATTATGACGCAACTGCTTCCGGTTGCATTGAGGGGGCTTCTACCGGAAAACGTTCGATTAGCCATTGTGAAGCTATGTGCATTTCTCAATGCAATCTCTCAGAAGGTAATCGATCCATAAATCATACCAAGGTTCTGAGAATGATTTTGTGCAATGTCTTGTCGATTTCGAGTTGGTGTTCCCACCATCCTTCTTCAACATCATGATGCACGTCCTAGTTCACCTATGCGAAGAGATTAACGTTTTGGGTCCTGTATTTCTACACAATATGTTTCCCTTTGAGAGGTTCATGGGAGTCTTAAAGAAATATGTTCATAACCGTGCTAGGCCAGAAGGAAGCATCTCCAAGGGCCATGAAAATGAGAAGGTCATTGAGTTTTGTATTGACTTTATTCCTGACCTTAAGCGATTGGTGTTCTGAATCGCGGCATAAGGGCAGACTGGATGGAAAAGGCACGCTAGGAGGGAACAAATAATATGTATGGGACGGACATTCTCTCACCGAAGCACACTACTACGATTCTCTGAAATTCCGCCTTGGTGGCTCCGTATATGGATGAACACAAGAATTTGCTACGCTCCAAACACCCGGAGCGGTGCGATGACTGGATTACACGTGAACAAACCAGGAGTTTCGCCTTGGTTGCGAACCGCACATTACCATGCATGACACCTCTATTGAAGATGGCATGTACTTGCATCCCGATTAGCATCTTGAATATAATGACTTTCAAAGGGTGCGAGATAAATGGTAATACATTTTACGATCGCCCAAGATAAGAAGAGCATCAACCAAAAGCAGTGGTGTCTGTTTTGATGCAGAAACCAAGACGGAAAAGGAAACATATTATGGTTATATACAGGACATATGGGAACTTGACTATCGACGTGGTTTAAAGGTCCCTTTGTTTCGGTGCAAATGGGTCAATATGACACGAGGCGGGGTAACGGAAGACCCGTAGTACGGAATGACAACAGTGGATCTCAACAATTTGCGTATGCAGATGAACCATTCGTCCTAGCCAATGATGTGGCACAGGTTTTCTATGTGAAGGACATGTCTACCAAGCCAAGAAAAAGAAAAGATAAGGAAGCGAATGCATCATACGATGAGCCAAAGCGGCACATAGTTCTTTCTGGGAAGAGAAACATTGTGGGAGTGGATGACAAGACAGACAAGTCAGAAGATTATGAAAAGATTGATGAAATTGCTCCATTCACAGTGAATATTGACCCGAGCATCCCGTTAAATGATGAAGATTTTCCATGGTTACGGCGCAAAGGGACACACCTTGAAGAAAAAGTTTCACACCCAAAGATGCAGGATGTGATCGGCTTCAATATCATCACTTTCTTACATGTTTCACACCCGAGGGAATCTCTGTAATAGTTAGGGTAGTTATGTGTTTTGGCATTTGAAGCGAAGAAATTTTATGTGCAAACAAATTCTTTCATGCCTGTACTGATTTTTAAAGTTAAGTTATTCACAAACTAGTGATTCACACTAATTTCAAATAATTCAAAATTTAAACTATTCAAATTTAAAAACTACGGGCACTAACAGAAAGTTTGTAATTTTTTTTACCTAAAGCAAAAATATTCACAAAGAAACTCTAAATACACAAAAAAAAACAAAAATAAATAAAGCAAAAAAATAAAAAAAAGCCCGCCTACTAGGCCAGAGCGGCCTACATACGATTAGAAATCCAACCTGTTGTTGGGCCAGGATGCAGGCCTGCAAAGGCCCAGTGGGCCCTGAGGCAGCACCTGAGAACACGTGGGCCCGAGGGCCTGCTTTGGAGAGGAGCTCGAGAGAGCTACCGCGAGGGGTTTATAAACCCGGTCGCTCGCCCCTCGGCTAGCAAGGTGGGACTAAACTTGCCGCCTTTGCACTGCTGGCCTTACCCCTTTAATGCCGGGTCGTGGCACCAACCGGTACTAAAGGGCCTTTAATACCGGTTTGTGCCACCACCCGGTACTAAAGGGTCGCTTCCGCCGCTTGGGCTGGCCAAAACTGGCCTTTAGTACCGGTTGGTGGCTCCAACCGTACTAAAGGCCCCTCCTATATAAACAACACTTACGAAAATTTCAGTTTCTCATCCGCTTCTTCTCCTCTGCACCGTCGCCCGCCGCCCGTCGTCTCCATCCTCGTCGCCGCCGCCCGTCGCAGCCCGTCCCGTCGTCGCCGCCCGTCGTCCCGTCATCGTCGTTCCGTCGTCACCGCCGCCCGTCCGGCCCGTCCGCGTCGTCCCGTCCCGTCGTCGGCGCCGCCTGTCGTCCCCATCATCGTCGACGCCTGACCCGTCTGTCCCGTCCCGTCCGTCGTCGCCGCCCGTCCCTGTCCCGTCGTTGTCATCCCGTCTTCGCCCGCGCCCGTCGCCGTCCCGTCATAGCGCCCCGTCGCCGCCCCGTCGTCCCTCGCCGGTGGCCTTTACACACACACACACACACATTTTTGTTTTTAGTTATACAAATAGTTAGAAATTTTTCTGTTTTTAGAAATTATTAGAAATTTTTCTGTTTTTCAGAAATAGTTAGAAATGTTAGAATTGTTAGAATAGTTAGAAATGTTAGAATTGTTAGAATAGTTAGAAATGTTAGAATTGTTAGAAATTTTTCTGTTTTTTAGTTATAGAATTAGTTATAAAAAAGTTAAAATTGTTAGAAATTTTTCTGTTTTTTAGTTATAGAAATAGTTATAAAAAAGTTAGAAAATTTTCTTTTTTTAGTTCTAGAAATATTAGAAATGTTATACAAATGTTAGTTATATATATAGAAATGTTATAATTTTTTTCTGTTTTTAGTTATAGAAATATTAGAAATGTTAGTTATATATAGCATTGTTAGAAATGTTATAGAAATGTTAGTTATATAGAAATGTTAGAAATTTTAGTTATCAAAATCCAATCATTAAAAAATGTTACTTTTTGCAGGCATATAGCTAGTATTTGTTCTCGACGATGCCGACCGCATCCTCGCCGTCGACACGTCCATGACGACGTCCGGCTGACCCATGTCCGGACTGGGCTCCGCCGGGCTGGCAGGAGGTGCTGCACGAGGGGCGTGCCGCTTGATGAGGAACCCGGCCCCGGGTCCCGTCGTCGACCACGATCTCGTTTGGTGGCGTTCGCGTGGGCCAGTTTGGTGCGGAGGAGCGGCCCGCCGGAGGTGGTACGTCGTCGTGTCGGGGAGGAGGGCGAGCACGTCCATCGCTACATGGTTGCGTTAGAGGCGGCGAGTTCTCCAATACTGGCAGTTTCTTGAGGATCTCACTTCAGCTATGATCCTGTGAGGGTTCCTTCTCTTTGGGTGTCCACCGCCCGCGCCCTTGAGAACCGCGAGTGTCCTAGATTCTTCTGTAGTATTCGATCTTTATTAGCTACCTGGCCAGTGATGTATTCGATATTATATCTATTATTCGAGGCGATGTATTCGAGATTATATCTATTATTCGAGGCGATGTTTTCGAGATTATATCTATTATTCGAGACGATGTATTCGAGATTATATCTATTATTCAAGGCGATGTAATTTGAATACTAAATTGTTTTATATTTCTTTTGGATTAGTTAAATAAAAGCTATGGCGGACAATACCAGCGAGAGAGGAGAACAAGCCATGTTCGATATGATACGCCATCCTCACGGGCGGATGATGATCCAATGAAGAAGATTATGACGGCTCAATTTCTAAACAACACCGAGAGGGTGATATGATATTCGATCGCGACGACCGAATTGATGAAGTCATGAACTATGATTATGATGATGACGAAGAAAATGTTGATCTTGAAACAACAAAGATCGGCGAGGTATATATATTTATATAAGCAGGCATCTGGTGATCATCACATGTTTTAAATGACTTGAAGATATATTAACGAATCGATCTTTGTTCTTTCAGCCATCCGGATCGAGCAAATCTTCAGGCAACAGGACGAAACAAGGCCCGAACAAAAAGTTGAAGGAGGGCGTAAAGTACAATATCGAGGCAATCAGACCTAATGGCGAACCATTAGCGCCTAAGAAGATTGCGGACAAGTTCGTTCGTCGGTCACGGAGTTCTTGTGAAGGACCAACTCCGATCTCCCTTCAAGAATGGAGAGAGCCAGCAAAGCCACGTCCGGATGTTACTTTTGTCGACAACAGACAAAAGGTGCGCTTTGGGATACTCTCATGGAACATTTCACCCTACCAGATCATTTCACGAAGCGGATGTGCGAGAAAGTCAAGGGCGCTGCTCTTAGGAAGATGGCGGTTGCATTCAAGAACCACAAGAATCTTGAATGGGACAAGTACGTCAAGGGAGGAAGGAAGACTCCAGATTCGAGGAACACTAGAGAACCAACGTGCTCATTGGGACGATTTCGTGAAATTCAAGGATTTGGAATTAGCTAAGGAACGATTCGAGAATAAACAAAAGAATGCCGAAAAAAGGATAAGTTCCATAAGTGGGGCCGGTGGCTATGCGGTGGCAATGCCTAAGTGGGATAAGTCTGAGAAAGAGATGGAGGATGCAGGTGTCACTCCGGATACTAAGAGCTGGCCCCCAGTGCGTGGACTTGGTTCTATGCGCATGGGGGAGTTGGACCCAAAGACGAGGCAAAGTTTCGACGAAGGCATGTCTGAGCGAACCGACGATCGGGGTGTTCCAGCCCAGAGAGAACGACGAGCTTCTGGCGTGCCACAGGAAATCCACGAACACCGGGAAGAACATGAGGCAAGGGCGCTATTCCGTGGTATGAGGGGTTTTCGGTGGAACACCGACTACGTAACCCGTGCGAGAAAGAAGATTGCGGAGGAGAAGAAGAGGAAGATGGAGGAGGAGCAGAGGAAGCGGGACTATGAACGCCTTCAAGGCCTAGAAGCAAGTCAAGCGGAATTGGCGGTCAAATTCCAGCGGCGAGCGAAGCAGATCGACTCACTTAGCCAGCAAAGGGGTCTCAAAGAGCTGCAGCAGCTAGTGGATGATCCAGCATTGGATAGCACCGCCCCATCCATGCCGAGAAGCAGCGTGGGTTCCGCCCCGGACGACGCAATGCTGGATAGATACCCCGTGGATGACATCACGGAGAACACTAACTGCGAGCTACACTTCAAAATGAAGAACATATCCATGAAGGTGGCGGACGTCGTTGCTTTTACAAATCCCCCCGAGGCAACCTTCCATTGCAACCCGATTCCAGCGGGCTATGCTCGTGTCTTGGTTGATGAGGTGGTGGACCCATATTCGGAGCTACAACTTGACATTCCTGGAGGTGACGACGAGCACTTTCTCGGAGAGGCCAAACATCGTATCATCCTATGGAGAAAGGATTGCATCATCTTTGAAGGCCACGACACCGTCGGCCGACTCCTCGTCGAAGTCCGCCACCGAGTCAGCAGACTCCGCTCCTGCAAGTCCACCAACGCCAGCCACTCCTCCTCCTCCAAGTCCGGCACAGCGTCAGGCCACTCCCCTCCAAGTCCCGGCAAAGTGTCGGCCACTCCTCCTCCTCCAAGTCCGCCCACAGCGTCAGACGTCAATCCTCCTCCAAGTCCGGCACAACCTCAGGCCACTCCTCCTCCAAGTCCGGCACAGCTTGAGCCACTCCTCCTCGTCCAACTCAGCCCCGTCGGCCGTCTCCGCCGCCTCGGCAATCGCAGAAGAGACACCCCGCAACTATGGTGCGTGGCGATGCAGTCGAGGTAGTACAGGAAATGCAATGGATGCAAGCGATATAAATATGGTCCAAGCCTCACGCTTCTTCCTTGAGGCCTTATGACAAGTCCGAGGAGGAAAACGCAGCCATATCGAAGGCCGAGGTGGAAGCCCATTTTGCACCAAAACCGCCACCGTCGCCAAGGGAGAAAGTGCCTGAGGAAACGATTGACCACTTCATTCGTATGGCTCAACCACCAGCTCCCAAGCCTGTTGACCACAGACTATGAGCGCCACATCGGGAAGTTAAATCGAGCACGTCTACGTGGGAGGCGAGCTCGAGGATCGAGCAAACAACAAGCAGCTGTCAAAAAGCGGGAAAACCATTCCCAAATGGGAGAACAGTGGCGCAATCGATCCCCTAAGCTTGTTGTGCCAACAACACGTGACGATCTGTGGCGCCCAATATTATTGTGGGCAAACAATTTACGTTCCCGAGGTGGGCAATGTGGTAATAACCAAGGACAATATAATGCAGGCTGAAGTTCTCAACATCACTGTTGGACAACTCCTCGAGATCGAGCCCATGCCTGTGCTTATAAAGGATGAAATAAAACGGAAATATGTCCGGGGCAAACCTTTGGTCAAGGCAGACGAGGTCAAGAAGCTCCCAATGAGAATGTATGAATTGCATCAATGGTACATGGACATTACCAAGAGATCCAATCGAGAGTCCCTCATGGTGCAAGTCAAGAAGGATCATTACTACCATCGTAAAGCTGTGACCGTTGAGTATTACGAACTGTTTCAGTTATACAATCAAGACGCACTTCGACAAATCTATAAATCGGTTGCTATTGTCGTAAGTGATTTCTTTACGTAATTTAAGTCTCAAGCTAGCTGTAGTGATCCTTTTGATCAATCATTACCTGTAATTATCCTCACTATATTCTTTTACGTGGTATTATGCAGGATGAAGATGTATGAAATGAGAAAAGGTGGACGCTATGACATTGGGTTCATTGACCCAAACACCGTTAATGAATACACATGGCAAATAAATCCACATCATGAAAAGCAGGTAGAGGACAGCATGCTAGGGTTCTTGAAGCGCCTCAAATACAATGAAGATATACTACTTCCTTACAACTTCCAGTGAGTCACACTGTCTTGTACTACAAATTCTTTGTTTTTGCCTACTAGCTAGCTACATGTTTTTGCTTACATATGCCCGCTTAATTAAGACATGCAAACGTGTGTGCATGCAAATTTCTTGGATCTTGTGTATCATTAAAGTTGGCCTTGGAACAGTTGAAATACTGGACTCACTACTCAAAGCAAATACTGACTATAACATCTTGTTTGGGATAGTCAACAGGTAATTTCAATCATTATTAACTATATATCTCGTCCTATTTAGTTCGTCATTTCATGATATGAACTATTTAATAACCCTTTATTCATTTTCTTTGTCGTGAGCGGGCAGGGCTTGGGCAAGGTTCATCAATCACGGAAGGCGAATGGGAAAAAATGCTTAAATGGTTTCGACCCAAGTTAAGTAATTAAGTAGTACTAGCTAGCTAGCTAGCTGCCATCTCTTTAATTATCATGCTTGATTAATTATTATCTGATCAAATTCCATTCTCGTAAAGGCCCTGAAGCAGGTGCAGGGGACTGATCTGTGTGCATTCTGCGTTTGCGAGAACATTCTGCGTCTACGTCCGAAAGGAGCAGATCTCAAAGACATGAATGGGTACGCTTGTCAGAACACTATTCACAATTTTTACGCCATTATCGATATCTAGTCACACAACTAATACACATGCATATTGATCTTCTTCTTAACAGTTCACAAAGGTGCGGGACAAGCTCGTAGAAACGGAGCGCGTAGAAGCACTTCAAGAGGAAATAGCGGGATTTTTGCTCGACCAGGTCATAAATCCAAAGGGAGAATACTATTACCCGCTACCGCCCCCATGAACCACTTCCGATTGTCATCGTGCTCCGAAGGCAACATGCATATGTAGCAGAATTGTATATAGCTATACATGTGTGTATGTGTGAATTAATTAATATGGTGGTTTGTGAGACATTGATGATATATATATGCATGATTGGTTCTACTAGAAATTCTATTTATATATATATATATAAATATATAACGTGTACAATGTGTATTATGTAAAATACCAGCAAACGAAAAAGAATTAAAATGGAAACACAAAATTAAATGAAAAACAAATCATAAAACTAAAACCCCCCAAACCTTATAGTACCGGTTGGTGTTACCAACCGGTACTAAAAACTCGAGCCCGGCGCTGGCTCGTGCCACGGGGTTGCCCTTTAGCCCCGGTACATGCTGACCCGATACTAAAGGGGGGGGGGGGGCTTTAGTGCCCACACTTTAGTGCCGGTTATGGAACCGGCACTAAAGGTCCTTACGAACCGGTGCTATTGCCCGGTTCTGCACTAGTGGAAGCAAAACATAATGGTACTGAAGATGAACATCAGGTTATAAGATAGAATTAAGCTCGGTGCTTTCATACGATCAGAGATAGAACACATGACCATACATTATTTTTTACGACAAAGATAGGAATTAAAAATATAAAGTAGCAAAGTGAAAATAGCAAAATACCACCAGGTGGTACCTTCCACTACAAAGACAACCTAAAGGCTGTACATTTCTTGTTCGTAAGAACATCAAAAGGGCAAAATCTTGGCGTGGGCGTCTGAAACAAAAGGTTGATGCTTCAGTAACTACATAAACATGCTGGGTACGATGTATTGACCGAAGCTCACCAGAGATGGGCGTTTTTTTATTTTATATGTTTATATGATGAAAAGAAATAGCACAAAGGTTATGTATGTTACAGCAAAAGTGCAAAGGTTTCAGTATTTCATGAGAATTTATTTACAACATACTCCCTCTGTACATATTTGTCGCTGGGGGGTTTTCTCCGACCAGGTAAAAACTAAGAAAAGTACTAAAGTACACCTAATTTGAAACGAAATTTGTCACTCCGATCGTCGTCTTCCTCCCCTCCACCCCTCGGTCGTAGCAGCACATCCTCCAGCGCTCGTCATAGCTGTTGGGGAACGTAGCATAAATTCAAAATTTTCTTACGTGTCACCAAGATCTATCTATGGAGAAACTAGCAACGAGGGAAGGAGAGTGCATCTACATACCCTTGTAGATCGCTAAGCGGAAGCGTTCAAGAGAACGGGGTTGAAGGAGTCGTGCTACTGTCGTGATCCAAATCACGGAGATCCGAAAGTGCGAGCAGACGGCACCTCCGCGTTCAACACACGTGACAGCCGGTGGCGTCTCCCACGCCTTGATCCAGCAAGGAGAGAGGGAGAGGTTGAGGAAGACTCCATCCAGCAGCAGCACAACGGCATGGTGGTGATGGAGGGGCGTGGCAATCCCGCAGGGCTTCGCCAAGCACCAAGGGAGAGGAGGAGGAGAAGAACTTGGGAGAGAGGGAGGGGCTGCACCAAAGGCAAAAGGTGTGTTTGAGAGGCCCTCCTACCCCACTAGCTATAGGGATCCCAAGGGGGGGTGCGCCAGCCCTAGGAGATCCAATCTCCAAGGGGCGGCGGCCGAGGAGTCCTTCCCCCAAGGCACCTAGGAGGTGCCTTCCCTTATGGGAATCTTCCTTTAGGGTTTCCCCTTCACCCTAGGCGCATGGGCCCTAGGGAAGTGGCGCCCCAGCCCACTTTGGGCTGGATCCCTTCTCACCTCAGCCCATGGGACCCTCCGGGATAGGTGGCCCCACCCGGTGGACCCCCGGGACCCTTCCGGTGGTCCCGGTACAATACCGATGACCTCGAAACTTGTCCCGATGGCCGAAACAGGACTTCCTATATATAAATCTTTACCTCCGGACCATTCCGGAACTCCTCGTGACGTCCGGGATCTCATCCGGGACTCCGAACAACATTCGGTAACCACATACAAGCTTCCGTTATAACCCTAGCGTCATCGAACCTTAAGTGTGTAGACCCTACGGGTTCGGGAGACATGTAGACATGACCGAGACGTTCTCCGGTCAATAACCAACAGCGGGATCTGGATACCCATGTTGGCTCCCACATGTTCCACGATGATCTCATCGGATGAACCACGATGTCAAGGACTCAATCAATCCGTATACAATTCCCTTTGTCTAGCGGTATTGTACTTGCCGAGATTCGATCGTCGGTATCCCGATACCTTGTTCAATCTCGTTTCCGGCAAGTCTCTTTACTCGTTCCGTAACACATCATCCCGTGATCAACCCCTTGGTCACATTGTGCACATTATGATGATGTCCTACCGAGTGGGCCCAGAGATACCTCTCCGTTTACACGGAGTGACAAATCCAGTCTCGATTCGTGCCAACCCAATGACACTTTCGGAGATACCTGTAGTGCACCTTTATAGTCACCCGATTACGTTGTGACGTTTGGTACACCCAAAGCATTCCCTACGGTATCCGGGAGTTGCACAATCTCATGGTCTAAGGAAAAGATACTTGACATTAGAAAAGCTTTAGCATACGAACTACGATCTTTGTGCTAGGCTTAGGATTGGGTCTTGTCCATCACATCATTCTCCTAATGATGTGATCCCGTTATCAATGACATCCAATGTCCATGGTTAGGAAACCGTAACCATCTATTGATCAACGAGCTAGCCAATAGAGGCTTGCTAGGGACATGGTGTTGTCTATGTATCCACACATGTATTTGAGTTTCCTATCAATACAATTATAGCATGGATAATAAGCGATTATCATGAACAAGGAAATATAATAATAATAACTAATTTATTATTGCCTCTAGGGCATATTTCCAACAGTCTCCCACTTGCACTAGAGTCAATAATCTAGTACACATCGTCATGTGATTAACAGCGATAGGTCACATCGCCATGTGACCAACATCCAAAGAGTCTACTAGTGTCTCAAACTAGTTCACATCATCATGTGATTTAGACTCAATGAGTTCCGAGGTTTGATCATGTTTTGCTTGTGAGAGAGGTTTTAGTCAGCGGGTTTTAGTCAACGGGTCTGAACCTTTCAGATCCGTGTGTACTTCATAATTCTCTATGTCATATTGTAAATGCTGCTTCCACGCTCCACTTGGATCTATTCCAAATGGTTGCTCCACTATACGTATCCGGTTTGCTACTCGAGTCACTTTCGGATAGGTGTTAAAGCTTGCATCGGCGTAACCCTTTACATCGAACTCTTTATCACCTCCATAATCGAGAAACATGTCCTTATTTACTCCAAGGACAATTTTGATCATTGTCCAATGATCCATTCTGGATCATTCTTGTACTATAGTGACTCATGGCATGGCACACTTCCGGTCTTGGTACCAAGATAGCATACTGCAGAGCCTATGTCTAAGGCATAGGGGACGATCTTAAATCCTTTCTCTCTGCTTACGCGTGGTCGAGCTTTAAGTCTTAACTTCATACCTTACAATTCAGCTAAGAACTCCTTCTTTGGTGATCCATCTTGAACCCCTTCAAGATCATGTCAAGGTACATGCTCATTTGAAAGTATTATTAAACATTTTGATCTATCTTATAGATCTTGATGCTTATTGTTCAAGTAGCCTAATCCAGGTTTTCTATTGAAAATCATCTTTCAAATAACCCTATATGCTTTCCAGAAATTCTACATCATTTACGATCATCAATATGTCAACAACATATACTCATCGAAATTCTATAGTGCTCCCACTCACTTCTTTGGAAATACAAGTTTCTCATAAACTTTGTATAAACCCAAAATCTTTGATCATCTCATCAAAGCGCACATTCCAACTCCGAGATGATTACTCCAGTCCTTAGAAAGGATTGCTGGAGCCAGCATACCTTTTAGCATCCTTAGGATCGACAAAACTTTACGATTGTATCACATACAACCTTTCCTTACGAAAACTGGTAAGGAAACTCATTTTGACATCCATCTGCCAGATTTCATAAATGCAGCTTATGCTAACATGATTCCGACGGACTTAAGCATCGCTACGGATGAGAAAATCTCATCGTAGTCAACTCCTTGAACTTGTGAAAACTTTTCGCCACAAGTCGAGCTTCATAGACGGTGACATTACCGTCCATGTCCGTCTTCTTCTTAAAGATCCATTCATCTCAATGGCTTGCCGATCATCGGGCAAGTCCACCAAAGTCCATGCTTTGTTCTGATATATGGATACTATCTCGGATTTCATGGCCTCTAACCATTTGTCGGAATTTGGGCCCACCATCGCTTCTCCATAGCTCGTAGGTTCATTGTTGTCTAGCAACATGACCTTCAAGACAGGATCACCGTACCACTCTAAAGCAGTACGCATCCTTGTCACCCTACGAGGTACGGTAGTGACTTGATCCAAAACTTCATGATCACTATCATAAGCTTCGACTTCAATTGGTGTAGGTGCCACAGGAACAGCTTCCTGTGCCCTTGCTACACACTTGTTGAAGTGACGGTTCAATAACCTCATCAAGTCTCCACCATCCTCCCACTCAACTTTCCGAGACGAACTTTTCCTCGAGAAAGGACCCGATTCAAGAAGCAATCTGTATTGCTTTCGGATCTGAATTAGGAGGTATACCCAACTGTTTTGGGTGTATTATGAAGATGCATTTTATCCGCTTTGGGTTCGAGCTTATCAACCTGAAACTTTTTCACATAAGCGTCGCGGCCCCAAACCTTTAAGAAATGACAGCTTAGGTTTCTCTAAACCATAGTTCATACGGTGTCATCTCAACGGAATTACGTGGTACCTTATTAAAGTGAGTGCGGTTGTCTCTAATGCCTAACCCATGAGCGATAGTGGTAAATCGATAAGAGACATCATGGTACGCACCATATCCAATAGGGTGCAACTATGATGTTCAGACACACCATCACACTATGGTGTTCGAGGCGGTATTAATTGTGAAACAATTTGCACAATGTCTTAATTGTGTGCCAAAACTCGTAACTCAGATATTCATCTCTATGATCATATCATAGACATTCTATCCTCTTGTCACGAAGATCTTAAACTTCATTCTGAAATTACTTGAACCATTCAATAATTCAGATTTGTGTTTCATCAAGTAAATATACTCAACATCTACTCGAATCATCTGTGAAGTCGAACATAACGATATTCATCGCATGCCTCGGCACTCATTGGACTGCACATATCAAAATGTGTTGCTTCCAACAAGTTGCTATCTTGTTCCATCTTCTTTGAAACCGAGGCTTTTAGGTCATCTTGCCCATGTGGTATGTTTTGCATATCTCAAGTGATTCAAAATCAAGTGAGTCCAAACGATCCATCTGCATGGAGTTTCTTCATGCGTATACACCAATAGACATGGTTCGCATGTCTCAAACTTTTCAAAAACGAGTGAGTCCATCTATCCATCAACATGGAGCTTCTTCGTGCGTTTTACACCATTATGACTCACATGGCAGTGCCACAAGTAAGTGGTACTATCATTACTATCTTTTATCCTTTTGGCATGAAAATGTGTATCACTACGATCGAGATTCAATAAACCAATCCTTTAGGTGCAAGACCATTGAAGGTATTATTCAAATAATCAGAGTAACCATTATTCTCCTCAATTGAATAACCGTATTGCGACAGACATAATCCAATCATGTCTATGCTCAACGCAAACACCAATAACAATTGTTTAGGTTTAACACCAATCTCGATGGTAGAGGGAGTGTGCGATGCTTGATCATATCAACCTTGGAAACACTTCCAACACGTATCGTCAACTCACCTTTAGCTAGTCTCCGTTTATTCCGTAGCTCTTTTATTTCGAGTTACTAACACTTAGCAACTGAACCGGTATCTTAATACCCTGGTGCGACTAGGAGTACTAGTAAAGTACACATTAACATAATTTATATCCAATATACTTCTTTCGACCTTGCCAGCCTTCTTATCTACCAAGTATCTAGGGTAATGCTGCTCCAGTGGCTGTTCCCCTTATTACGGAAGCACTTAGTCTCGGGTTTGGGTTCAACCTTGGGTTTCTTCACTAGAGCAGCAGCTGATTTGCCGTTTCATGAAGTATCCCTTCTTGCCCTTGCCCTTCTTGAAACTAGTGGTTTCACCAACCATCAACAATTGATGCTCCTTCTTGACTTCTACTTTCGTGATGTCAAACAACGCGAATACCTCAAGGATCATCATCTCTATCCTTGATATGTTATAGTTCATCACGAAGCTCTAGCAGCTTGGTGGCAATGACTTTGGAGAAACATCACTATCTCATCCGGAAGATCAACTCCCACTCGATTCAAGTGATTGTTGTGCTCGGACAATCTGAGCACAAGCTCAACGATTGAGCTTTTCTCCCTTAGTTTGCAGGCTAAGAAGATTGTCGGAGGTCTTATACCTTTTGGCGTGAGCACGAGCTTGAAATCCCAATTTCAGCCCTCGAAACATCTCATATGTTCCGCGACGTTTCGAAAACGTCTTTGGTGCCTCAACTCTAAACCGTTTAACTGAACTATCATGTAGTTATCAAAAACGTGTATGTCCGATGTTTGCAACATCCACAGGGCGGCGTTTGGGGTTCAGCACACTGAGCGGTGCATTAAGGACATAAGCTATTTCTTGTCCGCATAAACGCTCTTGTCAACTTTCAACTATATTTTCTCTAGGAACATATCTAAGCAGTGGAACTTAAGCGGCGAGCTTCTGACATAATTTGCAAAAGGTCTTTTGACTATGTTCAAGATAATTAAGTTCATCTTATGAACTCCCACTCGAATAGACATCCCTCTGGTCATCTAAGTGATTACATGATCCGAGTCAACTAAGCCGTGTCCGATCATCACGTGAGACGGACTAGTCAACATCGGTGAACATCTTCATGTTGATCGTATCTACTATACGACTCATGCTCGACCTTTCGGTCTCTGTGTTCCCGAGGCCATGTCTGTACATGCTAGGCTCGTCAAGTTAACCCCAAGTGTTTTTCTTTGTGTAAATCTGTCTTACACCCGTTGTATGTGAACGTAAGAATCCATCACACCCGATCATCACGTGGTGCTTAGAAGCGACGAACTGTAGTAACGGTGCAGTCGAGGAGAACACTTCTTGAAATTTGTGTAAGGGATCATCTTATTTACTACCGTCGTTCTAAGTAAACAAGATGCATAAACATAATAAACATCACATGCAATTATATAGTAGTGACATGATATGGCCAATATAATATAACTCCATTGATCTCCATCTTCGGGGCTCCATGATCATCATCGTCACCGGCATGACACCATGATCTCTATCATCATGATCTCCATCATCGTGTCTTCATGAAGTTGTCTCGCCAACTATTACTTCTACTACTATGGCTACCGGCTAGCAATAAAGTAAAGTAATTACATGGCGTTGTTTAATGACACGCAGGTCATACAATAAATAAAGACAACTCCTATGGCTCCTGCCGGTTGTCATACTCATCGACATGCAAGTCGTGAATCCTATTACAAGAACATGATCAATCTCATACATCACATATCATTCATCACATTCTTCTTGGCCATATCACATCACATAGCATACCACAAAAACAAGTTAGACGTCCTCTAATTGTTGTTTGCATGTTTCTGATAGCTGCTTTGGGTTTCTAGCAAGAACGTTTCTTACCTACATAAAACCACAACGTGATATGCCAATTGCTATTTACCCTTCATAAGGACCCTTTTCATCGAATCCGTTCCGACTAAAGTGGGAGAGGCGGCACCCGCTAGCCACCTTATGCACCAAGTGCATGTCGATTGGTGGAACTGTCTCACGTAAGTGTACGTGTAAGGTCGGTCCGGGCCGCTTCATCCCACAATACCGTCGAAACAAGATTGGACTAGTAACGGTAAGCATATTGAACATCATCAACGCCTACAACTACTTTGTGTTCTACTCATGTAAAGAATCTACGCAATAGACCTAGCTCATGATGCCACTGTTGGGGAACGTAGCATAAATTCAAAATTTTCTTACGTGTCACCAAGATCTATCTATGGAGAAACTAGCAACGAGGGAAGGAGAGTGCATCTACATACCCTTGTAGATCGCTAAGCGGAAGCGTTCAAGAGAACGGGGTTGAAGGAGTCGTACTCGTCGTGATCCAAATCACCGGAGATCCGAGTGCCGAGCAGACGGCACCTCCGCGTTCAACACACGTACAGCCGGTGACATCTCCCATGCCTTGATCCAGCAAGGAGAGAGGGAGAGGTTGAGGAAGACTCCATCCAGCAGCAGCACAACGGCATGGTGGTGATGGAGGAGCGTGGCAATCCCGCAGGCTTCGCCAAGCACCAAGGGAGAGGAGGAGGAGAAGAACTTGGGAGAGAGGGAGGGCTGCACCAAAGGCAAAAGGTGTGTTTGAGAGGCCCTCCTACCCCACTATATATAGGGATCCCAAGGGGGGGTGCGCCAGCCCCTAGGAGATCCAATCTCCAAGGGGGCGGCGGCCAGGGGAGGAGTCCTCCCCCCCCCAAGGCACCTAGGAGGTGCCTTCCCCTTATGGGAATCTTCCTTTAGGGTTTCCCCTTCACCCTAGGCGCATGGGCCCTAGGGAAGTGGCGCCCAGCCCACTTTGGGCTGGATCCCTTCTCACCTCAGCCCATGGGACCCTCCGGGATAGGTGGCCCCACCGGTGGACCCCGGGACCCTTCCGGTGGTCGGTACAATACCGATGACCACGAAACTTGTCCCGATGGCGAACAGGACTTCCTATATATAAATCTTTACCTCCGGACCATTCCGGAACTCCTCGCGACGTCCGGGATCTCATCAGGACTCGAACAACATTCGGTAACCACATACAAGCTTCCGTTATAACCCTAGCGTCCATCGAACCTTAAGTGTGTAGACCCTACGGGTTCGGGAGACATGTAGACATGACCGAGGCGTTCTCCGGTCAATAACCAACAGCGGGATCTGGATACCCATGTTGGCTCCCACATGTTCCACGATGATCTCATCGGATGAACCACGATGTCAAGGACTCAATCAATCCGTATACAATTCCCTTTGTCTAGCGGTATTGTACTTGCCGAGAGTCGATCGTCGGTATCCCGATACCTTGTTCAATCTCGTTTCCGGCAAGTCTCTTTACTCGTTCCGTAACACATCATCCCGTGATCAACCCCTTGGTCACATTGTGCACATTATGATGATGTCCTACCGAGTGGGCCAGAGATACCTCTCCGTTTACACGGAGTGACAAATCCAGATCTCGATTCGTGCCAACCCAACAGACACTTTCGGAGATACCGTAGTGCACCTTTATAGTCACCCAGTTACGTTGTGACGTTTGGTACACCCAAAGCATTCCTACGGTATCCGGAGTTGCACAATCTCATGGTCTAAGGAAAAGATACTTGACATTAGAAAAGCTTTAGCATACGAACTACGATCTTTGTGCTAGGCTTAGGATTGGGTCTTGTCCATCACATCATTCTCCTAATGATGTGATCCCGTTATCAATGACATCCAATGTCCATGGTTAGGAAACCGTAACCATCTATTGATCAACGAGCTAGCCAATAGAGGCTTGCTAGGGACATGGTGTTGTCTATGTATCCACACATGTATTTGAGTTTCCTATCAATACAATTATAGCATGGATAATAAACGATTATCATGAACAAGGAAATATAATAATAATAACTAATTTATTATTGCCTCTAGGGCATATTTCCAACAATAGCAGCACAGCTTCCAGCCGCCCATGACTATAGCAGCACATCCTCCAGCACCCGCCGTGCCCACCGTAGCAGCACACCTCCAGCCGCCCGCAACTCCTGCCCGTCGCGCCCGCCGCCCGCGACTCCTGCCTGTCGCGCCACCCGTGCTCCTCACCGCACAAACAACTGAACCACCATCTTTTCAACACCAAAACAAGAATACACTCATGCACTAATCAACAAAAATTAACCTTATCCATAGTAGCACCAGCAGATTAAGATTCAGAGACACACACCCAAGATTAAGATTCATAGGAACCAAGCAAACAACACTCAAACAAGATTTTCTTTGGAAACCCTCGCAATCTTTAAGCTCTTGGAAATTCCAAAAGCAGTGAAGTTTCCATCTAAGCTCTTTGGAGTAAGTTCTGCAATCTTTCTCTTGAATCTACTCCCACATTTCATCATTTAAGCTCTTTGGAATCTTTGGAAATCCCACATTTCATCACAAAAATTTCATCTTTTCTGCTGAGTACCTCGATCTGGACGTCGCAGCCGGCGGGGATCTACTCGATCTGGACGCACTTCCTTGCCGGCTTCTTCTTGTCATCCCCGTTGGCTTCCTCACGCCCCACTTGGTTTCGGCCTTGCCAGCGGCGCCGGGCTTGAACTTGGCCTCCCACTTCAACTTGAGGTCGAAGCTATTGTCATTGGGGGAGGCGAGCTCCGCCTCCCACTTGAGCACATGGCCTCCGCCGCGTTGCCTGGTTCTGGCGCGAGATCAAAAACAGTACCTTAGCACACGGTTCGACGCCCAAAGAAATTCATCTAATATTTCATCTTATGAACAAATCAAGTTCGTCACAAAGGAATAGAAAAAACGCAATGCAATTTGATAGATCAGGATTAGAGCAAGTCATTATATAGAAAGCAACACATTCCACAAGTCAAAAGACCGTTCATAATGATTGAAGCAAGTCCTTTATATAGAAAGGGATTGAAGACTGGGTAGTACATTAGAGGGCAGCCCAATAGTACAAAACATTGAAATCAAGGCGTTCATAGAGAAAGGCTATTGACAATAGTCGGATAGCAGCCTACATAACTACACAATGAGAGCCAATGGTGTAGCTCATCATAGTCAAAATATAATGTAATAGTTCTATATACATAAAGAACTTGCCATTCATTAGTCAGCCTCAACATTTGCCATAGTGAGCATATGACTCAGAAAGAAATTGCATTAGTTGAATAGCCACATCTTATGTGAATCCAACCAAGATGAACAGAAATAAATCACACCTTACTTTTGGCAAAAAGACTCTTCTCTAACTGCTCATTCCTTGACATGGTGATCCGCTGAACATATCGCAAGTGGCTGCAACCACATAAGCCAAGCATTGACATGAGATAAAGGGATCAATGAATTTTTTGATTCGGATGGTACATATCTGCATCTAAACAACCTTGAGATGCATGCATGTTTGTAGCACACTATCAGCCCCATTTATGCTCTTCGTAATCCATCGGTGCAATACACATGTTACTTGGCCAAATTTAACTAAATATATAGTAGTGGTATCTATTTGAAGTCTCACTACTGAGAATAAAAATAGCCTCCATCTGTACCAGCTTCCAACAGACAAGCAATCACCGATTCTTGTTGCACACAGAAACACATGATGAAGAAAAAAATCATGTAGACCATTCCTCGTAGATGGTAATCTACAGGGATGCCATCCACCTCCCCATCTCGTGCAATTGGGGGAGCACTCGGTGTCCAGAAATCCTAGAATTTCTGTACATCAAGATAGTGCAGTTGTTCTCCCTCTCCTCTCGTGATGACAGCAGGGGAGGAGGGATCCATACCACCCTCTATAATTTGAGAAAACACATCTGATGAAACAATACAATTATAGTAACATGTATACCCACGTCTTATCAACTTATGAGCATTTACTCAGACATAATAACTCATCAGTAAAAATATACAATAGCAGTGACAAAAGAGACTTGCACCTTATAGAATACATGTCATGTAGGCAAACATTCAAAACAGACACATTACTTATAATTAGGACAGTAAATTTGGTGCTTCGGTCGTCACTAATTCCATACATATAACTCGAAAAAGGAGTAATGCTAACTGTGCTCAATTTTTCAGAGGCGGAGAACTGGCATTGCTCAAGTTGAGGAAATGGAGCAGGGAGCTCCTAAATTGTCATGGCCATCGAACACCCTCAAACCTACAGTCCATGTTCCTATTGTCATGGCTATGACATGCAGTCTAGGAAGCTTCTAAATTTCCAGTAGTAGTTTGAAGCAAAACAAAAACAAATACAGGGAAGTAAAAGGTTCAGAAAAACATAAAAAACAAATATATGTAACCGAACTGAAATATTGTACCATGTAAACATTTTATAAAAAACAACTGAGCTTGGTACCCAAACCACCATCATAAATTGTTTAACAACCCAGCTTGGTACCCAAACCACCATCATAAATGAATAAAGGGCATAAGTTTCATGGTAACATTTCAAGCTAAAAGATGAGCTATTTTGTAGAAGCAACCACGAGTCGAACAATTCGTAGGGAAAAAAAGACTAATAACAGAAGCTAAGGAAAACTGATTACACATAGATCATCGGCAGTCAAGACGACAACGTCCTTGACGGCACCATTTGGCACGTGGGCGGCAGCTTGCACTCTTCCTAGCCAAGACGTCACCAGTAAGGCAAGCCGTGATCTTGTCCGGCCAAATGGCGACCTGCAAGCCAAAAGAATACTCTTTTAAAGAACTCAAAAACCAATGGTCGTGCAAGATTACCATTTAGAAACAATTGAGATTACCCAAAACCCAAAAGTGTTGTTCTCAGATAGAACACTAATTAGATCATGTGAATTTGGAGCAAGATATTGACACCAATAGTCTCA
The DNA here is from genome assembly GCA_021605145.1 of Aegilops bicornis. NCBI lineage: Eukaryota > Viridiplantae > Streptophyta > Magnoliopsida > Poales > Poaceae > Aegilops > Aegilops bicornis. The sequence continues at coordinate 104,927,736 of CM038674.1, forward strand.
AACTACCATGCACGGATATATTAACCTGCGAATCATACATTTATTGATGAGATATATTGCATATGCATGTCAGATAACTAAGAGGCAATGCTGGTTCAAGTGAGAAGTGCAACCTGCAATACTCTGGGCATGAGAAGGACACACAAAATTGGCCAGTCGCAATCATGTGTATGTGTGACCCTTAAAAAAACTCCAGTTTCAAATAGAAAAAGAGATTTGAAGCTATTATTGTGGAATTGTACAAACTAAAGAGGCGCTAAATACAAATACAGAACGAGAACATAGCACAATGTGCTTGATACCATAACTGCATTTCAATGGGCTCAGATTCGCCTTTGCTCGATCATGACCCTTCCCCTAGTGTCTCCATCACCAGATCAATATGTTCTTACAAGGGTGAAACTGCCCTGGTTATCACTCGTCAGAAATGACCATCCAAGCACAGATCCACTAAAATAAACACATGATCAAAACGGCTCAAAGAAACAAGGGGGGGGGGTCCAACTGAATACCCACAAGTGCCTCAATTGCTCGAGAGCATGCTTATATCAGCCATAATCGATCATCATAGCCCTGCGCAAGCTAAGGGCAACTCTAGCGGACTCACCAAAATGGAACGGCCTCAGTTTTGATCAGACGGTCGAGGTGAACCAAAGGCGAGATCCAACGGCCCAGATCACATCAGGAAAAAGACCCGACGGCCGAGAGTGCCTGATCTCTGAGAGGGCTCAAGCATGGATCCACAACTACGGAGCATCAACCAGACAAGCACTACAGAGATCTGAGTGGGCGCCGGGGTTGGCTTGAACGCCATCCAATCGGCGAGGAACCACCTCCTACGCCACACATCCACACCGCTGCATCGAAGTTGTGCCTTGCACCGTCCCGCCGATGAGCATGAACTCCACGGGCACCGAAGCGGCCAAGGAGGCGAGTTGATGATGTATAGCACATCCAAGAGCACCACCAGGGGCGGAGATGACCGGGGCAAAGAAAATGATACTTTTGTCCTTTGCTAGAAATAAGATGAGAAACAAAAAGCCCTCATTGGCCAGCCTGCACACCAACAAGCACAACAAGAAGAACATGGTGAAGCCAAAAAACACATCATCATCCAACTGTACACCTAGCTTTTGAAAAGCATATCGCACCGCTAGAATAAGATTTTATAGTTCTTTTTCTTCAACTACTTATAGAAATTAGTAACCCCATATCAAGAAGGGAAACTTTAACTGATATTTGGTAATCAGCACAGTGAACTGAATTTACGAGGTACTAATTTTAGTTATTATTAAAACTGAAACACAACATGTTTTTTGACAAATGTGTTCTAAGTAAAGCCTCTTCTAAGTAAAGCCTCCAACTAACATAATCAAAACCATACCCTATAGGTTTATCATCTATTGAAGCATTATGTAGAGCACCGCAATGTTAATAAAGGGCATATGTAATTTAAAATCATACGGGAGGCAAAGAAAATGAGCTTTCACCACTTCCCATGTACCCCGGAACAGAAATAATCATGTATATTTTGTATGCACTCATCAGCAAAACAGAGAATGCTAATATATCAGCAAAACTAATTTTTTATTTGAATGCTCCCACGATCTGTTTTAGCATTTGTTTCTTTTTGTAAAGAACAATGAATGTATATGTGCTAGTAATTAACCTATAGAACTGATTTTCTGGTAAAGAGAAAGAAGTCACTACTATGCACCAGAAGCATGACACCAGGGGAGAAAGTAGTTGTATGATGTTACAGTGAACATTGTTGGTTATTTCTGTATCATGCGGTCTGTAGAATTACATAGTCAAATAAATAAACCAGCATTGATTTTCGCAGAAAATTACACAAAAGTAGATGGGGGTGGATTATCTATGCACATATCAAAGTAATACTGTATAATTTACCTCCTTCCCAATGCTTTGTGAATTGTTTTCCTTCTCTTTAAGTACCTTCTGAACACTTTGTGCAGCAGCTCTAGCATTTTCAATATCCGTGCAAGAATTAGTTCATTTGCCAACAGTAATACTGGCATCTTCCGAAACCTGCGAATGATGAATGAGCTCGGTGTCCTCTCCCGTCTCTGCGGTCAGTGCTTCATCTATCGGTTGTTGACTGTCGAGGAGGGGAGCGAAAACTGCAGCCAAGAGTGGCTGGAACAACAAGCTGCGACATCAAAATAATACCAAATGGAAGTCCATCTTACATAAAAATATCTAAACAGTAAAGCGAACAAAAAGGCGGTACAAAAGATGAGTTTTTATTTTGCATGATAGGTGGTGTCAATTCAAAAGTAGTGTTGAGATTCAGGAGCTGAACTCACCAACATCAACCAAAACCAAATAACAAACTACTGTCATAAAGGAATAGTCTAATAACATGAGGAAGCAAGCATTTGTAATTTGATTAAACCAACATCTCGGAAAGTTTTTTCCTAATAAAGCATAATGTAACCAGAGTGGCTAATCTATTAAACAATAATGAAAAACAATAGCAGGCGATTATGAGAGTTATTAACAACAAAATAATATGCATTGGTGGAGAGGCTGCTGCGAATCCGTTTATGAGGTACATGAAAAGATGAATAAACATATAAAGGGGTTAATTTCTTCCGGAAGAATTAGCAGCCTCTCCATGGTCCCCTTCGTGTAAAAATTTAAACCTGACACACAAATTCATGTATGAGGTACATGAAAAGATGAATAGTATCAAACAGTAAGCGCCGACATTCGTCTTCGAATTCGTTTATTTATCTATCTAGTACAAATCCCCTTATCGCTGTTGTAGTTATCTTTTCCTTGATAAATTGTATTGCTAGGGAGGCCTTCCCTATAGTTTTCTAGTCAAAGTAATAATAATAAAGATGCATATTTTGGCACAATTATTCTCTAGCTAATCCACTTGCCCTCTTATTCTCTTGTTGGTGACAAGGCATGAGTGTGGAAATATTCTAGAGCATGTATCTCAGTCAACTGTATGAAAGCCTTACAGTCAACAGATCAATTGCTTTAAATTAATGATTGTATACTACGTACCCTAATATTATAGAGCAGCCACCATCAAATGAATCATAACTCATGAGGAACAGATCAAGGATAATGTCTCGGTTGTTACACTTGAGCAACAAACAAATTAAAGCGGTCAATTCGAAGCAAAAAAACTTTTTAGATCAATCTATCTTAGTGCAAGAGTGCGGTCACGAGAGGAGCCCTCTTGTCCGAGTTAAAAAACACATGATGTGTGCATACAATGGATACATACACACACAATTTGCTCCAATTTTAGTCATCCAAAACTAAACCATAACATGATGTGCGCTACGAGTTTGCTATAGTTTTCTTCACGGGTGATGAACCCAAAGCGTCATGCCATCCAAAAGGAAGGTACAAACTAAACCAACACAAGGTACAAAGTGTAGATGATGTTCAGATGTGGGAATAGATGGGGGAGAGGAAATTCACCATGTTGGTTACGGGTGCCTGCTCCTCCAACTCCTTAGGCCGATTCTTTGCAGATGGGGTTGATTTGCTGGTTACTGTTGTACCCACAACCTACAGAGACGAATCGAGCGTTAGAGAGAGCAGGACATAGGAGAGGGGAGAGGAAGCGGTGGCTTACCACCTACACCTGACCTGCGCAGGGGAGGGGAGCTAGAAGAGCCGCAACATCTTCTCCATGGCATGGCCCCCTTCATTGACACAATCAGATGAGATGAGATGGGCCTGCACACAGTCACGCGTCAGAGGAAGATGAAAACCAGAGGAAGAAGAAGAAGAAAAGGCAAGGAAGGATGCATACCGAGGCTCTTGACGGGATCCTGCGGATCTGAGCTACGGGCTCGAGCTCGGCCACGGCCGCCCGCTCCTGTAGCCGCTCCCGTCTGCCTGAAGACCCGTTGGCTCGGAGGAATCGATCCCGCGAGGCGAATCCACCGCCACGGAGAGAAGGTGAGGGATTAGGAGAAGGTGGGGCCCGGCAGCAACGGGAGAGGGTGGGGGCGCGGTGGGGGTGGTGGTGGGCGGCGATGGCGGCCTTGGGAAGTGGGCGGCGGGGAGGGCTAGGGTTAGGGAGGGCTGGGGCCGAGGGCCAGCGGCGAGGCGAAGTCTGAGGAGGAGGCGGCTAGGGCTTGCCACGGGAGCTGCTGGCTTTTATAGGCCTCTATGTGAAATGACCAAAATACCCCGGTGGGGGCATGGCATTTACATTTTGCTGCCATTACTATTCATTCCAGCTGTGTCAATCCCAGATCCGACGGCCCAGGCTTCTCCAGATCTCGATCGGACGGACGAAAACGCATCAAGAGAACGCATCCAACGGCCGAGAGTCACTGAGCTCTGAGGAGGCTCTGTCATGCCTTCTTCTCTTATTTCTGGATGTGCCGGGAGCATGCGAGGCTCTTCACTCTCTCCCCTATGGTTCACGTCCATTTTGGTGTATATCATATCTCCTTGCTTGTTTGTGCTTTGTGGGTTCGGGTTCAGGCATGGAAGGCACTAGGAATTCAGGTTGTACATGTTGGCAAACTTAAGGTTGTACCATTCCACGTAATTCTATCCTTGCGAACAGACGGCTTCCGCAGTCATTGCCCTTCTGTACGGTACATCTTTCAACTTGCTTGGTTCCATCGCCCTTCTGTATGGTACATCTTTCAACTTGCTTGGTTCCATCGCCCTTCTGTACGGTACATCTTTCAACTTGCTTGGTTCCATCGCCCTTCTGTACGGTACATCTTTCAACTTGCTTGGTTCCATCGATACCTAGCTAGTTGATTTGTTCGCGCGTGCACATTTTACAAGACAAAGAAGCGGCAGCATGGAGCCACAGTAGACACTTCAACTGAAGGCAAGGTTAGGGCATCTCCAGCCGTTCGGCCCCCCAGGAGGCATTTTTTGGCCTTCTGGGGGGCTGCCGGCGACAACTTCGGCGTGGGGGCGAGAATTTTTCCACTCGTTCCGCCCCCAGGAGGTGAGAAGCGGGGGCCGACAAGGAGGGAGGAGAAGGACCGGCGTGCATCTCCCTGCACTGGCCGCGCCGCCCTGGCACAGTGTTGCTGTCGCGCGCGCCCGCCTCGCTCCCGAGCCGCGCCCGTCTGCGCCCTCCAGCGCCCGAGCCGCGCCCGTCCGCGTCCGAGGCCTCACCGGCAGCGGCCGCACCCCAGCCTCGACTCGGCGTCGCCGTGCAGGAGGCCCATCTCGCCACGCTCGGGGCCGGGGCTGCCCATGCAGCTCGAGGCCCAGCTCCTCCTCCGCCGCGGGAGGTTCCACCGCGTTGCCGTGCGCGGGCGCAGAGCACGGGCGCAGGCGGGCGTGGCGAGCACGGCGTGGGCGCGTACGGCGTGTGGCGGCTGGACGACGACGGCTTCGAGGCGAGCGGGGACTATACCCCGTGGCGCGAGGAGGAGGAGGCGGCGGCGGGCAGGCGCCTCGATGAGCGGACGGGGCGGAATCGGCGCCCGGCTGAGCCGGACGAAGCGATGGTGAGGTACAGCGCGGCCGCGCACCACGGTGTCCCGCGAGGTCTCGGACGAGCGGAGACGTGGCGTCCTCCCCGCGAGCTCCGTCGCGCGCCCCGTCCTTCCTCCTCCGCCATGGCCGTCGGGGGCACGAAGACATCGACGCCACCCTCCTCCTCGTCCGGCTCTTCCTCGTCGGCGGGTGCTTCTTGGGCGGGGGCAGGAACTCCCGTGGCCGCCCCGACCTTGCCTGCTCCGGCCTCGCCCGTCTCGGCCTTGCCTGCTCCGGCCCCCGCCTCGCCAGCTCCGACCAGCGCCTCTTGGGGAACGTTGCAGAAAATTAAAATTTTTCCTACGGTTTCACCAAGATCCATCTATGAGTTCAGCTAAGCAACGAGTCATGGGAGAGAGATTGCATCTACATACCACTTGTAGATCACGGGCGGAAGCGTTCACTAGAACGTGGATGATGGAGTCGTACTCGCCGTGATCCAAATCACCGATGACCGAGTGCCGAAAGGATGGCACCTCCGCGTTCAACACACGTACGGAGCGGATGACGTCTCCTCCTTCTTGATCCAGCAAGGGGAAAGGAGAGGTTGAGGAAGATGGCTCCAGCAGCAGCACGATGGCGTGGTGTTGGTGGAGAAGCAGCACTCGGCGAGGCTTCGCCAAGCACGTGATGGAGGAGGAGAGGTGTAGCAGGGAGAGGAGGCGCCAAGATGCAAAGTGCGGCTGCCCCTCCGCCCCTTTATATAGGCCCCCCAGGCGCCGCCCTGGAGATCTGATCTCCCTAGGGGCGGCGGCCAAGGGGAGGCTTGCCCCCAAGGCAAGTGGGCGCCCCCCCTAGGGTTTCCAACCCTAGGCGCGAGGGGCCCAAGTGAAGCGCACCAGCCCACCGAGGACTGGTTCCTCCCACTTCAGCCCACGGGGCCCTCCGGGATAGGTGGCCCCACCCGGTGGACCCCCGGGACCCTTCCGGTGGTCCCGGTACAATACCGGTAACCCCCGAAATTCTCCTGATGGCCGAAATAGCACTTCCTATATATAATTCTTTACCTCCGGACCATTCCAGAACTCCGCGTGACGTCCAGGATCTCATCCGGGACTCCGAACAACATGCGGTTTGCTGCATACTCATATTCATACAACCCTAGCGTCACCGAACCTTAAGTGTGTAGACCCTACGGGTTCGGGAGACATGCAGACATGACCGAGACGGCTCTCCTGTCAATAACCAACAACGGGATCTGGATACCCATGTTGGCTCCCACATACTCCTCGTTGATCTCATCGGATGAACCACGATGTCGAGGATTCAATTAATCCCGTATTCAATTCCCATTGTCTATCGATACGTTACTTGCCCGAGACTCGATCGTCGGTATCCCAATACCTCGTTCAGTCTCGTTACCGGCAAGTCACTTTACTCGTACAGTAATGCATGATCCTGTAACCAATCACTTGGTCACTTTGAGCTCATTATGATGATGCATTACCGAGTGGGCCCAGAGATACCTCTCCGTCATACGGAGTGACAAATCCCAGTCTCGAACCGTGTCAACCCAATGTACACTTTCGGAGATACCTGTAGTGCACCTTTATAGTCACCCGATTACGTTGTGACGTTTGGTACACCCAAAGCACTCTTACGGTATCCGGAGTTACACGATCTCATGGTCTAAGGAAGAGATACTTGACATTGGAAAAGCTCTAGCAAAACGAACTGCACGATCTTGTGCTATGCTTAGGATTGGGTCTTGTCCATCACATCATTCTCCTAATGATGTGATCCCGTTATCAATGACATCCAATGTCCATAGTCAGGAAATCATGACTATCTATTTATCAACGAGCTAGTCAACTAGAGGCTCACTAGGGACATATTGTGGTCTATGTATTCACACGTGTATTACGATTTCCGGATAATACAATTATAGCATGAATAAAAGACAATTATCACGAACAAGGAAATATAATAATAATCCTTTTATTATTGCCTCTAGGGCATAGTTCCAACAGTCTCCCACTTGCACTAGAGTCAATAATATAGTTACATTGTGATGAACCGAACACCCATAGAGTTACGGTGTTGAGCATGTTTTGCTTTCGCGGAAGAGGTTTAGTCAACGGATCTGCGACATTCAGATCCGTATGCACTTTGCAAATTTCTATGTCTCCATCTTGAACATTTTCACGGATGGAGTTGAAGCGGCAACGCTTGATGTGCCTGGTCTTCTTGTGAAACACAGGCTCCTTGGCAAGTGCAATAGCTCCAGTGTTGTCACAGAAGAGTTTGATTGGCCCCGACGCATTGGGTATAACTCCTAGGTCGGTGATGAACTCCTTCACCCAAATTGCTTCATGCGCTGCCTCCGAGGCTGCCATGTACTCCGCTTCACACGTAGATCCCGCCACGACGCTCTGCTTGCAGCTGCACCAGCTTACTGCTCCACCATTCAACATACACACGTATCCGTTTTGTGACTTAGAGTCATCAGATCTGTATCGAAGCTAAGCGTCGGCGTAACCCTTCTGACGAGCTCTTCGTCACCTCCATAAACGAGAAACATGTCCTTTGTCCTTTTCAGTACTTCAGGATATTCTTGACCGCTGTCCGGTGTTCCTTGCGGGATTACTTTGGTACCTTCCTACCAAACTTACGGCAAGGTTTACATCAGGTGCAGTACACGACATGGCATACATAATAGATCCTATGGCCAAGGCATAGGGATGACGCTCATCTCTTTTTATCTTTTGCCGTGGTCGGGCATTGAGCCGAGCTCAATCTCACACCTTGCGATGAGGCAAGAACCCTTTCTTGGACTGATCCATTTTGAATTTCTTCAAAATCTTATCAAGGTATGTGCTTTGTGAAAGACCTATGAGGCGTCTCGATCTATCCCTATAGATCTTGATGCCTAATATGTAAGCAGCTTCTCCAAGGTCCTTCATTGAAAAACTTTTATTCAAGTAGGCCTTAATGCTGTCCAAGAGTTCTATATCATTTCCCATCAAAAGTATGTCATCTACATATAATATGAGAAATGCTACTGAGCTCCCACTCACTTTATTGTAAACGCAGGCTTCTCCATAAGTCTGCATAAACCCAAACGCTTTGATCATCTCATCAAAGCGAATGTTCAACTCCGAGATGCTTGCACCAGCCCATAAATGGATCGCTGGAGCTTGCATACCTTGTTAGCATTCTCAGGGTCGACAAAACCTTCCGGCTGCATCATATACAGCTCTTCCTTAAGATAACCGTTAAGGAATGCCGTTTTGACGTCCATCTGCCATATCTCATAATCATAGTATGCGGCAATTGCTAACATGATTCGGACGGACTTAAGCTTCGCTACGGGAGAGTATGTCTCATCGTAGTCAATCCCTTGAACTTGCCGATAACCCTTAGCGACAAGTCGAGCTTTATAGATGGTGACATTACCATCCGCGTCTGTCTTCTTCTTAAAGATCCATTTGTTTTCTATCACTCGCCGATCATCGGGCAAGTCTGTCAAAGTCCATACTTTGTTTTCATACATGGATCCTATCTCGGATTGCATGGCTTCAAGCCATTTGTTGGAATCTGGGCCGCCATCGCTTCTTCATAGTTCAAGGTTCAGCGTTGTCTAACAACATGATTTCCAGGACAGGGTTGCCATACCACTCTGGTGTGGAAAGTGTCCTTGTGGACCTACGCAGTTCAGGAGCAACTTGATCCGAAGTACCTTGATCATCATCATTAATTTCCTCTCTAGTAGGTGTAGGCACCACAGAACATTTTCCTGAGCTGCACTACTTTCCAGTTCAAGAGGCGAGATTTCATCGAAGTTCTACTTTCCTCCCACTTACTCCTTTCGAGAGAAACTCTTTTTTTTAAAGGATCCGTTCTTGGCAACAAAGATCTTGCCTTCGGATCTAAGGTAGAAGGTATACCCAATGGTTTCCTTAGGGTATCCTATGAAGACGCATTTTTCCGACTTGTGTTCGAGCTTTTCAGGTTGAAGTTTCTTAACATAAGCATCGCATCCCCAAACTTTTAGAAACGACAGCTTAGGTTTCTTTCCAAACCATAATTCATATGGTGTCGTCTCAACGGATTTAGACGGTGCCCTATTTAAAGTGAATGTAGCTGTCTCTAGTGTGTATCCCCAAAATGATAGCGATAATCGGTAAGAGACATCATAGATCGCACCATATCCAATAGAGTGCGATTACGACGTTCGGACACACCGTTGCGCTGAGGTGTTCCAGGCGGCGTGAGTTGTGAAACGATTCCACATTTCCTTAAGTGTGTACCAAATTCGTGACTTAAATATTCTCCTCCACGATCTGATCGTAAGAACTTTATTTTTCGGTCACGTTGATTCTCTACCTCATTATGAAATTCCTTGAACTTTTCAAAGGTCTCAGACTTGTGTTTCATCAAGTAGACATACCCATATCTACTTAAGTCGTCTGTGAGAGTGAGAACATAACGATATCCTCCGCGAGCCTCAATGCTCATTGGACCGCACACATCGGTATGTATGATTTCCAGCAAGTTGGTTGCTCGCTCCATTGTTCCGGAGAATGGAGTCTTGGTCATTTTGCCCATGAGGCATGGTTCGCATGTGTCAAATGATTCATAATCGAGAGACTATAAAAGTCTATCAGAATGGAGCTTCTTCATGCGCTTGACACCAATGTGACCGAGGCGGCAGTGCCACAAGTATGTGGGACTATCGTTATCAACTTTACATCTTTTGGTATTCACACTATGAATATGTGTAATATTACGCTCGAGATTCATTAAGAATAAACCATTGACCATATGAGCATGACCATAAAACATATCTCTCATATAAATAGAACAACCATTATTCTCGGATTTAAATGAGTAGCCATCTCGCATTAAACGAGATCCCCGATACAATGTTCATGCTCAAACTTGGCACTAAATAACAATTATTGAGGTTCAAAACTAATCCCGTGAGGTAAATGTAGAGGTAGCGTGCGAGGGCGATCACATCAACCTTGGAACCATTCCCGACGCGCATCGTCACCTCGTCCTTCGCCAGCCTCCGTTTATTCCGCAGCTCTTGCTGTGAGTTACAAATATGAGCAACGGCACGGTATCAAATACCAGGAGTTACTACGAAAATTCGTAAGGTACACATCAATTACATGTATATCAAATATACCTTTAGTGTTGCCGGCCTTCTTGTCCGCTAAGTATTTGGGGCAGTTCCGCTTCGATGGCCCTTCCCTTTGCAATAAAAGCACTCTGTCTCGTGCTTGGGTCCATTCTTTGACTTCTTCCGGCAACTTGCTTTACCGGGCACGGCAACATCTTTGCCGTCCTTCTTGAAGTTCTTCTTACCCTTGCCCTTTTGAACTTGGTGGTTTTATTGACCATCAACACTTGATGTTCTTTCTTGATTTCAACCTCTGCTGACTTCAGATTGAGAATACTTCGGGAATGGTCTTCACCATCCCCTGCATATTGTAGTTCATCACAAAGCTCTTGTAGCTTGGTGGGAGCGATCAAGGATTCTGTCAATGACCGCCTCGTCCGGAGGTTAATGTCCATTTGGACAGGCGGTTGTGCAACCTGGACATTTTGAGTATGTGCTCACCGACGTAACTGTTTTCCTCCATCTTACAACTATAGAACTTGTCGGAGACTTCATATCTCTCGACCGGACATGAGCTTGGAAAACCATTTTCAGCTCCTCGAACATCTCATATGCTCCGTGTTGCTCAAAACGCTTTTGGAGCCCGGTTCTAAGCTGTAAAGCATGCCGCCTTGAACGAGGGAGTAATCATCAAGACGAGACTGCCAAGCATTCACAATGTCTTGGTTCTTCAGGATGGGTGCATCACCTAGCGGTGCTTCTAGGACATATTGTTTCTTGGCTGCTATGAGGATGATCCTCAGGTTCCGGACCCAGTCTGAATAGTTGCTGCCATCGTCTTTCAGCTTGGTTTTCTCTAGGAACGCGTTGAAGTTCATGGTGACATGAGCGTTGGCCATTTGATCTACAACACATTTTGCAAAGATTTTAGACTAATGTTCATGATAATTAAGTTCATCTAATCAAATTATTTAATGAACTCCTACTTAGATTTGACATCCCTCCAGTCATCTAAGTGTTACATGATCCGAGTCGACTAGGCCGTGTCCGATCATCACGTGAGACGGACTAGTCATCGTCGGTGAACATCTCCATGTTGATCGTATCTTCCATACGACTCATGTTCGACCTTTCGGTCTCTTGTGTTCCGAGGCAATGTCTGTACATGCTAGGCTCGTCAAGTTAACCCTAAGTGTTTATGCATGTGTAAAACTGTCTTACACCCGTTGTATGTGAACGTAAGGATCTATCACACCCGATCATCACGTGGTGCTTCGAAGCATTTAACTTTAGCAACGGTGCACGCTAGGGGAACACTTTCTTGAAATTATTATAAGGGATCATCTTATTTACTACCGTCGTTCTAAGTAAAACAAGATGCATAAAACATAATAAACATCACATGCAATTATATAAAGTAGTGACATGATATGGCCAATATCATATAGCTCCTTTGATCTTCATCTTCGGGGCTCCATGATCATCTTGTCACCGGCATAACACCATGATCTCAATCATCATGATTTCCATCATCGTGTCTCCATGAAGTTGCTCGCCAACTATTACTTCTACTACTATGGCTAACACGTTTAGCAATAAAGTAAAGTAATTTACATGGCGTTGAATCAATGACTTGCAGGTCATACAATAATTAAGACAACTCATATGGCTCCTGCCGGTTGTCATACTCATCGACATGCAAGTCGTGATTCCTATTACAAGAACATGATCTCATACATCACAATATATCATTCATCATTCATCACAACTTCTGGCCATATCACATCACATGACAATTGCTGCAAAAACAAGTTAGACGTCCTCTAATTGTTGTTGCATCTTTTACGTGGCTGCAATTGGGTTCTAGCAAGAACGTTTTCTTACCTACGAATAACCACAACGTGATTTTGTCAACTTCTATTTACCCTTCATAAGGACCCTTTTCATCTAATCCGCTCCAACTAAAGTAGGAGAGACAGACACCCGCTAGCCACCTTATGCAACTAGTGCATGTCAGTCGGTGGAACCTGTCTCACGTAAGCGTACGTGTAAGGTCGGTCCGGGCCGCTTCATCCCACAATACCGCTGAAGCAAGAAAAGACTAGTAGCGGCAAGCAAGTTGACAAGATCTACGCCCACAACAAAATTGTGTTCTACTCGTGCAAAAGAGAACTACACATAGACCTAGCTCATGATGCCACTGTTGGGGAACGTTGCAGAAAATTAAAATTTTCCTACGGTTTCACCAAGATCCATCTATGAGTTCAGCTAAGCAACGAGTCATGGGAGAGAGATTGAATCTACATACCACTTGTAGATCTCGTGCGGAAGCGTTCACTAGAACGTGGATGATGGAGTCATACTCGCCGTGATCCAAATCACCGATGACCGAGTGCCGAACGGACGGCACCTCCGCATTCAACACACGTACGGAGCGGATGACGTCTCCTCCTTCTTGATCCAGCAAGGGGAAATGAGAGGTTGAGGAAGATGGCTCCAGCAGCACGACGGCGTGGTGTTGGTGGAGAAGCAAGACTCGGCCGGGCTTCGCCAAGCACGTGGACGGGGAGGAGAGGTGTGGCAGGGAGAGGGAGGCGCCAAGATTCAAGTGCGGCTGCCTCCCCCTCCCCTTTATATAGGCCCCCTGGCGCCCGGCCCTGGAGATCTGATCTCCCAAGGGGCGGCGGCCAAGGGGAGGCTTGCCCCAAGGCAAGTGGGCGCCCCACCCTAGGGTTTCCAACCCTAGGCGCGAGGGGGCCCCAAGTGGGGCGCACCAGCCCACCAGGGCTGGTTCCTCCCACTTCAGCCCACGGGGCCCTCCGGGATAGGTGGCCCCACCGGTGGACCCCGGGACCCTTCCGGTGGTCCCAGACAATACCGTAACCCCGAAATTCTCCCGATGGCGAAATAGCACTTCCTATATATAATTCTTTACCTCCGGACCATTCCGGAACTCCTCGTGACGTCCGGATCTCATCCGGGACTCGAACAACATTCGGTTTGCTGCATACTCATATTCATACAACCCTAAGCGTCGGCCGAACCTTAAGTGTGTAGACCCTACGGGTTCGGGAGACATGCATACATGACCGAGACGGCTCTCCGGTCAATAACCAACAGCGGGATCTGGATACCCATGTTGGCTCCCACATACTCCTCGATGATCTCATCGGATGAACCACGATGTCGAGGATTCAATTAATCCCGTATTCAATTCCCTTTGTCAATCGATACGTTACTTGCCTGAGACTCGATCGTTGGTATCCCAATACCTCGTTCAGTCTCATTACCGACAAGTCACTTTACTCGTACCGTAATGCATGATCCTGTAACCAATCACTTGGTCACTTTGAGCTCATTATGATGATGCATTACCGAGTGGGCCCAGAGATACCTCTCCGTCATACGGAGTGACAAATCCAGTCTCGATCCGTGTCAACCCAATGTACACTTTCGGAGATACCTGTAGTGCATCTTTATAATCACCCAGTTACGTTGTGACGTTTGGTACACCCAAAGCACTCTTACGGTATCCGGGAGTTACACGATCTCATGGTCTAAGGAAGAGATACTTGACATTGGAAAAGCTCTAACAAAACGAACTACACGATCTTGTGCTATGCTTAGGATTGGGTCTTGTCCATCACATCATTCTCCTAATGATGTGATCCCGTTATCAATGACATCCAATGTCCATAGTCAGGAAATCATGACTATCTATTGATCAACGAGCTAGTCAACTAGAGGCTCACTAGGGACATATTGTGGTCTATGTATTCACACGTGTATTACGATTTCCGGGTAATACAATTATAGCATGAATAAAAGACAATTATCACGAACAAGGAAATATAATAATAATCCTTTTATTATTGCCTCTAGGGCATATTTCCAACAGCGCCTGCCCCGGCCAGCGCCCGCCCCGGCCGCGCACGGCGAGCTCCTGCCTCGCCCGCCCGTAGTACATGGAGAGTAGAATCGGGGAGAGAGGGAGTGTGGGCGTGGAGAGGAGAGAGGGAGTGTGCTGGACGTGGGTGGGCCTGGAGAAGAGAAAGGGGGAGAGAGAGGCTGGCAAGTGGGGTAGCGCCTGCAAAAAGCTAATGCCGGCGTCCCCAGCTGCCCCCCGGCGGGCTGGGTGCGGGGTGAGCGTGCCGGCGCTAACTTTTGCTAAATCCGGCGCAAAACGACGTCTTGGGGCCCTGACTGGGGCGTTTTTTACTCGCCGGCGTCCAAAAAAGCGCCTGTGGGGGCTTCTTGGGGGCCTTAGTGGAGATGCCCTTAGACACCATAGGCCACCTGAAGCTCGGAAAGTTGTTCTAGTCTCATGTTTGGTTCTAGTATGCCGTATGTGTGTTGTGTAAAAAAAGAAGCATTTTTTTTCCAAAATGCTAGAACTAGATAAGGTAGTTTTCTATAATCTTGATAAAAAGGATAAAAAGGTAGTTTTGTTTTAGCTTATGACTCCGATCAAGAGCGAGAAATCCTTGATTCCTGGTGGATCAAACAACTCGGTGTGGGACCTTTGGGAGAAAACTAGAGGAAGAATGGTATCAACGTTTGAGTTCCTGAATCAGTACAGTTGTGCTACACTCTTAGGAGTAAAGCAGTACAGTTATCCTAGCAAAGCGCATATAATTGGACTTCAATCTGTTATTACTGCCCAAAACGCAGCTTCAACCATGTGCTCTTTCTCAAAATGAGTTTTGTGTTGATACACTTTTTATAACTCTTTTATGGATATAGAAGTCCCACAGAAAGTTACTCTCACTATTCTCATCCATTCGAAATTAGAAGTTAGTTCAACTTGTAACAATCAACATGTTACGGGCTGTGAAGACCGAACTTTCTATATAGACTGAACTCACTACATTATACCATTGAGATCCAGCTCAATCCTCACAGACACACAGAACGAGTTGATAGAGCACTTCCTAAAGCTATTCACACTGTTAGTGTTTGGTCTTTATGGACTAAAGATACTGAATTAATTGCTTCTGATGTCGGTTCTGGCCAGACTGGAATTTTCACAATTGAATTGTACTAGCATTTTGAGCAACCATTCTCTTATTATGTGCATCCTAACGCAGAGGCTGGAAGTTTGAACTTTTTAAGTTTGTATCGCCTAAATATAGTGCAGAAAGATCTTTGAAAAGTATAATACATCAAAAGAAAATTCCATGCATTCAACTTATGTTCCAAAAGAGCAGTTAATTTTCGTGCACTGCAATCTGGTAAAGCACTTGCATAATCATGGTACATCAATAAACACCCGCATCCAACTTATTAGGAATTTTGAAATTCCTATTAAATATCACCATTCATATTTCAACAACACTATCTAAACTGAATAAAAACATGGCAAGCCACGCTTGACGATCAAGAGAACCGTCAGCACACACACATGCAAGAAAGGTGGTGATACCATAGTTCCGTTGGCACTCCCAATCATTCTGATTGAGCAATCAGGGTTTATTAATGTAATAATGATGTCATATCTGAAAAGGGTTGAGTTAATAGAAAATATTACTCATGCCCCATTGTAAATGTAAAAGGTGTATAAAATATCTAGTTGCGTAAGGCATAATGCCGCCTTATCACGAGGAACCATTTCGTATCATTTTTGTGCCGATTTGATCATTTTTTTAACCGAAACCATAGAACAATCGTTTTACGGAAATTTCATTAAAAAATAGCGTACAATATATACAAAGTCAGCCCATGGAAACAATCAACCCACTCCCTCTTTGGTAAATCCTGAGGCTATCATAGATATTAATTCAAATTCTGCTCAATTCAACTGGAAAACTGATCTCTGAATTTAGTTTTGACTCTGTGCAGTAGCAGAAGCAGATCTGTCTTGAGGTTGATTTTCCACGCTTGGACGGTTGCCTATTTTGCCTTGAATATTTTTCTATTTCTTTGCATCCAGATATTCCAGCTGCCCATAATCATGATTTCCATGGCAATGGGGACAGACAGTGCTTGAATGGCAATCGAAACTTCATCAAAAATTAAGATACCTCTATGTCTAGGACCCAGAATTAATGGACTGCCAACAATTGTATGCAAAGTCATAATCCCAAAAGAGATGCTAAGAAGTTTCATCTGTGTTCATTTGACAAAGTGCACAGTTATACGAAGGCAAGTAAAATGTCCTTCTTTGAAGCATATTTCTGGTATTGACTCTGTCATGGAGTAAGAGCCAGAAAAGATCTTATATCTTAGCATAGCTGCATTTTTCTAGAGCTTTTTGAAGATCAATGCGGCTGGTTCACCTTTTGTCAGCTCCTTGTACATTTTGATAGAAGAATAAGTGCTTCCCCATGAATATGTCCATCTATCCACCTGATTGGTGATCTAAAGATGTTGAGTGATGTGTTGCAATTCAAGGAATTGTTGATGAGCTTGAGCTGAGAGTGGGAGGAGGAAATTTTCACTCATGTCTGGTGCTTGTAGAAACTTTTTAATGGTCAAGTTGTCCTTAGTGGCAAAGGAGAAAAGTTCTGGAAATTTTTCTCTTGCAATTCCATGCCCCCAATTGTCTAGCCAAAAATAGATAGTGTTACTTGCTCCAAGCTGTTCTTTGGTCACTGATTTGAATTCAGATAACAACTTAAAGATACTTTTCCACCAGAATGAACCAGCAGGTCTATCAGTAATCACGCCTTCAGGATAATAAGATTTCCAAATTAGATTAACCCATGGAAGATTATCCTTGTGGAGGAATTTATGCAGATGTTTCATGAGGAGACATTTGTTGTGCAATTTCAATGCCGAGGACTCCCAATCCTCCTTGGTCCTTGGGAAAATAGACCTTGTCTCATGATATAAGTGTTGTACCTCTATCTTCCATGCCATACTTTGTTCAGAAGCAGTGTTTCAAAGCCTTGTTAATTTGCTCAATGATTCCCTTGGGCAACTCAAATGTGCACATGAAAAAAAATTGAAAGATGTGCAAAGACAGACTTGATCAAAGTAAGTTTGTCACCATATGATAAAAAGGTTGAATAGCCGATTTGATCATATTATTCAGGGATTATCATAATTCATAATGGGTACAAATACAATACCCGTGATGAAGGCGGCAGCACCACTAGTACCTAGGATCTTGCATGCCCTCGGGGCCAGTACTCTGTACGAACATGATCACTTCGAAGTTAGGTACCAAATTAATCTCTTCAGTACTGATGCTAGAAATTGTTGGCCGGCCATCATCAATGACAACGCCTTAAAACATAGAGCTAGAAACAAGATAGAGTGGAATCTCGTGAATGAGATAAATGGACGCATCCAGCAATATATAAGTTGCAACGATGGACTAGTTCAGAGAAGCAAGATAGAAGCTACGGGGATCCTTTTTACAGCGTTGTCGATTACTAACAGAGGCATATATATCCTTTCATATTTTCGGGATACAGCCCAATAAAATGTGAACACAGGAGAAGTATCAGGGAAGCTGGAGCAGTAAACTGGACCCAATGAACATTGCTACAGTTCAGCTTGCCTTTCATGCTTGCTGAACCTAGCTAGGATTGGGACGCAGCGGGAAAGCATGGCGCACAAAATTCGTGCCATCGGATGTTCCACCACTTGTACTAGATGGGAGTCAATTGCAGAAAACTACCACATTTACGGCTAGGTTTACGGAAAACCACCAAATCGGTAATCCGTTGCAAAAAAACACCGCGATTTTACTAAACTCTTTGCGTAAAGCACTAATCGGGCGATTTGGCCCCTTTGATCACTTTCTGACAAGTGGGCCCGGATTGTAAGGAGCTTAACTGGACAAAAATTAGCACACACACCCCTAGATATTTACAAAAAGCACAATCAGACCCCTGCCCTTGACAACCGCGAAGCACTGCCTCGTTGCGCACGCGGTGGACGCCCTCGTCGGCTTCGGAGACGGCTACGGCCGCGGCGAATGACGAAGAGGCAGCTGGGGTGCGCGCGTTTCCGAGGCGCTGGCCTGCCGATGCTGCAGCGATGGTGGCGGCCATGCGATGGGAGCCGAGGCGGAGGAACAGCACCCTCCTCCGGCGTGGTCAAGGGTGGGGGTGGAGGGGGAGCAGGCGGCGAGCTGAGTCCACCTGCTGGACAAATTGTTCCCGTCGTCCTCCTCCATGAAGGAGGACGAGCTCGAACCAGAGGCCCCTCCGACGCCGTCCATGTTAGAAGCTCGGTTAGGAGCAGTGCACGGCGGCTCAGGGCGTCCGCGCATGGAGAGAGGGCGGCGGGTGGGCTTCTGGTGGTGGCAGCGGAAGCCCGCGGCAGCGGCGCGGTCGACTGTGATGGCTCCGATGGCTGCCTCCTCCCGATTGGAGAATGCGGAGCGAGGCGGCCGATGGCGGCGGCGGCATTGCGGCTGTTCCGATGGCGAGGGAGGCGGCAGCGGGAGCTCTGAGCTGCCGTGTCGACATCCCGACCTGGGCGCCACCGTGCCGGACGGATGGCAGCTGCGCGGCGGTGGCGCGTAGTGGATAGGGCGTCGGTGTTCCATGGGGGAGGGTCTGATTGTTTTCGTTTTTTCGATCTAGGGGCGTATGTGTTATTTTTTTTCTAAGTCAATTCCTTACAATCTGGCCCCACTTGTAAGAAAGTGATTAAACGGGCCAAATCATCTCATGAGTGCTTTTTGTAACAAATTAACAAAATTTCCAGTGCTTTCTAGAACGGATTAAAGAATTGGTGGTTTCTTACAAACCTCGCAAATGTGATGCTTTTTTGCAATTGACTCACTAGACAATGGCTTTGGGATAGCAGTACGTGAATAACCAACCACTCTCAATATATCCGAATGGAACACCGTTAGTGTGTAAACTGAGTTCAGTTAAGATGTTTCGATCCTCTTGTAGATGCTACTTTGCTTGATATTCTCGGGGCGAGATACATACAAGCATAATAGAAAATTTTGGTAGGCCTTGTCTACTAGCTGGATTCTAATACGAAGATTTCTTTCAAGTTTATACTCTCTCCGTTTCTAAATAATTATCTTTTTAGAGATTTTAACAAATAACTACATACGAATCAAAATGAGTGAATCTACACTCTAAAACATGTCTACATACATCCGTATATTATAGTTTATTTAAGATGGCTAGAAAGACAATTATTTGAGAACGGAGGGAGTAGATGCTAGATACACCGAACTAAGGCGGCCCGACAAAGCCAACGGTGGCTAACCTAGACTGGGCAAGAGACAGAGTGGAGGCAGAGCTGCCAGGGGTCTATCGCGGCCCTAAATATTCAGCTTCGACCGTTTTTTTAAAACAGGAAACAGTAAAGCAAGGCCCAACTATGTAATTCTCATTGCATGAAAATAATTACAAGAACAAGGAGATATAAAAGGAGAGAGAATAGCGAAAGAAATAAAGGTGAAAACTAAGGAAAACAAGATACAATGGGTTGCGGAGAGAGCAACTCAAAGATGATAATGGATCCAGTTCTGGAGAAGATCCAAATATTTGTCACGTGCCTGCATTAATAGTAAATGTACCCTTAAACCATATTTGCAAGCTTGAATGGATGGTGAACTGTGATTGAAGATTTGATCATATCTTCTGGTTGGAGATTCCAACAACCCATAAATAGGACACCCACACAAATACTCTTGGGCAGTGTTTGGCAGGACGAAAGGCACTCAACATAGAAGGATGCCCATGTGCTTCTCAGTCAAAATGGAGTTCCAGCAGGCCTAAGCAAAATTGCAGTCCTAAAATAAGTGCATATCAAACTCCTTAGCATCATCATTACACTTTACACAATTGTAACTTGGTAAATGGAAGGATTTTCTCCGAAGTATGTTTCTTGTGCTGATTCTGTCATGCAAAAGGGTCCAAAAGAACAGCCCCGCTTCGGTACAACCCCCCCCCCCCCCCACCCACCCACCCACACACACACACACACAAACATAAAAGGCAATATAGACCTTTGGTAAATTGTACACAATTTTGTATGTATGGGGGTCACTCACTGGAACAAACAGGGTCTGATTTTCTGTTAAACATTGAAAAAGAGTGCAGGCGACGTGAATCAAACTCATGACCTCTTCGTTCAGAGAGAACTGCACTAACCAACTAAGTCATCTTAACGATCGTGCCTATTTACTTCTTGTTTTCCTTTTCTTCTTCAGTTCGCGGAAGCCCCTGGTTTCGTTGGGCCGGCTAATTGTCAAATCGCTCTCTTTTCCCACTATTTTTTTATTTTTCGTTGATTTTTTCATTATTCCTTTTGTTTCTTTTTATTTTTCAAAAACGCTCATGCTTTTAAAAGTTATGCAAAATGTCAAAAATGTTCGCTTTTAATTTTTTAATAAAATACAAATATTCGCAATTTTGCAAAATATAGAAATTCCAAAAAATATTCGTGTATTTGGAAATTGTTCAATATGTCAAAACACGAGTCTTTTATAAAAGGTCAAAAAAATTTGAGCACGAATAATTATGAATTTTTCAAACATTTTTTAAAAACACTAAAATTTTGAAATTTCCAAAAAAATAGAAAAAATCGATGTAAAATTTGAAAGCATTTTTTTCGAATTTTCCCGAACATTTTTTGTATTATGGAGATTTTTATAAACAGGGATACTTCTGAAATTTCAAACAAATTAACAAAACGCGAATGTTATTTGAACCTTCCAGAGCATCTTTTGAATTTGTGAACAACTTTTTCTCTCATCCCTCTGTACTCTATAAGCGTAAATCATTGCTCATCACTTACGCTATCGCTCCCAGTGAGCAATATGTCGCTATATAATGGTTCTCATTTTGTGCTTGCCTTCCACTAGCTTTACACATGTCGATGTGCCGAGAATGCATAGACGGAAGGAAGTTGAACACCGCAACCACACTTTGAGGATCAATTAGGTTTGGGAAGCAACCGGAAACCCAAAGCACAACAGGCCAAATCTAGCTTTTAAGAGCATGTGGCCATGTCAAGCTGCACATGTGGAACTACTTTTGCCGGTGACAAGTGAGTTTTTCCAAAAAAAAGAGGGACATTGTCCTTGTTTGTAGAAGTTTGATGGGGTGCTATCCTAGGGAACTTGTAGTAATTCAGTACTGGTCTACTTGTAATAATCATACAGACTCTTGGACTATTAAAGGGCACCAATCTGGTTTTAGTGTCTTCAAAACTTGCATGAAGCTAATTGGCCATTTCTCTCCTTCTTTGACAACACAATTGTTATGGTCTTCATGATGTCAACCTAAACATAAAGTTTTCTTCTACTCCCTCCGTCCCAAAATAAGTGTCTTAACTTTGTACTAGCTCTAATACAAAGTTGTACTAAGGTTAAGACACTTATTTTGAGACAGAGTAAGTAGCTTCTTATGAACAATATACTTAATACAAGGGAAATCGCTTTAGAGAAGTTCTTCATCGAAGATTCCGCATGCATTATGTGTGACAGACGTGTCACTGGGAGCAGAGACCACCTCTTCTTTCATCATGACTTCGTCATGATCTGCTCACCCCAATGGGATCCTCTAGTTGGGGTTTAGCAGTTTTATAATATCATTTAAATCATTTAACATTTCAGAAACCTTCTAGCTATACCATGGTTCTTGGAGATCTTCATTACACTTTCCTGGTTAATTGGACAACGAGGAATGATTTCATATTTAACGGTATTCAACCAAGCATATACAAGTGCAGTTGAAAATTTGAGGAGCTGAAATGGCTGCTTCTTAGGGCCACTAGGAAAAGATATCATCTGTTTGAAGCATGGGTTAAGGCTTTCCATTAGCTCATTGAATCCTTTGAAACCTAGGTTGTACGTTTTTAACCTAGTTTGCTCCTCCTTCTTTTTGCTTTTCTAGTCTTAAGCTTCCATGTATAATTTTTGTTCTTTTCTCTCTTCATTTTGTACATACTTATTTGAAAACTAATAAAAATACATGCAACAGAGTCCTATTGTTTTCCGTAAAAGTCTGCTTGTTTTGGTGACTACACAAAAAGCATTTCGTTCGGCTATTAGCGCGTGCGTGGGGTGTGCCTAACATCTAACAATCTGTATAATGGTTATTGTTATATGGTTGCTTCCCACTAGCTTTTCAATTATAATAATCCTGAAATTTTTCATAATTCCTTTTTCTCTTTCAACTCATGATTTTTTAAACTTTGAACATTTATGAAGTTTATGAAATTTTCTGACATTGAAAAAAAATCCCGTGAACATTTTTTAAATTATCTTATAGTTTTAAAATTCGTGAATAATTTTAAAATTAAAAAAACATGTTTTGAAAATTTCTGAACTTTTTTAAGCTTTTAAACATTTTCGAAAAATTGTGAGCAATTTTCAATTCATAAATGTATTTTAAAATTTGTGAACATTTCTTTTATTTTAGGTTTTCTTCTTAAAGTTTGACTTTGTAATAAAAATTCTTCTAAATGAAAACTAGTAAAGTGATAAACCATACAATGAAATCTCCAGCGCATATGATGAAAGTAATTACCACAATCCATCGAGGCTCCGCGTGAGCTCTATAACACACCTTAAGCGTCAAATAGAAACTCCCTGCATGATCCTCTAGTCGTCCAACACATGTATGACGCACCCGTTTCAATCGTACACTAATTATGCACGCAAATGTGTACGATCAAGATCAGGGACTCACGGGAAGATATCACAACACAACTCTAGACACAAATCAAAATAATACAAGCTTTATATTACAAGTCAGGTGCCTCGAGGGCTCGAATACATAGCTCGATACATAAGCGAGTCAGCGGAAGCAACAATATCTGAGTAAAGACATAAGTTAAACAAGTTTTGCCTTAAGAAGGCTAGCACAAACATCAACGATCGAAGAGGCAAGGCCTCCTGCCTGGGACCTCCTAACTACTCCTGGTCGTTGACGGGCTCCACGTAGTAGTAGGCATCCTCGGGGTAGTAGTCGTAGTCGGTGGGGGTGGCATCTAACTCCTGGGGGCCACCATCTGGTTGCATCAACCGGAAAGGAGAAGAAAGAGGGAAAAGGGGGAGCAAAGCAACCGTGAGTACTCATCCAAAGTACTCGCAAGCATCAGATCTATACTAAGTATGCACTGGTATCAAATGGAAGGGTTGTATCTGTGGACTGAACTGCAGAATGCCAGAATAGAGGGGAAGACCTAGCCTATCGAAGACTAGCATCTTCAAGCAGCTCCAAGCATCTTGCAGCATGTAGAAGAGTAAAGAATAGCAGTTTAATTAACAAGCATGTTGTAACATTAAGGCCCAGAGATCCTTCCCCCACTACTACAAAAAGGGCTATAGATGGAATAGTCACTAATGGCGCACCTGTCATGTGGTGCGCCATTACTATATTCTAATGGCGCACCATGTCTCGGTGCGCCATTAGTAATATATTACTAATGGCGCACCTGGTGCCTGGTGCGCCATTAGTAGTTTTGAAAAAAAAAACATAAAAAAATTGTTACTAATGGCGCACCGTTGTATAGTGCGCCATTACTAGTTGACATAGTAATGGCGCACCACATCCGCCGTGCGCCATTAGTATTTTTTAAAAAAAATTAAAAAAATAAAAAAATATTTGTTACTAATGGTGCACCATGTCTCGGTAATGGCCCACCACCCCCCGGTGCGCCATTACTAACTTGCCCCAACATCGAATGCACCCCCCCCCCCCGGATCGCCTTTTCAGTTCTAAAAAAAATAAAAGAAAATGATGGAAATGTCAAAAAAATAAAACAAAATAAGTTTCTCATGTGATATGTGGTCTAGTTGTTGGGAAAATTTACAAATATGAATTTCGACTTTATTTACAAAATCTCTCTGAAAATTTGTAAAATGGGCATAACTTTTGCATACGAACTCGGATGAAAAGAAAATTATATGAAAAATCATCTACTTGAAAAGTTACATCCAAATTTAACTGGGGGAACCCCGTTAAACATTTTCAAAATCCCCAAAAACCTAACAGAAAAAAAGTTACGGGGCTTTCAAGATCTAGAGGCAAAAAAATTCAAAAAATTTCAAACTTACTAGTGGCACACCGTGGATGTGGTGCGCCACTAGTAACAGAGAAAAAATTGGTTTTGAATTTTTTTTTTGGAATTTTTTTTTCAAAAAATGATACGTAATATGACCGGGAAGTTTGAAATATTTTTCAAAATTTCATCATAGTCATGAACATAAACAAAGTCCTAGACATCAACAAGATATAATAGGATTGATATGCTAGATATATCAACAAGTGCTTGTGAAGTGAGCTGTTGCTGGGGTTGGATAGAACTCTGAAGTTAAGGGTGCTTGGGCTGGAGTAGTGTGAGGATGGGT
Organism: Aegilops bicornis; assembly: GCA_021605145.1. NCBI lineage: Eukaryota > Viridiplantae > Streptophyta > Magnoliopsida > Poales > Poaceae > Aegilops > Aegilops bicornis. The sequence goes on from CM038674.1 coordinate 104,952,593, forward strand.
GACCTTTCGGGAAGTTTGACCACGGAGTGTGATTTGACCTGAGATTAAGCATATTGACTCGGGATTAAGCCATAGTGAACTGAGATTAAGAAAAAAACAAAAAAAAATTGAAATTTTTAAAAAAAATTCAGAATTTTTTTTTGAATTTATATTGTTACTAATGGCGCACTTCTATGTGGTGCGCCATTAGTATACCAGATACAAATGGCGCACCGTGGGCTATTCTAATGGCGCACTAGCTGTAAGGGCATATTTATCCCGTAAGTGTTTTTGGTGATTGATGACGATACTTTTGCGGACTAATCGTATGCTTTGAGTTCCTCAGATGGTTCATCTCTAGGCTCGAGACTATTCGGTGCCCCTCGGAGACTATTGAAGACGGCGTCGTCCTATGTTTCTTTTTGGTGGATTTGAGTCTTAGGAGAGCCGTACTATTAAGAGGGGGTCCGCGTCGGAAAGGTTAGGGCGGAATCAACACGTACACTTGTCCCTCCTTTCCCTGCACTTTGGAGCTTCCCTTCGTTATCTTGGTTGTGCGGAAATCGACATTTGCCCTTTGTGCTTGCGGTAGTACCGCAAGTACACGCAGTACAGCTGAGGTGCCACGGTAGTACCGCTCCTCGTGAGCGGTAGTACCGCTGACTCCCGTGCCTAGTGCCGCCTCCGGTGCGTTAGTAGGGCGGATGTAATTTTTACATCCGTGCTCACCACGGTAGTACCGCTTGTCCAACAGTAGTAGTACCGCTGGGGCCCACGGTAGTACCGCTTCCCTCGAGCCGTAGTACCGTGGCCCTCCTACCAAGTACCGTGAGAGTCACGGTAGTAGGCACGCCGCTATGGTAGTAGTACCGCTCTGAGGAGCGGTAGTACCGCGTCGGATTTTCGTGACTACCAGATTTCACGGAAGTTGGCACGGATGTAATTTATTTCATCCGCGCCCTTCCTGTGTCGTGACTTCGCCTTGCGGTAGTACCGTAGGGGAGCGGTAGTACCGCCATGAGCGGTAGTACGCCCCTAGTCGACTAGTCCCGCTCAGGCTGCTGCGGTAGTACCGTGGTCCACCACGGTAGTACCGTGCGGCCTCGCGGTAGTACCGCGCCCCTAGAGCAGTAGTACCGCACGTCGCGGGCTGACTAAGTGGATAACGGTTGGATTTTTTCCACGACTATATAAGGGGCTTCTTCAACCTCTAGTTGACCACCTCTTCTCTCTCTAAGCTTCATTGTTGCTCCAAGCTCCATTTTGGCCCGATCTCTCTCCCTAGCCAATCAAACTTGTTCATTTGCTCGGGATTGGGTGACAAGGGCCCGATCTACACTTCCACCACAAGATATTTGATTCCCCCCACTTATCCCTTATGGATCTTGTTACTCTTGGGTGTTTGAGCATCCTAGACGGTTGAGGTCACCGTGGAGCCATATTCCATTGTGGTGAAGCTTCGTGGTGTTGTTGGGAGCCTCCAATTAAGTTGTGGAGATTGCCCCAACCTTGTTTGTAAAGGTTCGGTCGCCGCCTTCAAGGGCACCAATAGTGGAATCACGGCTCTTGCATTGTGCGAGGGCGTGAGGAGATTACGTGGCCCTAGTGGCTTCTTGGGAGCATTGTGCCTCCACATCGCTCTAACGGAGACGTACTTTCCCTCAAAAGGAAGGAACTTGGTAACACATCCTCGTCTCCACCGGCTCCACTCTTGGTTATCTTATCCCTTTACTTGTACAAGCTTATTTGTGTTCCTATCCTTGCTTGCTCGTGTGCTTGTGTTGTTGCATCATATAGGTTGTCCACCTAGTTGCACATCTAGACAACCTTTATTATTGCAAAGTTTAAATTGGTAAAGAAAAGCCTAAAATTGTTAGTTGCCTATTCACCCCCCTCTAGTCAACCATATCGATCCTTTCAATTGGTATCAGAGCCTCGTCTCTTTTTAAGGACTTCCCGTCCAGAGAGTATGTTTGACGTCGTAGATGATGTGGGGAGCACTCCGTGCGAATCCGACATCATCTACGGAGATGGGAGTACCTCGATCTCTCGTGAGGAATTCAATGTGGCGTTGGACACATTGAAAAACTCCATGACGAGCGAGCTCAAGGACATGTTTAAGGAATTCCTAGAAGGGCTTAAACTTTCCACCGCACCCGTGAAAGTGGGTGATCCCGCCAACACGGGAGCGGATGCTAACTCCGATAAAGGGGAAGCTACTAGTGAGAAAGCCCCCTCGTCTAGTGGTAAGAATGGCACCGGCATCTTCGCCCATGTGCAACCTCCCGTTTATGGTGGACCGATTCCTTCCACTCATTTGAATCATGCCGGTCCACCACCTAAGATTGATAAAAAGGAGGATTTTGATTCTTGGGTTTATCGTTTTAAGCGTCATTTAAATCATGTGAACACTAACCTTTGGAGAATCATTGAAGAAGGTTTCTATCCGCATGATTCGAGCAATTTTTCTCCTAGAGAGGTCGTGGACCATCAATTCAATGAGAATGCTCTCTTCATCATCCAAGAAGCAATCCTTCCGAAGACCTCCCTCATCTCCGCCTTACACCCGTGCAAAGATGCTTGGCTCAAGGTGGTTTCCATGTATCGAGGAAGCGCAAGCATTCAACGTTCCAATTATGAAGTGGTCCAAGATGAAGCCGATGAGTTTGCAATGAAGGAAGAAGAAGAACCTCGTGAGCTCTATTAGAGAGTAACCAAGCTTGTCGTCTCCCTCCGGGATCATGGAAGTAAGAACACAGATGACAACTGGATCAAGCGCAAATTCCCAAGGCAGTGATGCCCTACCACAAAGCCATGTCCTCCGTCATCCGTCAACGACCGGACTTCCACACCTTGTCCTCAAGTGATGTGTTGGATGAGTTTGTGGCTATGAGCATATTGGACAAGACCGCCGACAATGCGGTGCTTCGCTCTCAAAGAGCAAAGAAGCCCAATCTCGCTTTGAAGGCCAAGATTTGTGTCGAAGAAGATGGAGAGGAGGAAGAAGAAGAGAGCAACCTCGAAGATACTAAGTATGATTATCATGAACACATGGCCCTTGCTTTAAGACAATTTTGGAGCAAGAAGAACTCAAGGCCCAACTTCAACAAGAGCAATTCAAGTGGCTCTAAGGGCAAGCAACGAGTGAGGACGTGTTTCAATTGTGGAAATGTGAGTCACTTTGTTGCGGAGTGTCCATATGAGAAGAGGGAAGACAATGGTGGCAAGCTCATCCGTAAGGACAAGGCCAAGTCTTTTCCCAACAAGAGCAACTTCACAAAGAAGACTCCTCACAAAGCTTTGGTGGTTCAAGAAGAGTACAATGAGGATGATGAGGATGGTGAATCGGTTGCCATGGCCTCCGTGGCCATTGCAATGACTCCTCGGGTGTCTCTCTTCGGTTCACCCAATGAAAGCATCACCGCCAAGTGCCTCATGGCTAAAGGCACCAACAAGGTAACCCCCAACATCAAAACTACCATCATCAACCATTCTTCTTTGACAGATTGCATTGATGAACATGAGGGGACTAGTGTAGAGGAAAATGAATTTGAGATCTTTATGAGTAAACTCAAAGGGAAATCCAAGAAGCACTTCGTTGCTCTCTTGGAACAACTTGGTGAAGCCAATGTCATGATCGAGACTCATGAAGAAACCATTTCTAAGATGGAAGGGCATAGTCGTGACTATGCCGATGAGATTTCGGATCTTTCCAATGCTCTTGAGGAAGAGCATGGTCTTCGTTTGGCTCTTGAGGAGTCACACAACGATGATCACGCTAAATAAAAGAAAGACCTTGATCATGCTCTTGTTGTGTATCGTGTGCTTAGTTCCGAGAAGGCAAAGCTTGGAGTTGATCTTGCTAGACTCAACGAGGACTTTGACACTCTCGACAAGGCTCACAAAGTCTTGAAGGGTGCTCATGCTAGTATCAAAGAGTCTCATGATCAACTCCAAGTGAAGCTAACCAAGGAGAAAGCCACCTTTCCTCATATGATATTGATTGATAATGCAAATGCTACTAACCCTTGTTGTGAGCATGTGCATCTTGTTGAGGAGAATGCTAAGTTGAAGGAGCAACTTGAAAAGGGCCTTGTCACATGCATTCAAGGTGAGAAGAACCTTAACGACCTTTTGAGTAATCAAAAGGAAGTTGTGGCCAAGGAGGGATTGGGTTCGCCCAAGCCCAAGAGCAAGAAGAAGAATGACAAGACCAAGCAACCTCCCCTCTCAAGCAAACTTTTGTGAGGGAGGGAGAGGGTGCTTCCAAGAAGAAGAAGAACCGTGCAAAGGGTGGCAATGTCAAGAAGGACAACGTCATCCCCATGAACATAGCCGCGACTTTAACCCCTCTTATGTGTTGTGCCGTGCTAGTGATGGGCATGTTTATGCTAAATTTGTTGGTTCTTCTTATGAGTACATTGAATGGTCTATTTGGGTTCCTAAGACCCTCGTTACTAACATCAAAGGACCCATTACAAAATGGGTACCTAAAACCAAGCATTGATCTCTTGTAGGGGATTGCTTCCTGGGGGATCATGGTTGCTCGATAGTGGAGCAACAAATCATATGACCGGAGCAAGGACATGGTGGTGGACGTGCAAGAGATTCCATCTATGCCCACCGATGTCGAGTGGGGTGATGCATCACATTCTAAGGTATTGGGTCTCGGCAAGGTTGTCATTTCTCATGATCTTACGATCGAGAAAGTCATGCTTGTTGAGTCCCTTGCATACAATTTGCTTTCCGCTCGTCAACTTGCAGTCATGGGTTATGCTACTTTCTTTGACATTGATACCGTGGCCCTCTTGTGTAGCTAGACTCTTAAAGTAGCCTTTGTTGGTCATGTCGAAAACGGTCTCTTTGTGATTAACTTTTCCGAGCGACCCACTAAGACCGCGACATGCCTAATGGCTAAAGTTGACGTGGGATGGCTTTGGCATCGCCGTTTAGCCCATGTCAATATGAGATCTTTGCAAAGTCTTCTCAAGGGGGACCATGTCCGTGGACTAACAAATGTTAGTTTTGCCAAAGACCGTGCTTGCAGTGCTTGTATTGAAGGAAAGCTTCATGAGAAGGCCCATCCTCCCACGACTATCATATACTCAAAGAGACCCTTGGAGCTCCTTCACATGGACCTCTTTGGGCCACCATCATTTGATAGTCTTGGAGGAAGAAAGTATTGCTTGGTGATCGTGGATGACTATTCGAGATACACTTGGGTATATTTCTTCAAGAGGAAGAGTGAGACCCAACAAACCGTCATTGACTTTGCAAATGAAGCTCAACGTCAACATTATGAAAAGATCTTGACTATAAGAAGTGACAACGGCACCGAGTTCAAGAACTACACCTTGGATGAGTTTCTTAGTGATGAGGGAATCAAGCATCTATATTCTGCACCATATACCCCTCAACAAAATGGTGTGGCGGAGAGAAAGAACCGGACGTTGATGGATGCGGCAAGGACCATGATGGCGGAGTTCAAGTCTCCATACAACTTTTGGGGTCAAGCCATCAACACCGCATGTCATGCATCCAATTGGCTTTATCTCCGCAAAGGCTTGAACAAGACTCCTTATGAGATACTCACCGGCAACAAGCCCAACCTCAAGTACTTCCGGGTGTTCGGGTGTAAGTGTTTCATTCTCAAGAAAAAGGTGTTCGTTTGTCTAAATTTGAAGCTAGAGCTCATGAGGGCATATTTGTTGGTTATGCTACAAACTCTCATGCTTACCGTGTCCTCAATAAATCCACGGGACTTATTGAGGATACGTGTAACGTGGAGTTTGATGAGAATAACGGCTCCCAAGTGGAGCAAAGTGGCACTTGTGATGTAGGTGATGAAATTCCTCCCCAAGCCATAAGAAGAATGGGAGTTGGCTTTATCCTACCTATTGAGGAACCCCTTGTGGCCGAAGGAGAAGGACAACGCTCCACTCAAGTGGAGCCATCACCAACCCAAGGCCCACACGCTTCCGAAGAACAAAGTGAAGGCCCTCAACCTCAAGAACAAGACCAAGGGCAAGATCGTGCTCAAGATGATGATATCACCTTAAACGATGCCCAAGGTCGAGTTCTCTTCCCCGAGCATGCTCAAGACGAAGGTCATGCTCAAGACGGCGCTCAAGATGATCAAGTGACCTCTCCTCATCGCACCTCCGAGGAGGATTTAGAGCGTCGTGCCAAGATTGCTTCCAAACTCACTACCAAAGGCCATCTCATGGAGAATGTGGTTGGAAGCCTAAGAAAAGGGCAAGCACTCAGAGACAATTGGCAAACTATTGTGAACATCACGCGTTTGTCTCTTGTGTTGAACCTCAAAAGGTCTATGAGGCGCCAAGACTCGGATTGGCTCAATGCCATGCATGAAGAACTCAACAACTTTGAGTACAACAAGGTGTGGAGATTGGTGCCAAGGCCATCGGAAAACCACAACGTCATTGGAACCAAGTGGATTTTCAAGAACAAGCAAGATGCTCATGGGAACATCATTCGCAACAAGGCAAGATTGGTAGCACAAGGCTACTCCCAAGTCGAGGGTATCGACTACGGTGAAACCTTTGCTCCGTTGCTCGCCTTGAATCCATTCGTTTGTTGATTGCTTATGCTTCCCATCACAACTTTAAGTTGCAACAAATGGATGTAAAAAGTGCTTTTCTTAATGGTCCCATTAATGAGTTGGTCTATGTCAAGCAACCCCCCGGGTTCGAGGACCCCTACTTCCCGGATCATGTATATCAACTCGATAAGGCACTCTATGGACTTAAACAAGCCCCACGTGCTTGGTATGACCACCTTACCGAGTTGTTACAAGATCGTGGTTTTGAAGTGGGGCAAATCGATCCCACTCTTTTACTAAGAAGGTCAATGGGGAGTTGTTTGTATGCCAACTATATGTTGATGATATTATCTTTGGTTCTCCTAACAAAGCTTTCAATGAGGAATTTGCCGCTCTCATGACCTCCAAGTTCAAGATGTCTTCGATGGGAGAGTTGAAGTTCTTTCTTGGTTTCGATATCAAACAAAGAAGAGAAGGAACCTTCATCAACCAAGCCAAATACACTCAAGACATGCTCAAAAGATTCAAGCTAAGTGATGTCAAGCCGGCTACTACACCAATGCCCACCAAGTGCCAACTTGACATTGATCCCAATGGTAAAGCCGTGGATCAAAAGGTATATCGCTCCATGATTGGATCCTTGCTTTACCTTTGTGCATCTAGACCGGATATCATGTTGAGTGTGGGAATGTGTGCACGGTTTCAAGCCGCACCGAAGGAAAGTCATTTTGTGGCGGTCAAGCGAATCTTTCGATATTTGGCTCATACCCCAAACTTTGGCTTATGGTACCCAAGAGGAGCAAACTTCAAGCTTGAAGGATTTACGGATTCCGATTAGGCGGAGACAAAGTGGATAGGAAGTCCACTTCCGGAGGGTGCCAATTTCTTGGTTGCTCCTTGGTAAGTTGGTCTTCCAAGAAGCAAAGTTGTGTGTCTCTCGTCACCAATCAAGCGGAATATGTGGCGGCCGGTAGTTGTTGTGCTCAACTCCTATGGATGAGGCAAACTTTAAAGGAGTACGGTGTCATTTGTGACAAAGTGCCTCTTTGGTGTGATAATGAAAGTGCCATCAAGATTTCTCTCAACCCGTGCAACACTTCAAGACGAAGCACATCGAGATTCGTATCACTTCATCCGGGATCACGTTAGGCGAGGAGAGATCGAGCTCAAGTATGTCAACACTCGTGATAACCTTGCAGATATATTCACGAAGCCCTTAGATGAAGCAAGATTTCGTGAGTTAAGGCATGAGCTAAATATCATTGATTTGAGCAATGTGACTTGAGCCGTGCACTCCCCACCACACTCAACTTGTCGTCTAGTTTAGGTGTAGGCATGGACATAGGGAAGTATTGTTCTCTCAATGAACTCTCCCTCCCCCATTATGCATAAATCGATCACCTCTTTCACATTAGCCATTTTTGATGGTACTTGTGTTCCAAAGACGAAGTTTTGGTCATGGGCCCAAGGATAATTCTTCATGTGCCATACCATCCTACTCAAACATAGGTGGCTTCGGCCACCGCCCTCTCTCCTTGAGAGGCCCTGTCGTTTGGTGGTTTCTTGTTGTCTTTTGCCTCTAGTTTGTGGTTGAGTTTGTGGTTTCTTGTGTGTGAAAAAAAAACAAAAAAAAAATTTCATTGCAAAGGCCCTTTTTCGTTTTTGAATCATGCGGTGACTTGAGATTCACGGTACTACCGCGGCCAGCTGCGGTACTACCGCAGCCAGCCACGGTACTACCGCAGCCAGCCACGGTACTACCGCTTGCGGGAGCACGGTACTACCGCAACCTCACGGCAGTAATTTTTTACTGCCGCCCGGTCGAGCGGTACTACCGCCTCGGTGCGGAACTTCCGCCCGAGCGGTACTACCGCGATGAGACGCGGTACTACCGCGACGGTTCGCGGGCGAGGGGTTAAGGACGGGCAGGGGGAGTTCTAACTCCCCATACCCATTCGCTGCTTTCTCCCCACATCGCCTCCTTCTCTCCCTTGCTCAAGAACGGAGCCGGCGTCTCTCGCCGGATCTCCTTCACCGTTGCCCTCCGTGATTCCGACCGGGCGGATCGTTCTCCACCGCGTGCTCTTGTTATGGACCTGTGTTTTTCCCCAATTCCCTCTCCTTGTTGTTGGTGTTTGGCGTTTCTAGGTTTTGGGGAGGCTTGTGTGTTCTTGAGATTGATACCTAATCTCTGCAAGAATAGGATGAAGGAGTGTAGTATTGCATAGGATTTATATGTGTATTGCTGTCATGCGCTAGATCTGATCACTGTAGCACCGTCGTTGTTTCGCGGTTCTTTTCAGATTCAAATCGATAGTTGGATCCGCTGCGGCGCTGCATCATCAGCTTCACGGCGCTGGTACTATCAAGATGCACGGTACTATCACTGGTGCGGTACTATCATACTGCAGGCGGCACTACAGCTTTACTTCCGCTTCCAGCCACGGTACTACCGTGACCTGACAAGATTACTGCGTTTGGAGCAAGATTATCGCTTTAGTACCGCAGGCAAGGGTCATTCCCACCGTGCCTCACACCTATCGTGATGCCAACTTTCTCATATGTCTTCTATGTTTTTCGTGGTGCTTTTTCGTGGCCTTTGCATTGATCTTCTTGCATTTTTGGTGCTTTATGTGTGTGGTTCGGTGGTGGCTCTCGCCGTCCAATCCCAGCCGTGACACCGGCTCCAAGCGTCTGCGCAAGAACCCGGTGACGCACTGTAGGGCTCCTCTTCTGCTCCCAAGCGCCATGTCAAGACAACTTCCTCCAAGGTCAAGGAGCCCTCCAGGAGCATGGATGAGATGCCCCATTCTGACTACGTCCTCCTCCGGAACATGGATCCGTACGTGACCCCTCGTTCCTCGGTCAGGGGCTGTGAGCTGTTCTGGAACAAGCATCAAACCAACGTCTATCTGGACGTCATTAAGAACAAGCAGAATACCTATGTGGATGTGAAGTGGATTGACATGCATCACTTGAGGAAGGAGAAGTTCCGTGCCTACTTTGGAGAGGCTCTGGACTTGGTGGAGCAGTTTGGCATTGAGCATATCATCTCCTTTCACCTTGACTATGATCCCGAGCTCATTGGTCAGTTCTTTGCTTCATCTACTTTCACCCCAATGAGGAAAGGAGAATGACCTGGATGACAAATGGTCGTAAGTCGATCGCTACCGGAAGGAGTTCATGGATCTGCTCCAAGTTCCTCGATGACGGCTTGACTCCCGTAGGTGTTCGTCCCCATGCCAACCCCGACTCTGCCAACAAGGACAGGCTTGCACTGTTCTATGTTGAGAAGACACTTCCAAGTGGCAAGATAGGTTTGGTGCTCAACTCCGGTTTGGATATCATGTACCGCATCTTCCGCAACTCCTTGTTCCCCCGCATTGGTGACAAGGACAAGGTTCATGCCTATATGGTGGATATGATGCTCATCTGCGAGGAGGCTCGTGTGTCTCAGACTCAGCCACTTGATATCTCACACATCATGTGGTATGAGCTTCGATTTGCCTTGTTCAACCGCAAGGTGCCTATATACGGTCCATATCTGTTTCTGCTGATCTCGAGGACTTGGGACAAGATGTTCCCTGGTGAGGAGTTCCTTGCCCTGACTGGATTCGCCATGACCCCATCTGTCTGCGTGTCAAACCCAACTGGGCCAACACTACTACTCGTGCTGAGGCGTCTACAGCTAGGGCTGTTGTTGGAGAGGAGGATGCTGGCGCCGAGCATGTTGATGAAGGCCATGCTGCTAGGCCTTCCCAGAGCTCCTCTATGCCTTCTTGGGCCACGAAGCTGAAGGACAAGATGAAGACTCTTTTCTGCATGCAAGACAAGGGGCGACAGACTCATGTGGCATCCAAGGAGAGTCGTCCGGGACAGAAGATCTTGAAGCTCTATGGTGAGGATGTGTCTGAGGATCTCGAGGAGCACATCACCCCAGAGGCCGAGTGGATGGCGGGCAAGGCTACAAGTGGACTGATTCTCGAGGAGGACGCCGAGGAGTCCATCCCTGCTCCGAGGAGTCTGACGGAGAGGGTTGGGACGAGTTCCCTTCTACCCGAGCCACCGCTTGTGTGTAGGTGTCCTCTCTGCCTTTTGGCGCCTCGATGCCAAAGGGGAGAGAGCGAGGGATTTGAGTCTTGTGTTCGTGTTTGGTGTGTTTATTGCGTTTCCGGTTGAACCTCGTTTGAATCGTTTGAACCTCGTTTTAGTTGCTTTTCCTTCTTATGGTGTAAGACATATGCACTCTATCTATCTTAGAAAGCTTATGTTATATCGTGCTATATGTTGCTTAGATGTTATTCTTTGGACCTTTGTCTCTAAAATATAGGGGGAGTGGTGATCCTAGATCGTGTGCTATGCAGTCCAAAGCATTCATCCGGAGTGCACACATCTAGGGGAGCCCGTCTATATTTTGGAGAGGAGGGGTTTGCTCTTGCTCTATATTATTGTATCTTTGTGCAAATCCCGTATTGTCATCAATCCACCAAAAAGGGGGAGATTGTAAGGGCATATTTATCCCATAAGTGTTTTGGTGATTGATGACGATACTTTTGCGGACTAATCGTATGCTTTGAGTTCCTTAGATGGTTCATCTCTAGGCTCGAGACGATTCGGTGCCCCTCGGAGACTATTGAAGACGACGTCGTCCTATGTTTCTTTTTGGTGGATTTGAGTCGTAGGAGAGCCGTACTATTAAGAGGGGGTCCGCGTCGAAAAGGTTAGGGCGGAATCAACACGTACACTTGTCCCTCCTTTCCCTGCACTTTGGAGCTTCCCTTCGTTATCTTGGTTGTGCGGAAATCAGACATTTGACTCTGTACTTGCGGTAGTACCGCATGTACACGCTGATAGTACCGCTGGGTGCCACGGTAGTACCGCTCCTCGGGAGCGGTAGTACCGCTGCTCCGAGCCTAGTGCCGCTCGGTGCGGTAGTAGGGCGGATGTAATTTTTACATCCGCGCCACCACGGTAGTACCGCTGGCCCAAATGCAGTAGTACCGCTGGGGCCCACGGTAGTACTGCTCCCGAGCCGTAGTACCGCGGGCCCTCCTACCAAGTACCGTAGAGTCACGCGAGTAGGCACGCTACGGTAGTACCGGCTCCGAGGAGCGGTAGTACCGCTGTCGGATTTTCGCACTACCGCAGCTTTCAGCGGAAGTTGGCACGGATGTAATTTATTTCATCCGCGCCCTTCTCGTGTCGTGACTTCGCCTTGCGGTAGTACCGTAAGGGGAGCGGTAGTACCGCGCGGCGGTAGTACTGCCCTAGTCAGGCTAGTCCCGACTGTCTTTGCCGCTTGATAGTACCGTGGTCCACCACGGTAGTACCGTCTTGACCTCAAGGTAGTACCGCTCCCCTGGAGCGGTAGTACCGCGCGTCGCGGGCTGACTAAGTGGATAACGGTTGGATTTTTTCCACGACTATATAAGGGGCTTCTTCAACCTCTAGTTGACCACCTCTTCTCTCTCTAAGCTCCATTGTTGCTCCAAGCTCCATTTTGGCCCGATCTCTCTCCCTAGCCAATCAAACTTGTTGATTTGCTCGGATTGGGTAACAAGGGCCCGATCTACACTTCCACCACAAGATATTTGATTCCCCACTTATCCCTTGCGGATCTTGTTACTCTTGGGTGTTTGAGCATCCTAGACGGTTGAGGTCACCGTGGAGCCATATTCCATTGTGGTGAAGCTTCGTGGTGTTGTTGGGAGCCTCCAATTGTTGTGGAGATTGCCCCAACCTTGTTTGTAAAGGTTCGGTCGCCGCCTTCAAGGGCACCAATAGTGGAATCACGGCTCTTGCATTGTGCGAGGCGTGAGGAGATTACGGTGGCCCTAGTGGCTTCTTGGGGAGCATTGTGCCTCCACACCGCTCTAACGGAGACGTACTTTCCCTCAAAAGGAAGGAACTTGATAACACATCCTCGTCTCCACCGGCTCCACTCTTGGTTATCTTATCCCTTTACTTGTGCAAGCTTATTTGTGTTCCTATCCTTGCTTGCTCGTGTGCTTGTGTTGTTGCATCATATAGGTTGTCCACCTAGTTGCACATCTAGACAACCTTTATTATTGCAAAGTTTAAATTGGTAAAGAAAAGCCTAAAATTGTTAGTTGCCTATTCACCCCCCCCTCTAGTCAACCATATCGATCCTTTCACCAGCGGTGCGCCATTAGTATACCAGATACTAATGGCGCACCACAGGTGCACCATTAGTAAAAAATACTAGTGGCGTGGTACTAATGGCGCACCGGTAGTGCGCCATTAGTAGGCAAAACCGATGCGCCATTAGTAGGCCTTTTCCTAGTAGTGCTCGACTCCCTGCGAGAAAGCAATCCCGGAGCCACATATCCATCACATATCAAGTATCCATTTCTAGTTGTATAAGATCAGGATACAAGTCTGAACGTCCATTACCGTGGACACGATATTCGAATATATGTCTTCCCTGCAGGGGTGCACCACGTTACCCAACACGCTCGATCACTCTGGCCGGACACACTTTTCTAGGTCAATAACCGGCCTCGGAAGATCAACACGTCGCAGCCCTACCTAGCCTCAGCAGAGAGGTCCCCGCCGGTCTAAATCCTAAGCGCTCCGGGGTCTTGGGCCCATCGCCCGCAAAGACTCCGGGTCGCGCGCAGGGTGAATACCAGCACCGCCTCGGATGGCCAGCACGATTCGACCGTGCCGCACTGCTGAACTGGACGTCTGACAAAGCTTCGGCTGATACCACGACGTCGAGGCTCATAACTATTCTCGCGTGTTGGTTAGTGCGTAAAGGTCAAAGGCCAACTCAGAACAAATACCCAAACCTGTTAGTGCATTATTAAAAGGAGTGACGGCTGTCGTGACAAGTCCGGAGCTATCACCCCCTCCCGGGTGATACCGCTATACAGCCAGCCGTCACTGTCACATCGCACGGGTGCTCTCTGGGCCCGCCCGGCTTTCACAACGGTCTCCAATAAAGGTAAGGTAACTGTGTGTCCAGACATCAAGGGGAAAACCCGAGGAATCACCCCCGGTGGATTCCACTCAATGTAATCATCAAGGTGAACGTAGGAGGGACCACCCTCGAGGTTCACACTTGAGGTGTTGCACGACAGAGCCAGACGGGAATGGTGAAAGAGGAACCACCCTCGATGACCACACCGAATAGCTACACTACAGAATTCTCATCAGGAGTGCGTTAAGAGGGATCACCCTCAGCACTCGATAGTAGCTCTATAGAGTCGAGCAACTAAAGGGGAGTGATGTGATGTGATGTGAGGTGCCAGGCTCTGGTCGTCGATCACGCCGATCGAGTCGTCGATGATGAAGCAGGGGCAACAAGGACAAGGTGGGGTCACTGATGGATCACTATCCAACCTATACTAAGCGATTTAGGATAAGGTGTAGGTAACAATAGCAGGTACAAAAGCGGGCTATGCATCGTAATAGGAGCAAACAATAACAGTAGCAAAATCTAATGCAAGCATGAGAGTATAGAATGAGCGATATCGGGATGATCAAAGGGGCTTGCACGGTTGCTCGCATAAGAAGAAGAATTCGCCGTCGACGTAGTCGATCACAATGACATCAATGGCGATCTCGGGGTCTCTTTGAGAAGAGGGGGAAGAAATAGTAAATACACGTAAACATATGCACAACATGATTATAAGCGGGGCTAGAGGTGTTCTAACGCAGTGCTAGGCGTTACTGGCGAAGGGGGAAACATCCGGGAAAGTTTTTCCCGGTCCCGGACATCTGTCAGACAGATGAACCGAAGGGGAAAGTTTGCAGGTTCGCTATGCTAGAGACGTGTGGCGATTTAACGGACCGTGTACCTAGATTCGTCTCGAAATTCTGAGCAACTTTCGTGTATAAAACTTTTTCATCCGAGTCACGGTTTATTTTCTAAGATTTTTCAAAGATTTAACAATACTCTAGATTTTCTGAATTACTTTTAATTCGAGTTGACCAAGTCAATTTGACTAGTCAAAAGGGCAGGTGTGGCCCACATGTCATATATTCTTTAACTAAACAAATAAATAAACCCTAACTTATTTAATAGGGCCTACATGTCATCTACTACTAGACTAACTCAGCATTAAGTAATAGGGTTTTTATCAGTTTTGCCATCGGTTCTGCCACTAAATTTTTTCACTACTTAGAATTGCCACTGTTCCGTTTGGCGCGTGCTCAAAAAAGCCATTTTTCACCGTTACCGTCAGGTCAATGGACATTGACCGAAGATAGATGACGAAAATATCCCTATCCCGCTTGTCAACTATCCTCTCTTTGTTTGATATATAGGCCCACATGTAAGTTGTTTGATATATAGGCCCACATGTAAGGCGAGCATGAAAATAGAAGACAAAAATTGTAGCCAGGAGATTTCGAACCCAAGACCACGTCCTGGACAGGCGCGCGTGCTAACCAGTTGAGCTAAGGGAAAGTTTTGATGTACAAGGAAACGTATATCATATATCCTTTAGGTAGATATAATATTCAAACCGAACAGTATATAATATCCTTTCTTGTTGCTCACTACTCCATTTCTCCAGCTAGCTAATTCATGCATCACATGCTAATTGACAGCAACAACAAATATGATAGCAGGAGCACATGATTTTCTAAATTCCTCTGAAAATTTCAGCATGGTGTGTGCCCATTTTTCTGAAAACAACACAAATGCAGCAAGGTTTACAAACTTCACAGGTGTAGCCTTTTTTACTTCTAGTATCCATAATTCCATAGCCATCCTGACCATCAGAACACGTGTACCAAATTGCACACGAGTATCAACAAGGCACCAATCAGCTACTACAAATTCTACACAAGAAATTCCATCTCTACAAGCTACTATGAGCCACACACGCACCACACTAAGAATTAGCATACTCACCCTGCCGGAATTTCAGAGGCTACAACATGTTGGGGCGTCTGGTGGCCGACGCACTTCTCCGATTCATGACGGTTGTCCGTCGCCATTGCCATGGAACAAACCACTTCAAGGCATCACGGGAGGTGGCGGAGCTGGACTTGGGAGGAGCCGCGAAGTCAGCGGGAGAAGTGCCGAGCTGCCTGCCTCGAGTGACGGTGCTGGGCGGGAGGCAGCGCGGAAGCCGTGACGAGGGTGGCGCTGGGCGGGCAGCGCGACGGCTGTGGCGAGTGGAGGCGCGCCGGAGCTGGGCGGGCAGCCTGGCGACCGGCAGTTGCAGTTGAGCATCGGCAGGCGGCGGCTAGAAATTGTGGTTCCGGCTTGGGAAACTGATACAAGCAGGTTAAGTATTGGATAAGGCTAAGTACATCTGCTTGTCAGTCAAATGCTTCCATCGGGTGTGGTGGTTAGCTTGCCCGCTCACCACCCATACGTCTCTTGTTCGATCCACCTCATCTCTCTTTTTCCTCCTAATTTCTTTTCCTACTCGACAAATTGGGCCCACATCATGGAGAGAGATCTTGCAAATGAGCCCAGGGGTATTATAGTCATATAACGTGGTCAACGTCCATTGACCTGACGGTAACGATGAAAAAATGGCTTTTTTAAGCACGCGCCTAACGAAGCAGTGGCATTTCTAAATTTAGTGGCAGAACTGAGTAGTGTAGTACAACTGATAGCAAAACTGATAAAAACCCGTAGTAATACTACTAGCTAAACCTAGTACTAACAAGGGCCGGCCACTACTGGGCAGAACCC
Organism: Aegilops bicornis; assembly: GCA_021605145.1. Classification (NCBI taxonomy): domain Eukaryota; kingdom Viridiplantae; phylum Streptophyta; class Magnoliopsida; order Poales; family Poaceae; genus Aegilops; species Aegilops bicornis. Next base: position 104,968,813 of record CM038674.1, read on the forward strand.
AGACGGCCACACGCACGGCACACTCGACACGCAACACACAACTAGAGGTTAAAACTGTTTTCTGTCAACAGAAGATAGCATTTTGTGATTTTCATAGCATTTAAACCGCACATCAAATGGATTTGGTCCAGTGGGGTAAAATGAAGTTTGTCAAATGTACTTTCTACCCATATTTATTTTAGTCTTGTCAACAGTTAATTAACATCAGTTTAGAGGCTGTCTAGGGGGTTAGTCAATGTAAAAATTGAAAAGCTAGCTAGCAGTACATTAAGCTAGCAGGAGTACATGCAAAGCAGCGGTGGGGATTAGGAGCAGTAGCAAAACAGGCGGAGGCAGGGGTGCTAAAGGCAGCAGCGGCAGTAGGCGAGCAGCAGGCGAGTAGTAGCAGCAAGAAAAGCAGCGGCTAGTGACCGCAGCAACAACATCGCTAGCAGCACAGCGCGCAAGAGACAGAGGGCACGCGAGAGCGCAGGTGGGCGCGCGCATGGCTCGGCCAGGCGTAACCGGAGCGAGGCAGGTCCCGGCCATGACGAGCAACGACGAGCACGGGCGTGGGCAGCGGCAGGTGCACGACGGCGGGCGTGGGCGTACACGAGCGCAAGGGCGGACTGCGGAGCCGAAGCTCGCGGGTAACGGTGCTACGGCGACTACGGCAACGAGGGAAGGGGGAACGGGGTGGTACTCACCGTGTGGACGCACGGAGGTCCGGTGGAGGTTTAGGAGCTGCAGAGCTCGTCGCAGACGGAGAAGACGCCGGGATCGGAGAGAACTGCGGCGGTCGGAGGAGGAAGATGGAGTCGTAGTGGTCGCAGCTGTGCTCCCCGGTGGGTCGACGGCGCCGGAAACGACGGTGCACGGGCGTTGGGTCCGAGTTGAAGACGAGGTCGATGGCGGAGCTCGGGGCCGGTCCAGCTTGATCCCGTGCACGAGGAGGAGAAAGCAGACGACGGCGCATCCGCGGGACCTTCCAGCTCGGCGTGGGGGCGACGGTGGCCACGAGGTCGACGGCAACAGCGACGACGGCGGCGTTCGGGAATGGGCGGATCTGGCGAGGGGAAAAGGGGGAATGCAGTTGGGGAGGGAGAGGGGATAAGGGTTCCACGGGGGAGAGAGGGGGGCGCTGGGGTTGGTCTTATCCCCATGGCGAGGCCGGCGAGGTGGTCGGGGTCGACCTCGCCCATGTAGCGACTGGTCGGGGGAACAGGACGAGCGACCGTGAGGTTGGTTGGCTGGGCCACCCAGGTGGGCTAGGCCTAGGGGCATCTCTCATTCTCTTTTTTTTCCATTGTATTTTATTTTATCCTTTGTTTTCTTTTCAGTTTATTTTAGTTCCCTTTTATTTTAGTTTTGTAAAATATATAATTAGCACCTAAATTAGTATTCCATTTAGTCCACGGCCACAAAAAGTTTGGTGCAAAAATAAAATATTTTGCATATTTTTATTTTTTTAAAGGCATTTCTTTAATTGTCAAGACGACTATTTTATTTATTTAAGTGCATTTAAACACTCTATAAAAGTGCTTTTTATTCACCAATAATTTTTATGAATTATTTTCCACAGTTGAAAATTTTAGTTTTGACAACTTGTAAACTTTAAATTTTGACTTTATTTTAAATTTGAATTTGAACCGATTTGAATCTAAGCAAGATTAGCAACATTAACAATGATGACATGTCATCCTTAAAATAGGATTATTGTAGCTTAATTATCCGAGCGTCACAACATAAGTAGTGCGGAGGCCTCAACTCACAGCCCCACATGGATACGCCCCATGCCGAGGACCTAGGCAGCTGCACGCTCGAGGGTTATATGGGAGCTCCTATGTGCCGCTTATTGCGACACACAGTCGGGGCTTCGCACAGGGGACCGTCAGACTGGGCCGGCCCATCTGTAGCGTGTAGCGTGTAGCGGGTAGCGGGCGAATAATCCGCAAAAAATTACGGAAAAACTAACACCCGCACGTGTGGGCGTTTGAACATCGCCCACACGCCTCCATCATCATTCATTTTGCCACGTATAAATAGATGATATTGGCAGAAATCTTTTTGGTTTTCGGCTTAAAAATGTTTTATCTCTAAATTAAAAAAACGAGTTAAAAATCCGTTTTCATCATTAAATCCGTCTTGACGAGATTTTCAAAACTAGACCCCATGTTGATATGTTTCGACGAATTTTTTTTTTGCCCAGAAGTTGTCATGATGTATACACTGTAGTTGCCATAGTGCTTAAACTAAAGTTGCCATGTGGCAACTTTAGTTTGTAGATCATGGCAATTTTAGTTTTTTGATGATGGCAATTCCAGTATTTTGATCATGAAAATATTTTTTTGTATGAACCATGGCAATTTTAAGTGCATGTATCATGGAAATTTTAGATTATAGTGCATGGCAAGTCTAGTTTCTTAATTCCTCATTTTATAATATGTCAAAAATTACTTTCAAATGTAAAGGAAAATAACTAAAACATATCATGACAACTTCAGTATAAACACCATGGCAATTCATGTGCAATAGGCATGGCAACTTTTAACCAAAAAAAATTCATCGAAATATATTGATATGAGATCTAGTTTCGAAGATCTCATCGCGAGGGATTTAATAGTGAAAACGGATCTTCAATCAGATTTTCATTTAAGAAGATAAAACATTTTAAAAACTGAAAATTCAAAAAGTTTCTCGCATGCATGCAATGATGTGACAATCTATATTGCATTAAAGACGTGTGGTGCGTCTCCCTTCCTACCACACATGTGGCAGTTATCGACGTCCAAAAATTAAACGAGATGGAGTGGGATCGAACCGTGAACCTGTACCTCCTGCTACGCTCTGTAGTACGTAGCCACTCGACCTAACATCAGTACCTGACTTAAACAGCAGCGCAAACCTTTATGAAGGAATGCCAAGAACAGATCCGATTTAAAAAAAAAAGTTCAACGCAACCTTTTCTCTGCAAACGTGCATATTATTTTGAAACCAGATTTTCTAAAACATGGTAAATAGTATTTAATAAAAGAATTAAGAATTTCTAAAAACAATTAATATTTTTTTAAACTCAAACAGTTTTCTAAAACGTAATTTTTTTTGGAAAATCTTAATTATTCTTGAAAAAATCAACATTTTTTAATCGTTGATCAATTTTCAGAAACGGGAACATATTTTCAAAACTTTGAATGAAGTTTGCAAACACGAATATTTTTTTAAACTATGAACACATTCAAAAGTACGAACATTTTCAGGATCTACGAACAAAAATTGCAATCGGGTACATTTTAAAATTCCGAGAAAAATTGGAAAAAAGCAAACATTTTTTAAAAACGGGAACATTTTACACTCCCGAACAAAATATTAAAATGCGAACAATTTTTTAATACACCAACATTTTTTTATACTTGAGAACGAATTTTGTAAATGGGAACATTTTCTGAAAATCCTGAATTTTTTGAACTCCCGAACAATTTTGAAAACGGGAACATTTTGAACTCCTGAACAAAATATAAAAAGGCGAACAATTATTGAAATACGAACATTTTTTTATACCCCCGAACAAATTTGGAAATGAGAACATTTTATGAAACTCTTGATTTTTTTTAAAAACACAAACAATTTTGAAAACACAAACATTGAAAATGGGAACATTTTAAACTCCCGAACAAAAGGAAAAATGCAAACAATATTTGAAAACTCGAACATTTTTTTAGACTCCCAAACAAATTTGGAAATGAGAAATTTTATGAAACTCTTGACTTTTTTCTTAAAAACACAAACAATTTTGAAAACACAAACATTTATTGAAAAAGAGCACATTTTACACTCCCAAACAAAAGAAAAAATGCAAACAATGTTTGAAAATACGGACATTTTTTTAAACTACGGAACAAATTTTGAAAATGGGAACACTTTCTGAAACTATTGATTTAAAAAAAACACATACATTTGTTAAAAACGGAACAATTTTTCTAACCGGATCATTTTTGAAACTCCTAAAAAATGAAAACATGAACAATTTTTGGAATTTGTGAACAGTTTCTAATTCGTGAACAAAATTATAAATTGGGAACATTTTATGAAGTTTCCAAACATTTTTTGAATTTGTGAACAAATTTTCGTTACATGAAAAGTTTCAAATTTTTGAACAAAATTCGAAATAGGGAGCATTTTCTGAAGTTCCTGAACATTTTTTTAATTTGCGAACAATTTTGGAAACAGGAGCACTCTTCAAATTGTGAACAAAATTTTGAAAGTAGGAACTTTTTTTGAAATCCCGTAAAATTGTCGATTTTGTGAACAAAAACTAAACACGAACATTTTTAGAATTTCTGTGAATTTGTTGAAAACAAAAAAAATCTTTAAATAAGAAGTAAAAAAGAAAGAAAGGAAAAAAGAGAAACAGAAAAAGGATAAGAAAAACGACAGAAAAGTAAAATAAAAAAGAAACAGAAAAAACCAGTTCAGGAGCCTGCTAGAAGGTTCCCAAAACAGGAAATAACCGGCTGGAACCTTCCAGAAGGTTCCTAAAACCAGTATGGTGGAACACACGCGTAGCTTCTAAACGGGCCTGCCCGTCTTGATCGAAGGTGTGCGGTACCCCGACATTTTGACGCAACGAGCGGCAAATAGGTTATTCAGGTTATATCTCGCTTACAACAAATAGGTAAGCTGCTGTCGCGTCAGGCTAAGCTCCAGTGGCCCGGCCCATTAGCGTACGACTTGTTCTCTTGTAGGTTCGATCTGCTCTGCTTTTCTCCGGGTCTTTTTCTTTTTCCATTTCCTTTTGCTATTTCTTCGGTTCCTTTTGTAATTTCACTGATTTTAATTTTCTATTTTCTTCTTCATTAACTACAATTTTTCTTTGTTCTTAACTTGTTTTCTTTGTTTTTTCCTCGTTTCCACGTTTTCATTATTTTCTTTCTTATTTTCTTTGTTATCTTTGTCTTTTCCTAGTTTTCATTGGGTTTCTCTTTTCTTTCGTGTTTTCACTGCATTTCTTTGGTTTTCTGTGTTTCTTTCTTTGGGTTTTTATCTCTTTCTTTTCTATGTGTTTTTCTTTATGGGTTTCATTGGTTTACAATGTTTTGATTGTTTTTTGGTTTTGTGAGTTGTTTGTATTGTTTTCCTCGGTTTTCTATGTACATTTCTGATCTACAGATGAAACATTATTTTTAAATATTTTAATAGTTTTTATTTTACCACCAGATCCGTTGTTTTCTCAACGGTTTCCTTCATTGTTTTTGTTTTTATGTTATAGATTGAGTTTTATTTTGTTTTTCTTCCTTTCTTCTGTGTACTTTCGTATTCTTTTATTTCATTTATTGTTTCTTTTTTCTTTCTTTTTGTAGATTTTAATTGTTTTCTTTTCTTGCCCACACAAGTACAATTTTATTAGAATCAATGGACAACTTTGTTTCTGTACATATTTTATATATTTTTTAAATGATTTATTAACACTTTTTAATACATGATTAACATTTTTTATATACATATTTGACATTTTTCAAATGATTAATATCATTTTCAAATACAATATTATCATATTTTAATACAGGGTCAACATTTTTTATACACATGTAATTGTTTTCAAATTCTTTATTAACATTTTCCAAATTCAAGATTAACATTCTATTTAATGCTTGATTAAGATTTTTTAAATACATGATCTACTTTTCATACACATTGTATATATTTTTTCAAAAAAGATGTTTACAACAGGATCCGAACTGTGCCATATTGATTGTGGCCTACAGCTCGGGCACTGCAACTCGCGCATGCTTGGGGAGGATTTCATGCAGTGCGTCGCATATACACCCTTTGCGGGCAGTTGGCCTATGAACATAGCGCTGCGCGGGCGAGGGCTCTTTCCACCCATGAATCTAGCTGCTCACGACTCGCATGGGCCTTAGCCTCGGCTACCTTGCTTTTCTTGCAAAACACCTGAGTACCTGGCATGTCTACTCGTCCCTACTGGAACCACCTGCACGGAGGCCGATCCTCGTCTCAATGTGGGCCTCCTGCCCTAGCCCTCTGCCTACACACACATTGCTGCCCAGTGATTTCGAGAGCTGCTAGGCGAGTCCTTGTAACGCGTGCCAATGCCGGCAGGAGAGCTACAAACTCGATATCACTAATTAAGGGGTACCCCTTACAAAAGTTCACTCCCTTTTTTATCGTGGACTTCTCACGACGTGATCATCCAAATTAGATGACAAGTTAATAGGTTTCGACGAACTTTTTCTTTTAAAAAACCCGAGAAAACCAAAGAAAAAAATCTCAGCCGGAAGCACTTTTTTTCTTTTTCTTTTTCCCTTTCCGAGATGACTCTCGCGGAAGCAAATCTATGCCTCTCGCAGAAGCAAACAAAAAACGCTTTCTTTTCCTTTCTGAAAGGCAAGTTGTGCCTCTCGCATAAGCAATATCTTCACGAGAAGCAAATCTATGTGTCTCGTGAATGCAAAATAAAATGCATTTTTCTCTTGTGCCTCTCATGAAGCATACCCATGCCTCCACGAGATGCAAATCTGTGCCTCCCATGAAACAAAAAAGTAAAACATGTTTTTTTTCCTAGTAGCAAATTTTTGCCACCACGAGAAGCAAATCTGTTCTTTCCGTGGAAGCAAAAAGGGAAAAGAAAGCAGCGTTTTTAGGCCCACGAGAAGCAAATTAGTACCTCTCACGGAAGCCAAAAAATCTGTGCATCCACGAGAAGCAAATTAGTACCTCTCACGGAAGCAAAAATACATTTTTGTGCAATTTGTTTTTGAATTTTCCTATTCCGAGAGGCGCGAACAAATATGTGCCTCCCGTGGAGGAAACAAAGAGAACACATTTTTGTAATTTTTTTCGAATTTTCTCTCCAAAATTCATGGAAACTAGGCATAAACCAAGAAACCCAACTAAAACCGGAAACACACAGAGAAAAAATTCCTGAGGGAGCGCCCAACTTGCAGCACATGGCCCAGCCACCAAAGTGACCCTTGAGGGTGTACCCTTGATTAGTTGCTCCCAACAAACGTGCACCTCCGCTGAGTTTTGAGCTGACCTATTTGCGAGGACGGGTGGCCCTATTTGTTCTTTTCTTTTTTGCTATTTAACTTGGATTTTTTTACGGATTTCAAAACAGGATCGTGAAATAAAAATAGGAAAAAGGAAAAACAAGAAAGCATAAAATAAAATAGAAAATAAGAAAAACACACGAAAAAGAAACACTGGTTCATGGAAGGTTTTACAAGCCTCCTAAAACCAGTGGGAAAGAAAACCCAGAATATAGGCCGGCCCATGTAGCAGCGCAATACTACGAGGTTTGCGTGTTTGCCATGTATTCCGCGTGTAACGCGAGGAAAAAGATCTAACCTGCAAGGTAATGCTTCTATTGATCTGCATGAAGTTGCTGCCCATAATTGATTTGAGTTTTATTTATTTGGGCAGGATTCTAATTCAGTAAGTTTTATTAATTGAAAACTGTTCACGAGTTCAAAAGATGTTCATGAATTCAAAAAATGTTCGAGAATACAATGAAAGTTTGTGACTTCGAAAAAAAGTTACTTATTGAACTTTTTTACCAATTTTGATTTTAGTTGAAAATTTAAAATTTGTTCAAGAAAATGAAAGAAAAATCAGTAATTCAGAATATCTTCACGATTCAAAAAAGTTTATGAATATGAAAAAAAACATATTGATGAATTCAAAAATATTTGTGAATTTAGTAAAATGTTTGTAAATTTGAAAAATGTTCGTGGATTCAAAACATATTTGTGAATTTGTTTTTTTCATATATTCAAGAATATTATTCCACATTTTGACAATAAATCATGAATTTGAAAAATATTCAAGAATTCTTAAAATGTTTAATTGAAAAAGTTGTATAAAGAAAAATCACGAATTAAAAAAATGGCCATGAACTGAAAGAGAATAAAAAAGCTAGAAAAATAAACACAAACTAGAAAAAAAGAAGGGAAAAAATCAGAAAGAAAACTAGAGAAAAACTAAAAAGAAAAAATGTACTTCCCGCAACAGAAAAAACTGCTGGAACCTCCCGAAAAAAACCGCCAGAGTAGCGTGCACTACTAGGCCGGCCCAGATTCAGCACCTTTGTGGGCGATTTGCATGTCGCGCTCGCTACAGACAACACATATCATTCGTGATCGATCCCTCATGTGTCGCCACGGTGTTTGTTGATTCGATCGATCTTGTCGAGATCACACAGGCCTAAGACGTGAACTTTTTTTTTTGGACGTGAACTGGTGTACCTCAGATGGTTAGGTCTTTGTGATGGAATGTTCCCACCAGGTTTCAAGTCCAAGACTTGAACCCGATGCTCACATTTTCTGAATTTATTCCAGATTTTCAGCAATGTTCTTTTGACTTCATCAATTTTAGAGTAAATTGCAAAAAACAACCATAATTGAGGACCCTGATTCATAAAACCAGCACCATTCGATTTTTTTTAAAAACCCACTAATATTGTGCTAACAGTTTTCAAAAAATACTGATCGCTCAAATGAACACTTGCGGACTCTAAAGCTAACAGGTAGGTTCCACTGTATGCGATGACATGGCAACAAAAACTATCGGCGTTTGACTGAAGTTTGGTTGACCGTTAAAATAGACATGTCCCCGCATGTCTTTGTGATCTCTCTCCTCTAATAAAAAATTACATCTCCCTCCATCTGTTTTTCTCTTATAGGCATTCCATCAAACAATTTACATGCGGTGCCTGACGAGCATCTCCCGGCATTGTGGTCGCGTGGGACTACGCCGCCGGGGAGGATGAAGGCTAGGGCATCGCCGCCGGTGATGGCAGCAACTCGGTGGCGAAACGCGGCTGGAGTCCGTCGCGCGCGGCTTGGTCCGGGTGAGGAGCGCTCAAGTAGTCAAGTCCATCCTGTAAGGCAATCTGGTCGAGTTTGCCATGCCGGCGGCGCATGTGGCCGGCGAGGCGCTTCCTGCACAGGCTCGTGGCGCAGCGGAGCTGGCCACGGAGGTCGCCAGAGTCGTCCTCGCCCGCCTCCTTGATCTGCTCTCAGGTTGCGGCGCCTAAGCCCATCCGGTCGAGGTTGCCATGTCGGCCGCGCACGTGGCAGGGGAGGCGTGCCCGGAGTCCAAGATGCTGGAGGCGTTCTCGCAAGGGGCAAAGGGATGGCTTTGCTCGCAAGGGATAAGGGCGCCGCCGCCGTGCATGCGGGACAGGAAGAAAGCCACAGCTCGCCGGGGGATAACGGCGCCCAGCCGCATGCCGGATAGAGAGAGGCATGGCTCATTGGGCTAAGGGCGCCGCGCCATCCCAACCATACCGTCGCGTCCTCCCGTGCCATCCTCCACAGCCTCTCCATGGCGGCGAGACATGGCCATGGGCACTAAGCGGCGGCCGCACCTAGGCACGCAGCCTCACCGCCGCCATCGATGTCATCGGAGAGCTCGCCGACGCGGTGCATGGCGGTCTTTGGGAGGCTCGTCGGCCGGCGGGTCGTGTGTGTTCAAATGCGCGAGGCGCTCCTCACCTGACGGCTCCATGCGGGGAAAGGTCAGAGGGAGAGAATTTTTTTCAAAACTGTGATATATTTTATAGCATTTTCGGAAACTATATGATGTAATGAAAAAAAAACCAAAACTAGTAGCCCGTCGGCCATCTTTAGGCCGAAGTAGGGCATTTCGGCCAAAGCTAGGCCGAAGTAGGGCTTTTCGGCCAAAGCTAGGCCGAAGTAGGGCTTTTCGGCCAAAGCTAGGCCGAAGTAGGTGTTTTCGGCCATCATTAGGCCGAAGTAGAGCTTTTCGGCCAAAGCTAGGCCGAAATAGACTTTTTGGTCAACTCTAGGCCGAAAAGTACTACTTCGGTCTCATGTAGGCCGAAGTTGCATGGCTCGTGCTGAAATGTTCCCGCCACCCCTTCCCGCCACCCGTTTCCCGCCAACCCCTTCCCGCCAAATGTTCCCGCCACCCCGTTCCCGCCAACCCCATCCCGCCAAATGTTCCCGCCACCTGCTTTCGCCAACTCTTTCCCGCCTTATTTTCTCCTCAGTATCTATAAAACCCCTTCAGCGAAGGTGGATAAGCATTCCAGTGTAGTAGTGTAGTCGAGATGTCCCATTATCCATTCGATCGTAGTTTTCACCCCAGGATGAGCAGCACTCTTCCGAGTCTAGTTACCGATTTCGGGATGGACAATAGGATAGTTCCATGGGACGAACTCACCGGTAGTGACACCATAATGAATGAGTTGGCTCACCAATTACGTAGGTCCTGGGTGGCCTGAAAGGACCTATGAGGAGGTACGCCAAGAACTTCTTAGGTTGCATGAAAGGTGGAAGAAGGTAGTGGAGCCAAGAGTGAAACTTTCGTAAGGACTGCAGCAAAGAATACATTTTTATGGACTGAGGAGAGCGAGGACGACGAAGATATCTTCATGCCGCCGCTCCGGGTTCTGCATCGTCAAGGGCAAGAGTTCCGATCGTCCAAAGGCAAGACTTACGCATCCTCGAAGGGCAAGAGTTACGCATCCAAAGAAGGGCAAGAGTTCTCGCATCGACGGAGGGCAAGAGGACCGCATCGTCGAAGGGCAAGAGGGCTGCATCAACGGAGGATGACGATGATGACTTCATGTAGTATGTAAGATGTATTCCAGTTTGTATTGTATTATTGTAGGGCATTATGTTCTATCTGAATTTCATTTTGTAGTATGTAAGATGTATTGCACAAGTTCAGCCGCACTGGTTAATTCAGATGTACTTGTATCTTAATTATCGGTTGTAATCTATTTGGAAATGTAACTGGAATAAGAATGCGAATTAATAGTAATATGTCTCTCGCATACATAAAACAATATATGTCTCCTGTTCAGATAGAAGGAAGTGCGATAGTAACATAGATAATGAGTCATACATAGATAATAAGCATATGCGAATAGTCTGAAACTAACATAGATAATGAGTCATACATAGATAATAAGCATATCATCATGGGGACGGCGACGAAGTCTGGGTCTTCCTCGGCGAGGACCGAAGGCGATAAGCGCCGAGGCGGTGGACGAGGCTCGCGATAACCACGACCATAGTTAACCTCGTCATCACGGATCTGTGTCTCCTGCGTCGGTGGTGGTGGTGGAGTGTGTAACACCGTCATGCGAGAAGCCATAAATGTTTGTAGCATGGTCATCATCCTCGCGTCGCCCTCAAAGTAATCAGCACCACCACTAAGGATGGGTGACTGCTCTGAATGCATGAACGGTTATGACAGGTTGCCGCTGCGGTAAAGTAAAAAACTTGTAAAATTGATACAAATGCATGAACGATTACTACTGCTCAAAAGAATGTAGTGAGTAGGGTTACCTAGTTCCATCTGGCTGATGCCGAAGAGCTCCCTGGCTCTGAAGGAGGTGGCTCATGCCAGTAAGAGCTCCCTGGCTGTAAAGGAGGTGGCTCATTCCAGGAAGAGCTCCCTGGCTGTGAAGGAGGTGGCTCATGCCAGGAAGAGCTCCCTGGCTGTGAAGGATGAGGTTCTGCACGGTGCACAGAAGGTCGTGGTTGTGAACGTTGCGCAGAGGGTCGTGGTTACGAATGCATGTCTGAGAGGGGACGTGGCGGACGATGTCTTTGGAGGAGGAAGTGCAACATCCGAAGACCGTCTACACGTAATGCCAGCGTAAATCCCGCGTAGCTTGTCATCAAGACGCCTCAACCATGAGACGCCTCTCGCGGTGGGATAGTTTCTCCCCTCTGAAAGCGCCGCATTAAAGCGGAAACCTCCTCTCGCTACTTTGTCAAGTCACCCAGAGATGAAGAGTTAACCAATTATATCCTCGTTGTATGATAGACACCACGAATAGACACCCAAGCGAATATGTCCAGATTAACAAAGACTCAACATATAAGAACGAAGGCATTTACTGCGTGGTGTCCGGGTTCCCACAACAGAGGCAGTTGGGTACATATCGCTGGTGAGAGGGGCTTCGATCTGATCAGAGCAGCTGATGGAACCAAGTAGATCCTTGTTGTATGCCGGTAACGCTGCAGATACAACCCGAACATTTCCCAGTTAAAGGCCCGACCCTCACCCCAGGTATTTGTCGCAGCGGTAGTCCATTCGTGAACGTAAGGGAGCAGCTGATGGAACCAAGTAGATCCTTGTACATATTAAAACCCACTACGACACATTATATAGCTTGTGAGTTATTTCTTCCTCGTCCGCCCCTTCGGCCTCGACTGCCACGACCACCTCCGCCTCTTCCTCTTGTTGTCGCAGCCGTCGATGTGGCAGCACTCGTCGATGCGGAAGCACCATCTTTGTTCAGGTCGGGACAATATTTCATCCCTATGCCCATAAGCCGCGCATAACAAACATTGCCTGGTTGCTCCACCAACTGACCGTCCATATCGTTCAGGATGCGACGGGCCTTCCGTCTGCCCCTACTTGTTCACGAAGGTCTGGATGCGGGATATATACTCTCTCACCGTCGTTTACCTTGTTGAAATTGCCGGCGACTCTAAACCCTGTTATCTCGCTTTGTCCGGTGTTGAGCACCGCCTCTTTTAAATAGTATGGGGACACGAAGGAGATAGCATCCAACTCAATCAGCCACAGCAGCCAACACATGAGAGCAAGGTAGGTGCAACAACTTCGGTTTGTTGCATGTACACTCACACGTTGGATAAAATTCCGTTCCAATTTTTACCTCGTGTGTCTTCACCTCATTTCCGAACCAAAACCATCGGTAGGAAGCTGAACCTCATACCTCCTTTCTTGATTCCCTATGAGTCCTGACAGGTGTGCTTCTTTGCTTTCTCTATCTTCTTTGCCATGTATTCCATGACACGGCTACAATAAGGTGTGTTCTGATTATCTTCAATATGCTTCGTTAACTCGTGCCTTTCTCTGAAATATCTCAAAGTGACATGGAATACAGCCTCCACAATAGCTGTGGAGTGGCAATGCTCTGTTCCCTCTCAAAGACAAAGTTATACACCTCTGCAAGATTGGTTGTCATGTGGCCATACCTAGCTCCATGTGTGTCATGCAGCAAAGACCAATTCATCGGAGGCTCTTTCTCTATCCACTCGTAAAAATTCTTTATTGCCCTTCCCTTCTTTCTCGTAGTATTAGGAGGGTCAATTCTGGCAAGTCACAAAGACCTCTGGCTCCTCTAGCTCGCGATGAGTGCTGCTAATTTAACTTGATCTTCTTCCATTTTCTTCCTCGCACGGACCTGCTTCTTAGTAAACTCATCTAGTTTTGACCAAATAAATCAGATTTACGCTGCTGGCTCTGCTTGCATAATTTTTGAACAAGTTCATCAACCGCTTGTTCTTGAACTGTGAGAAAAATTAGCCCCAAGATGGCGCATGCACCACCGGCTCTGCAAGTCCCTCCAAGGTGTTCGTTCGTCATCTGTTGGATTACGAAGTGTCTTCACGGCCTTCAATATACCAGCATGTCTATCATGAATGACACACACGCTTGGTCGGTCCTTCACGATGGCAATTTTCACTTGGCGGAAGAACCATACCCAGCTGAGAAAGTTCTCACCCTCCACAAATGCCATGGCAAGTGGGATGATTTGATTGTTCCGTCCACACCAATAGCAGTCAGGATTTGCCCTCTATACTGACCGGTCAGGAATGTACCATCCATAAACAGAACAGGAGGACAATGCCGGAAAGCTTCGATGCACATACCAAACGAGAAGAACACTCGTTTCAACACCTTGAAATCTGGTATACTCAGCAACCTCATGTGTTGTACGTTCACATAAGTGCTGAGGATTCCTCTCCTTCAAGATGCCTGGAGACGGACAACATTATCATATGAGTCAAGAACGCGTCCCAAACCTTTCCTCCATAGCCTTCGCTTAGCCCTCCAAGCCTTCCCATAAGGAATGACATACTTCCATCCGACCTTCACCGCTGTCCTGATGTGTTTTGCTTCCATATCTTTCTTCTCTACTATCTCAGTATACATGAGTTGCGCAATGAGACTTGAAGTCAGGTTCGGATGCTTCACCAGCAGGTTCTTCCTCACACAATTATGTGGGATGACAATGGTCACAACCCAGTGGATGTCAGATTATGACGCGTGCCGTGCACCTTCCCCGGACAACCTTTTTCAACACATTTCACGGTATAGTTTGTTGGACTTGATATGTGTGTCTTGAAAACCCTCTGCGTAGACATAGCCCACTTTATCACCGCATACTTCAATTTTTTCTTTGTATCAAACATAGCCCCTATTTGTACTTGGTTCAGATTATCTTGCCATGGAGTCTCATGGCCATCGTTCACCGTAAGGCGGTGGATATGTCCTGCTCCCATGCGTATGAATCGGTACCTCAACTTCATCCTCAGAATTTTCAGAATCCAGTTCCTCCACCAATCCATCCTCGTCCTCTTCCTCCATCACCCTCTGCATTTCATCCCCTTCCTCATCCCCATCAAGAAAACCTGAACCAGCTAATATTATCGATCGCTACTCTGCCCAGTATCAGGACCACAAACATTGTGTGGCACGTAGTCTGACTCTTTCTCGGGTTGGCTAGCATCCACATCTTGTGGCTGTGACCCGGATAAAACAATCTCGTTAGCCACTTCACTGCCTTGGCCGGGTTCATACCGCCTGTGGAGTTCTACGGTTTTCTCCTCCTTCGCACAAAGTTGCACAAGTGCATATGGGTGGATTCTTCGGTCTCGACAGTTGCCTTAATAGGGACAACCAATGCTGGCTCCTATCTACCGCATCAACTCCCACTTGACATTTTTACAGGATTTGGTCCATAATGCATGAATATCGTGTAACATACTTCGTGATCCGCATCAAACTAGTTGTCAACCAAGACTTCAACTGCATCTAATGTCCACCTGTCCGGTCAGCTAGTGTCATGACGCCATTTTTAAACTCGCTAAGATCAACCCCAACTCATTATATCGAACATTACCAAAGACCGTAGTAAACAAATGATTCATTGATTCAGACATTTTCACCGCCGACATTGTCATCCTCTCATTAATCACAACAAAGACTAATATTACCCGTCGGACATTTTCACCGTTACACTAACTATGCACTAAAATGCCTCCACAAATATATTAACACTGCACTTCACAATATGACTTATCTAAACTAATTAAAATATACAATTCAGAGAAAATTTGTGATGGCATGGTTATACCTTCGAAGCGTGTGTCCCTAGCTTCTTGCTCCTCTCTTTCACTCAACGGCACCGCCACCTCATGAGAGTACTTGCACCACAGGACAACGGCAGCGCCCGCCCCCCTCGGACGACCGGAGGCTCAGCTCCGGTCACCCCCTGCCGCACCTCCTCGTCCACAAGAGCTGCTCCTCCTCACCACCACCTCCTTCCCAACCACACCTTCTCCACCCCACCATGACTCCTCCCTCCAAACGCAGAAAAAACTATCCCATACCCAAAAAAAACACCGTAGGCTGTTGGAGAATGGTATGATCTATCTATTCTGTGTCTTGGATGTGAAAATGGGTGCAAAATGGTGGAGATCGGCGCGGGCTTGTGAGGTTACAGAGAAGAGCGAGAGAGAGAGGAGGAAACAGAGTGCGAGCGAGAGGAAGGAGACGGCCTGGCGAGCCTTATCCCGACTCTTCGGTCAACTCCTGGCCGAAGAGCTCTTCGCCCGCTGGCCGAAAAGAGCCCACTGCCTCGCGTGGGCGGCTACGATTTTCGGCCGCCCGCCACCAACACCACCTCTTCGCCCAGCCGAGCTCTACTTCGTCAAAGCTCGACGAAAAGTCCTTTTCGGCCAAACCTGGGCCGAAAACAACCTCTTCGGCCACCGCCAGGCCGATGGGGCCATAGTTTTGCTTTTTTCGCATTTCGTGCTATAGTTTCCGAATTTGCTGCACAATAAGTTATAGTTTTGAAAAAAATTGGAGGGAGATGGGTTGACTAGTAGTGCTGTCTGTCTTTCGCCGCCACGTGGACCTGCCATAAGGATCCACCAGTCAGGTTTTGTCTCAAACAGCTCTAATCGCTCAATCATCATTTTTTGAAAACTGTCAGCGCATTTGTTGGTGGTTTTTTGAAAAGAAAAATTGAATGATGGTGGTTTTGTAAATTAGGGTCCCCAATTATGATGGTTTTTTATAATTTACTCTCAATTGTAAGATGTGCCAGACTTAGTATTTCGAAGGTGTTTATATGAATAGGGTGTGTGCATACATTTACACAGGTGAGTGGATATGCATGTATATAAAGTTTGTAACAAAAGTAAACGCCAAGGACTTCCTTTGCATGTTGTAAACCGCATTACCAATTGTGCTGGGTGTTTTTCTTTCTTTATCCGTTGCCTTGTTCTAATCAGTTTCCTGACTTGATTTAATCCTGTACACTGGTGGAAAAAAGGCCTTTGGTCGCGGTTCGCAACTGCCATTAGTCGCGGTTGCGCAACCGCGACCAAATAAGCGCGACTAAAGCCCCCCACCTTTAGTCGCGGCTGCTTAAGGACGCGACTAAAGGCCCGTCACGTGGGCGCCAGCGGCCGTCGAGGCGGAGGACCTTTAGTCGCGGTTCTTCCGCCAATCATGATTAAAGCCGCCACAGGTTTAGGGTTTTAGCCACCCCCTAAACCTGTTTTCTGTTTAATTTGTATTGTTTTATTTCTTTTGTGCTTTATTTTAATTTTGAAGGAGTTTCATATATTCTACGGTACTACATACATGCATATGAATGTACAATCTCAAATAAATTTGAAATTAGAACCAAAAAGAATTCAAGAGGAATATACAATATATATTCAATATCATCGGATGACCATATACAATTTTGAACAAGTTTCCATACATGATTTAATCCATATAAAGTTCTACGTCCTCGTAATAGTGTTCTCCTTTAGGATGGAGGACTTCCTGCTGAACCATCCAGCTAGTTCCTCTTGAAGTGGTCGGAAGCGAGCTTCTAGACTAAGCATCATCCGGAGGTTATTCCTCCGAGCATTGGTATCACTCGAACCCGCTCAGAGGTGTATCTCCGGATCCTCTCACGCACATAGTATCCACATAGATTGGTCTCCGGTGGCTGAATATCCCAAGCATTCTTAGGCTTTAACATTTTGAATTCTAGCTCTTTTTTGAATTCACCGACCTTTGTATCTACGAACCGTCTCCAAACCCTACGAGGCAAAGAAAATTAAGTGAACAAGAGAGTTATTAGTTACTTGATATTAGGAAATGAACGAAATAGGCCGATCGATATAGAGCGCAAATGAATGAAAATAATTACTTCTGCATCATTCTTCTCTCATGTCGGCCCAAAGCTTTGGATCCATATTCAGAGAGTCGTGGACGAGACATTACGAGGTGTTAACTTTAATTACTAGCGAATCCAAAGGAACCTGCGGACACGATACATGCACAAGACGTCATGCATAACTCATCGATTAGCCGCCACATACCATGCATGGAGTAAACAAAAGAGAATTAATGTGCTCAAGACAGTAAACACTCACCCAAAATGGTAAGGAAATAGAATATCACTTTTGAGTTCCTGCTTTGTAAGAAACTGCCACAGGTCTGCCTCCACGTCGGCGGGTGACGCTCCAACACATGTCCATTAACGATGTGTGGGTCAATGAACCCAACATCATGGATGTTCCTTACTCTGCATTCCTTAATCTTCATTCTGCATGTATAATAGCGGACACAACAATATAGTTAGGACATATATATAGTGCAGGCAATATGAACGAGATGGGGTAGAAATTAATAAATCACTTACGTAACGTAGCAACCGATGATAGATTTGTCGAGCTCGCGCAGATTGAAAAGTTGGAACAATTCACTCAAAGGTGCAATTTGTACATAGTAATGTTTGAAGTGATGCTCATGTCTAACTTCCGCATAAATATATTCTTTGGCGTTTTATTTTTATGTAACCCTTGTACCAATTCAGCAGACCTTTCATTTGGTCAGTAGATCATTTTCTGCAGAGGCTCGACGAGAGGCCCATTCTTGACATATGTAATTACTACCTCCTTCATCGGGCGCCTCATCAAGGCCTAACAGTTCACGAAGAGTAATACCTAAGTTGGCCGCTTGTTCTCTGGCACTCGTTCTGATCAATCCATGTGTCATCGCAGCTTGTATGATCTCGGGGGCATCCGGGCTTCCACTATAAGCGGGCAATCGATTGTTTACTTTGTTCCCGAGCTGGGCAACTTGTTTCCCGCTTTTTTACTTTCGGCCTTCTCCCGCTCTTTGTTATCCTTGAACATGAGTGCCTGCCTGCGAAGTTCACGTGCATAGTCGTCGAGGCAGATTCTTCGCGGCTTGGGACGGTGTGCTCAAAAATGACTTAGCCCACTTCTTTTGCTCATCAGAATATACTGGCTTGGGCTCGGGCTCTCTTTTCTTCTTGCAGTCCGCCTTCCATTTCTCATAATGAGCAGCTGCGGCCGCGTCGACTTCCTCGGCACTACGTTCCCAAGGCCTTGTGGGGAGAGGCTTCAGTGATGGCTCCGGTACCTTTGTGGTCTTAGGTACATAAGGGTCCGGGTTAATAATCCAGACTGCTTCGCTTCTTTGTCGAGGTGGATTGGGGGCGTCGATCACCCACGGACGAGGACTGGGGCGGCGATCGATCACCCGCCGGACGTTGTGGATCGGGGCGGCGGTGGCCGACGTGGACGGAGGTGTAGGTGAACCGCCACCACCACCACCACCACCACCACCGCCACCACCACCGTAGGGGGTGGACTTGTTGTCCTTGGCGCCTCGCTCGAAACTTGATAAACTTCTTTTGCCATAGAATGAAATGGCGCTTGACATCTCCAAGTCTTTTCTCCCTTCGTGTAGCAATGTCAATCTCCGTGTCCTCAAACCCTTGGACTATGTCCTCCACCGTGACACGAGCATAGCCATCTTGAATGGGGTTGTTGTGGTGGAGTGCTCCAGTAAACATGGTAAAGCACCGCCGATGGCTACCTTTCATGGACATGTTCCCGATAGGATAATACAGATGACATTCTTTCATCTCCTTTATATCGCCCACGGGTAGCGAGGAGGCTCCGGTGCAGTAATTTCGACCACCAGAGGCTCCGTGCAGTAATTTCGACCACCGGAGGCTCCGGTGCAGTAATTTCGATCGTCGGTGCATCTGCACCAGCCGGTGGGCCTCCGTGGAAGCCACGCCGCTTCTCCGCCGCTGGCTTCCGAGATCCGCCGGATGATCTTCATGCTGCACCCGAGCTGCATCTCTTCGCTACTAGTACACTCATGGTTTTCTTCATCACATCCATTTCCGATGCCAACCGCGCCACAACATCTGATTCCCGATCCATCTTTCTCTTACGGCTTCAGAATCAGACGGGTCATCGTCCCCGGGGAACCCTATTTTCCACGGAATGTGCCCCATGCCTCGTGACACGCCCTCCGTGTTCGTGGATTCCCGAGGGCTTTTGTCGCTAGCGTCGTTCTCTCTGTTGAACTTGATCTTCCCCGTTGAGCATCCTTCATTGCGCCAATAAGGGCTTGGGTGGGTTTAATTAATTTGCCCCGGTAAACACACTCCCCTGTCTCCGGGTTCGCCGTTCCCCATGCCCGCATTTCACCAGCTTTTGGCCCTTGGGTCCCATCCCTCCGCACTGGACGGATTCCTCGCGCCCTCATCTCGCTTCTCCATCTTCTCCAACCTAGGCACCAAAATGCGATACCCTCCGCCCCATAACATGATTGTACTCCTTCTTAGCCGCATTTTCCTTATTTTTTTCGATATTTCAATGAACTGCTCCGATTTCTTTTGCTTCACAAATTCTGGCCAATCATGTTTCAGTTTCTCATATTGTCCTTTGAAATCCGAGTCTTGTTCTGCTTGACAAAGTCACGGGCTAGATTTTGCTTGAATTTCCTAATGCGTCGGCCATCTTATGAAGAGCGAACTGTTTGACTAGCCTCCTCCTCTCCTTGTTTTCCTCAATCTTGTTACCCTCCTCATCGAATTTGTTGTATTCCGGAGGTAGAACGAAATGTTCCATAAGCTTCTTGAAGCAATCTTTTTTGTTCTCTTATCGACAAAAGTGAAACCATCAATTCGTGCCTTCTTTGGCTCATTCCACTCACTGGCGGTGATCGAGACGTTGTCTCTAACAATGGCTCCGCATTGGTGACAAACTTGGTGGCGTTCTTGCGGGGCTCCAGCTGCCTGCCGTTGCAATCGTCGACAACCTCGATGGTGCATGTTTCTCCTTGTTTCATCGTCTTGGTTGCGCCACGCTTTGACGACGTACTCGATTGTTTCACGATCCGCCGAGGGCTAAAATAAGAAAGAGAGTCGCTGCGTTAGTACACACATATTTATTCAAATCGCTTAGTTTGTATCACCAGAGGCTCAATGTATATATATACCTCGGCGCCGGAGGTGGTTGCTACTTCCATTTGAAGATCGTCGTTTATCGACGCGTTTCTTGACATCTTCTTGTCGACGGCGCCCTTCATCTTCACCGTCAAGGTTCAGATAAGAAGAGATATCATCTTCTTCTTCTCCGGTCGGCACATATTGAATATCGCCGTTTATGATGCCGAACATATGTGCTTCACCGTCCGGATCATAGTTGTCCATAATCGGGTCAGCTATATCGTCCGCCATTATGTCACCCTGAAAACATGTAGTAAAAACAAATTAATTAAGTGAAGAAGGGGCGGTGGCGGTGGCGGTGGCGAAAGGGCGGTGGCAAAAGGAGGCGAGGAAGGGGTGGGAGAGGGTGTCGCATGAGAGCGCGAGAGGCGGCAGCAGACGACGGCGTCACGGAGAGGGAGGCGAGGACAACACACACGGAGAGGGAGGCGAGGACAACAGACAACCACGCCTTCACGGAATGGGCGATATCGGGATGGTCAAAGGGGGCTTGCCCGGTTGCTCTGGCAAGGAGGGGGGTCGTTGTTTAATGAGTCGATCACAGGCGGCATCGGTCTCGGGGTCTACCGGAGAGAAGAGGGGCAATATGATGTGCCGAGTGACCTAACATATGGCTACACGATAAAGGTGAAGGGGATTCAACCGAATGTTTTCCCGGTTAGGACTATGTCGGATAGAAGACCTGAGGGGAGAATTCCATGTTCAGATAGTTAGAGGCATCTGACATGTATGTGGGTAGCGATTCGGGTTCGTCTCGTCGTTACGAGCAACTTTCATGTATAAAGTTTTTTGATCCGACCTACGGTTTATTTAATATGATTTTTCAAAGTTTTAAATACTATTTGGAAATAACAGATTTAAATAAAAGGAAAACAGGGTTATGACATCAGCATTAATTACTTTTAATTATTATCATTTTTATTTTTTATTTATACATATTTCTTTTTGTTCTTCTTTTTAACAGGGGGGGCCCCACTGGTAAGTGGCCTAGGAGGCCCGACGAGCGGCGGGGGTGACGGCGAGCGGCGGGGGTGACGGCGAGCGGCGATGGGGGGCGGCATCGACCTCGGGGCGCCGCGGGTGTCAGAGGAGAGGCGGAGAGGCGACGGTGACGAGGCCGGCGCGTCGAGGGCGTGAGCTGCAGCGGGCGGGCGGCACTGAACGGAGCGCCAGACGGAGCGGACGGAGAGGCGAGGTGAGGTGAGGTGAGGCAGCCCAATGAAAGCAAGACCTGAGGTCGCCGGCCGCCAGGCAAGGGCGAGGGCGACGGGCGCGCCGAGGGCGAGGGCGACGGCTGGCGGCGCTGAGGGCGACGGGCGACGGGCGGGCGCGCTGAGGGCGACGGGCGACGGCGGGCGGCGTCGAGGGCGCGCAGAGACAAAAGGCGAGAAACGGCGGGCGGCGCCGAGGGCTTGTATTTATAGCCTCTTTAGTCGCGGTTGAGGCCCGCGATTAAGGTACCCTTTAGTCGCGGGTCAGCCCAACCGCGACTAAAGGGGTTTTATGTTTTTTGCGATCCTCACCCCTTTATTCAGCGGTTAGCAGCGACCGCGACTAAAGGGTACCTTTAGTCGCGGGCCTCGCCGCCAACCGCGACTAAAGGCCTTGTGCTGCCTCACGCCTAAAAGTTTAGTCCCACCTCGCTAGTTGGGAGAGCCTCGAGAGTGGTTTATAAGCGCCTGCGCCCACCCTCTCGAGCTCCTCTCAACTGCAGGCTTCGGGCCTAATCTGTCACTAGCTATGTGCTGTGGGCCTACTTGGCCTCCTGGGCCTGAATCACAGCCCATGTAGGGTTTCTAGTCGTATTCAGCCGTGGGGGTCCAAAGAGGGCGGCACTATTTTTTCAGTTTTTTGTTTTGTTTTCTGCATTATTATTTATTTTTTGTTGTTTTTGCTTTATTTTTAATTCTTTTTGCTTTTAGTTTTAGAAAAATTATAAACTTTCTGTTAGTGCCATTAGTTTTCAAATTTGAAAACACTTTTTTTGTTTTCTTTGTTGCTTTATTTATTTTATTTTGTTTCTACTTACAACAAAATAAATACTTATTGTTGCTATTTTAGTTTTCTGCATTATTATTTATTTTTTGTTGTTTTTTGCTTTATTTTTTAATTCTTTTTGCTTTTAGTTTTAGAAAAATTATAAACTTTCTGTTAGTGCCATTAGTTTTCAAATTTGAAAACACTTTTTTTGTTTTCTTTGTTGCTTTATTTATTTTATTTTGTTCTACTTACAACAAAATACTTATTGTTGCTATTTTATTTTTCTGCATTATTATTTATTTTTTGTTGTTTTTTGCTTTATTTTTTAATTCTTTTTGCTTTTAGTTTTAGAAAAATTATAAACTTTCTGTTAGTGCCATTAGTTTTCAAATTTGAAAACACTTTTTTGTTTTCTTTGTTGCTTTATTTATTTTATTTTGTTTCTACTTACAACAAAATACTTATTGTTGCTATTTTAGTTTTCTGCATTATTATTTATTTTTTGTTGTTTTTTGCTTTATTTTTAATTCTTTTTGCTTTTAGTTTTAGAAAATTATAAACTTTCTGTTAGTGCCATTAGTTTTCAAATTTGAAAACACTTTTTTTGTTTTCTTTGTTGCTTTATTTATTTTATTTTGTTTCTACTTACAACAAAATACTTATTGTTGCTATTTTAGTTTTCTGCATTATTATTTATTTTTGTTGTTTTTTGCTTTATTTTTTAATTCTTTTTGCTTTTAGTTTTAGAAAAATTATAAACTTTCTGTTAGTGCCATTAGTTTTCAAATTTGAAAACACTTTTTTTGTTTTCTTTGTTGCTTTATCAGTGGTATCTCGAATCATTCGAAAATGGACACCAAACACATCACGGGTAATATAGTTCACATGATCCATTCAACAAAGTTTGGTACAATAAATTATTACACATCATTTTTCTTCCCTTGTGTCCCTGCTTGCTTACGATTGTGCCGTATCCATGGAGCATCCTCATCATTTAACTTAATGCTTGGGTCGGTGTTCACTTTGAAGGGCGGAATTTCAGCAAACATATTATAATCTTCTGACATGTCTGTCTTGTCCTCCACTCCCACGATGTTTCTTTTCCCTGAAAGAACAATGTGGCGCTTTGGATCATCGCATGATGTACTGATCGCTTTCTTATCTTTCCGCTTCCTCGGTTTGCTACTCATGTCCTTCACATAGAAAACCTGAGCGACATCTTTCGCTAGGACGAATGGTTCGTCAAGGTAACCAAGATTGTTGAAATCCACCATTGTCATTCCGTATTGCTGGTCCACCTTTACCCCACCTCCTGTTAGCTTGAACCATTTGCACCGGAACAAAGGGACCTTAAAGGAGGGTCCATAGTCAAGTTCCCATATCTCCTCTATGTAACCATAATATGTGACCTCTTGCCCATTCTCGGTTTCTGCATCAAAGCGGACACCACTGTTTTGGTTGTTGCTCTTTTTATCTTGGGCGATCGTGTAAAATGTATTCCCATTTATCTCGCACTTTGGAAAGTCGTTATAGTCGAAGATGGTGTCTTGGCCAACATGTACAAATTGATCTACAACATCATTGTCATTCATTAAATGTTTTCTCAACCAACTGCCGAAAGTCTCCATGTGGGCCTTCCTAATCCGAGATTCAGCTTCCCGGGTTGTCGAACGTAAAATATTCTTGTGTTTCTCAAAGCACGGAGCCACCAAGCTGGAATTGGTCAAGATAAAGGTGGTGTGCTTCAATGAGAATGGTCCGTCCATACATATCGTTGATTTCATTCCGATCGTGCCTTTTCCACTTAGTCTCCCCTCGTGCGCGATCGAGGAAGACCAATCGGCTTAAGGTCAGGAACAAAGTCAACACAAAACTCAATTACCTCCTCATTTCCATAGCCCTTGGCGATGCTTCCTTCGCCTAGCACGGTTACGAACATATTTCTTTAATACTCCCATGAACCTCTCAAGGGGAACATATTGTGTAGAAATACAGGACCGAGAACGAAAATCTCTTCGACTAGGTGAACCAGGAGGTGCGTCATAATATTAAAGAAGGATGGCGGGAACACCAACTCAAATCGACAAGACATTGGATCACATCGCTCAGAACCGTGGTAGAACTTCTGGATTGATTACCTTCCGAGAGATTGCATTGAGGAATGCACATAGCTTCACAATGGCTACTCGAACATTTTCCGCAGGAGCCCCTCAAAGCAATCGGAAGCAATTGCGTCATAATCACGCGTGGCGGTCGTGAGACTTCAGGTTTTGGAACTTTTTCTCCGCCATGTTTATTATTCCCTTTATATTGGACGAGAATCCAGACGGGACCTTCATACTGCTTCAGCATTCAAAAAGATGACCTTCTCTTCTTTGGTCGAGCGTAGTCGGCACGACCTTGAAACCATTCCGGATGCCGGTCATCGTGGTCTTTCAAACGTTGTTGGTCCTGCCGTGCTTCCTTTGTATCATTTGTCTTCCCATACACGCCCAAGAAGCTTAGGAGGTTCACGCAAATATTCTTCGTAACGTGCATCACGTCGATTGCAGAGCGGACATCTAGGACTTTCCAATATTCTAGCTCCCGAATATAGATTTCTTCTTCCACATGGCTGCGTGCCCGTCGGCTCCCTTCGAACTGATTGTCCGCCAGACCCTTTCCAAAGATGGCTTTCAAATCCTTGACCATATCAAATACCTCAGCACCGGTCGTTCCGCAGGCTTCGCCGGTGATCTGCCTTGCCGTTGTAATGCTTGCCTTTCTTTCTTCGGATGAATTTTCTAAGAAATCGACGATGCCCAAGGTACACGTTCTTCTTACAATTTGGCAAATGTACACTTTCAGTCTCATGTAAGCAGTGCGTGCATGCATTGTATCCCTTATTTGACAGTCCTGAAAGGTTACTAAGAGCAGGCCAATCGTTGATGGTTACGAAAAGCAACGCCAGAGGTCAAATTCCTCTTGTTTGTGCTCATCCCACACACGGACACCACCCCACAGCTGTAAAAGTTCATCAACTAATGGCCTTAGGTACACATCGATGTCGCTTGCCGGGTTGCTTCGGACCTTGGATGAGCACCGGCATCATAATGAACTTCCGCTTCATGCACAACCAAGGAGGAAGGTTGTAGATGCATAGAGTCACGGGCAGGTGCTATGGCTGGAGCTCGCTTTCGCCAAAAGGATTCATGCCATCCGTATTTTAGAGCAAATCTTATGTTCCTTGCGTCTACCGCAAAATCTTTGAACCATCTGTCGATCTTTCTCCATTATGCTCCATCTGCGGTGTGTCTCAACTCCCCGTCCGACTTACGGTCCTCTTTGTGCCATCGCAACAACTTGGCATGCTCTTTGTTCCTGAACAGACGTTTCAACCGTGGTATTATAGGAGCATACCACATCACCTTGGCGGGAACCCTCTTCCCGGTTTCGCCCTCAACATCGCCACCGTGGTCATCGCCTCGATCTTATAACGCAATGCAAAGGCATACCGGGCATTCATTCAAATTCTCGTATTCACCGCGGTAGAGGATGCAACGTTGATGCATGCATGTATCTTCGTAACCTCTAAACCTAGAGGGCGTATAACCTTCTTTGCTTCGTACGTACTGGCGGGCAACTCGTTATCCTTTGGAAACATATTCTTCAACATTTTCAGCAAGTTTTCAAATGCCGAGTCAGCTACACCTGCCTCTCGCCTTCCATTTCAGCAAATCTAGTGTGCAGCCCAGCTTTTTCAGACCATCATCGCATCCGGGTACAACGCCTTTCAGGATCCTCTAACATGCGATCCAAATTCTCCCTCTCCTTTTCGGGTTTAGCGTCTCCGTGCATCAGCAATGGTCCGACCAAGATCATCAACGGGATCATCACGCGCCTCTTCTTCACCTTCCCTTCACCTTCAGCATCCTCCATGAAAGTATCACCGAAATGAGCAAGATAGCTTTCATCGATGAAATCATCCCTTCTTCATCTTCTTCCATTATAACCCCTCTTTCTCCATGCTTGGTCCAACAATTATAGCTTGGCATGAAACCCTTCCAAGCGAGATGCATGTGAACAACTCTTGAGGAAGAGTAACCCTTCTCATTCTTACAGATAACACATGGACAGATAACAAAACCCCCCGCTTGTTCGCATTAGCCACTACGAGGAAATCTTTCAAACCCGTAGTGAACTCGCCGGAGAGTCGGTTACCGTACATCCATTGCCGATTCATCTGCATTATTATAATATAAAATATATAATTAACCATCATGCATTTGTTAAACTAACTAGCTACAAACAATATAAATTAAACAATGAACTACACACATGCATATTGACACATCAAAGGTTCATCAAGTTGCTAACCGCGATCGAAGAGTGTGGCTCCAACACTTCATGTCATGTTTGTTTCATGCTCTTGGGGCATTTCATCAAACACCTTATGTGCATAAGAGGAACCAAAAGCAAACCTACACCCACTTGTGAAGAGAATGGCTCCAAATGGCTAAGTGTTGGCTGCTGGATGGGTATATATAGGGGAGGGGCTTTAGTTGCGGTTGGCCTGGCAAACCGTGACTAAAGGTGCCCGAAGGCCTTTAGTCGCGGTTGTCCTGGCCAACCGCGACTAAAGCCCCTCACGTGCGCCAGCTGGCCACCGAGCGCCCTGGGCCCAGGCCTTTGGTCGCGGTTCACCTCCGTAATCATGATTAAAGGTCCCATTAGTCGCGGTTCCTACAGCTTCGCGACTTATGGGGCTGGACGGAAGCCTGTTTTTCCACTAGTGGTAAACGGTAGCTTCCGATATCAACTAGAGTGTTGCGTACATTGTACACATTATTTGAGTTAGTTACATCCAAGATGAAGGCTCCGCTTCAGAAGCAAAACGGGAACATCATATGCAAAACAACAAGCTTGATAGCTCAAGCCTGGGAAGTCATGGTCGTTGTCGGTTTGCCATCTTCCCTGAAACTGGAGTGGTGCAAATCCTATATTATTATGAAATAGTTTATCTCAATTTTCTCAACATGCATACAGTCCACCTCAGCGTTCTTGTTAAGCGAAGAGAGATTCCCCCTCCCCTCTCCCCCTCGCGTCGCCCCCGCAGGCGGCCGAGCGGGGCAACCCTAGCCACCGGCCTCCCTCTTCCCCCTCCCGTCTCCGTCCCCCGCCGCTGCCGGCTAGCGCCACTGGGCAAAGCCCCGGTGGCGCCGGGAAGCTTTCCCCACTTTTTTTCTCAGCCTAGGGTTGGCGCGGGACGATCAGGCCGGGCGGGGCCGCTGCGCTTGCGAGGGGTCGGCGGCGCGGAAGCTGACGCGAGTGGTGACGGCGTGCGCGACGGCGCGGGCGGCGGGCCCAATCGCTTGGGCGGGTTGTGCGGCAGCTTCGCGCGGCGGCTCTCTGGCGGATGCGGGCGCCGTCGGGTCGCCCGATCTGGCGGCCTGGCGGGCGGCGGGCCGTGGCGGCCTGGTCCAAGGTGCTACGGGGAGCGGCCGCTCGCCCTTCGGGCGGGCGGCATGGTGGGCGGCGGTCTCGGGCCGGTGGTCTGGATCTAGGCCAGATCTGGTAGGGCAGCGCGGGTCCGGCGAGGTGGTGCTGCTCGGGATCCCTCATGCGGCAGTGGGGCGGCCTGCTGCTCCCTGGCAGCGGTTGTCTGTGCTTCAGGCGGTCGGTGCTGACAGTTTGTCTCTCCGGCGTGTCGTGATGGTGCGGATCTGTTATGTGATGGTGGTTGTCGTTCGTCAGCGCACAGGTGTAGGGAGCCGACTTGGTCTAACAGGTGCAAGCTTATGCGCTCGTGCTCTTCTCTCTTGTTGCATTGTGGCGGCGTCGATCCGAGGTTGCTCGTCGGGCGTCGCCGTGCCGTCGGACAGATCGGCACCATTGACCACGGACATGGCATCGTTCGAGTGTGCTCGCGGTGGCTGTCGGTAGTCACCGGGTTGTCTCCCCCTGGTCCACCGGGACCGAATGGGGATACAGGCGTGGGCGCTTCCTACTGTTGAGGTGCCGACCCAAACCCGCTGGTTGATGTCGGGCTAGGAGTGAAAGGTGGTCCCTTTCACTCGTACTACTGTGGTCGGGTGCTCGTGACGGAGATGGTCGGCAGTTCCTAGGGGCATGGATGCCGGGGCGGTGGCCCCGGACGGTGGGCCTCACGGTTGGCTTTCTGGCAGGCTTCGTGGTGGCGGTGGTGGCTCCATCTTTAGGTCGTGAGGGCGACTAGGGATGTAGTGGCGGGAGGCCCAGGACTACTCTGGCAGTGCCCAGATCTGGGGTGGGCAAGCTTGCCCTTCATTGTGGTAGTGGTCGGGTCTCCTCATGGTGGTGCAAGTGAGTGTCCGAGCGAAAGCTCCGCGCTTCTGTCGATGACGACGGCGACGCCTGTGGGTGCCGCTTGCTTCTTGAAGACGGCGTCGTGGATCCCGTTCCTGTGCCAGGGCTCACGGTGAAAATCGTTTTCCGCTCTCAGACTCGGCAGCAGCGACACTTCGTGCTGTAACTCTCCTGGGGCGTTGTCTTTGAGCTCAGGGGTCCCTGTCCGAGCCTCGGCAAGGTGTTAGGCTTGTTCTAGGCTTATGTTTATCTATTGATCTGCTGTGTAAGGGGGGCTCCCAACCGTATTGTATTGTTTGGTCAGGTACTCTGCTTTGATATTTTATCTATAAAACGGAGTGAAAGCCTATCTCAAGAGAGTGTCCTTATTAAGCCATGCGTTTGAGTCTTTTCCCAACATGTATCCAGTCCACCTCAACGTCCCCATTAGGCCATGAATTTATGTCTGCCGCATAAGCAAGCTGCGCATTTAGATTATAAATTATAATTATTTTTGCTTTCATTTACTCATGTAACGCTTCCATATTATGCATGCATGTTAGTCATGCTTCAATTTTTTTGTTTGAAACGACATTTTTCACTGTAATTTAAAAAGTATTTTCTCAGATGCGTCATTCTTTTATTGATTTTCAAGCTTATTTTTTTTGATTATATAATTATCTTTATCAACTACTTATGCAAACCAAGATTCTGCAGCAACGCGTGGTGCATTATCTAGTTTGTAACATTCCGTGGAGGTTCCTTCTGCTGAGATATTTTTCGAACTACTCATAGTTAGTCTTTGAAAAACATGCTCAATCAAAAGACTCGATGTTTCTGACGACTGCTACAACGCATACAAACCAACTGCTCTGCTGAGTCGCACATTAGTGCTGGTGTAAAAGTTACTTACGCTCTTCAACTCCAAATCTTAGATACAAGTAAATGTCGAGACATGCAGCAGTTGTGCACATGTTGGTCCAAACTTAGCAGCAGACACTACTGTACCTATTGTATTTTATGCCAAATTTTGACCGTAAATTTAATTAATAAAATGTTTATGCATGTCATAAAAAATTATATTATTGGAAACTATGCTCAAATACGAATCTAGCGATATAACTTTTGTTAACATACATTAATATTATGTTAGTTAAATATTTAGTCAAAATTTGGCATAAATTACAAAAATGACCGATAAACAAGGACGAAGGTAGTACGTATGTAGCTACTAGCTGCAGGGGTACGTGCTGAAAAATTCATACCAATGTCAGATGGTGTGAACTAGTAAGGCTCAGGTACTCCCAAGTCCCAACGCCAAAAACAACTGCTTGATAACTTGATTACTTAGATGCCCATATCATATGCATAGTCAAATATAAATTGAAAGACCATACATGGTCGTCGAGCTTGCTCTCTCGTGCGCGTATGTGCTGGGAGCTTGCGAGGCTCTTCACTCTTCTCCTCCGTGATACACGTACATTGTGTTTGTGCTTTGTGGGTTCAGGATTGGAAGGCACTGGGAGTTGCTATTTTTTTAAATAATACTTTTTTTAGTAATTTGCATAAATATTACGCTTGATACGTAATTTTCAAAAATAATACACCATCGGCTAGCAGATGGCCGATTGGATGCAGTCGGCTTGGTGCTGGCCGATTGGGCACCGGTCAGCTAGCTGGCTGCTGGCCGATTGGCTTCCTGTCGGCCTACTGGACACCGACAGACCTATCGGCCACAAGTGGAGATCTTGTCCGCCATCTGTGGGCTGACTGGAACTAATCGGCCATTTATGGGCTGATTAGGACTAATTGGCCTGCTGTAGGACAACTGGTGCATGTATCAATTTTCTATACCTGTTTCCCGCTTATATCTCGGGCCGACATTTCCCGCCATATTTTCCCACTTTACTCGTTCCCGCCATTATCTTTCGCCATATTTTTCCACTTTGCTCGTTCCCGCCATATTTTCCCGCTCTCTAGTTCCCGTCAGTGTCTCCCGCCATATTTTCCCGCTCTCTGGTTCCCGCCAGTATCTCCCGCCACATTTTCCAGCTTCCGATTTCCCGCCTTTCTTTGTGTTCTCAACCTATAAATCTCCCTCGGCACTAACGTTGGTAAGCATTCTAGTGTAGTCTTGTAGTATCACCCAGATGTCCGGTTATCCTTTTGATCGTAGTTTTCACCCTAGTATGTCCAAATGTCTTTTGGATTTAGCCGCCAATTTCAGGGTAGACAACATATTAGTTCCGTGAGAGAAGCTCATCAGTACTGACACCCTACTGAATGAGCTGGCTCACACATTAAGGAGGTGCGGGTGGCCGTCCAGGACCTTTGAGGAGATACGGGAATAACTTCTGAGGTTGCAGGGAAGATGGATGAAGGAACAATCAAAGAGTGAAACATACCTAAAGTTTGCAGCAAAACATACTTTTTTATGGACTGACGACTGTGAGGATGATGAGGATATCTTCATGCCGCCGCTTCTGGGTTCTGCATCATCGAAGGGCAAGAGTTCTGCATCATCAAAGGGCAAAAGTTCTTCATCATCGAAGGGCAAGAGTTCTGCATCGTCGAAGAGCAAGAGTTCCTCATCGTCGAAGGGCAAGAGTTCTGCATCGATGGAGGATGACGATGGTGACTTCATATAGTTTTTATGATGTATGTTGTAAGTTAATTCGTACGTACCGTTTAATTTAGATGTATTTGTTTGTAATGTCTTATTGTATGAGCATTATATATGTCATATCTAAATATGATGTAGTAGTTCGGATAATAGAGTACTAAAATAGAATAGGCATATGTCTCATAAGTACATAGTCATTTGTCTCATAAATAGAATAGACATAAGTCTCATCCAGAACTAGATGGTCATGTCTCTACTGATAGATAGAAGCGTCACCGACGACGTCTGGCCTGGCGGGGAGGCAGATCTACAAGCGGCGTCCATCCCAACCTGTTGGGTGCCCTAATGTTACGAGGAGAAATCTCAGACTCTCCCTGGCCATCCTGTGTATCCTGTGTGGGGCCAGGTGGAGGAGTCAAAACCATGTTCATCCAATCGGTGTGTTGCGACATCTGAGCCTGTATGTTGTCCTCAGGATGTTGATCACTCCCCCACGTATCGTGTGATGCTGACATAGACGCATGATATCCGTAGGCTCCGCACAATGGAACGTTAAGTCATGAAGAATGAGGTCGCCTCAATTAATATTGAAAACAATAAATATGAAGAGACATACCTGTTGGCTGTGACGGTTGCTCTGGCTGAAACACGAAGCTCGACAAGGGACCCTGCTGCTGTGGAGAAAACCCGAAGCTCGACGTGGGACTATAGTGCTGTGGGTGCTGCCACGTCGAACTGCCAGGTTGGTCAGGAGGGGGTGGCCTGGTCGTCGGCTAATGTGCTAGACGTGGACGTGGCAGATGTAGGTGCGTGGAGTGACGTGGCTGTTGCTGCTGGTATTGAACAACATCGCTTCTCCGGGTGCACATGATAGCCTCGTAGATAGCCCGTATCTTTTTCTGCATGCGTTCCAAGAAGGGTTGTAGCACACGCCGGTGTTGAAGAAAAGGTCCAGACGACAGTGATCGTCCAAAGGTGGTCACGCCGGCGTATAGTTCACGTGTCGAGCTATTGACACACGAACACGTCACGTGTACCCTCGACGCCGGGGGTGCTGCACCACAGCTCATGTCGAAGGAGACCCGATCGATAGCGCGATACGTAGGACAGTCGACGGGCGCTTTTGCAGACCCGGAACCCCACACCCTCGGGAGGGACCCCGTCAGGGAGTGCGGCGGCTATGGGTTGTCCTAGGTCGATTCGCTCGCCCCTAGAGCCTCGAGATTCGCAGCTCTCAAACACGAAGAACATCGAAGAACGAGAGAGAAAAACGGTGGAGAGATAAAACATAGATGAAAAAGTAGTATATTGATTTGTTCGATTGTGTGTTGTTCAATCGGCCATCACCCCCAACATATATAAGATGGCGGCTGGACTTCTCGTACAAGTAAAGAATTCATCTAGGCTTTCCTTCCAAAAAATTACATCAATTCACGTCCTAGAGTCCTAGTTCTATTCCAACTTGGATTCAGTCTGAATCTGGCCCAACTTCTGTCTTCCTCCTTGCGCGGGCCGTCGAGCTTGCATATGATCTTCGATCAAGAAGGCCCAAATATAAAAAATTTACGCCTCAATGAGATGAACAACTCTCATGTTGATCGCTTTTTCAAATAAAGCCATCTCGAATACTTTTCGAGGTCATCTTTACCTTCCAGTCGGACTTGGTGTTGCAGCGGACTGGATTATCTGAGTATCGTAGTGAATTTGCAGGCCATATACTATTTCTAATGATGATGACTCCAAAACCATAGTTTACTGTTTTGACGATACGCACAACTTTCATATTGAACACTTCTCCATCGGAGGTCATCTTGATAAACTTTTGGGCACATGTTCAGTTTCACTCGG
Organism: Aegilops bicornis; assembly: GCA_021605145.1. Classification (NCBI taxonomy): domain Eukaryota; kingdom Viridiplantae; phylum Streptophyta; class Magnoliopsida; order Poales; family Poaceae; genus Aegilops; species Aegilops bicornis. Next base: position 105,001,923 of record CM038674.1, read on the forward strand.
ATTCGAGCTCATCCACTCGGATATTAAAGTCACTCGGATCGTCCGACTGGTCTTTTTCACTCGGATGGCAAAATTTTCACTCGGAAGACAATCTTTCACTCGGATGACTATATTTTCACTTGAAAGACAATCTTTCACTCGGATGATTATATTTTCACTCGGAAGGCAATATCTTACTCGATCGGCAAGCTTTCATTCCGACGGTAATCTTTTCACTCGGAATATTTTCACCTGGAGGACAGTTTCACTAGGATTACTATATTTTCACTCGGATGATAATAAGTTCACTCGGACGGCAAACTTTCATTCGATCGGTAAGTTTTCACTCGGATGGTAAGCTTTTCACTCGGATTTCCCGACTGAAAACATAGCCTGATCTTGATTTGTCTCTCCAGGTCTCATACAACCTCGTATAGAGACGAGTTATATATGAAAATCGATCGGCTCGACGAGGTGAAACTTTCTTGTGTTGAAGATTTTTCGATTCAAGGTCTTCTTGAGGGCCGAATTGCTCGCGCGATCCATCAGACAGGGTGTCTGGTACCTCACGCGATATTTCCCTTTAGGTTCAGTCTGCAGTGTATTGCCTCTAACTTTTGCATACGAACTCGGATTGATATTATTTATATATCAAAATCGATTGCCTCGACGAGACGAAGACAATTATTTTAGGGTGCTCCTTCATCCGAGGTCGTCTTGAAGGCGTGATCGGCCGAAAACCATTCAGAACATTGAATTCTGCCACTCGAAATACAATTTCGATCCCTAAGATGGGTTCAGATGATGATAACCTAAACATCAAAGTTGTTCCACTCGGCGATGTGAAACCTTCCATGCTGAAAACCCTTTCACTCGAAGCCATCTCATTTTCTTTTACGCCGTGCCAAAATCTAATGTCAACACATGCCCCCCTGTTTTTTTGGCAAAGCTTGCACGCCGAAAAATAATATGCACGGTGTTTGTTCTAAGGATGATGTCAACATCGGCCATTTATTTTTTTCTCAGGGCGATAACTATGCATCGGCCATGTTTGTGCTAAGGGAGATAATCGTATATCGGCCATTGCCTACTTAGGCTTCTTGCCACACACTCGGGTGGTATTTCTTCAAGTATTTGCCATTGAGAGCTCTAGGTAACACCGTCCCTTGTACGGATTCCACCAAATAAGAATTTCCGGTAACTATTATCGTAATCCTAAAAGGACCTTCCCAACTCGGAGACCACTTCCCGAATTTTCTATCTCTTGAACCAATCGGTAGAATCACTTTCCAGATGAGATCACCAACTTGAAAATTCTTCAACTTGACTTTCTTATTGTAAGCTCTTGCCACCCTCAACTTATCTCTCTCTATGGCATTCAAAGCAGCCAAACGTTTATCGGCGACCTCATCGATATTGTCCATCATCAAGTTATAAAAGTCTATTGCCGATAAATCATTTTGTTTGGCTATTCTCAAAGCATTCAAATTTACTTCCACAGGTAAAACGGCCTCCTGACCATACACTAGCTCATATGGAGTCACCTTCGTAGCACCATGCTTTAAGATTCTATGTGCCCATAAAGCTTCAGACAACAACGCATACCATCAACTTGGATTATCCTCAATCATCTTCCTGATGAGCTTGATTAAAATTTTATTGCTAGACTCAACTTGTCCATTAGCTTGGGCATAATACCGAGAGGAATTGAGCAACTTTATGTTATAAGATTCGGCAAACTCTCTGACTTGGTGTGACATGAAAGATGAACCTTGACCCTAGTTAACGTTTGAGGAATACCGAATCTATGAATAATGTGCTCCGTTATAAATTGAATTACCTCCGTATGTGTCATGTTCTTGAGGGGTACTTCTTCAGACCATTTAGTGAAATAATCAGTTGCCACCAATACGAACCGATGCCCTTTTGAGGAAGATGGATGAATTTGCCCAATAAAGTCTAGACCCCATCCCCTGAAAGGCCACGGCTTGGTAATAGGGTGTAACATAGCAGCAGGAGCCAATTGAATATCACCAAATTTTTGACAAGCTTCACACCCTTTATAATATCTGAAGCAATCATTAATCATAGTCGGCTAATAAAACCCAGCACGTCGCAATAACCACTTCATCTTGGGTGCCGACTGATGAGTGCCACAAATGCCTTCATGTACCTCTCCCATAGCAACCCTTGCCTGGTCCTCATCCAAGCACTTGGAAGAACATCATCGACTGTTCGGCGATAAAGACCATCATCTCTCATTGTATACTTGAAAGCCATACGCCGAATAGTGCTGTCAACCCTTTCACTCGGATTGCGCAAGTAATCAACAATGGGCTTCCTCCAGTCGAAATTTTCATCTGCACTAGATTTTTTGTTAATGACCGAATCAGTGGGTTCTGGTTCGGCCTCTTCCATACTGGTAAGACAAGACATCAGTTTTCTAGAAATTTGAAACATGCCATGATCAACATGATATTCGGATGCTTGTTGTGCCAACTCATTTGCTTTGCAATTGTCATGTCTAGATATATGAGAAATGCTAAAACAATCCAAAAAAAGAAATTATATCTAGACATTTATCAAGATAAACATTAAGTGATTCGTCCAAACACTGAAAGACTTTGGATATTTGTTGCACCACTAGTAACGAATCACCATAAGCCTCAATATGTGTAACACCTATAGCAAGCAACATCTCTAGGCTGAATAACAATGCTTCATATTCGGCTTGATTATTTGTGCAAAAATATTCCAAGCGACATGAGGCTTCGAAAACAGCACCATGAGGAGATGCATAAACAATACCAACACCTTGGCCATTGCTACAAACTGAACCATCAAAATATAATCTCCAAGGTACCAATGAAACAAGGTTTATATCAACATCATGCTTGTCACGATGCTCAACAATAAAATTAGCAATGATTTGGCCTTTCATGGATTTTAGAGATTCATAAGCCCACTTGCCAATTCTACCACTAAGAATTGGTCTATGCATAAGCCCACTTGCCAATTCTACCACTAAGAATTGGTCTATGCAACATGTATTTATTGACATCGGTTTGACAAGCTACTGTTGAGGAACGTAGCAGAAATTCAAAATTTTCCTACGTGTCACCAAGATCTATCTATGGAGAAACCAGCAACGAGGGGAAGGAGAGTGCATCTACATACCCTTGTAGATCGCTAAGCGGAAGCGTTCAAGAGAACGGGGTTGAAGGAGTCGTGATTGCCGTGATCCAAATCACCGGAGATCCTAGTGCCGAACGGACGGCACCTCCGCGTTCAACACACGTACAGCCCGGTGACGTCTCCCATGCCTTGATCCAGCAAGGAGAGAGGGAGAGGATGGGGAAGACTCCATCCAGCAGCAGCACAACGGCGTGGTGGTGGTGGAGGAGCATGGCAATCCTGCAGGGCTTCGCCAAGCATCACGGGAGAGGAGGAGAAAGAGAGGTAGGGCTGCGCCAACAGGAGAAGAACTTCGTGTGTTGGGCTGCCCCTTTACCTCCACTACATATAGGGGGAGAGGGGGGGGGGGGGCTGCACCCCCACCTAGGGTTCCACCCCTAGGGGCGGCGGCCAGCCCTAGATCCCATCTAGGGGGCGGCCAAGGGGGGGAGGAGTGCCTCCCAAGTCAAGTGGAGGCCCTCCCCCTTAGGGTTTCCCCTCCCATGCGCATGGGCCTTGGGGGGGAGGGGCTGGTGCCCCTGGCCCATTAAGGCTAGGGCGCCCCCTTACAGCCAATGCTGCTGTATTTGACGTGGTGGAACAATTTCCGGACCTCCGGACCCCCTCCGGAATCCTTCGAACCTTCGAAGCTTCCGGTACAATACCGTAAAAACCCGAACTTTTCCGAACCCGAACAACAACTTTCCATATATAAATCTTTACCTCCGGACCATTCCGGAACACCTCGTGACGCCCAGATCTCATCCGGGACTCGAACAACATTCGGTAACCACATACAAACTTCCTTTATAACCCTAGCGTCATCAAACCTTATGTGTAGACCCTACGGGTTCGGGAACCATCAGACATGACCCAGAGGCGTTCTCCGGTCAATAACCAACAGCGGATCTGGATACCCATGTTGGCTCCCACATGTTCCACGATGATCTCATCGGATGAACCACGATGTCAAGGACTCAATCGATCCCGTATACAATTCCCTTTGTCTAACGGTATTGTACTTGCCCGAGATTCGATCGTCGGTATACATATACCTTCTTCAATCTCGTTACCGGCAAGTCTCTTTACTCGTTCCGTAACACATCATCCCATGATCAACCCCTTGGTCACATTGTGCACATTATGATGATGTCCTACCGAGTGGGCCCAGAGATACCTCTCCGTTTACACGGAGTGACAAATCCCAGTCTCGATTCGTGCCAACCCAATGCAGACACTTTCGGAGATACCTGTAGTGCACCTTTATAGCCACCCGCCACGTTGTGACGCTTTGGTACACCCAAAGCATTCCTACGATATCCGGGAGTTGCACAATCTCATGGTCTAAGGAAATGATACTTGACATTAGAAAAGCTTTAGCATACGAACTACGATCTTTGTGCTAGGCTTAGGATTGGGTCTTGTCCATCACATCATTCTCCAAATGATGTGATCCCGTTATCAACGACATCCAATGTCCATGGTCAGGAAACCGTAACCATCTGTTGATCAACGAGCTAGTCAACTAGAGGCTTACTAGGGACATGGTGTTGTTTATGTACCCACACATGTATCTGAGTTTCCTATCAATACAATTATAGCATGGGTAATAAACGATTATCATGAACAAGGAAATATAATAATAACTAATTTATTATTGCCTCTAGGGCATATTTCCAACAGCTACTATGCAAGCACTCGACACTAAATAATGTCTAAGCATAGACATAGTTTTTCAATAAATGTATACCTTGTTGATGTCTACTACACAACCTTCTTCTTGTAGACGTTGTTGGGCGTCCAAGTGCAGAGGTTTGTAGGAAAGTAGAAAATTTTCCTTAAGTGGATGACCTAAGGTTTATCAATCTGTGGGAGGCGTGTAGGATGAAGATGGTCTCTCTCAAGCAACCCTGCAACCAAATAACAAAGAGTCTCTTGTGTCCCCAACACACCCAATACAATGGTAAATTGTATAGGTGCACACTAGTTCGGTGAAGAGATGGTGATACAAGTGCAATATGGATGGTAGATATAGGTTTTAGTAATCTGAAAATATAAAAACAACAAGGTAACTAATGATAAAAGTTAGCGCAAACGGTATTGCAATGGTAGGAAACAAGGCCTAAGGTTCATACTTTCACTAGTGCAAGTTCTCTCAACAATAATAACATAACTGGATCATATAACTATCCCTCAACATGCAACAAAGAGTCACTCCAAAGCCACTAATAGTGGAGAACAAACGAAGAGATTATGGTAGGGTACGAAACCACCTCAAAGTTATTCTTTCGGATCGATCTATTCAAGAGTTCATACTAGAATAACACCTTAAGACACAAATCAACCAAAACCCTAATGTCACCTAGATACTCCATTGTTACCTCAAGTATCCGTGGGCATGATTATACGATATGCATCACACAATCTCAGATTCATCTATTCAACCAACACAAAGTACTTCAAAGAGTGCCCCAAAGTTTCTACCGGAGAGTCAAGACGAAAACGTGTGCCAACCCTTATGCATAGGTTCATGGGCGGAACCCGCAAGTTGATCACCAAGACATACATCAAGTGGATGTGTGCTGGAACTGGGTTCTCTGTAGGGGGAGGCATCTCCAACTGCAGAAGACCAAATTGCCTCATAACCCTCTGTTCTGCCATCTCCTCGATGAAGATATAGAAGATGATCTTTGATTTTGCCATCCAGTAATCTCGGTCCCTTGTGCATAAGAGACCCTTTGTTACTGGATTTTGCTCAACCGGGGTATCTTGCATGTATGGCTGCTTCCGTGTAGGGCTGCCAGATGACCCCAGTGTACGCATCGAACTGCTCATTCAATGCCATGTATGCCTTCCTGGTTTGATCACTAGCAAAGTGTCTCTGCAGAAAACAAAAGTTAGTAACCGCTAGCATTCAACTATCTCTTGTGCACAAAAAAGTTGCATCAAAATATAACACGCTACATACCTCGCGCCATGTCCAACATAGATCGAAAGTAGGCATGTCGATGCCGTCAGCATCGAACATGGCATCTATTGGCTGATGAACACGCACATCTGGTCGTCCTATAGATAACCTCTCCCAGAACCACAGCCTAGGAATAAAGGGCACCCAAGAAGGGATGGCTTTCTCGATGCAAGCTGGCAGCCATTGCACATACCTCGGTATGTAGCTGCTAAGACCGCCGAACCCCAACTCCTCTGTCTGATCTGATCCGCCGTCTGAGCGCTCGCTATCTCGAGTGCCATAGGGATGTAGAGAGCGCTAATAGTGGTGACATGGTTCTCTGTGAACATCACCTTGCCGAAAAGCCACATTAAGTAGGCCTACAGGCTCCAAGTGATTTGTTTCGCACTCAACGGCGCTGGGAACTTTTGGATCTGCATTAAGCAAGGAGAAAGTTTTAGTAAGCCGCATGTATCTTTTCTAAAACCATATGCACGATAACTTGAAGATAAGAGGTAGGGGAACTAACCTGGAAATTGAGCAACCAATCATACTTAGCTCCGTGATTCTCCCCTACCGGATCTGGAGCATCCAGAAAAACACCATGAAAACGTTGTGTAAGACCTTGCTCCCAACCAGCTGGTGCGTCCAACGGTCCTATGGCATGACCTGGCAACGGTAGTCCCAGCAAAAGTGACACATCCTCTAGAGTAGGAGCCATCTCTCCCCATCGGAAATGAAACGTGTGAGTCTCTGGCCTCCAACGGTCCACTAAGCAGCTCAACAAGGAGGAGTCAATGGTGAGGCGTTTGCAGCCCGGGATACACTCAACCAGACGTGCGAAAGGTAATAGGCCGGCCCATTTCAACATTCATGACAGAACATTCTAGTTAGTGTCTCCCAGTAATATGCATGTCAGTGTGCAAAATAATAAAGCACGTACCGCTGGACGCATCCTGGGTGTATCACCCAGTTCTCCTTAGGAGTGCGAGTGACCAGAGGCTCAAGCTTGCGCTCATACCATATCGCAGAATGATGACCCCTATCAATTTCCCCATTCAGCAACCACATTCCTGCCATTCCTGCACATACCAATTTCAAACATAGTTACCACACTTTACAAATTCAGAACATAGTGCCACACTGAATACAAATTCAGAACATAGTGCCACACTTAATACAAATTCAGAACATAGTGCCACACCTAATACAAATTCAGAACATGATGCCACACTAATACATTATAACATATTATTGCTAACTTAGCTTCTTCCTCTCCCTCTTACTCCTCTACCTCCTCTTCGTCCCCCAGTTTCCTCGTCCACGCCCAGTACCACCGGTAGTGACAAAAGTGGGATAATTAGTGTTCCTATGGCCAAATTCATTGCATAGAATGCATTGCCTAGTCGGACCTCCTGCTTCAGATTCATCCATATCATTCCGGATGCGCTGACACTGCCGTCTGCCTCTACTTGTATGCATATGCTCTAGGTTTGGAATGTAACGCCTTTCAGCGGGGTTGACGCTGTTGAAGTTACCCATTGATCGAAAACCCATCAGCTCACTTGTCCAGGTATTGAGGACAGACTCTTTCAGCAAAAATGGAGACACAAACGATATTGCGTCCATTCCAAGCTGTCTGCAAGCAGCAAGTACATGTGAGCAAGGTAGGTGAAGCAATTTCGGTTTAGTGCATGTGCACTCACACGTTGGCCATGATTCATTACCAATTCTTACCTCATGCGTCCTCAACTCATTTGCACATCCGGATTTGTTGTTGGCTAAGCGGACCTCAAACCTTCTTTCTTGATTACCAATGGCGACTACAGTGTGTGACCTAGCTTTTTACATCTTGTTGTCCATGTACTTCGTGACTCTTTCACAGTAACATGTATTCGGGTTGTTCAAGATATGCTGCTCTGCTTTTTGGCGTCTATCTCTGAAATACTTCAGGTGCCATAGAAAATACCCAAAACAATGGTTGTAAGTGGCAATGCCCGGTTTCCTCTGAGGACAAAGTTGTATGTTTCCGTGAGGTTCGTTGTCATGACACCGTACCTTGCTCCAAATGTGCCATGTAGCAAAGACCAACTCTCCAGAGGCTCATGCTCTATCCACTGCTGGAAAGTTTTAATCGACCTCCCGAGCCTTCTCCTAGTACCAGGTGGGTCAAAGCCTGGCAAGTCACATAGTCCAACAGGCTCCTCCTCCACGGTTGCTGTTCCTGTTGCCAACTGTGCAGCTACTGCTTCAACATGTGCCCTCACCACTACTTCAACATTAGCCCCCAGATGGTGCATGCACCAACGACTCTACAAGTCCTGCCATGGAGTTTATTCCTTAGGGTCTGGGTTTGTCAGTGTCCTTATCGCACTGAGTATACATGTGTGCCTGTCATGAAGGATGCACACATTGGGCTTCTCCTTCACAACTGATATTTTCAACTGCCTGAAGAACCATGTCCAACTTTCAATGTTCTCACTCTCCACAAAAGCAAATGCGAGTGGGACAACTTGATTTTGGCCGTCTTGACCTATGGCTGTTAGGATCTAACCCTTGTACTTGCCAGTGAGAAAAGTACCATCAACACATATCGCCGGTCGGCAATGCCTGAAAGCTTCGATGCATACACCAAAAGAGAAGAAGAGACGATGCAGCACCCTCACGCTTGGGAACTCGCATGAATAGGTCTTGGATATCAATATAGGTGCACAGATTCCGCTGCTACAGGGTATGGAGGAGCTAGACAACAGAGTCATATGCATCAAAAATAAAAAACAAATCTCCTCTCAAGCGCCGCATGCTTAGCCCTTCAAGCCTTGCCATAAGAAATTCTGTACTTGAACCTGGCGAAGACTTTTGTCTGGACTGCCTTCACTTCCATACCTTTGCACTGCACTATCTCATCGTAAAACAACCAAGCAATAAGCGTCGATGAAAGGTTGGCATGATCTTGAGGGATGCAGGGAATAAGACAAGTGTGATTAACTAAGTCACTGATCATCCAACTTGTGCCATACTTAGGGAGATAGCCGTGCACCCTGGCAGGACAATCTGCGTTCCTACATACCATTGTCAGGTATTTCTGACTTGACACCTGAGCAGTGAAAATCCTTTGCATGTACATTGCCCAGTTTGTTATTGCATCCTTCAGAGCTTTCTTGTTGGGATACATAGTGCTCGTCGCAATATTGTTCTCGTGATATTGCCAGACATAATCATGTCCAAGTTCACGATCATAGCAGACGAGAAGTCGTGATTTCATGATGCAGGATTCGGGACCTCCTCTGCATTTTCTTCTTCATCCGACTCGTCAGAATCATCGGCATGACCCCTATCAACATCGGTGTCTTCTTCTTCCATCTGGTCTTGCATGTGCCCATTTACCTCGTCAGCGTCCACCTCGCCATTGTAATCACCATCGGCATTTCCTCCTTCTACCTGACTACTCTGCCCTGGTTCATAACCATCAGCATTTCCTCCTTCTACCTAACTGCTCTGTCCTTGTTTGTAACCATCATCTTCAGCATTTGACATAGATAACTGCCTGCCTACACTGCTTTGCCCAAGATCGTAGCCACCCTCGCCTTCATGTGCAGTGACCTCCTTCACGACAGGAAGCACTAAAGCAACATGATTGCATCCCCTTCGTTCATAACCTTGTAATCACCGCACCCAATCGGAGTCTCGCTCTATTGGCCTCAAATAAAAGTAAATTATTGAACTTGACCGTGTCCACAATGCATGAACACTGATGGTGTGTGTTTCAGTATCAAGACTAAACTTGCCGCAATCCATTCACTGACATACCATGTTTGAGGTGCGCTCATTGGCACCTCTATGTGAGAAAATTCACTTAGATCAGCTCCCATCTCAGTTGTTTGGACAGTACCAGGACCGTAGTAAAATATGAACTTCACTACATCAGACATCTCGGCTCACCTATTTTTTTTCAACAACGAAATACAAGTATTAAGCAACAACTTAAAATATGCGCACTAACAAATATTAGACATGTCTACATATTAGCTAGCTATATATTACGGAATATTGACGGAGCAACTAATACTACCGGAGCAACTACAAATTTTTACACAACTAATTAGTTAACATCTAAATATATTTACCTACACTACCAGAGCAACTAACAATAATCACACACCTAATTTATTTCACATCGAAACATATTAACAAATACTACCGGAGCACCTACAAAAAAAATAAAATGTTTGCTGAAATATACCCTTGAAGCGTGTGTGCGAACGACGAACGGCGACCTTCAATCACCGGAATCGGAGCCGGAAACTCCACCAAACTACCGGAGCTTCACCTCCACCACCTCCACCACACTGCCGCAACTTCACCACCACCACCTCCACCTCCACCGCCGCAACAACCTCCACCAATAAGCTGGAAAAAAACTCCACCTAAATGCTCACCACGACCACCACGAGCTACCCCATCAGTAGATCGAGGTCTCTTTTGGCTGCCCTAACTAAGTAGAATCCATTCACGGTGCCAAATCATAAAAAACCCGCTCATTTTGGTGTAGAAATTTGGGGCATTTTCTTGTACAGAGAGGAGAAAGAAAGAACAGAGAAGCTAGCAGCTCGCGTGGGAAGGAGGAAAGGGAGCCGGGCCAGCCGCGCGCGACGTGGGGCCGCACCCTGTTGGCCAGCAGCTGGCTGACAGGGGCGCCCCTGTGACCAGCCCGTGCCGACAGCCCCCTCTCTCCTCCTTGCGACGTGACGTAGCGAGTGCGCGGCCGACACGTGGCAGGCGGGCCAGCTGTCGGCCTGCTACTGGCCGACTACGTCCACTCGGCCTGCTGTGGGCTCACTAGGCCCAGTCGGCCAGTAGCGGGCCGACGGTGTATTATTTTTGAAAATAATTTATCGGTCGTAATATTCATGAAAATTAATTAAAAAAGTGTATTATTTAAAAAAATTAGCCTGGGAGTTCAGGATGTACATATCGACAAAATCTGAAGAAGAATATATTATCTCGCTTGAAGATATCATTGCTAGCTAGCCAATGCTACATTATATGGGAAACGTTTGGAATCACCCCCCCAATAACTTGCTTGCGCCGTCCGCACGCGCAACCATACGATCAGCAGATGTGATTTGGGTGAGTTGTCGTGGCAGCGCCCTATCTGCTTCTCAAACACCTGGACCCCACGTCTGTTACTCCTCCACGTCTCAGTTTGACTCTCAAAAGCTACTGCCTTTTGCAGTTTTGCTACTACCACGCAGCGTAGATGTAGCTAGAGGAATATATCTCTGGCTCACACAAACAGATGTCTACCACCGTCCAACCGCAGCCATTGATAACAAACAAAGCACCACGTAGGAACACTTGTATGATGCTGCTGACGGAAACGGTTGGATGTTGTTGGATCCAACATGGGCGTGTCACCCTTCACATTCTTAAAAAACGAAGGTTAATGGTTTTATACTTTTCTTATGTTGCTAGTGTTTCCCCGACGTGCCACAAGTTTAATTATGCATGTGCCGCTGTGAACACACTAGCGACATGTTGCGATGACCCCTTGTGCCGACGATGTTGCATGTCTGAATTGCGATGCTACATGGCCTGAGCTGCAATGCTGCAAGCTGGGACGTGCGACGATGCGAGGGGGTAGGGGTGGGTGTTGCTTCGACGACTATGGCGGTCCATATTGCATATTCGAGAGGTCAGCAGCTACTGGGAGGAGATGGTGGACGATGCACAACAGTGCGACAACTTCTTGTGACGACTACAAAGCAAGGATGAGTATGCTGTGGTGCCAACGTGACTCGATATTTTTCTCGAACTACTCGCAGTATCAACGGATCAAAAGACTCCATGTTTCTGTCTTTTTGACGACTGCTACAACGCATAAAAACCAACTGCTGTGCTTAGTGCTGGTGTAAAAGTTGCTTATTACACTCTTAAAATCCAAATCTTAGGTACAAGTAAATATCGAGGCATGCATCAGTTGTGCACATGTTGGTCCAGCTACAGCAGATACTACTGTACCTACTTTATAGTATACGCAGTTACGTACTACAAGCTGCAGGGGTACCTGCTGAAAAATTCAGACCACTTCAAGGAGCAGCAGCATGGAGCGACAGCAGACACTTCAACTGTCTGTGTGTGCACATTTTCCAAGACAAAGGAGCAGCAACAGGGAGCAACATCACACACTAAAACTGAAGGCAAGTTGGGACACAATAGGCTACCTGATGCTTGGAAAGTTGTTCTAGGTCTCATGTTTAGTTCTCGTCTATGTGTTGCTAACTCTTAGTAGACCAGACGTCTCGCTGTTGGAGCTAAGTCTCGGGAGAAAACGAGAGTAAGACTGATATCCCAAAATCCGAGTTCCTGAATTACTCATCTTCGACTAAAAATTATCAACATTAGCTAAGGCTCGGAAAGGCCGTAGCCACCTCGAGATCCAATTAAGTGTATCAATACAAAACTCATTTTAAGAAAGCGCACATGGCTGAAGTCCAATTACATGCGCTTTGCTAGGATAACTATACTGCTTTCCTCGTGATTTTCACCTTTTGAATTTTGCTCGTGGAAGCCTTCTCCGTCAATAGTTAGGTGTAGTGGAGATGCGTATGTTGAGATGGATGGGTGGACACATGAGGAAGGATAGAGTCCGGAATAATGATATACGAGATAGAGTTGGGGTAGCACCAATTGAAGAGAAGCTTGTCCAACATCGTCTGAGATGGTTTGAGCATATTCAGCGCAGGCCCCAGAAGATCCGGTGCATAGCGGACGGCTAAAACGTGCGAAGAACGTCAAAAGAGGTCGGGGTAGACCGAATTTGACATAGGAGGAGTCCGTTAAGAGAGACCTGAAGGATTGGAGTATCACCAAAGAACTAGCTATGGACAAGGGTGCATGGAAGCTTGCTATCCATTTGCCAGAACCATGAGTTAGTCGCGAGATCTTATGGGTTTCATCTCTAGCCTACCCTTATTTGTTTGGGACTAAAGGATTTGTTGTTGTTGTTGTTGTTGTTGTTGTTGTTGTTGTTGTTGGTGGTGGTGGTGGTTTATAAATACAATATAAATATAAAGAAATGAAATACGACGTAATAGTAATGGCGAGGAGCGAGAACAAGCGCTACTGCTAAATAGCAGTAGCGCGGGCCGAACCAAACGATACTGTTAACATTAGTAGTAGTAGCACGGGTCAGACACGCGCTATTACTAAAAATTAGTTGTAGCGCCCTAACAATAGCACGGGCACCCGCACTACTGCTAGCGCTTAACCCCATGCTACTACTAGGGTTTCCTCTAAGTGTATAGTGAACTCACTCCTGACTAAAGCACGCAAAATGGATGGATAGAGCACATCCAAAAGCTATTCATAACCCCCCTGGTTTTGAGACACGTTTAAAACCCCTGGGCGATCTCTGCTCCAATGTATGGTGCAATTAATCAGGTAGAAGGACTGTTAGTGTTCGGTCTTTATAGCCTAAAGATACTAAATTAGTTGTTTTCATGTCAGTTATGGTCAAACTGGAATTTGACAATTAAATTGTACTAGCAGTTTAAGCAAACAACCTCTAAATGTGTGCATCCCGACGGAGAGGCTGGGAGTTTAAACTGTTTAAGTTTGTATCGCCTAAATACAGCCCGGAAGTTCTTTGAAAATTATAGCACAACAAAAGAAAATTCCATGCATTCAACTAAAATTCCAAAAGGGTTATTAATTTTCGTGCACTATAATCCAGTAAAGCATGCACTTGCATAATCATGATACAGCAAGACACCCGAATCCAACTTGTTAGGAATTTCGAAATTTCTATTAAATATCATGATTCATATTTGAACAACACTATCTAAACTGAGTCAAAACATGACGAGACGCTCGCCAAGGGGGTGGCCTTGGTGCAGGCTAGACCGGACCTGCGTGCGTGCTTGATTAAGAGGAACGTCAACACACATACATGCAAGAAAAGGTGGTGACTCATGCCGTAGTTCCGTTGGCACGCTCAATCATTTAGAATGAGCAATCAGATTCTTTTAATGTAATGGCATTGAGCCCTCTAGGTGATCGAAGTACGCACCGGTAAGTGCATAAAAAAATTATTGTATCGCATATGGTCTATAATATTGTTATATATTTCGATTAATCTTTTTTCTTATGTATAACACTCTGTAGACCCCAGCAGTTACATTATATGAGTTCTGCAGTATGTTGGAATCAATTATTTGATACACCTTTTTATAGATGTATTGTGTGCACGGAAGATCATGTTTATGTATGGGTATCTCCTCCTCAGCTCCGCCGACACCTTGGGGTATCTGGTGATGCATTGCAGCAAAATCACAACTTGACCTTGAACTTGATTATTGCTGCAAACTTATCCATGGAAATAGTGGGAAAACATAATTAGAAAAGCTTGGAGATAGAGAAATAATGCAACGATTTCCTTCTCATCCTTGGACTGGGAGGTCATGTGCGCAGTCTGCTAGGAAGTTAACTAAATTTCCGTTTAGCAGCAAGGAGAGCTGCATGTACATTCCTATGTAGCTACTCAAGCCATATGGTATGCATTTAAGATGGCACTGTATTTTCTTCGTTTTTTCTTTGTGCTGGAGTAATCTGTGTGCTTTTCCTATGTTAGTCTACTCTTCAGAACTCGAATGATTTATACAATATTATAAACAATGATATTTATGCCGTTGTTCATCTGAACCTTGATACTGTTCAAAAGTTGAATGATATATGTCAAATATAATAGACAGAATGATATTTGTGCCATTGTTCATCTGCAACTTGAACTTAATTAGGTCTGGGCAAGAAACATTTGGAAGGCTTGGAGGTGGAGCTAATACATCATTTCCTTATCATGTGGTAGCTAGGAGAACAAAAAGTACGACACACGTGGCGAGTCAGCAGTTCAGTGAGCCTTTACCGTTAGCCGTTTAAGCAATCATAAAATAATTTCTTCGAACATCATTAAATGAACTTCTCGATGCAACTTTTTTTTGAACGTAACTTCTCAATGCAACTTGGTATAGATGAAATTCCTAAACAACATGGTTGGCCAAACAATCTTTTTAAGACAACAGATAATAAACCGCTTCCATTGTCGATAAACCTTTATATAAGAACTTTTGTTGGTGTGATTTTTAAAATCAAAACTAAAGGCTATAAGTATGTGATTCTTCTCTAGAGCTCTTGGTCTATAATAAAAACGATATTAAGTTTTAATTCTGTTTGAAGTTTCTATTTGTCTGATAGGTATTTGTGTGTGGAACGTCAGAGTTAGGATGTGTGAACTACTACAGGCGACCTTTCTCTCCTAGATTTTTTGCATATTACACCAACTTCTTTGTCTCTTTGTGATTTAAGGTATATAGCAACCTACCTTACAGAAAAAGCATATCAAAATACTATCCATGTTACACATAAGGTTTATCAAAATTATACAGTCAGTAGGAAGATAGCCTGAGGTTTGTATTGAAAAGAAGATCGATTAACGTCAGGGCCGGAAAATAATGCATATTATCACAAGCATACAACTGTATCATGTCCATGTGCTGATGTATCTATGGTATTGTGATGGATTTGGCCGGCACAGATTAAGCATAAATGTCTCGAATAGAGATCAGAAGTGGATCGCCAATTGAAAGAGCGAGTGAACTATGTTGACGAATATGATAAAAAGATAGGATGGAAACATATGCTGAAATTTAAACAGAAACTGCGTGTAATTTATGCTTTTCTACTGCATTACATTTGCATGCAATTCATCGGTAATTATTGTCATTTCCTCTTTAATTCCAGGAATTACTTATAATATTTTTTCCAAAGATTGAATGGCCTTTTGACCACGCTTCTACACTACCGTCCAACTCATATATGTATTTCCTTTCCATATATCAAAAATTAAATGGCCCTAGATGTATAGCTTTAGAATTTATGTTTACATAAAGTAAGATCATCGTATAATCAGAAGAAGATTAAAATGTTTAATGCAACTGATCATTAAAAATATAGTTATTGCGACATGCATAATTAGAAGGTAAGTGATAAATGGATAACATGTTTATTTACATGTAAATAAAAATCCGACCATGGACAAAACTATGCTTGCAGAAGTCTTATATTTGTAAATGCCATCAAATTTGGTTCCAATTTTTCTTTAGAAAAATAAATAATATGTTGGCATTACAAAACATTATAAATTCTAGCCCGCGCATCGAGCGGGTCAATCTGCTAGTTCAAGAAACAACAACAAAAAAAGTTGGTGAAATTTTATACCTTGTGGGCATTTCATTGAACACCTTGTTCGCGTTGGCCGCCGGCTCACCAAGTGAGCTCGTCGGCGCTTCGGTAGCCGCCGCGTCCGTCGCACGCCCTGCAAGCTTCTTCCTCGACGGCTTAGAGGAGCCGTCCGCCGCCTTGTTCTTCTTCGCGGATACCTAGCCCTTCTTCGCCCGCGCTGTATTTGGGAGCTTCGAGAGGGGGGCACGTGGCTTCACGGCGGGCGCCGGCGCGACGCCATCCGCCGCCGAGGTCGTCCGTGGCGGCATGAAAAGGCCGCGCGCGATACCGATGCTTGGAGGAGCACCGGCGGAGGCGAAGCCAAAGCTCCCCGCGTCAGGATTTGCGGCCGCGGCGGCGGAGGGGTCGCGGGTGTAGGAAGGTGTGAGGGGGGTGCTGGCGCGGCAGTCAATCGGGTCAATTCGCCGGCAGCGGCGCGGGCGGGGCGAAAGTGGAGCGACGGAGAGAGTGCGGCGCGAGAGCTCGAGCATGCGGTGCGCGGAAGCGGGCACACCAAATAAATGGCGCGCGATGGCGATTCGGACCGCGCTGAACTCTTTATGCTGCGCGCGCGGTTATTGCGCCTTTGCTGGAGCTAGGTTAGCGATTGCACGCGCGTTAAAAACCACTAATTTGTGGCGCGACGCTTATATAGCGCGACTATTGGAGATGCTCTTAGGGGGTTGCGCTTGAAACCATTTGGATGCGTCTTTCTATGTGTGTGTGCTTCTAAGGAGACCAGCATGAGCTCTACTTTTATTTTTCGCGAGGAGAGTGGTACTCTATTCTCTACTATATCTAAAAGAAACGCAAGGTTCTGTTTCCCCTCTTACGTTCATCCAACCACTTTGTTCAACTCCTTCATACGTTCCCACCTTCAACCGTTTTCTATCCCCCACACATCTGGTTTCCATCCATCTGGTTTTCTATTTAAATTGGTTTTCATCTGGACTGCCAAATCAGATAAATCAGATCTTTGGTAATTAGTAACGCAATAAAGGTCACACAAGAAGGACTCAATTCACGGTGGGCAATCATGTCAATCCTGCTAACCCAATCACATTCAAAAAGAAAGGAAGGAATCAATCAAAAGGAACATATTTGGTAACAAAATAGAATCACCAGGAAGTAACCAATCACGGATGAGTCATATCACCATCTTTCTTTGTTGGTACAGATCTCCCTCTCCCAAGCAATCCATGGGCCCTTCCCGAAACGTACTCTCACCTGATCCGAACTTAAAAGGACCTAGCTCCTCGTTGACCAATCCATCGGCCTTTCTTTTAGGACGCCGATAAGTGCCACACGTGTGGGCGTTAGGGAGTCCGCCCACACATTTCGTGTGGTGTATAAGAGGAACAGCCCACACATCTACGTGTGTGCAAAATAAGTAATGCCCACGCATCTCTTTTTTCCCCTCTCGATCCCTCTCACACGCGTGCGTGTGGGCGAAGTTGATAACACCCACACGCCCGTATGTCAGGCCTCGTACCCTCCTGGTCCCGCACGCCACGCGTGACGGCCACCGCACGCCAAGCTGCCATAGTCCGCCCTCGTCCATGTTCGCTTAACTGCAGCTGCCATGTCGCTGAACTACGGTTGCCATGTTGGACAACCAGCTTGCCATGGTTGCTCAACCGCAGTTGCCAAGTATGGTCTGATCTAATATAGTTGTCATGATTTCATAACTTTAGGAGTTGCCACATACCAACACTCAGGCAGTTGAGAGAGTTGCCATGTGCTCACAAGCATGCTAGGGCAGTTGCCGTGTAAAAAGGAAGAGTTGCCATTCGCTTACGTGCACGTTAGGGCAGTTGCCATGTACGTGCACGTTGGGGCAGTTGCCATGTACCATGCAAAAACACATGGCAACTCGGTAAAGAGAGTTGCCATCTGCCACGTGCACACTAGGCGCTTGCCGTGTACCCTGCAAAAACACATGGCAACTCGGGTAAAAAAAGAGAGTTGCCACCTGCTTATAAAGCACACTAGGGGCAGTTGCCATGTGCGCTGCAAAACACATGGCAACTAGCAGCTTGGGTGTGGAGAGGAGACGGGCGTGTGGGCGAGATGGCAAATGCCCACACACTAGCCCTTGTGTGTGCGTGCAAAGTGGCGTGTGACGCGAACTGCTGAACGCCCACACACCAGCTCCTCCTATGTGGTGAAACGACCGTGTGAACGACAGAATGAACGCCCACACACCAGACCAGTCCTACGTGGCACTAGAAACATGCCAAGATTCGTGCGCTCACGAACGGACGCGGATCCATGCGTGTGGGGAGATGCAAACGCCCACACGTGTGGGCGTTAACATTTCCGTTCTTTTATTTGTAGTAGCTAGAGAAAACTTTTTTTTCTTTTTTGCAGAACTTGTGGTGGCGGACGAATGAGGGCAGCTGCGGTGGACGAACTAAGAGAACGGTGGCGGCATATGTGAGCCCTCATCTCCTTTCGGTTCCAGATCCATAGTAGTAGTGACGGTCCTCCTCGTCCTCATTCACCCTCGTAGGAGGCCGTGGCTGAGCCGCCGTAGGAGGTGGCCGGCGTAGCCACCAGCGGGGGAGAGATGCGGCAGGCCGCCCCTCCTCACGGTCGCGCCAGAACGAACGTCTCACACGCCGCATCGGTGGAGGAGACG
Organism: Aegilops bicornis; assembly: GCA_021605145.1. Lineage (NCBI taxonomy): Eukaryota > Viridiplantae > Streptophyta > Magnoliopsida > Poales > Poaceae > Aegilops > Aegilops bicornis. The sequence continues at coordinate 105,020,942 of CM038674.1, forward strand.
TCCACTGTCTCACACTCAGCAGCGGGAACAACAGATGCGGCGGTCCTCGTTCGGCCCTAATTCCCAGGTACGTGGGAGACACACAACCGCAGTGAAAATATTTTTTTTCTTCTTTTTGTTTTGATTTTGGTAGATCCCAATAAATATACAAGTGCTCTACCTCTACTACATCATATCAACGTCAGTTCTGTATGTAAATTCTCTACTAAGAACGAAAGCTCATATTGGTGACAAACTGAAGCTGATTTTAAGATTTTAATATGGCCAATTAAGCTGAACTAATATTGTGTGTTGACCTAAAACAACCTAAACTTTACATATTATGTGGGACAATAGTGTGGCTTTCAGTTATCAATATTTTTTGTTAACCAGATATGTTAGTTGTCCTACTTAATTCCTAACAAACTCATCATATTGCTCTTGATTTTTAGTCATGCTTGGAGCTTTGGTCTGCAGCTACATGTGATCAGAAAGGATGTCTTGGGCTAAAGGTAAAATTGGAACTTGGAGGTGATTACATCATATGCTTTGGCGTGTAAGAGTGTACAACTTTCTGTCTCTTGGCCTAAAGTTCAGATATTTTGCAGTCAATGTATATCTTTGGTACATTCTTCTTTTTTCCTTTGGGTTTGGGATAGAGAGGGTTTCGTTTTTCTGTTTCACCATAGTTCATGTTTATATAGTTTTGAGAGACACTTTAACTTAATTTCCTTTTAAATTGACTGATTGTCAACAAAATAGATGAAAATAGTATTTCAAATTGATCAAAAAAATGTGGAAACACAAGATTGTACAAAAAATGTGGAAACACGATGTCAATAATTGAAAGCGGAGTGGAATGCAGGGTAAAGAGAAAGATGTCGCTTTAGTAGATGGCCTCTAAGGAGGCATGAGGATTGCATGTGAGGGGAGGAGAAGCGGACATTACCTCAAAAAAAGGAAGAAGCGGGCATAATCAATTTGCTATTATATGAATGGAGACCACATGCCATGCTGTTGACACACAATCCTCAACTAGATAAATTGTTTGATTACTTTATTTAATTTCTATTCTATGGCAACGCAGGGGCATTGAGCTAGGAAGGAGGAGCTCAAGGGAGCAAGAAAACATGAGAGGAAAGATAAGTTTACTCATAATTCACAAATAAATTTTCTTTTATCTAAATCTTGTAATTGCTCCATGTGTGATCTGTCTTATGTTAACAACTATGTGATTTTGTGCTTAAAATTCAAAGTGTGGGCGTGAGCCAGATGAGGCATAAACGAAGGTGGCGAACATTGTTTGGGGAGATGAAGATACGGGGTTGTGGAAGGAGACGAGTGTTTGACTTAATGGTAGAACAAAATCAACTACATTTAGTTAAAAAAATGATGACGTATATATGCATGTAAATTCTAAAGGCATACACCTATTGTCAGTCGAATTCTGCGTCCGTGTTGAAAGCACGGGCAGTTAACTATTTTTCCTAATGATCATTCCTTGAAGATTGCCTTCACTATCATCTTTATTGACTTACAAAATAAATCATATTTTGTTTGTAAGTCAATAAGTGATTACAATATATAAAATCATGGACTGGATTTACATTTATTTACAGAATCATGTAATATGGACAGGTAATTTGTGGGCCAATGTACAAAAATATTTATACCCCGTAGCAACGTACGGGCAAATTCCTAGTTGACCTTTAAATAAAGTTGGGCCGAGGGGGTTCTTTCGTGAAAAGACTCCACCTCATCGAAGGACATGTGACATATTTTCCACTTTACTTTCAGCTACAAGGACCATATATAGCTCATCCTCGTAGGGACAGACAGGTGTGAAGCACTCTAACTATTGTTTCCAGTTCACAGCTTGGACGTGTCCACGGCCTTGTACATCGCCGATCGTTTCTACTAGGATGAAGTATTTGGGTGAACTGGATGACACATCTATTCGACGGATTGTCTACTTTTCGAGTGGATCGAGTAGCTACAAGACAGTTAATACTGCAACCGTCCAGCATTTTGGCTTGGGAAACATCAGGGACATTAGCATCTGTATGCAACATTCCACTTCCTTTTATTCTGCGATCAACTGTTGTTCATCGACCAGGGGATCCTTCTCAATGATCAACAAACATGCGACCTTAACTGTGGAGACGGAGAAAAGGTGCAGATTTTTCATGTAGCTCCTAGTCTGTTGCCAGCGGCTGCTCACAGCTGGCTGGACGCCATCATTAAGTTAAGAAACAGTATAACAAGGCGACCTAGGAGCCTCCACAGCGCTCCGTCGTTCCTCGTCGTCCGATTAGCACGCCGTTTCTTGGGCCGCTGCTCCGCAAAACTAGCTAGGTTTGCGGTGGTTAATTAGGCCAGTACATCGGGCCCGTTTACATGGTCCGCTTATCCCTGTCCATCTATCTTTCCTTCCTTTCTTTGATCAAACAAAAAAAACTTTCCTTCCTTTCCTTAAAAAAAATCAATCTTTCTTTCCTCTATCCTTCGACCGCCGCCGCTGTCCTCTTCCCAACTAGCAGTGCTCATCCGCCATGAAAAATGAACCTTCAACCGCCGCCGCTGTCCTCTTCCCAGCCAGCAGTGCTCGTTCGCCATAAAAAATGAAGTCACAAAATAAAACTGCACCGGTGACCGACGGGGAGCCAAGACGAAACCAGGCAGCGAGCGCCGGATCCGCCTCGGCGAGGATCTGTGGCGGACCGATGAGATGGGTGATGTTTCGCGATGTTGTTTTCGTGGGAGCCCCATGGACCTATTCCACTGCACGGGGTCGCCGCAAGTGAGGGAGGACAGTGACACCGGCGTTGGTTCAGAAAAGGTGAGTTGTTTATCAATTATCACCAATCAAGTATGGGGCTTCTTGCAGGTGGCATTGGCGGGGCATCGGAATTGCGGTTCGCCTAGGGCTCACACAGAAGAGAGGCCGAGCCTCCGGGTTACACTTAACTCTCTGGCCGCCCCGGAGCTTCTATGCCACTTCCTACCTCCGTCGTTTCTCTGTCCTGAGCGAAGGGAAGATGCAGATGAGACGAGGAGCACCCAATAGGACGGAAAGCCACAAGTCAAACAGGGACATGCTTGAGTCTTGTGTGTGGTCAAGCTAAGAGTTGTGGGCAGCGACCATTATGTCCTTGTTGGTGTGCCTTCCGGCGGCTTGACGCACTTGCCTTTCTACGCCCTTTCAGGCACACGTTCAAACCCTCTTCAGCGTTTTTGGTTTTACTTACTATCCATCATAAATGATTGTTTTATTGAAAATATATACCATTTGTAGTTTGTACTATCCAATATTGCAATCTAAGCTGGTTGAAGCGAGAAATATTAATAAAGAACGGTGTGTCTTTCTGTTAGCAAGTGAAGAATATATATCACACGGCCAAATGCTATGAAAACCAAAAATTTATTGGCCACGAAGAACAGGATCAGATCAAATAGTAGAGATAGATGATCACATAATACCATTTAACATACAGTTTGACAATCTAGCTATTAGAATCCATGTACATGATTTCGCAAAAAAAGAAAAAAAGAATCCATGTACATGAATAACTGAAAAAATGTCCAAATGCAACTAATAAGTGGGAAGGCCTATAGCTATAGGTGGAAGTGTTACTCGGACGAATTATGCAGTGATTCCTGCAACATCCTCACCATGTGAGATAATAGTTTTTGTTTTTGGTAGACAATGAATGCCTGACAAAAATATTGCTTTTATAAACCCTTTTTCTTATATAAACCTAGAAAGGATATACATGTTTTTTTTATATTTTTGCCGGTTAGAACGCAAGGTTGAGATATTGATTTATCCTTCCCATAAACCTATTTTTTAATTAATCGCGGCTTATACGGCATTCTACTTATGTGAACGTACATTCATTTCTCTTGCCCCATGTTCATGTATATGGTACCTTCTTTTGCGAAAAGAGATAATATGGGACCTGATAAGTAGTGTCTTTTTTTTTTTTTTGCCTTCTTAATGTCCAATGATAAATACAAAGTTGAGATGCAAAATTGTGGTACTGGTAAACATATCATTACCTTTCAATCCAACCATCAAATATTCTAAAAGTTAATTTATTATATTATAAAAATGAACGGGCCCGGCAACGCGCGCTATCATGGTCTAGTATCTTGTGTAATCCCCCTCCCACCGACCAAATGGCGACAAGCAGCGCGTCAGAAAGGCCCCGCCCCACCAGTCTGTTAGGATTTGTCTCCCAGTTTAAATTTAAAGAGTCATCCCCAAGAAAAGAAAATTCAGGAGTCCGGTACTTGTAATACAACCAACCATCCGGATATACATGCGAGCACGCCATTGTATTTTGAGGGCTGCCTACTTCCTTCCCGAGGTTTGCCCCCTTGATTCGTTTGCCCACAAGTACATACTGCTCTCTGATTTCATCTCCCCCAATCAATCGGGCGACACCATGGATGGTATAGAGATGATCGACATCGAAGTCGGAGATGGCGGCCACGTCGAAGTCCTAGCACAACCCGATCGGCCTCAAATTTGGACATGGATACAAAGGATTTTTATACCCTCCCATGACTTCCCTAATCCCGATGGACTCGCAGCAGCCGCGGAGCCCGAGCAATGCAGCAGATATGCGTGTTTGTGCTACGCGGTCCTTGTCGAGCTTGTTATCATCACTATTTTTTTCACCCTGATGTTACTCGTCGTTCAGTTCCACCCGACAACCTTTGCTGGTCGAGCATTGCGTGTCATGGGACATGTCGTGGGAATGATTGGCTTGTTCGTTGCCATGTCTGGATTCATGCTTGTCTGCCGTTTTCTAACCGAGGCAATTATTAGGAATCCCGAGGGGTATAGACTGATTGATTTATTATTCATGTAATTCAGAATAGATTCATAAGCTATGGGATGTTTTTGTTCTATTAGCTTTGTTTGTATTTTTTTTAGAAAAGGAGGAGGACCCCCGGCCTCTGCATCTCGGCGATGCATGCGGCCACTTTATTAATTATTCTCACAAGACCTTACAAAGTTATACAACAGTAAGAGTACTAAAACCACCGTCTAAGCAACAACTGTCGCTACTTCTATCCAGTTGATGAAGGGGCGCTGATAGCCTGGGCCTAATACCAAACAGACATCGCAGCCAAACCTAAACATCTAAGACCTGAGGTCCCAACCAGGACGCCTGCCGGGTATGGGGCACCTACCAGTCCGGCGCACTCCTCAACCAGGATGCCTGCCGGGTATGAGGCCGCCGCAGCCACCTGCCACCAATCCATCTTCAGAGCTGTACTGTTGCATCTACCGTGCCGGGGTCTCTTTGCGATCGACTCCACCACGACGCCAGACAACGTCGTCCTCCTGCGCGAGTCCATCCTCGCACATCGAACTCCAAATCTGCACTGCGCCACGCCGTCGAGATCCGTCGCCATCAATGTATAGGATGAAGCACCGCTCCACCAAAGATGTCGTCCGCTGGTTCCGCGAAGCCGAGTGCACCTCCAAGAATGCCGCCCCCAAGGGGGTAACGACACATGCTTAACATCCAATCAGCTGATCTAGGGTTTCCCCCGGAGGTATTGAGTGGAATTGGGAGCTTCACCTCAATGATGCCTTCATGAAGGAAACGATGATAAGGGCATCGTCATCACCGGCTCCGGCCATCGAATGAAAACCAGGTTTTCGCCCTGATCCGTCCCAAGAAATCCACCCGACAACATGTGCACCGTATCGGCCGCCTTCAAAGCCCCAGATCCAGCCGCCTAGCTCCGGCGACCAACCGCAACAACAGTGCCACCGTAGGAGCCCTGGCACACCGGCCACAGCCTGAGTGTGCCACCACTGGAGCCTAGGAGGAGGGCTCCCACCCCGTCTCGCCAAGCCGCGAGAGCCGCCGAGATGGATCCCGCGCACTCGTCACCGTCTCTGATCCGAACCAATCCATAGCAGATCGCCGTCACAGATCCGCCTTGCACAGGGACACCACGCCATGCCGCCGCGGGAAAACCTAGCTTCAACAGCCGCCACCATCCAGGGCCGCCGCCCCGGGATCCAGATAGAACATCGTCGCTGCTGTCGGTGTCAAAACCGGCGGATCTCGGGTAGGGGGTCCCGATCTGTGCGTCAAGGCTGATGGTAACAGGAAGCAAGGGACATAGATGTTTACCCAGGTTCGGGCCCTCTCGATGGAGGTAAAACCCTACTTCCTGCTTGATTAATATTGATGATATGGGTAGTACAAGAGTAGATATACCACGACATCGTAGAGGCTAAACCCTAAGAGCTAGCCTATGATGGTATGATTGTAATTGTGATCGGCCTTCTAAGGACCAACCTCTCCGGTTTATATAGACACCGGAGAGGGCTATGGTTTACATGGAGTCGGTTACAAGAAAGGAAACACAATATCCGAATCGCCAAGCTTGCCTTCCACGCAAAGGAGAGTCCCATCCGGACACGGGCCGAAGTCTTGAGTCTTGTATCTCCACGCTTCAATAGTCCAGACGTTGTACACAGTTCGGCAGTCCGGATACCCCCTAATCCAGGACTCCCTCAGTAGCCCCTGAACCAGGCTTCAATGACGATGAGTCCGGCGCGCGGTATTGTCTTCGGCATTGCAAGGCGGGTTCCTTCTCCAAATACTCCAAAGTAATTACTGGACACGTAGACCGTGTCCGGATCTGCAAGATGATCTCCACATAGCATAAACCCGATCCGCTGGCAATCTTCCGGCGTCGTGCCCTTGCACCATGGCCTGGTCCAACGTGGACCGGCGTTTCTTACCCCACAACGACTCATGTTACGAGGCAGCCATCTAGGAGCCTCCACAGCGATTTGGAGCTCCAAGCCGTCGGGTCACTGTTACTTACGTGCAGGATTGATCTTTCACGCTAATTAAACTACCGCATGTTTCAGGCACCGTTTCATGGGCCGCTGCTCCGCAGAATGATCTACCGTTTGTATGGGTAACTAGCAGAGTGGCCTGCGCGATGCGCGGGCTAGGATTTTATGATGTTAAATTTTGAGGAGCAAACCCAAAACTTTTAAAATTTCCAATATGATTCTGAAGTAAATTATAGTCTTTTGTGGATAAAGTGTACAAAGGTTATTGTATTTATCATAATGTATCATACAAGATATGTAGAATTTTTATTTTCTTTATAAGCTAATTCTTATAGCATTAAAACACCTAGATTATTGTTTCCCTTTTTTAATGAATGATATGCAATAGAAGATTAATCACAAAAATTCCTAAGATTAGGCTTTGAGAGATTGGGCAAGTAGTAAAGCCTTATTCTCTACAATCCGCCTAATTTTTGTGCATATATTTATTTATTCTGGTAGATTTTGTAAGTTAATTGCTTGAAAATTTGCTGTGTCCTAGAAGTGAATGAGACTATTCTGGTGATCATCCAACTACAACTATAATTTTTATTGTTTACACCCTTACTCTTGATTAATGTTTCATCTCACTGTTCTCCCTAGTTTTGGCACAAAGGCAAGGAATTTATTCATGAAGATGATCACATCTCGTGCACATGGATCTAACACTTTCATCTCAACGTGTGGCATATCTATCCACATATGATACGTTCACATGAATGTCTATACCGTTGTTTTAGGCTTCGACCATGGATATACTGGATATTGTCGATGTGATTGCGAACACACATATTTTTACCTCAAATAGCAGGGACAAAAATTAGACACCCATAATAAGAGATTGTAGAAGCTATAATGGCTATGGATAATTAAAATGTTAAATCTCCCAAGTAATTGTTTTAAATTTAATTGTTGGGGAAGCCTCTGGAGTATATAGAGAATCCAAAATTTCACAACCAAGTGAGTTAGCCTACTCCATAACTTCACATACCATTCGCAATTCTTGCTCATACAAAAGTACAAAACGGAGTGCAACTAACACATCATACATTGGAATTGTTTCTATAGTACAACATGAGAAAACTCTAGCGCTAAGTAAGTTTGTTGCATAGGTGTCTCTTGAGGTTGCTGGGTGGTCAGCCAGCCTACAAAGGAAAGGTAGAGTGGGTGATTAGTTATGGATGCAGTTGTTAAGGACAGAAGTTTGAGCCTCTAGGCAAACTTTCCAAACAAAGTTTCTAAAAATCTGTCCCATAGGCTTGTATTAAATGATGTTATCTGTTCCCTCTTTTCAGAACAATCATAAATAGATTTTTTTTAATTACACAAGGTGTGAATAAGTTGAATAGGCAGAAATAAATTAGGCACTGATTTAATATAAAAACTCAACCGAAGAACTACTATGAAGTGAAGAATTATTGTAGGCTGTAGCAACTTTGCATCTTAGTCTAAAAACACAACATGTATATCTTAGATCTTGGAGTTGTGGTTACTCACATATCACAACAATTTGCATCAGAATATAAGATCATCAGTGAACTATTTCTAGCAGTTCTGGTAAATAATCTAAATCATATTAAATATTTTATTTTCAAACCACTTGAATACCCAATATATATTAGACTGGATATTATACCTAGTAGTGTTCCATCAGTGAACTGTTGCTAGTAGTCGCTGATTTGATCAATCAAAACCCCCAACAGGATTTATTCTTTGCCTGTAGCCCAGCCACATTACAGAAACTAATCTTTAATGTTTTTGTAGACAAATTCACCTGGAATGCCCGTCAGCAGTTGCTCCTTTGCCGTTTATCCTTGTTGACACAATCTGATTTGTTTTTAAAAGAACCTACATTGCTATAGCGCCACTGTGGGAACACACCTAGTAGAAAAGGGGCCAATGGTCCAGGCCAGTCCAGCCCATTAGTCCCGGTTCAATCCAGAACCGGGACCAATGGGGGCATTGGACCCGGTTCGTGAGCCCCGGGGGCCGGCCGGGCCACGTGGGCCATTGGTCCCGGTTCGTCTGGACCTATTGGTCCCGGTTGGTGGGACGAACCGGGACCATTGGCCCTCGCTCCTGGCCCACAACCATTGGTCCCGGTTGGTGGGACGAACCGGGACCAAAGGCTGCCCATTAGTCCCGGTTCATGCCACCAACCAGGACTAAAGGGTTGGTTTAGTCCCACCTCGCCAACCGAAGGGGAATCAAACCGGTTTATAAGCCCCTCCCTCTCTGCCATGTTGAGCTCCTCTCAAAATGAAAATAGATGCCCTTATACAGGGAATTTAACCTAAATTCATACTGAATTTCTCTGAAGTTAGTAGAAATTTATTATGAATTTAGGTTGAATTTTCTCTATAAGCGCATCTATGCTCATTTTTGAGTAGTTTTTTATATAGATTTTTTACTTTTCTGCTATATTTATTTTTTTCTTTTTATTTCTGAGTTGTAATAAGTCATTAAAAATAAGCATCTATGCTCATTTTTTAGTAAAGTTAATCACAACTATTTTTTCTTTTATTTATTTCTGAATTGTAATAAGTCATTAAAAATAAGCATCTATGCTCATTTTTAGTAAAGTTAATCACAACTATTATTTCTTCTATTTATTTCTGAGTAGTTTTTCATATAGTTTTTTTTTCTGCTATATTTATTTTTTTCTTTTTATTTCTGAGTTGTAATAAGTCATTAAAAATAAGCATCTATGCTCATTTTTAGTAATGTTAATCACAACTATTTTTTCTTTTATTTATTTTTGAATTGTAATAAGTCATTAAAAATAAGCATCTATGCTCATTTTTTAGTAAAGTTAATCATAACTATTTTTTCCTCTATTTATTACTGAATTGTAATAAGTCATTAAAAATAAGCATCTATGCTCAGTTTTTAGTAAAGTTAATCACAACTATTTTTTCTTCTATTTATTTCTGAGTAGTTTTTTATATAGTTTTTTTTCTGCTATATATATATTTTTTATTTATTTCTGTGTGGTAATAAGTCATTAAAAATAAAAAAGAGGCGCAATGCTAGTTAATTCGCTTCAAGCCTTTCGGAATAATGTAAACTGCACTGCACATAGCTCCGCAGTCTACTCCTATTCCTCAAGGCTTGAAGCGAACCAATGTGCAGTGAGCATTGAGCCTCTTCTTCATCGTCTCGCACTCGTGGCTTATAAACAGTTGAAAGTGCCTCTCGCTTGGCGAGGTGGGACTAAAAAACAGCTGCATAGAATAAATAACTAAAGAAAAAAAGTGCCTCCTACTGGGCCCCACAGCCTGGATACGACTAGAAACCCACCATGGGCCAGGATTCAAGCCCGCAGGTGGCCCATTAGGACCATCAGGCAAAGCAGTAGTAAGTAGGCCCGTAAGCCTGTAGTGGAGAGGAGCTCGAGAGGGGAGCGGCAAGGGGCTTATAAACCATCAAGGCCCCTCTCAGCTAGCGAGGTGGGACTAAACTTTCGTGCCGCACCGTGCCGGCCTGCAGCCATTGGTCCCGGTTCATGGCTCCAACCGGGACCAATGCTCATTTTAGTCCTGGCAGGGCACTAACCGGGACCAAAGCCTTCGCTTCCGCCCTTTGGGTCATTGAAAGAGGCCTTTGGTCCCGGTTGGTGCTACCAACCGGGACTAAATGGTGCATTGGTCCCGGTTGGTTGGACGAACCAGGACCAAAGACTTTGCTATATAAGGGAAATTTCAGAACCGCATACCCACTTTGATCTCTCCCTCCTTGATCTCCCGACGTCGCTGTCGCCGACCACTTCGACGCCGCCGCCGCTTAAAGCCGTCGCCGCCCGCCTCGACGCCTCGCCCTCCCGCCCGCTCATCGCCATCCCCATCGCCCCTCGTCACTGTCGCCCATCCAGCCGCCTGTCAGCCGCCTCGCCACATGTCGCCGTCTTGCGCCTCCGCCCCATACGTCGCCGCCCCGTACGCCCCCGACCCGTCGTCGCCGGCCCCGTATTTTCCGTATTAGATGAATTAGATATATTAATGTTAGACGAATTAGTAAGTGCTTAGTTAAATTAGTAAGAAAATTAATAAGTGCTTAATTAGTTGAATTAGTAAGTGCTTAGTTGAATTAGTAAGAAAATTTAGGTATATGAGATTTGATCATCTAAACTAAATTTTACTAATAGAATTAGTTCATAGTATGTTAATAGATTTTTTTGGTGTAATTAATTTGTTCATATTGTGTTAGATTTTTTTTCTGTTAATAAATTTTTTTGGTGTAATTAATTTGTTCATATTGTGTTAGATTTTTTTACTGTTAATAGATTTTTTGGTTTAATTAATTTGTTCATATTGTGTTAGATTTTTTTCTATTAATAGATTTTTTCTATTAATTTGTTCATAATATGTTTGGTGATATTTAGATTGTGTTAGTAAGTACTATAATTGAACTAGCTAGTTAGAAAAATATAATTACTATTTTATTTAATTTTTTTGGTAATATAATTAGTTAGAAAAATATGAGTTAGTTAGAAAAATACTAGTTTATTTTTAGTAAGTACTATATAGTAAGTGCTACTTTGTTTTTAGTAAGTACTACTTTATTTATTTATAGTAATAAGTGCTTAGTATAGTTGAACTAGATAGTTGATTTAATTAATAAAACTACTTTATTTAACTATATATAGAAGTAGTTTGTAGTAAGTGCTACTTTATTTATTTATAATAAGTGCTACTTTATTTATTTATAGTAAGTACTACTTTATTTATTTATAGTAAATGCTTAGTATAGTAGTTGAACTACATAGTTGATTTAATTAATAAAACTACTTTATTTAACTATATATAGAAGTAGTTCCCGCATCGATGTCGGCGATGCCTATCCCGCATCCTCGTCGTCGTCGACTCGGCGGTGGAGGCTTGCTTGATCAGGGCCATGTTCGGGACTGGGCTCCGCCGGGCTGGTATTGGGAGGTGCTACCTTTCGGGGGACGTAGGTTGGTGAGGAGGCAGTCCGTTGTTGACCCGATCCTTGTTTGGTGGCGGTCGCGTGGGCCAATGACGGTGCCGAGGCTTCCGGACACATGGAGGTGGTACGTCACCGTGTCGGCCGAGGAGGACGAGCTCGTCCGTCGCTACATGGTTGCATTGGAGGGCAGGTTCGACAATACCTGGCAGGTTCTTCAGGGATCTCACTGGAGCTATGATGCTGTGATGGTTCCTTATCTTTGGGTGTCCACCGCCCACGTCGATACCCGTCGGGCGCTACGGTTCTAGTTGTATTAGTGATGCTATATTGGTGATAATATTCGACGATGTACGAACACCAAGAGATGATGTACTTTTGCTTATAATTATTGAATGCATGCTAATTTGAATACTACTTTATTTTATGATTTGGTTTTGCTTATTTTATGATTTGATTTTGCTTATTGAATGCTCATATTGGGTAAGTTCTCCTTCATTTGAATTATGAATATAGGCCGGAAATGTCGTACTCGGACGACAAAAACCGCCCGGGGGAGTGCGACTGATGCCACGACGACCGAGGTATCTGCAATAGGTTCATTGAGCTGGACGAAGATCGGCGCTTCAGCATTAAGCTCGACGAGAGCTTCGATGTTCGTACAGTACGCAACGACGACAATAGTTTTTTTTCGTAATTAATCATGACTTCAACTATTTTAATCATGACAAAAATTTTCATCTTTTCCAATTCGACTAGCTTATCCCATGCTTTGCAAGACGCTATGTCTTGGAGAGGATGGATTTTGAAGACCATGAAAGTTTTGAAACCAAAAAATTATCCTAAGTACCCATCATGGTGTGGATTTTCAAGTAAAGCTGTACAATGCTGAGAGTGTAACCCATTTTGGTTGCAAAATTGGGAAGCACTTTGCAAGATGTATGGTCTTGATGAGGGTATGCTTGTCACCATGGATCTTGGTGATCCTACAATCGAGCAAGAGACACCTTCGATTTGGGTCCTTGTGGATACACCTCCAATTCTTCCCACATGTGAGCTTAACATAGTTATTAAGTAATTTATACTGTTTATTTGAAAATAGTTGACAGCTTATTTCCATTGACAGCTTATTTTGATTGTTCAAAGAATGTGCGGAAGATGTTAGACAAAACCCACTACACCTGATGGTCTCGAATTAACTTATAAGGAGAAAAATCATCTGATCGCATTTTGTAGGGATCTTGAGAATTACAATGTCTACAATCGAACTCCTCAATATTATGGTCAATACGTGCCACTAGTGCACGTGTTGAACTACGGTAACTACCATGGAGATATCCTGGTAAGATTTTTTACTATTACGACTTCCGTGCATATTTTTGCATACTTCTAAAACTAGTACATCATTGCTAACAACGAAGTTATTACTATGCTTTTCAACAGAGAATCTCAGAGGATTGTGTGCCTCATTTGATGTATGAGAATGGCAGCCTTCATGTTTTGAACATATATCCAGGTCATCCTACAAATCTTAACTGTCCAGACCGGATTTCTAAAAAAAGTGGAGACATGACAATCAAAGAATGGAAAAAATGTATGGACAATCGTAAGGAGCTTCTTGGAAGCAAAAGGAAGCGAAGCGCAAGAATTGGAGACAGGATGATCTCCATTCTTCATAATGGAGAGTCAGGGTCTATATTGTTTTATGCTATTTTACCTTAAGGGTGTTTAGGTCCTACCGACATCGATGATCATGTGCTAAGAACAATTATGTAGGGTTGGGTTCGATGACTATGAGGATGATGATCGTATGACTTATTATTAATAACGAGGAGAAGTTGTATGATGATGCATGATTAGTAGGACTTGTTATTATATATGATGATGTATGATGCGAGCATGTTATATCAGCGGATGAAATGAACATATAGCAGAAGCGTTGATAAACCAATGACGAAGATATAAGAGAGGACACTTCTCTCTATTAGCTAGCTAATAACAACCTTAAAATAACCCCCAAAACACCTAAAGCAGCCACTTTTTTTAAAAAAACATGGACTTTTGGTCCCGGTTGGTGCCACCAACCGGGACCAAAGGCCCCCCTGACTGGGCTCGACGGACCGGCCATGTGGAGGCACATCTGTCCCGGTTCGTGTTTGAACCGGGACTAATGGATGAAGGTATTTGTAACGATCCATTAGTCCCGGTTCATGAACCAGGACTAAAGACCCTTACAAATCGGGACTAATAGGTGTTTTTCTATTAGTGATAACGTATAATCCGAGAAAATTTGGACTACGGCATGTACCTTCTAATACTCCCATGCCTACGCTGGAACTTGAGCACCCACCTCTGACGTGCAAAGGACCGTAGGACCGACATCGCAGTGCAGCACAATCCTCTATGTAGTGATGGCTGACCACACAAGATGTCCAGGAGCTGCAAGCTACAGTGAGGAGCATGGCCACAGAGCCAGATATGAGAAGCGCGAGACGAACGCGGTTACTCTTGTGTGGTTAATTATAGCTCATGCAATCTGATTATGAAGCTTGTAAAATAAACCTATGCTGCTCCAATTGCACCATGGTAACAAACGTCTAACCTATAATTGGAGAAAATTTGCACTACAGTACGCATCTATTGATTTTTGCATGCCCTGCATTGGAACTTGAGCATCGAACTTCGGCATGCAATTTAGTGCACGACCGTGACCACAACATAACAGCGCCCAGACTCCTAAAACTGAATGCCTCATATTTATCTTTCTTATTGGCATACACATAGCCATGACACATACTTACACATCTCTTATGTGGCTACTGATACTGCAAAAAATTCTAGGGATGTATGATGCACACATATTGTGTGGACAGTCTGTACCTAGCCGTGGCATGTTAGTACATATATATATATACTAGTATGTATGCACGTGCAATGCATGTTTTAACTTTATGGGGTGAGTTTTGGTAGGAAAAATATAGACTTACTGATTGATTCAAAGCAAAAAATTCTTGATTTATAGATGCTGAAATGAATTTATTATAAAGAAAGTACGAATTAATATATGCAATCCCCATAATTTGTTAATAAAGAATCCTGCAAAAAATGTTAATAAAGAAAAGAATTAAAAATGAATTTAACTTTACTTTTTGTTTCTCCCTCAAAACCATTTTTTGGGGTCAACTCGTTGCCAACCTCAAGCTACAACATGTCTGGCCCAAAGAGGAATCAGTTTGGGCCACATCTCTTGAGAAGTATCAGGCGGTTCATTCTAGAACATGATGGATGCAACAACATGCACTGTTCACTACGAATCCCACTATTTTCAGCCGTTGGATCTAGGACATAAATGGTTAGGATTGATTGTCCGCTCCTATTCAAAACTCCTACACTATATAGTAGTATAGATAAGTGTACAATTGAAATACTGCAGGGCTGCATCGTGCACATGCAAGGATGAGGGAGTAAGAATGAAAACAGAGACCATAATGAGCATGCATTGGGAGGAGATCTAGCGGCTGCACTTAGCTGAATACACGGGAAGCGCATTACCAAAGCTTTTTGAATCATAAAAATGCTTCTTGCTGCTATGATTGTGATATGTTGCATTGACATAAACCAATAACATACCATCCTAAAAAAAATAGAACAGTAGCAATACGAAAGTATTTGCCACATCAAGATTGATGATGGCATATTTGGAAACTGAAGCATGTTGAACACTAAGACCTCAATAGAGAATCATCTGTAGGTTAGAACAAATATCTCAGTCTATTTTCTCTTCCAGATCAGATCTCACAAAAGTAGTTGAGAATCTAAAAATATAGCAGAAGGGACACTCTGAAGTAAAATCAGTTTTCCATGATAGACTAGTGCGTACAAGGCAATTAGGATAAATGTTTCTATTAAAGTAATAAAAAGGATATAAGACCTCAAGATTAATGTAGCTCAGATTACTTACGCATGCAATGCACTGACTTATAAAATTGCAGATATTGCTTGGACTGGGTATTAGAGATATATCATACGAGTCAAAATTACCTAGAATAGGAAATGCAGAATAGATACCTCCATGTTGAGTGGTCACCCGGGCGCCGTGAAAATCCAACAACCTTCCATAGTTCTCTGCTCAGCAGCCTTGTCGGCAGCGACGATCTGCTCCAAACAGTCATGGGACATATCCTTTGCTGCTGCATCTTAATGATGTTGGATACGTGGTAAAAACATGGAAGATGATAGGTTAGATCGTACCCTTTTTTGATAGATTCTAATGTGTATCTGGCTGCAGAGAGTAAATTACACGATAGTACCACATTTGGGGCGGTGGTGGCAGATTGATACCACTTTTGCTAATTTTTACAGTTCAATACCATATTTGGGGCAGATCAGATCTCACAAAAGTAGTTGAGAATCTAAAAATATAGCAGAAGGGATACGCTAAAGTAAAATCAGTTTTCCATGATTGCCTAGTGCGTACAAGGCAATTAGGATAAATGTTTCTATTAAAGTAATAAAAAGGATATAAGACCTCAAGATTAATGTAGCTCAGATTACTTACGCATGCAATGCACTGACTTATAAAATTGACGGTGTATCCGGCTGCAGAGAGTAAATTACACGATAGTACCACATTTGGGGCGGTGGTGGCAGATTGATACCACTTTTGCTAATTTTTACAGTTCAATACCATATTTGGGGCAGATCAGATCTCACAAAAGTAGTTGAGAATCTAAAAATATAGCAGAAGGGATACTCTAAAGTAAAATCAGTTTTCCATGATTGCCTAGTGCGTACAAGGCAATTAGGATAAATGTTTCTATTAAAGTAATAAAAAGGATATAAGACCTCAAGATTAATGTAGCTCAGATTACTTACGCATGCAATGCACTGACTTATAAAATTGCAGATATTGCTTGGACTAGGTATTAGAGATATATCATACGAGTCAAAATTACCTAGAATAGGAAATGCAGAATAGATACCTCCATGTTGAGTGGTCACACGGGCGTCGTGAAAATCCAACAACCTTCCATAGTTCTCTGGCCCAGCAGCCTTGTCGGCAGCGACGATCTGCTCCAAACAGTCATGGAACATATCCTTTGCTGCTGCATCTTAATGATGTTGGATACGTGGTAAAAACATGGAAGATGATAGGTTAGATCGTACCCTTTTTTGATAGATTCTAATGTGTATCCGGCTGCAGAGAGTAAATTACACGATAGTACCATATCTGGGGCGGTGGTGGCAGATTGATACCACTTTTGCTAATTTTTACAGTTCAATACCATATTTGGGGCAGTATGTTATAAAATAGTCTAAAACACGTATAATAGTGTATTGACGGTGTATCACCTGTCAGATGCTAACAAGACATGTTCTTTTACGGAGAAGACCCTTACTTTTTATTCAATCACGCGTCGATCCGTTCTTGCCCAAAGAAGAACACAAAAACGCGCCCGCGCGACCGCCAGGATTCGAACCTGAGCCGTCCCGTTCGAAGCTTACGCGCGCAGACCATCCCGTCACTGCGCCACTTACAAATAAGACAGGCACATACGTTTTTATAATCGACAGTTGACATGTCCTAGCCTTTTTTACTGGTCCTTTTTTTTCTATGTATGTCTTTTTTTTCGGATTTCTTTTATCCTTTTCAGATCTTACGCATTCTTCGGGCCGTACGCAGCATGTGTATCCTATATCTTTTTAATTATGCGATGCGATGAACATTTGTAATACCGTATAACCTTTTTTAGTATCGTATAACATTTAATACGAAAAAATTAATATACATATTATACAGACATATATGTTTAGACAGACGGCATATATGTTTATATACACTTTAAACATGTCCTAGCATTCTTTACTTTTCTTTTTTTGTATATGTTTTTTTGTTCCGATTTCTTTTATCTTTTTTCAGTCTTGGGTATTCTTTGGCCGTACGTAGTGTGTGTAACGTATATTAAAATAAGATAATTGTATATATAACTGTTCATCGTACATTACAAAATAATGACGAGTGTGTATTACAAAAAATATCGTACTAAAATGTTCATCGTAAATTTATTAAATGTTGACAGTGTTGAGAAAGGGTCGTACGTATATTGTATATTACTCCTTCCGTCTGAAAATACTTGTCAGCAAAATGGATAAAAAAGGATGTATCTAGAACTAAAATACATCTAGATACATCTCCTTTTATTCATTTTGATGACAAGTATTTCCGGACGGAGGGAGTATAAAATTACAGTCACTGCCCAAAATTGTATAATACAATATACGTAGATATCTGAGTCTTTTTTAATATACTGTAATTTTTAAATATATGTAGTATTATATTTATAGTCACCGCCCATAATGTTGACAGTTTACATATTGTATATTATCTATATTAATACACATAGGATATTGTATATTAGATAATTTTTTCATATTATAAAAACGTTCATCATATATATTGAGCATTTTTAATATATGATATATATATATATATATATATATATATATATATATATATATATATATAACCTTTTGTTTATACGATATGCACACTGTCTATGGTACGAAGCATACCCAAGATCTGAAAAAAAGATAAAACAGATACGAAAAACAACATATATGAACCCGCAAAAAAAACATATATGAACCCGCAAAAAAAAAACATATATGAACCCGCAAAAAAAGAAACATATATGAAGTAAAAACGGAACGACTAAAAGTATAAAAGGCATATGCGTGGTAAATGAATTAAATTGGACAGTGGCGCAGTGGCAGCCACGGCGCGTTGCGAATGCTAACGCTCGGGTTCGAATCCTGGCTGTAAGTTCTGTAATTTTTTTCTAGCCGGATCCTTTTGGGGAAATCAAGGGATATATGCATGATTAAATAAAAAGTAAGGGTCTTTTTCGCAGAAGAACATGCCACGTCAGGACCTGACTTGCGGGTCTTGGTCGTCAGTTTCAGCGTCAATACGTAGAAATATAGTGTTTAGCTTTTTTTGTAACGTCTTGCCCCAGAGTTGGTACTGAACTGTAAAAATTAGCAAACGTGGTATCAATTCGCCACCACCGCCCCAAATGTGGTACTATCATGTAATTTACTCGGCTGCAGAGGACTCTCGAATCTCGATGATGTGTCGTTCAGTACGGACGTCGAAGTGGAGGGCTAGGGAGATCGGGGAGTTCTCGGCAACCTGGGGGGCTTTTCCAGCGACAGCGGCAGCGACCTTGATCCACACGACAGCAGCAAGTTGGCTCTACTGGGATTAATCTCATAAAATTCTGGAGATTGAGATCATGCGTCCTCGAGGAATTAAACACTATAAGGGTCGTGCAAAGGGCGCCTCCTGGCGCTAGCCATCTCGTCATTTTTACTGTGCTAGCAAGAGAGAAAAAAAGAATAGGTAAAAAGGGCTGGACGCAACTGAACGGAGACGCAATTGGGCAAGACCTAGCCCGGGATCTCCGCGCCAGCCCCTTCTCGCTTTTGACGCCGCCGCCTCCTCTCCTCCCTCTCCCTCTCTCTCTCTCGGCCCCACTGGTGGCGGAGACTGGAGGCAGACGCCGGCCGGCGAGGAGGAGCTGCGTTGCCGCCGGCGCACCGACTGCGTCTACTGCCTCGCCTCCCCGTTGACCTACAAGAAGGTACCCCTGCATCTCCCTCCCACTTCTCGAATCCACTCGTCCATTCATCCATCCACCCATCCATCCTCTCTGCTTCCTGGATAGTTGGATAATATGTTGAGGGGATTCGGCCTCTCTCTCCCTGAGCTAATGCGCTGACGAACGGCAGGGCAGTCCATTCGGTTTCGATCTGACCGGGGGCCTCCTTATCCTCTGGTTTACGATTCGAGCTGTGCTCTTGCGTGGGCACGATTTCGTCTTGGTTTCTGGCGAGCAACCGAGATCTGATGTGCTTTGCTCTACTCGGTGCGAGAAGAAGAATTTTGTTTTTCAAGAGAACCATAAGCTTCGAGAGGAACTGTTTCGTGGGTTATACCTGTTTACGCAAACATGGTTTTACTTGTTTCATTAATTGACCCTACCTGTAATCATTAGATTCATTTGCACAGTACAATATAGTTCAGAGAGCCCTGAGATGTCTGTTTATTCAGAGGACACACTTGGTAGGCGCGGATTCAGAAAAAAAAACAACCGATAGATAGGGAGGTGCCTTGCATATTTATAAACTAATTTGAGATTGCCATTTATATTTGGCTGCTAAATTCTTTTCTGCAAGTATATTCCCACATTGAACTGAATTATTGCTATATTCGGTTGATTCAGACATATTGTATCTTCAATGGCTTTCACTGGTGGGCAAAATCAAGCGATGGAAGGTAATATTTTTCAGTGACACTGAAGCACATTTATACGTTATATGATGCCTCATTTTTTTTCTTATCTGAACGTGTTCGCGTTCATAAAATTATTTGTTTGTTTTTACTTTTTGAGGCATATAACAGGAGAAAGCTCTATTGTTGAATATCCATTAAGGAGATGGAAGATAAAATTATTTGCAATCAAATCTGATTTGCATACTAATGAATGCCAATATTATGCTAGATGTTTGGATAGTTTAGTGTCCAGTATATGAAGCGGTGAAGTGAGAGCATGTAGTAAAGGTAGGGTAGGTATGATTTTAGCTTAATTTGTGTGTGAAACATCCTAGCAATTACTCATTGATATATTTAGGACGGGCCATTAGCTGCTGAGACCTGAAAATTAGAAAGCTGACAGTTCATTTGTATTAATTTGTCTGTTACCATTTCCTGGAATTTCTTAATTTTTTAATAGGTATTATACTTTACAGATCCATGGTACATTGTGATGTTATCTGCTACTGATTTACAGGCCTTGTGGTTGTCGTTCCCATGGCTGTGCCGTTCACGTTTATGCAGGGTGAGCTCTCTTCTGTTCATCTATTTACTTTGTCATTCCTGGGAAAAAACCATTAATGAGAATATATTTCTTGTGCAAACTTCTTCTAATTCCTATAAGTAATTTTGAGAGCACACCAGTGCACAATTAACATGCCCTCTAGAGTAGAAAAGCATCCTTCATGTTGTAACACAAACAAAACATTAGTGATCTGACAGTAGCACAGTTTTGCTGTTGAGTTATTTAATTTAGATGATTGCTGCTATATAACCTGACTGCCAAATTCTCTAGCATTTTCTGCTTTTCACCAATTTATGTCATTCACAGAATAACAAGGTGAAACAAGATTGTAACTATATTTGAATTTTGTCAAATTGGCCAATTTGTCATAGAAATTGATGAGTATTAGTTTCAGGCTTATAAAATTATGAAAACATTATGGAGCACGTCATTTGAATTTTGTCAAATTGGCCAATTTGTCATAGAAATTGATGAGTATTAGTTTCGGGCTTATAAAATTATGAAAACATTATGGAACACGTCATTCAAGGAAACAATAATTATAACGTACTGCTACTACTAGCATTAACATGCGTGTGAATTGGTCTAAAATAATATGGGAATCTCAATAATATGATCAAATGTTCTCTTGTTTGGAAGAAACAGAATACTGAAATTTCGATGTAATTTGTAAAGACATCACAGATCTTGATGAAAAGTTGAGTGGCCTAGATAGAAGGTGTAGCAACCTGGTAGGATAGAAAATCCACTCATTTAGCAACCACAGAAGGTGATTGTTTGCCTTGACAGTTGAATGCGACATTACAGGTTTATGTCATCACACACCTTGTGCAACTCAAATTCATATGTCATGATGTAGTTTCAAGTGTCACTTCCATATGTAGCTGGTACTAATTGCTATAGTAGATGAGAGAACATAAAAGACCATGTCCAAGTTACACCATTTTATTTACTTTATTGTTCGGATTATATGCAGGAATTTTTGTGTGGATTATAGATTATAAAGTTACTCTTAGTTTGTCAGCTTTGTTGATCCTAATTTATGATGTTCACCGAGGATTATAGATAACTTTGCTTGGTCGTGGATCATGGTACCGTCACCTGTTGTCGACATTTCCTCTTTCAGATTTGATGTTAGCTTGTACAAGCTGCTGGGTTGTGCTTAGATGTTATGGTTTCTGTGCTATTTAGAAAGTACATTTAACACTCATAAAGTACACTGATCTGAGCCTAACCTGAAATATTTAATCCCGTAGGTTTAAAGTTTGATGTAGGATGGGCACACAAGTTTGATGTTTGCAGTTACAGATTTTTGTCAAAGCCCGCTGAAACGAAGTTTAGTTCAGCAGACCATGTATGTTGGAAGAAAGCAAATTTCTTGCCTTCTGAATCCTCCGTAGCCATCATATTTTATTTCAGACCGAATTGTCCAAGCTCAGTGTATCTCTGGTAAAATACGAACATCAAATTTTTTTTATACTTTTTTTAGGGGATGGCACATAAGGACAAATGATCAAGACTGCATATGTCATGTTGTTTTGTTAGATTGTTAATTTCAATTCATGTTTGATATTTTAGTATGGAGGTTTCGCCAAATACATGTTCTATTGTCGTTTATTTTCCACTATTGTTGGCCCTCGTTTCTTTATTTGCATCATCGGATGTGTAATGTTATATTGGTCATGATCCAGACATTTCCATCGACCAAATATATATTGTTAGCTTATTGTTTCTGTGAAATTACACTAGCCATAATGCACTACCTCTTCTAAGTGTTAAGTACATAGTTTTTCTGGGTGGTAACCCTCTTGAGGATAATTATCACGGTGATACATGTAGTAGAAAAAGTTGTCTTAGGCTCTTTTTCTGGGTGGTAACCCTCTTGAGGATAATTTTATCATGGTGATACGTGTAGTAGTACAGAAGGTTGTGTTAGGCTCCAAATAATACTGCGTCATCTAGGCTTTGTCTTTTCTTGCTAAACTAAGCCTACTGCCATACAGACACGTTAACAAATACTGAAGCTTGATTAGTGCGCACAATCCTGCCAACATATGCTGTGGGAACGGAACTCCAGACTCACACCCTAGAGTGCGAGGAGGAAGCAGGGGGTGGTGGCCTTGGAGAGAGGGTTGGGAGCTTGCGGCGAGGGCGGAGGAGCCACGCTTGCTGGCTGCATCGACTATTCGAAGTGGAGGTGGAGCGAAGTAGCGGGTTCATGCAAGGCCTGGCCGAAGGCAACGACTTTAGGGGCTGCCGTGCTCTGCATACTTCGTCTAGGTAAATTGTGCTAGCTTTCAGATTATTCATTTTCGTTTTACCCTATCAAAGATCTTCTCAGATTAGTTAACCAAGCTATGTAATGATGGTGTTGTGATTCCGAGGGCTCCGTTGGAGGATCAGCTTTGGTTCAGAGGCAGGTTTTGGGCATACTGTAGCACAAGCAGAGGCAGATCTCAGTCGATGCTACTGTAGTTGATGATGCCCTGAAGCTTTCTTCAGTAACTGGTATGACCTGACGTCGGTGTGGTTTTGTGTTCAGAGAAGATGAGCTGTTGTATTCTTCTTTTATATAGTTGTTGCAGGTTCTTCCAGATCTAAATCCATAGACAAAGCACTGATTGTTTGCTCTCTTTGGAGTTGTTATAATTTGCACAGCTATTTTTTAAGATTCATTTTGCTTACATTCATTTAGTGAAGCTCGTGCAAAAGTCAATATTCATTTAGTATAGCACAATTTTATTGGCAGCTATACCTGGCTTTGCATCGCAAGTTAAATGTTAAGTTTGCTTGACCTTGTGGCCTAGATGGGTATTGTTAAGCATTTTTCCCTAAAAAGGGCAATTCCTTATTCATAGGATATATTGAATTCACTGCACATTGGTACATTGCGTGAAATCTGTAATCAAATGTTACTCGTATTGCATATTGATTGTTTTCGTGCAGGCTCGTACGCTTGATTTTATTTCAAGATTTGTTGGGATTCTTCTTAGATGAGCCAGGGTCTGCATTCTTTTTTTAACAGGAGGGTATATGTATTCTGGACACAGTCTATCCATCTAGCTCTTTCTTATATTTGAGTTATGAGCAATTGTCTGATTTATTGTTCTTTTCACCCTCCATGCACGTCTTCCATTGAAGTAGACAATCAGTGGATCAATGTGCCTGCTTTAAGTATAGTGATGAAACTTCACACTTCCCTGCAGACTCAGCGTGCTGCTGTTCTCTAAGGTCGTTGAGTGCTGAGAACAGGCAATATAATTAGGCTTTTAACGAGAAGTTGGAGGAGATAAAAACTTTCAGGAAGTGTTTAGGCGAGTTCCACGCCGAAAATAATGTTATGTGAGCAGAGAGTGCAGGCTTGTGCTCTTCTGTTTAAGAGCTTGAGCACGAGGTATGATCATCCCTTTGATAACTCTACCTCTTCTCATTTGGAATTCTGATTTTTTGTTTGCATTTTCTCCTTTCATTCTTCCTGGATCAAGAGATTGATGAACACATAAGTCATGAGAGCATATCTTTAGATGAGGAGAGGTGACTGGTCAAAGAAATTAAGACCCTTGAAAAAAGCTGACCGAGGGTCAGTTCCAATGCTGCTAAGCAAGCTAAAATGCAAGATATAGTGGTTGAGAGAGATGCCATACAGGATCAGGTGAAAGTAAGTATCCATGCTACGACTGTCTTTAATTGTGCATTACCTCCTGAATACATAAATATTAGATGCCATATTGATTGTTACTTCCCATTCAGATCATCATGGATGGACTTTGTCTTTAATTCTGCATTTACCTCCTGAATACATAAATTAGATGCCATTTTGATTGTTACTTTCCATTCAGATCATCATGGATGGACTTTGTCTTTAACTCTACATTCACCTCCTTAATACATAAATATTAGATGCCATTTAATTGTTACTTCCCATTCAGATCATCATGGATGGACTTTGTCTTTAACTCTACATTTACCTCCTGAATACATAAATATTAGATGCCATTTTGATTGTTACTTCCCATTCAGATCATCATACATGGAGTAAAGAAGGAGGGACAAGCAGCCAGGTCTAAGATTAAGGCCCTGGACGATGAGGCGATGGGCGTGGAGAGCTGCTACGAGCTCGCGCAGGCGGCGTACATCAACCTCGCGCTGCACACGCTCAAGCACCTGGCGGCCGTCTTCAATGGGTTCCTCGTCCATGATTAGCTGGACAACATGAACCTCGAGGAGGTTGTGAAGGGGAACATCTGTGACGCCGTACTTTAGGTGCTCGCCCATGTCTATGTAATTATCTCTTTATTGCTTCTAAATTAATGCCAACAGATTGGCGTGCTTCTGAGATATCTTCCAAGTTACTGGTAACTACAAAAATTAGACCATATGTTGACTTCTACCTAATCATATCCTACTAATCAAAGAACTTACCCTACCAATCAAAGAGGTCATCGCATTGGCTCACTGTTTAATCAAGATGTGTATGTATGCAATTGTGATCTGTGAGGTGTCAATTGTGATCTGTGAGGTCTCCATTTACATGAGAACATAAGACATGATATATTTACAATAACTCTAGACCTTTCCTTTTACTGATGGATA
The DNA here is from genome assembly GCA_021605145.1 of Aegilops bicornis. Classification (NCBI taxonomy): domain Eukaryota; kingdom Viridiplantae; phylum Streptophyta; class Magnoliopsida; order Poales; family Poaceae; genus Aegilops; species Aegilops bicornis. The sequence goes on from CM038674.1 coordinate 105,046,214, forward strand.
TATTTCTTACTTTTGATCCTTTTTTAGGGGATCTTACTTTTGATCCTCATCAATAATCTCCAGGCCCTTGGGAGTTTGCTAGTAGTCCTGGTCAAACTTGGACCAGGGACTAGGCATCCTGGATGCCTTGGCATGCTCGGCTCCACCGGTGTTGCAAGCCCAGGTGAATACCTCCCCGCTTGGGCCCTTGCTGTTGTTGTATCAAAAGGTTGACTTAACAAAATGATCTATATATAGTTCATCGGATATTGTTGAACATCTTGATATTGTCTAAGAAAAATTGTAATGTAGCGTAACAAACAATGCCCAGATTATATTAGCCATCAAAGATACTTGCCTTCAAAGACTATTTCCAAAAACACCTCCCCAGATAGTTATTCTTTTCTAGAGAGATTGGGCAAGCGCTACTTGTTACGTGCATGCTAGATATTACACAAGATGTATTTCATTAAGGTCTGCTGACAAATTAATTTTATTGTTCTTATGAGATGTTGTGGTTTGCCTGAATTGTTTTTCAATATACTGAAGCTTAATTACTTTCCCTAGATCAGTTGTGAAAGTGGCATCCCGGAATTTATTTGATACTTCGGATTACATTGGATATGGTTGTGCTAACTTGACAAAACAGAGTGGCTTCATTTGTCGCGATTCTCAGTCTCTCACGGTCTTAGTTGCCTGAATCGCTGGGTTTACATGGTACTACAAATTAGTGTAGCAGATAGTGGTAGATCAGATGAGGTGCCTTTACTCGTCTGCTCCCTTGGAAATGCATGCATATCCATGTTGACTTCTGCTATCTTTGATCTTTATTCTGAATCAGGGATAGTGCCCATATGTATACATACGACATCTTCATATTATTTTTTCTGACTAACTCGTCTTTCCACGGCTGGCTCAAGTTCATTTTGGAATCATCAAGCTTTCCGTGTACATCTACCACCCAAGCCATGTGAACGAGCCGATGAAGATACTCAACATTATCTGCTTCAGCTACTTCCTTCGTAACTACAAGGTACATGCAAAAATTAAACCCTGCACAAGCGTACTTTGTTTAGTGATGTAGTGGCTAGCATTATAACATGTAATTTATGTTGAGAATCAATTTTTAAGAGAAGTTGCTGCAGTAAAGATAGCATTAGGCAGTTTAATACAAAACAAGTGCAAGTAGTTCAGCTTAAACAACTAGAATGTGGGGGTCTAAAAATTTTCCTTGAGAAAAATATTGATGAAGAATGAAAGCCCTCAGAAGATTGACAACCAACTAATATACTGATGACATATTTAACTCAACCAATTCTCTCCGTGTGCAATCATTTCATGCATTTGATTTCCCATCTGTTGTTCACTCTATTTAAGCTACTTAGTTACAATTCTATGTTTCAAGCTGTGTTCGGCAACCCTCTGCTCCTTCGCTAGGGAGCGGAGCTCACGGAGCACCCTGTTAGCAGCTCACAGAAATATAACTGCATGCCGCTCCGCTCTGCAGCAGAGTTGCAGAGCGGAGAGATCCCGAACAGCTCCTTAGTTTTAGTTTATTGTCATTTGTTATGTTATGTTCGGCGGACGAAGAAATGTTGGCTGGCGTGCCTGGCGGCCACTCTACCTAGATCGGAGCACGACAAGGTCGCTTGTCGCCCAACACCTCCTCCAGTCGGGATCCGCTGCCACCAACCTCGTGTAGGGAGCTCTTTTTATCTTCCTTTGTATCTCTATGGAGCAGAAGGTTTAAATTTACCAATGTATGGCTCTTGTTTATGTTCCCTATACATGAATGTTCATAAGAAAGATAGGTGCACACGTATAAACACTCAAGAGGTGCACCACTGAAGGACGCAAGGCATGCCGCTCCCCAACCTGGCTTTGTGTATTACCTAGATGGATTAGTGTGCGCGGGCAGCAGAGAAGCTCGGCTCCGTCCTCCTTAGGAGAGGCAAAGGTCGCTCAGCTTGCTCATGAATGTACCATCTCTCTCTATCATATGTACACACAACTAGCTCACGATCTTGGCATCTTCTTAGTTACCTATCTTTTGTTTGTTAATGATCAGCCTGCATTGTTCTATCTCGGTAACCATTAAGTATAGTCCTACATGTTGGAGTGTGCATCTTAAAAAAGATGCATATTACTTAGCAGCAACCAGCACTTATATATTGTCTAAAATGCCTATTGTTTTTGTTAATGAAAGGATCAGAAACTATTGGTCGTAGGTCAGTAGATCTTTCTTAAGTTTTAGATGCGGATGAAATGCTTCTTTGTAGATGTATAGTTAAGTTGTGGGCCAATTTTTCTTTTGGTTTTGCTAACACTTGTAAACCATCAAATAGTGTGGACTCATTTGGCTTCCGCTCGTGTTTTTTTTCAGATACTTAAGATGGAGGCCTGCTCGTCGATGCTCCACTGGTTTACTGCAGTTTCAAGGGCTTAGGGAGCGCCTCCTTGTTGACAACCTCTTCCTTGCCAAGCTTGTCGTGGAGTGCGTCGTCGAGCCATCAGCAATGTCTGTTTTATTTTGAGAAGCCGTCATTCAGCGGATTTAGATAGATCATCCGCGACTGCCACTGCCGCCTGTCGGAGCTGTTAACTCAGCTTTACCCTATTTTGAACTGTGGCTCCACTTTTGGACATAATGTACAATTATGTATGCCAGTATCAAAAATTGTGTCCCCTTCATTTTGAAGCAGCTAACATACATCTAAATGCATAGTTTAACCAGCTATACAATTGATTGCCACCTCAAACTGAATCTGCTTTCAGCTATATCTGCATGTCTGCCACCAATTAGCAAAAAAGGCAATCCAAGGGGTGGATACCTACCTAGCACCGCAGAGGGTCCTCCTCAAGAGGCGCGACACGGGCGCGCCCCAACACCTAGTCAACATGTAAGTGTCCACTCATTGGATGATAAATTGTATGATGCACATGTATACTATTATAGATAGGACGTACCTAGATCTGGGTTGTTGCTAGTATTAGGGTTGTCCTCGATCTTGCATAATCCACAGCCTTTTATGGGGCAGCAAGATTGAGAGCTGAGACGCTCTTGTGCATGCATTGGCAGGAGGTCGACCGGCGGCAGCGTGTGATGATGAGGATGCAGAAGAACGGAAGTGCAAGGATTTCCATGACGGCCGGCGGCAGCCTGTGATGATGATGAGCTTGATGGCCGGCGGCAGGATGGTACGAGGGCCTCGTTATTAGGGTTAAAATAATAGCAGCGATCTTGAATATTAGAGACCTGTATTTTTTGATATGATATCAGCGATCTCTTGTCACATGGGAGAGATATGTACGTGGAAAACACATACTATAAGGGATATGTACGTGGAAACTATTTAGTGGCATTGGTGGGTAATTTCTTTCTATATCTACTGGTTGTTATTTTCTTGTACATTAAATTGACGGTCGGATGCTTCTGATTTTTGTAGGACTTTCTATTAAATTTCTTTTTTCTGGTTAACCCGTCAAGTACTTTTTATATATAAATAGATAGATTGGGTCCTAAGATCAAAGGCCCAGCTCCAGCATCCAGAAATAAGAGACAAATGTCTCACCGAGCCTCCTCAGAGCTCAGGCGATTCTGGCCGTCCGAAGGCGTTTGCTTGATGGGTTTTAGACCGTCGGATCGAGCCACTGGATGACCTTGGCCGTTGGATCAAAGCCGAGGCACTATAGGAATGAATAGTTACCGTCTCGCGGTAAAAATCTCGTGCCACCGCGCGTAATTCCTGTCCCCGCCGAGGGCATTTTCGTCATTTCCCGTCATGTGGTATAAAAGGGGCCGCTCCTGTGGAGAGGAAACCTAGCCGTCGCTCCTCCCGCACAGCCGCACTCGCGTCGCCCCCTTCCTCTTCCTCCCGCCTCACCTCCCTCCCCTTCCAAACCTTAGGCCCGAGCCCTTCGTCGCTGCTCTGCCCTCCCTCTCCCGACCAGACCCGCTACCCTCCTCTGCACCTTCGCCACCGGCCATGTCCGCCCCGCCCAGCAGCTTGGCCCGGCACCGAGCGACGCCGAGAGCTAGCCGCATCGGGCGGGCATGGGGAGCAGCGGGGCAGGCGCGACACCTGCCCTCCTCTCCGTGGCTGCCTCGCCCCTTGTCTTCTTCCTCCTGACTGTCGGCGCTTGGCAGGAGGAGCACGAGCCGCCACCTCCTATTCTCCAGTGCGCTCGACGGCTGCCTCCTCCTCCGCAGCAGCGGCAAGCCTTGGACTAGGCCGTGGCACCAGAAGCAGACGAAGCCATTGCCAGGTGCGTCCCTCTCCCTCCTCCTCCTCCTCCTCCTACTCCTCCTCCTCTCTCTCTCTCTCTCTCTCTCTCTCATCTGTGTGTATGAATTGATAGATTATGTTCGCCATATTGCAGCAGGTCCAGGCGGCAGCCATCCACAAGAAGAGGGGAAGTCATGGCAGTCGGGTCCTCATCTGTGTCCACTCCCTGACCACCATATTCTGCTGGTAAGGGTGCTGAGCAGCAGCTGAACCTGCAAACATAACTTTTCTTGATTTCATAGCTATCAGATGGACTAATGAAACTGTTTGGATGGGCTTTCGATTTTGTAGCATTTATTCCTTGCAAGGGGGATAGCATATTATCCTGAAATAAAAGTGGAGTGTTCTAAACAAAGGGCTAGCATAGGAGATGCAAAGGGATAGCATATTATCCGAGGAGTGTTCTGAAGTTGCCTAACATATCTCCCCTGAATCTTTTTGCGTTTGGATCCTTTTGCATCTCCTATTCGTCTTTTGGTTTCTTCTTCCGGCCTCTGCCATTCCTTTGGATGTTTCTTGGGCTATTTTGGATGTTTCTTGGACTATTTTGGCTGCTTGTTGGGCGCTTATTTCTTGGGGTTTTGCCTTTCACTTTCATTTCTTCTCTTTCTTCTTTCACTTTTATGTGCTTCCTCTTCACCTGATTGACACGGTGTTGTTTATGTGCTGCCTACTTTGTTTTGCAGGTACTATGCTTGTCATGGATTGCTACCTCACGTGTACACAGAGCACATCTTGGGTGTTCAGGTAGTTGGTTTACCCCCCTAATTTATCTTACTTATTAGGTTTGATGCGTGTATGGCTCCCTAAAAAGCATTTCTCTTTGGTGCATCATATTCTTCTAGTTGCTTGATTGATTAGAGAGCTCTGCCACATTTATTTACGAGAGGAGGCACTTGATAGATAGGGATTTAGTAGAAGCAACTGCTATATAAGGATGACCCTTGTATGTTTATGAAAGAAAATTATGATGTAGGCCTCAGACTTTCTTGGGTTTATTAAGTGGAAGAGCTAGATTAGCCAACCAGTTCCTTTTGGGGTTTGCACATGAATCTACATCTTCCATATGATTTTGAGGCCTCATGTTATGCCAGGGGTTTGATTATTGCATCAGCTAGCTGATTTACCCCTAATTTCCTTTAATTTGGTTCGATACTGTGCATGTATTAATGTTTAGTGTCACTTGGATTAAGAACAAAGAGCTAGTACACCGTACAAAAGAAAGAAGTATACAGATATGCAGTTCCAGTAGCTATAATTTTTATATATGCAAAGCAGAGAGACAATTCTAGATAGAAGTGTATTGAACTGTTGATGGTTGGAATTGGTGGTGCATTGTCACCGGTCTACTGTATGGGTAATCACAATTCAACATGAGATTCAGTACAATGTTTAGCAAGTTTGCATGTTGTTTTATACGGGGTGTTGAATATTTGGTTTTTCTTCTGTTTTGGATGAAATTATGATTCTATATGCCAATGATTTTTTCTTCTCTCAGCTTGAATTCCGAGAGTAATAGAACTTGCATGACATGATCAAAGTTCTTTACTTACAATATATGTAATGCTTGGTTGGTCTATTCACTGTTATCCTTTCTTTGCAGCTTTGGAATATACAATAAGTTCAATGGCTAGGAATTCACGATTCTCGGTTGTCCAATCACCCTGTAACTTTGAGGTGGGATTTCTCTTAATTTCCTTTTAGAGGTATAAGTTTAATGGAACACAAATGTCTGTATCTTACATGTATACCTAAAAGCAGTGAGCATTCTCTTAATTGTATGAGAGTAAACAACAAATTATTGGATACATGGATGAAGTATGGTTGTAATCCATATGCATGTCTGCGTGAGCTTTTAAAACTGGCGAAAATGTTAATTATTTCTTTAGTTATTCTAGCAAACACTGACCTTGATTTTGTATCAACATTTCCAGTTCTACATTGGAATTTTAAATGTATGCAATGTACTTTTTGTTACACAACAACTATTGCTTCTGACCCCCTTTTTTTATTCACTCTACTGCCTTAAGTGTGTGTTATTGCATCAATTTATTGCGGTCTGTGGCAGCATTTTAGAATAAGTGAAATGCTTAGCTTTGTAGCCTGATAAGTAAGCTAGCTTACTTGGTGTTGTATTTATATTAATTTTGTACGGCATATGTTGTATAATATATTGGGTAAGCATTCATTTTCATCCTCCAGAGTATATTTGTATATATGCAGTTTCGTAGAAATCATTCTGTCTTTACCGAGAAAAACACATACAGCTGGAGAAGTATTAATTTATGCTCTTACTTCAGATTTTCTTTTTGTGCAGTGTAAACTGCTAGCAGAGCTACACTGCACGGTACAAAGTTGATACGATGCTCTATAGATTCAGAACAGGAAAGATCAACCCTATTCTAAGGTTCAAACTATGATTTTTTTCCAGTGTTCTTCTTTGAAAATGATCAGTGACAAAATCATCTTCTTAGGGTCTTTTTTCTTTCTTTCTCATGTTAATTCTGCATTTTTGGTGTTGTATATTTTTTTTATGTTTCCATTAGTCTCTTTTTTTTATCTCCACAAATATAACATGGTATGTACAGTTTTTCACATTTTCTGGATTGTTAGGTCTAACACGTGTTTTCTTTGGTCTTATAGTTTGCTGGTAAGGAGAAGGCTCGCATAAACTTGATTGGTATTTGTGGTGCGTGCTCTTGTGTGAGATTATCACATCTCCCGGTACTTTATATTAACTCCAAATTTGGATCATACACTCGCAGTTCAGTTTGGGTTCATACATTGTGTATTCTCCAATTACTCTTGATGCTTGAAGTGATTCAACATGGATATTTTGTTCCTATTAATTTACAGGTTATGCTAATGAAAATTTAGTCATCAAGGGTGTATCATATCTTGGATATTGTTGCAACTGAATGTTCTTCTGTGTTAAAGATAATAAATGTTAATCTGCATTTATTTATTGTTAGTTCAGTATGAAGGAGCAATGACCTACATAATCAATTTATATTCTTTAGTATCCACATGAATTAATTTTGACCTTGGTTTGGACCGTCCGATCTCCCTCAACGATATAGATTCGATCCAATTTTCTGAGCTCATACCAAAATATTTCTTGAACAACTTGCCTTGAGTATATTGGAACTCGATTGTGATCTATATCAAATGAGTAAATCATGCTCGGTAATATAGTTATGTTGTAAACTAGAGAAAGATGGTGATGTTTTAATTATCGAGGCTGTACACCTGTATAGCTAATGATGGTGTATTCTTACGTTCGCTAAAATTGCTTCTGATGTGTGGTTCGTCTAACCAAATTTGTAGGGACATAAAAACATAGATTGATATGCTATATTGTACTGACTACAAAAACAGCATCAGCATGTCAGACTTCATGCTGATTTAATCCCTCTCCTCATTTCTTTTGATTCAAACCCCGGAATCCCATTGTTATTTGTGCATATTATCTATGCACGTCGCCCATATTTTTTATTTTCATGTTCAATGATATGCGATATTGTACTGATTCAAAAACAACATCAACATATCAGTGGAGTAGTATCATCATGAAACCTTGCCTTTTTTCTACTCTGTTCGATTACTTGCCCTATTTCTGTGACAAAGGCCTGTGATAGATATGATTAGGCACATATTGAGCGTCCAGTTTCATAAATATTGAGCATACAGTTTCAGTTTCAATTTAAACATACAATCTGCTCTTTCTTCTTAAGATATAGAGGAGGTTGATCATATGTTGTCTGTTTGGTATTTGCCTGTAGTTATAATTCCATAAAGGCTTATGTTTGACCTTCTGTTATATCAGGACATCATCACTACAAGAAATATGTCAACTAGTGACCTTCTGTCAGTGACCCTGGAAGAATTGGTCATAGATCTATGACCATTTCAGACCAATTGGTCAAAAGCTGTTCGGGGGGCTCCAAACCCTAAACCATTGCGACCATTTTGGTCAGAAAGGTCGTAATTTCCTTACACGAAATGGTCACAAAAGCAAACAGTGCTAGTCCCTGCCTTATTTCTAGTTGTTAATGACCAATATAGATGGTCCTAGCCTTGTAGATTGTGGTGGGTTGTGATGACTAGGCGCCATCTCATCAGTTTTGCCTATGTGTCATGTCCATGTGGCTTTTTTTGCCCTAGGTTGCGAAGCAACCTATATTTCTGTTATTCCCAAAATTCCCAAAAAATTCTCATAAATGTTTTGGATCATATCTTCATCAAATATGTCAAAAACATTCCTTGCCTAGTTCAAAAATAATTTGAAAATATTCATTTTCCTATTCTGTTCAGAGCAGCACTTTGTGAAGGAAGTACCACTTTGGCATGTCCAAATAGTATCCATTTTCTACAGTGCTTTCCTATGCCCAAATGACCATCCTCCACCAAATCCAGCTCAATCCATTCATTATTTTGAGCCGAGCTTCAACATTCGTATTTATGTCCAGTGTGGTACTTTGTAAAGCAAGTACCACCTAGGCTCCTCCTTTTGAGGTGAAAATTTGTGAAGACGGTCTTCTTAGTAACTGATCATCCTCAGCCAAAACTCACGCCCATTAGCCATGTGCATTTATCGTACCGCAAATCAAACACTTGGCTGCTTATACATGTTTGAGCATCGATCGGTCTCCTCGTGAGAATCTTATGTTGTGATTTTCTTCCTAGCACCTACCTGGGGAGTGCCCAACCCACTAGACATACCTAGGCCGCCCAGAACACATGGCAACGCCACGGTCACGCGGTGACCATGCGGCGGGCATGCGAGTTTACGCGCTCTAGAGTTGGGGCCCTCGGCCACCGCCCAAACCTCGACGTATCGCCATCAAACCATGTATTTATGATTAAATAGGTACTTATGTAACTAGAAATGATTTTTGGAAAAAATAAATAGCAAACTATGAGGCAGCTGCAGTTCAAATTTGACCCGCTTCCAGCTGAATCATCGGAAATTTGTCTTTTTCACAAGAGGTGGATCAAAACTTTTTACACCCATTTTGTCAATTGTGCATTAAATATGGCCTAGTATTTTATAAAATTTATTTGGTCCAATTTTGCAAAAATTATTTGGTAGTTCCTTCACAATAAGACCTCATTTCTGGCACTCGAAAAATGGAAAATCGTTTTTTTGTCCAAAGAAAATGAAAAATTCCTTAGGCAACATTGTTTGATATTCCAATATGCACCCTTGTGCACAATACGAGATCATTTGAACAAACTATGCCATGAATGTGGCCATAAGATTGATCATTTGGCTTGAAAGCCATTGATCTCCACACGTGATAGCTCGTTTCTGAGAACACTTTTTTAAAATAATTGCCGTATTACAAGTTTGTTATTTCTCCCGGGAACTTGGCCACATATAATGACACAATGCGAAGGTTTCCCAATTTTTTGAATTTTGTATGCCTGTTTCAAAATGCGGTCAAAACGGCGGGAATGACCGTTCCTATCTAGTGGTTGAATCTTGGAATTTTTTTGGTGTTTCTCTGATTAAATAGGTACTTATGTACCTAGAAATGATTTTTGGAAAAAATAAATAGCAAACTATGAGGCACCTGCAGTTCAAATTTGACCCGCTTCCAACTGAATCGGTGGGAATTTGTCTTTTTCACCAGAGGAGGATCAAAACTTTTTACACGCAACCATTTTGTCAATTGTGCATTAAATATGGCCTAGTATTTTATAAAAATGATTTGGTCCAATTTTGCAACAATTATTTGGGAGGTCCTTCACAAAAAACCTCCTTTCGGGCACTCGAAAAATGGAAAATGGTTTTTTTGTCCAAAGAAAATGAAAACTTCCTTAGGCAACATTGTTTGCCATTCTAAGAAGCACCCTTGTGCATAATATGAGATCATTTGAACAAACTATGCCATGAATGTGGCCATAAGATTGATCATTTGGCTTGAAAGCCATTGATCTCCACACGTGATAGCTCGTTTCTGAGAACACTTTTTTAAAATAATTGCCGTATTACAAGTTTGTTATTTTTCCCGGGAACTTGTCCACATATAATGACACAATGTGAAGGTTTCCCAATTTTTTGAATTTTTTTGAATTTTTATGCCCGTTTCAAAATTCGGTCAAAACGGCGGGAATGACCGTTCCTATCTAGTGGTTGAATCTTGGAATTTTTTTGGTGTTTCTCTGATTAAATAGGTACTTATGTACCTATAAATGGTTTTTGGAAAAAATAAATAGCAAACTATGAGGCAGCTACAGTTCAAATTTGACCCGCTTCCAACTGAATCGGTGGGAATTTGTCTTTTTCACCAGAGGTGGATCAAAACTTTTTACACCCAACCATTTGGTCAATTATGCATTAAATATGGCCTAGTATTTTAGAAAATTGATTTGGTCCAATTTTGCAACAATTATTTGGTAGTTCGTTCACAATAAAACCTCATTTCGGGCACTCAAAAAATGGAAAATGGATTTTTTGTCCAAAGAAAATGAAAACTTCCTTAGGAAACATTGTTTGCCATTCCAATATGCACCCTTGTGCACAATATGAGATCATTTGAACAAACTATGCTGTGAATGTGGCCATAAGATTGATCATTTGGCTTGAAAGCCATGGATCTCCACACGTGATAGCTCGTTTCTGAAACACTTTTTTTATAATAATTGCTGTATTACAAGTTTTTTATTTTTCCTGGGAACTTGGCCACATATGATGACACAATGCGGATGTTTCACAATTTTTTGATTTTTTTTAATTTTTTATGCCCGTTTCAAAGTGCGGTCAAAACGACGGTAATGACCGTTCCTAGCTAGTGGTTGAATCTTGGAATTTTATTGGTGTTTCTCTGATTAAATAGATACTTATGTACCTAGAAATGATTTTTGGAAAAAATAAAGAGCAAACTAGAAGGCAGCTACAGTTCAAATTTGACCCGCTTCTGGCTGAATCGACAGAAATTTGTCTTTCTCACGAGAGGTGGATCAAAGCTTCTCACACCCAACCATTTGGTCAATTGTGCATTAAATATGTCCTAGTATTTTAGAACATTGATTTGGTACAATTTTGCAACAAATATTTGGTAGGTCCTTCACAAAAAAGCTCATTTCGAACACTTAAAAAAATGAAAAAAATGATTTAAAAGAACTAATTTCTCATAACTCTTTAAAAAATATTTATCTTATTTCAATTTATGATTATTCCTGAAAACAATAGTCAAATTTGCTGACACAATAAAAAGGTTTTTTTCAAATTTTCAGGTCATAATAAAATAGCTAACATGATTTAGCACATAATTTTAGTCGATTATGACCAATTTAAATGGTCAAAATATCATACCTGTATACTGCGTTCTGATTTGTCCAGGGGCCTCTCACGCGGATCATGGGTAAATCACCGTCGGATCCCCTGGATCCAACGGCCCGCGCCAAACATGGATGTGTCCCCGAAACCCTAGCTCTGTCCGGTGGTCATTGTCCATCCACCCCCCGCTTCCTTTCTTTCCCTCGCTCTCTCATCCTCCTCTCGCCTTCCAGATCCGGCGGAGCTCCTCTCGATCCCCTCCCCTTCCTCCCCGCCAGCCGCCGCACCCATTCTCTCCAGATCCAATCCAAGCCCGCCTCGTCCACCGTCCCCTTCCTCCGCCGTCGACGTTCGCGCTCAAGGCCTCCGCCTCACCCGCCCTTGCCATTGCCTCCTCGGCGGGGTTGCCCTTCTTGGCGCCCGCCTCCGTGGCGCCGAGGGCCGCGCCACAGCGGCCAGGAGGGTCTCGCCACCCGCCGCTCCCGCCCCAGCGCCGGCGCCAAGGCCATCCCCGCCCACCAGGTCTGGGATCCCGCCGCGGGGTTCGTCGTCAAGGTCCCCGCTGTCTCCGAGTTCTTCGTCAAGGTCCCCACACATCCTCTCCTCACCCCCCTAGATCGGGATCAGCGCCTCCCTCCTCCGCCGGCCACCATGTCGCCGTCTCTGCTCGGGGTCATCTCCCCTCCCTCCCCCTCTCTCCTCTCTTTCTCGTTGCACGACGCGGGTGGAGGTTGCTGAATTGACCTTGTTTTTTCGCTTGGTTCCTTCCTGCTGCAGGGGCTCACCAAGTCGCTGGCCATGACCGTGCTCTCCGAGGTTGGCGACAAGACCTTCTTCACCGCCGCGGTACCCCACCCCACCTCACCTCCTCTCGCTCATGTTCCGCTGCTGTACAAGAGACGTCGGACTGCTGTCGTCCTCCGCTCCTACTTGGCTGCTGAGGTACTCCCGGATCTCGTCCATGAATCTCTCTCCCCGCTCCGGCCCTCCCCCTTGACAAATTTCCTCACAATTCATTCTGTAGTACAGGTGTTCGTTCGTTCTTCCTGCTCCTGCATCCGGTGGCCGTCCTCCTCCTCTTCTCCCGCCATCCATGGCCACAACAAAGGTAACTCCGATCCGGTTCGTGTGTATTCTGCTATTGTGCAGCCTGTTTGTGGGGTTGTCAGCAAGCCATGGTGTAGATTAGGATGTGCCCATTCAATCTAAATTGATGGGTTATGACTACTGGTTTCAGATCTGTTCCTCTTGTAGTCTGTCTCATATATGATGTAATGCTTTGTGTTGGTTAGTGCTTCTCTGTTGTATTGATGATGTATGAAATTCACTCTTGTGCTAGTTGCAAGTGCGAGAATCTGAAAACTAGTGTGATGACAGTGACCATTCAGAATGTGATTCTCTGATGCGGGCATGTAGAGCATGAGGGGAGAAAATCCTTCTGTTTTCACACTCTAAATTAGTAGTATCATATTGCTTACTTTTTTACATCATATTTATGTACGGTAAATGTCGTCTCATCAACTATGAAGAGAATTGGTGGTGGTTAGGGTGTTCTGTTTCTAGTTTTAGGTTGGGATGAGATGCATGTTTGCATGCTTGTGCTTGATGTTGATCATCTGGTGCATTAGTATGTAGTTCTCATTGTCAGTTCTTGTTTTCTTGATGTTGATCATAGCTCATACTGCCCGCTTGCTTCTGCTTTGAATATTGTGGTCTACATGCTTTAGTCACTGTGCCCTTAGTTCTTTTTTGTAGGGAGCTATGCTTATCATCGGAAACTCTTGGTGATGATGTTATTCCTCTTTTGGTTCATGTGTTGCAATTATATACCACATAATTCCTCACCATGTGGTGGACTTAAGTATCTTAGTGACTTCATTTGAGTGTGTATTTCTATTAATTCTAAGCTTCTGTTGCTATGAAAATGTACCTCACTGACCGTCTGTCTATTTATTGTGTACTTCTTGCATGAGGAGGTGACTAGTGATGCGGCGCGCCAAGCAGCAGTAGGGGAAGGGGGTCTCCTGCTCGAGGAGGCGGAGGAGTAGGGGCGTGCCCAGCCGGCAGCCCTATCCTGCTTGTGGGGGAGGGGCAGGAGGGGTCTGCTCCTCTGCTTCCATTGCGATCGCGGCAGGTAGCTCCTCCATCTCCGTCCCCCTCTTCCTGTGCTCACTACTTCTGCTGCTAAGTTGACGAATATGTGATGCACTTGTCCCAAGGAATTTTAGAGGGATCTGTATGAACAAGTCATGTTTTTTATTTTATTTTATTTAGGTTGTTAGTTACCAAACAGAGAGAGAAGATGAGCTCATGCTTGGATTTTTTTCTGCCAGCACATGATTTGTATGTATGCAATCATCATCTTGCGTGTGCGAGCTGGTTCCTTGCTTGGGTATCGCGTCGACGACCAAGTGTTAGTGCCGATTTGTTCTGGTGGTGCTCATCTGGCCATTGATTTATTGCTGATAATTTGTCTACTCCTCTTGTTTGTTTTTACTGAAACCTTTGTTTGCATGTTTCTAAAATACAGAGAAGAACACCATGTGTTTTGGTAAAATATTTGTTGGCTATGATATGAAATTCCATGATGTGTGTGTTGCTTCAGTTTCTGTAGCTACAACAAAGTCCCAGTTTACTCTATACTTGCTGCTGATGATTGCTAGCTAAATTTACAGCGGCGGTGTCCAGGAGGAGAGCAGCGGGCTGGAGCAGCCGCCGCTGGTTTTCTTACTGGTTTTTTTAAATGTCACAACTTACTATGCCACTACCTAGTAAAAACCAACTTACTATGCCGCTACCTAGTAAAATTATTTCTGTGTTTGATGCATGGCCTATCTTACTTCGTGCTTATACATTCTGTTCTGTATCTAACTTATATTGGAAGCTGACTATTCTGTAAGATGGATCTAACCATCATTAAGTGCACAAGTTTTCAGGATAATTCGCAACTGCATTAAAAAATTCTAGTGGGAGTTATACATGTTTTCTCATGATAGATTGATCTAGACTGAAACATGATTTTGCATCCCGTTTTACGTAAACAAATATACAAGTTATACAAGTTATATCAGCAAGTTACTGTATGTGTTATAGAAATCAGTGTTGATTTATTTGTTGTTCTTTTTTTTTCTTTCTAATTTTTGCATGAGAGCAAACTGGTGTAGCTAGCTGGATTATGCAGCCATGAATCAGGAAGTAGCATATTCAGTTTTGCTAATAGAAAATAAATGTATTAAAAACTTTAAAAACTGCATAATAAGTGCTTGTTCGTGTTTGGTTTTATCTAAACTTTGTTTGTATGATTGAGGGCATATTTACTTGGTTCTTTTCTCTAAACTGTGCTTGGAACATTCGTTTTTATGATCTAAAATTGCCTCCCTGTGATGATGCAGGTGCCCAGTTTGTGCTCGCTACCGAAGGAGCTCCATGTTGAAGAAGATTGAAGAGCACCAGTGTTAACACCAGGGCAGCTTGTAGAGCTTTTATATGTATAGAGCTTGTAAATGTATCACGTGTAGAGCTTGTAGAGCTTGTATATGTTAGAGCTTATTATGTGTAGAGGTTGTAAAGTATATGTTATTTGTACAATAGGAGTTACATCTTTGAATCGGCCGATAATATTTGGAGTATTATGTGTGTGTTTTGTTTGTGCCAATTTAAATACTGGTTATTTATTTACTTTTAAATTGAAATATGAAGAATATGAACTTGCTAGCTGGGATCCACGTACCTGAACCTGACATCTGGGACCCATTTGACTAGTGGACCTTTTTTATATTACAAAAAAACTAAAACTTTCTAGCAGAAAAGGCCACGAC
Organism: Aegilops bicornis; assembly: GCA_021605145.1. Classification (NCBI taxonomy): domain Eukaryota; kingdom Viridiplantae; phylum Streptophyta; class Magnoliopsida; order Poales; family Poaceae; genus Aegilops; species Aegilops bicornis. Next base: position 105,061,582 of record CM038674.1, read on the forward strand.
CCCAAAATGAGAAGGCTTAATTGTTGGGCTTGGCCCATCTACCTAGCCAAAATTAATATGAGAAAAAAACACAAATAGGACGAATTGTTGGGATAGGCCCATGTAGAAAATCGAATTGGACCGGGCTGAATCTTGTGCCACATCAGCTTGCCACGCTGGATGCCTACGTGGCCTGGGGAGGTTGCTAGTGACCAAAACGCCACAATGGACATATTTTGGTCATAAACGTCTTCGACCATTCCAGAAGAAAGGTCGCTATAGTCAGTTTACGACCGCCAGCTTTTGACCTTCTCTTTTTGGTCACAAAAAGGTCGCAAATGAAAAACCATGACCTTTCAGTGACCAATAGTGGTGGTCACAAGTTGACATATTTCTTGTAGTGCATGGTTAAATTTCATTCCAGAGATATGCTAATATTTCATTTAGATTAGTTGTTTTAGGAAATGAAAAAATGCATTCTCTATTCTCCCTGTTTTTGTCATCTTTAGTGTTTATTGTTTGTTCATACGTGTATTGTTATTGTCCCAACCATCCACTGGCCTGACTAGGGCGCGTCAGGGTGCACATTTAATTATCAGAATATGGTTTTGTTTTTATGGGGCCTGCATTTGTAATGGTTCATTAAGGTCACAGTTGAGCCACCTTCTGTATTTCAGAGGCTTATTGTGCTGCTACATGTTTGTGTATTTTATCCACTCACCCATTGAAGTGTAAATTCGAGTTCTTGAATTTTATTTCTTTGTTTCTTCTTTTTGGTAAGTGGGTGGGCTAATTGAGATATTTTCCTCTTGGTTTGTTGCAGCAATTGGATGCTTCAAAGGATTTGAATGTAGTTCATTGCAGGTGAGTCGTGAATCTGCAGCCTGCTACCATGTCTTTTCTCGCTGGACATACCCTTCCAACGGCGACGGTGATGACTGCTCCGCTCCTCTCCCGGCAAGGCATCGCTACCTCCCTCCTGCAAAGGTACGTGAAGACTGTCTTGGACTCTTTAGTGTTTTCCTCTTTTTTGTGGTGCTTAGTGCATATATCATTCCCTCATGCCAATTGTTTCTGAGAGAGAGAGAGAGAGAGAGAGAGAGAGAGAGAGAGAGAGAGAGAGAGAGAGAGAGAGAGAGAGATTGGGAGATTGGGAGTGCTTATGGGAAATGGTTACATTTTACAGCAAAAAATGTGTCTTTGTTGACCTATTTTGCTCGAGATTCAAAATTGTACCTCATACCTCAAGAATCACCGTGAGTTGCTTCCCTTTTTCTATTTCCAATAATGTCATCTTTGCAACTTTAGGTTGTGCGTGGGCACATGTTTTTTGGACAACTGCATGAGAGAAATGTTCCAATTAAACCAGAGAGTAGTACTTTCTTAGGGAGCTAGCAAAATGTTGTATAAAAGGAGATTTATGAGATTTTATTCCTAAAATTTTTAAAGGTATTTTGTCTTTTAGATTTCTCTATATCTGCTGAAGGCTTGTATTGCCATATAAGGCCGAATTCAGCAAGTAAGAAAGAAGAGCTATTAATTGATAGTGTCACGGTTTGATCCAGTTCGAGCTCCTCTGCCCTCCCTGAGCCCGGTGATGATTTGCATAGTCAGCCCTCCCCGCACGATGGTGGGCGAAGGAGGTGCACGTCTCTGACGACTTTGCCGTGCCTCCCCTGGTTCCGTGCTGGTCGACGGCGAGGTCCCACCAGTGAGCTTTCTTCCTTGATTGCCTTTCTGTTACTGTGATTCAGTTTGTGATGTTCTGCTGCTCATCTAGGTTGATGATGGAGCCGGGATCTGAAGTTGGAGCATGCCCTTTTGTCGGAGTCGACATTCTCTCCTCCACAAACGTCGTTGTCACGAGCCCAAGTAGCTTGGTTGGGTATCGAAGGCGTTGGTAGACCTAATGGGTCCATCTCTTTTTCTCATAAAAAAGGCACGAGTTATCTATATTTTGTCTCTGTTCCAGTAGTTCTATACTTTTCCTGCTAATTTCTAAGTCCTGATGGCCATAAATAAGATTGTGTGTTTTTCTATTTTTTGAACAAGGTTCACCAATCACCAGAAATGAAATATGTACATGTATTGCAGTGAAGTTAAATAAGTTTATGTAACTTAGATTTTTGTGCGGGTATGTAACTTAGTTTAAATATTGATTTACTGATACACACTACTTATTACATGATCATTAGCCATATAATGCTACTAGATGTGGTGTCTGACATCGCCTTGTATTCTTTGGTTTTAATTAGGTAAACTGGAGCAAGGTATACACCCTGTTCAAATAATAATGAAAAATGTTGTCGTCTGTTCAAGTAATAATAGACTCCCTTAGCTTTTATTTGTTCTGCTTGAAATTTCAGCAACAAAGAGATTATGTTATATCTTTTTTTTGGTGAGCGGGTGAGCTAATTTGGCAATTTTCCTCTTGGTCTATGCAGAAATTGGACGCTTCAAAGGATTTGAATGGAGTTTATTGTAGGTGTGTGTGATAAGCTGCAACCTCACATGCATCATTAGCTTCCCTGATCCTGCAACATGTATTCTTCATGTTTTGTATCTTGCCAGGTTTGATTATTTCTTGGCTTAGAGTAGCGGCGCAAGTAGAGAGAGAGGCCAGGGTTACTCACGTGTCATGATAGATTGCTTCAGGAGCAGCTCGATCTAAACCAATGTCTAAAATGCTGAATCTCCCAATAAAGTGGTACTGCATATCTCAGGTTCACTCAGCATCTTATACCTCAACCAGAATTCAGCTACTAAACACATCCAGTTAGTCCGAGAATAATTCTGAACCTCTGCTTTTTCTCTCTGCAGTGTGAACTGATAGACGCAGGATGACAAAGTTGTGAACTAAGCAGCAAAAGGAGGGCAATAGCTCGATGGCGTCATAGCTATCGCCACCTTCAGCGTCCAGGAACCAGGCAAAACGCCACAGTTAATGTCAGCGGCGACGAGCGAGTGGGCGGCGACATCATGAACCATGTCATGATGATTAGATCGGCGACGTGATCGTTGCGATGGACAATGCCAAGGATTAGTTCTTTTTTGTCGATTGTCGAGTGGAATTCTATGTCAATCTTTTTCTGAAAACTTCTGTTTTGTTGATTCAAAATATTTAGTAACTTGTGAATTTTGGTATCTTTTGTAAGTAAATGTCAGTGTCAAAGTGTCTTTTGTATATTTCAAGTAATTCTCATCAGGTTGCCAACAAACTTATTATTATGGTGGTGTTCTAAACCTCGAAACTTTTGGTGCTTTATGCTACGTATCATATGAAATGCATCAATGGGCAAGCCACACTTCCTACACTAACCTAAACCATGCTTCCTACTAACCGATCATTACCTGCTTGACAACATCGTTGGGACCGGCACCCCGTGACATGGCATGCTGTCAAGTGGTTATCTTTGGTCTTGCTTCTTTTACAAGTTAATGTTTCTTCTTTCTTTTATTTTGTTTTCTTGTTTGAATACGTATGCGAAATGAGGAGTCCTATTAACTTGAGCATTATCTGCTTACCAAAGCGTTAGGACTGGCATCCTCACGCCAAGGCGTGAACCCGATCTAGTCGTACGTTAACAGGCCAGGTCATCCAGCTTTCCTGTGCTCCATACGATACGATAGGCGGAGGGACAGGGGGAAGGCCATGGTGCGGTGTTCACGCAATTTATGGCGTGGAAGGTGCGGCGTCGCTGCCCTTCCGATTGTAGTGGTCGTCCATTTCTGGTTGACCACGTCCTCTCCCATGTTGGTGATGCTACTTTATGCTCCGTCTATTTGATCATCTTATTTTCGTGGTGGCAGAGGCGACAGGAGGTGAAGCAATGGTGCAGCGGCCGTGGGCGATGACGAGAGGAGTAGGAGGCAGCGGCTACCTCAACAGCGAAGGTGCGGAGGAGGTGGGCCTAAGCCAGTGCTCGCCTACCTCCTCGTGGTTCTGTCTAATACAACTTCTTAGCTTAGGGAGGACGGAGGCGAGGTCTAGAAGAAGACATGAGAGCAATTAAGTGTCCACCACCGCAGACCTTGATTTAATTGAACAAGTGAGACTCCGTTCAGAATTGTTTGTAGGATTCCGGCATGGTATGGTTTTTATGTTCTACTCCAGGTCTCTCAAGATCTTGGCGATTTGTGTCGTGGATGCAGATGTTCACGTGCATTCAACTGCTAAGCTCCAAATTAAAGGACTCTCTAATTATTCTGGGTATGTGATTACTTGCTAAGATAAAGAAACATTGATAATCCACGATATTTGCTTGCTTTTGGTACACAAATTTTCCCCTGTTGCATGCCATTTCTTTATTAGCTCTCTGCTGGCAGTCTTACATGCTAATGTGATCTCTGGACTGTTTTCATGTCAATTTATAATTTATGTGTGACATATATGGAGTTTTGCTTTGATTGATATAACAAAGAAACAATGATGTCCTATAGTTCTAGATAAATTGTACCTGATACCAATTTCATTTGCGACATAAGAAATCTTTGCCTGCTTTGATGCTGGGCGGGCCAAAGATCTGCCCTCACGGGGGTGCATCCACTTCTTCCCCTGTCTAGGTTGGCTAGGGGAATTCGTCGCATTTGGCATGCAGTTAGGACAATTGTTTTCCCTTCTTTTTGGTGGGATTGTTCCATGGATAGATTAGGTCATAATTTACAAATTTAAGAATGGTGTTTCGTTTTTTATATCTAAAAAGAATATCGTAGGGGTCATATATATAACTTTTGTTATTATATTTTCAACAGGCTTTGGCGATTTGCACACTTTCTCTTGGATTTACTTGGGCACTCTTCATAGTTTCTATGAATTTATTTTGATACAAGTATCTGATAAAAATATATTGTTTTGCTATGTATTTGATGATTTCTAAATTTATGTCATTATTATACATCTAGAGAAATATATTCTCTTTAGACTACCACGTCCTTGGGTTGGAACATGGATTTGCTTATGTGGTGGGGCTGCCCGAAAGAGGCTGTGACGTACCATGCTGCATCGCCATGCATGATATAATAAGCGGCTACCGAGAAGGTTACAACCAGCCACCGACACACGGGCAGGGTTGTGACACAGCACTGCATTCTCTGGTCTATGTTGTGTTCTCATGTCTTTTCTCCGATAACATTTTTTTGCACTTCAATTTTAAAAAGAGAAAGAAGAAGAAGAAAGGGTAAATTGTTGTATACTTTTGATATTTATTACACGATCTCTTTGACTCTTCGATGCTTGCTAGCTGGGCATGTCCTCTTGTTCACTCTAAAATTATATATCGTTTCAAGCTATTTACAAAATCTTATAAAAATAGTTTGATGTTCAAAATTATGAGTTTATGGCTGAAATTATGATGAAATGGGCCTAGGTTCTGTGAGATCTTACTAAACTCGAATTCATTGCACCGAATTACATCGTTTGATATGTGCTATTTTAGATTTCATTATTTGCTATGTCCATCTAAATATCTTATTTAAAAAAATCATTTTCTTTTTAACATTTACGGGCGCGGCAACGCGCGCCATCATGTTCTAGTGTGACCGTACAACCCGGTGTACCCAGGGTGCCCCAAAACGTTGGAGACATGCAATGCATGGCGCCTCAACTTATTTGAGACTTGGTTAGTGATACAATTTCTTTGTATTTACATATCAGTTGTGACATACATATTTTAGGGAACACTGTATTTATGTCCTCATGAACATAAGATACCCAATTTGAGGCCACGTACTCTCTCTGTAAAGAAATATAAGAGCGTTTAGATCACTACTTTACCAGTTTGTGAATAGATGAACTAATTATCATATTCTTGTTTGCAATTACTATGTCACACTACTTTGTACAAAGATAATTAGTGAAAGTGTCTTTCAGTGATTTCTTAATTAGTTTCCCTGTGCATTATGACGTACACTGTTCTAACACAGATTACAATGATGTCCATGTAGAGCTCAGAAATTTGTGTTTTAAACATAGACATATACATACTTGCTCTGTCATTCTGAAGCTTATTGTTCTTGAAACAGCTTTCCCCGTGATTTATAAATAAAGCAACCAACACGTCCATACAACAAGTTCAAGTGCCGTACCAGAAATAAAATAACCTGATGGGGCGAACAACATAAACATGCCCAAAAGAAAGATAAAAGAAAGAGGATAAAAGACCACCAATGACCACTCCACGCTCCACGGGCACAAATGTCCGTCCGAACAAGATGCTCATATGGCCATAGTGGGCCTCCATGGACACCAACACCATCAGTTCCGAGCAGATAACAAACATGTTGGGGAACTCCATACACAACGGAGACATGCCTACTCATTTGACAAGCGAGAAAGTGGGTCACCTCCATTGCTAATAGAGATAGAAAGGCCATTGTGAATATCATACTTGATCCACTGGATGTACATCTAGAATTGCGAACCCTCCCTACGCTCATAGGCAAGGAGGGGTCATCCCTGTAGATACTCTGCTTCAATAAGTTGCAACCATAAACCCCCCATCCCGAGGAAGGATCCGTTAGACAAATCTTAGCATAAACGCCACATTCATGTGACGCAAGAATGTCTATCCCTCCCAAGTCCTTTGGCATGTAGATATCATCCAACTTGACCATATGATACTTTTGCCGGACGTTGCTTGCCAGGAACCGGAGGTGTCCTTATCAAATGAGATATACACCCCCTCCGGCAGGATATACAAGCCCACCATATACATGGGGAGACTAGATAGGGACCAGTAACAAGAACTGTCTTGCTCCCTTTGGTGTAAAACGACCGCACACCATGGCTCCGACCTAGACTTGCCTGGCCCTTGAATCAGATTGTGACATCCATAAGTACGCAATGGGGCAAGGACGACAACCTTCAGTTCAAATTGTTCGCAATCCACTAGTCGTCATCCGAGTACATAAAAAAGCCACAAGTTCGCTCTTGTCGAAGTTGATCTTCAAACCAGACATGGCTTCGTAGAACAGAAGAAGGAACTTGATGTTGATAATATCAAGATCCGAGCCCTCCACCATTATCATGGTATGATCCACATATTCAATGCGTGACACCACCATTAGGAATAATATGCCCAACCACATGAGAACTCTGACCGGCCATCCTATCCTTATCCAGCATAGCCTCAATGGCGTCGACCACAAGGTTAAAGAGGAGGGGCCAAATAAGACCATCGTGCCTCAACCCACAAGAGGACCAAAAAGGGGGGCACCTCCCCATTAACTTTAATCATGATGCAACCGCTCCTAATCAATTGCATGATCAACGAGCACCAACATTCATCGAACCTGCTTCACTCAAGAACTAAGCGAATGAAGGACCAGTCTACACGGTCGTAGGCCTTTGGATAATCTAATTGGAGGAAAATGACCTTTATGTCGGCGCACCCTAACTTCATGAACTATTTCATGAAGAGCGAGAGGATCCCGTCATTGATAATGCGGACTACGGGGAAGCGGACTAGTATGGGCCTGATAGGCATTCCACCACCGTCCACCAGGGCAAAGCGTGTTGCTCACACCTTGGAAAGAGAACCCACCTTTTGAGGCTTCTTGTTGTGAGATGGTTGAATCAGTGAAAGTATTTGGAAGATGAATCTGAGTTATCTTAGTCAATTAGTGGTGACCCTAAATGCATTCTGAAAACAGATCTACGTAAGTATTTTGATGTACAGTTAAATTATCTTTTAAGTCGCATACTTATTTAAAAAATAAAATGGATGCAATATATATCACGTGCTTAATGTTGGATTGTTGGGTACAATTGATATTTAGCCACATGCATGTATGTCCTTCCTTCAACATACCCTCGCTGCATGCTCTATGTAGCACAGTTCATTAATTTGTGGTAAGGAGAAACCGTACGCTAGGGAAAATGTGGTAATCTATCAACTTGAACTTCACAAAGTTAATTACCTAAACTGAAAAGTAAAGCCGGAAACCCCATGCAATATATATCTGTCACCTGCTCATGTAGATTTTCTATGGCTTTCCCGGTGAAAAAGGTCTTACTTTTCTGTACTAGCAAGAACGGTTCTAATGTTATATCTGTAACTTTAGGTGCTAATGGATCCTAGAATATCAAGTACCATGGTTTTGCAAGAGTATCCGAACACAAGCATACACCATACTAAATTTTGTTAGGCTGGAACAAGTGCAATAGATAACAGTTAAACATGAGTCAGAAGAACAGAACACATGTTGAATAATATATGTAACAATTTAAGCCTGAATGCACAGTCATTCTAATAGTAGTTTGATTTTTCATCGAATCTAATGAATGCAAGAATTCAAGTGAATAACAGTCACTCTAATAGTAGTTCCATGACATGAGTTTCATTCCATGGAAAGAACCTTAACCTGATCATCATGTATTGATTAATTTTGTCGGTCTTGTATGTACTGAGTTTACTTGTTCATCTCTCCGTTTTGGAGATTAGGCTTACGAGGCAACGCGGAAGTAAGGCGTGCTCTCAGCTAACAATATTGAACGGCCTATGAATGTGCCCACTGCTATGGAGATCATCATCTTAGTTTCTTGGGCTATTTGCACTATAAAGAATGACTTCGTCTTTAAACGCATCACCCCAAGCCTATATACTTGCAGGAGTAAATTCAAAGAGGAACACAAATGGATAATTTTCAGAGTAAACAGGAAGGAATACGATCGCTTTGAAGACTGGATCAAGGCTTTTAGATGAATTTGCTCTTGCTGTTGTATTTAATTATTTTTCTTTTCTTAGGTTCTTTCTTCTCTACTTAGGGCTTTTATAGTTATTCTTTCATTCTTTTGGACCTTACATTTGTATTATTTATTTGAAAATAAGTAAAAAAAAAAGTACACAACAGAGTCCTATTGTTCGCCTTAAAGAAACGGCCACATTTCCATCACGCAATACATTTGAGAGGGGACTAGCAGGTCGCACCATAGCGGTTTGGGTTAATTATGGGCTAGCTTCACGCATCCTAACAATATGTATGTTGAATTCAAGGTGGGCACGAGTGTTAGAAGCCTAGCTACTTCATGCTCGGTGTTATGTGGTCCAAATAAATAGATCGATATGTAGCGCTTTGATTTACATGTAGAAGTCATGCCCTACTACCACGGTAGCTGGTACATAAGATCGGCCTCAAGTGTTCACCTTCTTCACTCATATCACATTTCTTTCTTTTCAAAGGATGGGTTTGGAAGGCCTCGGGATTAAGGGGTATGCTAATAAACCGAACCTAGGGGACATGACGCAACCATATACTATGGGTGTCATGTCCTTCAATCGTCAACCGCACTGGCTTCTCTCACAGTTCACCATGGTGTATGTGTAGCCGCCTCCCTACTTCCTACAGGTAGCTGCAGCCAGCCCCTCCGGCTAAAAAAAAAACCGGCCCGCTCTACTCCATGCCACCAATTCTCATCATGCATGTCCCAACTGGGCTAATTCCCTTTATTGTACTCAGTATATAACGAGTTGAACTTTGTATCTAAACTGGCACGAAACTATAAAAATTACCTGGTATTTCTCCTCCTAGCCTCCGAAGTTTGGATCATTTACAACAAGGCGGGCATACATCAACGAAAAGTTCTAACTGGGAACTATGTCATGGGGCAGTACTTAACGTGTGTGCATGGAAATGATGCATCTCTAGAAAATTACAAGACCCAACTCTATAAAACCATGGGTGTTGGAGTAGTTATTCCAAAGCTGGAAGAACAAGATAGGAGTTTTTTTTTTCTTTTTAGCGATGCATGGTCGGAGTATTGAACTAAACCTGATGAACACAACTGGCTCATCTTAACTTTCATGTTGGCAATTGAATCAACTTAGTTTTGTTCCTTCCTTAGCTATCTAGCCTTGGGACACATGTTCCTTTTATTATAGGGTCTTCTACTCCGATCCAACACCGTGTTGGCACTTGGCACAAACATAAAGTTTCAGACTCTGTCTGTTAAATGTTGTTCAAACAGAGGCTCTCTTCAGAATTAGGAGCAAGAACACAAAAAAGAAACAGGAGCGACATATGTAATTGCGTGCCTCACTCTTGAGTCTTGACATAGCTCCACTCCTTGTTTTACACGCTGATTTCTTCGGCGATGCATTAGACAATGTGTAATTGTGAAGGACGAAGAGTAAGGCAAGAAATGACAATTTTATTCCGTTTTATTTGTTCATGGGCCCTTGGCCAGTCGGACTTCTATCTTCCTACAATGGAGAGTAAATCCCATTCTAGGTCCACTGTAGCTTGTGCTAAAGCCCGGGAACCACTGAAGTGCACAACATTATGAAGAAATTATTTCGTGATTACTTCATTTACTCATTTGGACATTTTGCCAAACTTGGATTTAGACCCTGCTGTTTGCAGCAAGGGGGAGTTGATTCTACTTGATGTCCAGTTTTTTTGTTGTAAAGAAGATCAAAAGGCATTAGATGTATTTTATTATGTATGCAAAGAAGATGATGTTCTCAGCACCAGCGGTACTCTGTTACCTTCAAATAAAGCAGGGCCCTGAGGGCTCTTTTTCGGGGGGGAAAGCTACACCTTATTGGAGGACAAATATTTTTTTCACACTACATTCAGTACAAGGACCATATATAACCCTTGTGGGCTGGAACGGTGCGAAGCCCTCTAGACACTGACGCAAATTCATAGCTTCTGTCGATGTCTATGTGCATTTCCAATCATTCCTAGTCGGATTAAGTATTTGGGTGAACAGGATAACACATATATACAAACAGTTTGTCCACCTACATCAGTTAACTGCATCCAGTGCAGGTGGAGTCGTATGTTCATAGTATTATTTGGAGAAAGGGATGCAAAATTCTGAGTTGGTCGAGTGTAAGTTAGTTTTTAGAGAAAAGGCCATAGCCCGACTTTATAGATAAAACCATTAGGCAGAGTTAACAAGGACCCAGACAACCACCACACAAATGCTAAAGTAACAAGCCAGAACACGAAGAAGGAAGTCTACGTACATGGCTCCCAGGCCAGTACACGGCACGCAGGCCGGAAGAAGAAAAGATAACGAAGCAACGCAACGACGTCTACGGGTCCGCTTGGTTTGGAAGGATGGAGATAGCAGAATTTCGGATCTTGGCCAACATGGCGTCAAATGCATCCCTGTCCTCCTCCTTAGTCAATAATCTCCACTGCTGCAGGAATATACAAGTCTTAAATAAGCAATCAGCAGGCTTAGCAGGAAAAACATGTTCGATAGTGAATTTATTCCTTGTCGTCCATAAGGACCAACACATGGCAGCAAAGCCGACCCAAAACAGTCTCCTTTGGGCCCCAACCAAAGAATTAACCAAGGCTCGTAAGTCCGCAAAGGAGGTCGGAGCCCAGGAGACATGCAACCAAGATCTGATACATCACCAAAACAGCTTAGCCAGGACGCAGTTAAAAAAATATGAGGAGTATCTTCTCTCGTCCCACAAAGAACACAGCAATCAGAGCCCGGACCATTATGTTTACGGATTTGGTCACCCGTAGGAAGGCGCCCACGAGAGGCTTGCCAGAGAAACACCTTAATCTTAGGGGGGATGCAGGCTTTCCATATCCACTTAAATTTGGAGGTGATGGATCCCTCAATAAGTTTGCTATACAAGGATTTAACCGAGAAGCGGCCAGAGGGGGAATGGGGCCACACAACTGAGTCTTCCTCCTCCGAGAGCGGAGGGAAGAGGGCATCAAGACGCTGCCAGTCTTCCAACTCTACAGGAGAGAGAGAGAGAGCGACGCAGCTGAAGGTCCCAATTATTCGACGCAAGCTCAGAAATAGAAATCTGGGGGTTTGGACAATAAGAGTATAAAACAAGGAAAGAAGAGGTCAGAGAGGCCCCGCACCACCAATCAAGCCAGAACCTAGTAGATTTCCCATTGCCAACAACAAACTTGACAAGGCCTTGAAAGGTAGGCCGAAGTTTAACAAGATCGCGCCAAAATTGAGATGCCCCAGATGCACGGGCAAACATAGGGCTGCAAGAAGGGAAATACTTCGCCTTTAAGATGCTGAACCACAAAGGCTTGTCCTGGGGAATGTTCATGATCTTCCACCACCATTTGATGATCACGCATTTGTTCATAACCAGAGTGTTAATGATGCCCAGCCCCCCAAGGCTTTTGGGCTTACATATGGTGTCCCATTTAACCAAGCGATACTTACGCTTGTTATCTGCCGCGTTCCAATAAAAGGCCCCTCTATGTTTGTCAAAACCAGCATGAGTGCTCATAGAAAGGAGGTAGAACCCCATCAGGAACATAGGGAGGGAGGAGAGGCAGGCGTTAATTAAGGCCACTTTGCCCGCCTGAGTATTATATCTGCCCCTCCAGGGCATCACACGATTCCCGACCTTGGTCACCACAGGAGCAAAGTCCTTGGCATAGAGCTTGTCAGAAGTGATAGGCAGCCCCAGATACTTAATAGGAAAAGACCCCAGAGAGCAGTTTAGTAAGCGTGCCACCCATAAGGCTTCGACGTCAGAAACACCCGTGACAATAACTTCGCTTTTAGAGAAATTAATCTTAAGCCCCGAAAGAGCTTAGAAATAGAGGAGAAGAAACTTGAGATTGCCGATGCAAAGATCATTAAGTCCACCAAGATGATAGTGTCGTCAGCATACTGAAGATGCGTAATTCCTTCCGGAATGAGGTGGGAACTAACAGGAGAGATATGACCGGCCTCCGCGGCCCTAGATAGGATGTTAGAGAGGGCGTCCATAGCGGTTAAAAAGAATGGGCGAGGCCGGGTCGCCTTGGCGCAGGCCCCTAGAGTTTTTAAAGAAGTTACTAATATGCCCATTAACATTAATAGCAGTATGACCCCCCATGACCAACTGCATGATACGGTGCACCACCCCACTGTCAAACCCTTTTGCAAGGAGGACTTGTCTCAGGAAACCCCAATTAACCGAATCGTAGGCCTTTTCAAAATCTAATTTGAGTATAACTGCCTTGTTCCCAGATTTGTGAATATCATGAATGATTTCGTGGAGACAGAGAACTCCGTCCAAGATGAAGCGCCCCTTGATAAAAGCCGACTGAGTATGAGACAGGGTGCGATGGGCCACTGGGGTAAGGCGAGTGGCCAGACATTTGGCAGGGAACTTGGCAAAGTTATTAATAAGCGCGATAGGTCTAAATTGGGTAATTAAGTCAGCACCCTTAATCTTGGGAATAAGAGAGATAACCTCGTAATTCAGCCTGGAGATATCAATTGTGCCCAGGCAGTAACCTTGAATAACTTGGTAGATAAGATTTTTAAGAATAGGCCAAAACTTTTTAAAGAAGGGGATAGAAAACCCATCCGGGCCAGAGGCAGAATTGGGGTTGGCCTTCGTAATAGCAGAGAAAATTTCCTCTTCAGAATAGGGGATCATCAAGTCCGAATTTTCGTCCTGAGAAACCAAGGATTCCTGGTTCCAAAAGTTAGCAGCAAGCCTGAAACCCTGGTCAGGCTTGGCGGAGAGAAGGGAAGAAAAGAAAGAGACCACGTGGTTGAGGATGACGCCCTGGTCAGAAATACGTACCCCATCAATAATCAGGCTATCAATTAGACATCTGCGCCGTCTCCCATTCGCAATAGCAAAGAAATAAGCGGAGGGAGAATCCCCTTTAAGGAGCCAATTGGACGCGCCCCTCTGGCGCTAGTAGATCTCGTTAAGCCGATGCAAGTGCATCAACGCACGTTCAAGGGAGAATCAGAGGGACCAATCAGAATCAGAGAGGCCAGATGCATCCGCCCGAGCATCAAGGACCTCAATCTCGGACAAAATAAGGGCCTTCTCCCTGCGTTCCTGAGCCGAATAGTTCCGGGACCATCCCCGAAGAAATTTGCGAAGCAAGGCCGAACAGAAATGCCAATCATCATGGGTCCAAAGGAACGATGAGGAGCAGAAAGAGTTGCACTGATTTTAGACCCCAGGAGGTCACAGAAACCCTCAATCTGGAGCCAAGAGGCATCAAACTGAAATCTAGAAGGCGAGGAAATAGATTGATTTCCAACGTCAAGAATCAGAGGGGCATGATCCGAACCCACAATAGCCTTAGATCTAAGCGTCGCGAGCGGGAAAAGAGAATCCCAATTTGAGCAAACAAGAACCCGGTCTAGGACGGAACGGATAGGAGAAGGTTGGTGGTTAGTCCAAGTGAACCTAGAGCCCAACCTAGGGATCTCACGCAAAGCGCAAGAGCTTATGAAGTCATTGAAGGCGTCAGCCAGGGCCCACGAGAAATTACTAGTGTTCTTGTTCGTGGAGGAGCGTATCAAGTTGAAATCACCACCAATCACCAAGGGGAGCGAGCAGGCTTCTACTTTGATGGAGAGTTCGTCCAGAAAGATGGGAGAGAGGGAGTGATCGGCCGGGCCATACACGACCATAAATTCCTAGAGAGCATTAAGCTCACGATGGAAAAGCATAGTGCTAGCCCAAAAGATACCATGATCAAAAGCAACAAAATAAAAAACATCCCGTTTCGAGCCTATTAGAATGCCACCAGAATGGCCCGAGGAGGGCAAGAAGTTCCAATCAAACCAATCCGCCCCCGCGATAGAAGAGAGCTCATGAGGAGAGAAAGAGGATCTTAAGGTTTCAATCAAGCCTATCAGTTCGATATTGTTCCCCCTGACCAAATCTTTAATTTGGTCTCGGCGTCCCCGAGCGCCGAAACCTCTGATGTTCCAGAAGAGGGCTTTCATTTATAAGAGAGGTTTTTGATGCGCAAACTCGACCTGCAGGGAGACAAGCAGGATTTAGCATGTTTAGAAGCCCCCTTTTTCACCTGGGTCCCAGCCCCACCACCAGCGGCCACCGCCTCCGAAACCCCACCAGCCACAACTGGAGGGGCAGGAGGAGTAGCAGCCACTTCCTTAGCCTTAGCCAAAGCCGCCTGAGCCACTTCATTATCCCTAATAAGAGCAATCAGAGAAGAGGGAGAGCCATGGTTGTGATCGAGAATAATACCCGCGTCTACGAGTACCTTAGTCAAGTGATCATCCGAGAGGGAGGGTAGAACAAGCCTAGTAGGTGAGGAAGAAACATGAACCAACTGAGCAGGAGAAGGAGGGGTACCTGAAGCGGGGAGGTCCCGAGCCGCCGCGCGTCGAGCCGCCTTGTCGACCACCCTCATGCCACTGTCCCGGATCCGCCCGCTCTTGCAAGCCGTAGAAGATGGGGACCGGTTCGGAGAAGATCGCACCGCAGCCGGAGAGGACATACCCGCCACATCACCCAGATCACTGTCAAGACGGCGGCATGCACTACAGCAGAGCTTGCCGTTCGAGGAGGCCCGACTTCGAGCAGAGAACTTGCGGACAGAGGATTTGCGCTTGGAGGAGGGGACCGACGCCACACGACGCGGGGAGGCAGGTAGGTCTTCAATACCCGAGAGCGACGGGGAGCCCGGCCGAACAGGAAGGTTGGAACAGACTCCCGACACAGGGGTACCAGCAGGCGGAGCAACAGGGGCAGACTGAACAGGTGCAGACTCCATCTGATCCTTCCCACCGCTCCCGTTATTAGGGGCATTCTCCTTGAAAAGCTCACGACTTTCAGAACCCATGCCATCCCATTCAGACGTAGTAAAGTGAGGAAGCGAGCCCCCAATAAGGTTGCCAGCATTACCAGCATCATCAGCATGACGATCAGCAGCGGGAGGGGGGGGGGGGTGGTGAGGAACGGGAAGGAGCAGATCCCTCCACACGCACCCGAAGCCTGAAGCCATCCGCAGCAGGGAACACATCAACACTGCCATGAACACATGAGGGGTCAACCGCCCAGATCTTGAGACGCACCGGTCCAAGGACAACCAAGGAGTCATGATCCACCAAGATAGGTTTACCAATGAGAATGCCAAAAGCCATGACAAATTCAATAGAGCGGAGGGAAGGAGGGATGTCATCAACCAAAACCCAGATCTCAGAGAGGGGGGAGATTGGCTTCGCCCCATTGGCAGCAGCTTTAACCGAAACGACCAATTGATTCAGAGGGAGGGTGAAGCTCGTGCAAGAGGAAATCATCTTGAGACTACTTTTCGAAGGGAAGACCACTGCAAAATCAAAGTCAGAGAGCTTTCGGATCTGCCAGTCCCATCCTCCTTCATCCCATAACTGCAGTTCATCCTGGAGGTTTGGGGAGAGATCTTGTGGTCTTTGACCGTGATGATGGCAGCATTAGAGAGAGCTGGGGCCACTGAGACATGTGGAATCTCACAATCCAGCGCGAAGAAAAAACATCCAGGAAGCCCTTGGCCAAAGTGCACAAACGAAGCAAGTTTGTGGCGGTTGTTGCAGTTCACTATGAGGTGTCCATCCTCACAGTAGATCAAGCAGAAGGGGGGATTGAAACAGCGCGACTGGAAATGCCTAGGTTGGTGGCAGGCGAAGCAGGTGAGGTTGGGTTTAGGTGGTTGGTTGGACGGGGGAGGAGGGCGGGACGGAAGGGGAGGGGGAGGAGGGGGAAGGATACCATCGCCCAAAGCACCAGAAGACGAACCCGGGCCCGACGACGGGAACCGGCGACCAGGGCCGCCGAAGCCGCCGCCCCCACGGCCCAGCGAGCGCCCGCCGAAACCAGAAGACGAGGACGGAGCACGGCCGCCGCCGCGAGCCAAAGGACCAGGGCCAGGCGGGGGAGGAGGGGGGGACGGGCCGCAGGGCCAGATCCACCTGATGAAGTCATATACCTAGGGTAGGGTCATGGACCTGTCCAAGATACCCTCCCCAAGGGCATCCTTAGAATAAACTGCCTACCAGTCGACCTGGTAGGTTTCCACTCGACAGATTCAAAGAAACTCGACCATGAAGACCCACTCGACCACCAGGAGTCCAAGAGCCACTCGGTGTCCAAACGGTCTGTAGATTAAGTAGTCTTTATGGTCATGATGACACTTTATGTAAGGAGTTACCAGTAACGCCTATCCTTAATGTACCTTAAACCCTCCACTACGTTGGCTGGCTGGGGTCCTGGCGCACTCTATATAAGCCAGCCCCCTCCACAGGTAGAAGGGTTCGCACCCCTGTAATTCATACGCATATAATCCAGTCGGCCGCCTCCGGGCTCCGAGACGTAGGGCTGTTACTTCCTCCGAGAAGGGCCTGAACTCGTAAAACCCGTACGTACCAACTACTCCATAGCTAGTACCTTGCCTCTCCATACCTACCCCCCATTCTACTGTCAGACTTAGAACCACGACAGTTGGCGCCCACCGTGGGGCAGGTGTTCTAGCGATTTGTTGGAGAAGTTGGGATTCTTTCGATCTCCTACATCATGGTTTCAGGTGGAGTTTTTGTCGAGGGCTGCGAGATCCGTCTCGATGCGCTCACGTTCATCGCCGATGACTCCGCTTGGCTTCAGGAGGATCCTCTAGACGTCGACGCGCTCCCTGTCCGCGGGGCAGCGCACTTTTCAGCGTCGTCCATGGCGTCCTCCTCAACAACCGTCGACCCAAGATGGGTCGGTTCTTGTGCCGTCCTCACTCCCGATCTCCCGGGCGCAAACGCTCCGGTCGGTCGAGGCTTCAGCGGTGGGTGAGACATGCGGTGGCTCGCCAATCGGCCACTTCCCAAGTTGCGGCAATCGAGCCCGGCGAATCTCTCTACGGCATGTTCGATCATCGACCGGCTCATGAGACTGCATCCGAGTGCGATAGCAGCGATCCGGCAGCAGAGGTTCTGATGGTCGATGGACCACGCAGTCCTCCTGGATATCCCCGCACCGACGGAGGCGACGGTGGAGGTGATCCGGCGCAAGATCACGAAGAGTACCGACCCGAGCCCCTCACTTCGCTGCTGAGGGAGGAACTTCGCCGCCGAAACATGGATACACTTCACACTCCAATCATTGGAGAAACTCCCGAGGCTCGTGCCTTGGAGGATGCGCGCTTGGCCAACTTGGCTGAATGCACTCGACTGGAGAACCTCCAGCGAGTTCTCGACGAGCGCACGCGACCACGGGTTCCAGAATCCAGCCGACGTCAGCTCTTTCCACAACCAACTCAGGTATATCGAACTCTGATTCAGAATTTAGCAGCTGCAGCCCGTATAGCAGAGTCGATTCAGCCTTCCCAGTCGGAGGCGGGTAGAGGTTTGCGAAAGATCAGAGATTTACTCCGGGCAGCAGGAGATCAAAATTCAGTCGTATCACGATCCGGAACAGGATTCACAAAGCAGATCCGTCCATCGCGAATTCAGTCCGATCGGCCCATAGTCCAAGATCGCCCCGAGGCGTGAGGAACGTGGAGGCCAGCGTGATGATCAGTACAGGAATCGCGAGCCGTATGAACACCGATTCGATCGCAATGATCGACGTCGAGTGCCCACCCCTCCCCCAAGGGGTGGATCATACGCTCCTCGGCAACAAGATGAGAGACGCCAGCACAATGCTGGGCGAAGGGTTCCAGTCGACCCCAGAGAGCCAGGCTTTGATGCAAGATCCATCATCGTTCAAGGCTTGGTCGACAGGAACAGAGCTAACCGAGAAGGTCATGACAGAGATGTTCCCTCCAATAGCAGAGTTCATGTCTCAGGCCCAGAGTGTTTTAGCAGGGCCATCAGAGCCGCAGTGATTCCTCCCAACTTCAGGTTGGCGACTGGAGTCAGTAAGTTCACCGGTGAGTCCAAGCCTGACACTTGGCTTGAGGACTACGGAGTGGCTGTTCAGATTAGCGGCGGCAACGATGAGGTAGCTACAAAGCATTTGCCCCTTATGTTGGAGGGTTCGGCCAGAGCATGGTTGAATCAGTTAGCACCCAACAGTATTTACACTTGGGAGGATCTGGCCCGAGTGTTTGTCAGGACATTTGAAGGGACTTGCAAGCGTCCAACAGGATTAACAGAGCTGCAGTCATGTGTGTAGAAGTCGAATGAAACTTTGAGAGATTACATCCAGAGATGGATAACCTTGCACCACACAGTTGAGAATGTGTCTGATCACCAGGCAGTCTGTGCTTTCAAGGAAGGTGTCATGAACAGAGAGTTGAGTTTGAAATTCGGTCGGACAGGAGATATGACCTGAGTCGGATGATGGAGATTGCCACCAAGTATGCTAATGGTGAAGAAGAAGATCGGCTCCGGAGTGGTAAGTACAAGTCAGCCGCTAATGAAGCCGACGGAGGAAATTCCAGTCGGAAGCAGAGGCGCAAAGCCGAGTCAGCCGCTCCCGGAGAAGCCTTGGCTGTGACCCCAGGAAAGTTCAAGGGGAAACCCAAGGGTCCGTGGAACCCCAAGAAGGTGAAAGACCAAGATGGGAATGATGTGTTGGACTTGCCATGTCACATTCACACGAAGAAAGATGAAGAGCCTTGATTCAACAGTTCCAAGGGAAGCAACCCAAGGATAAGGAAAAGGGGTCGGATAAAGCTGAGGACAAAGAATATAGTGATGGTGGATACCCCCAGGTCAATTCCACCCTGATGATTTTTGCTGACGTTGAAAGCAAAAGTCGACTGAAAGTTATCAACCGAGAAGTGAAGTCGCTCCGGCGACACCCAATTATCTGAAATGGTCCCAGACCACCATCACATTCGACCAGTCCGATCATCCGACACACATTGCCACCCCTGGGAGGCAAGCGTTGGTGGTCGACCCAGTCGTCGAAGGCACTCGACTGACCAAAGTTTTGATGGATGGCGGCGGGCCTGAACATCTTGTATGCAGAGACGTTGAAAGGGATGGGCATTCTGATGTCCAGAATTAGCACTAGTAACATGAGTTTCCACAGAGTCATTCCTAGAAAGAAGGCTGAGTCACTCGGTCAAATTGCTCTTGATGTGGTTTTTGGTGATTCGAAGCATTTCCGCAAAGAAAAGTTGACCTTTGAGGTCGTGGATTTCCAGAGCGCTTATCACGCTATTTTGGGAAGGCCGGCGTATGCCCGTTTCATGGCCCGACCATGTTATGTGTACCTCAAGCTGAAGATGCCCGGCCCCAACGGTGTGATCACTATCACTGGCAATCGGAAGAAAGCGGAAGAGTGTTTCCAGAAAGGATCTAGGATTGCTGATGCTCAGATGGCAGTGGTAGAATTGCAAGAATATCAGAAGACTGCAGATCCGAATGATTTGTTGCGAGCCAAGAAGCCCGCTACAGAGTCGGCATTTCAGTCGTCCGGTGAGACGAAGCAGGTTCATATTCACCCTACCGACCCCAATGCTGCTCCAACCAACATCTCAACAACACTCGACTCTAAATAGGAAGAAGCGCTCATCCAGTTCCTCCATGAGAACTGGGACATCTTTGCATGGAAGCCTGCTGACATGCCGGGTGTTCCTGTGGAGCTGGCTGAGCACCGTCTGAAGTCGACTCAAAAGTCAAACCTGTCAAAGAACATCTTGACGGTCCGCCGTCCAGAAGAGAAAGGCCATAGGTGAGGAGGTGGCTCGGCTCTTAGCAGCAGAGTTTATCCGAGAAATTTACCACTCCGAGTGGCTCGCCAATGTGGTCATGGTCCCTAAGAAGGACAATTCACTTCGCATGGCATCGACTTCAAACATATCAATCAGGCCTGCCCAAAAGATCATTTTCCTCTCCCCCGCATCGACCAAATAGTCGAATCGACTGCGGGATGTGAGCGGTTGTCTTTTTTAGACGCATATTCCGGGTACCATCAGATCCGTCTGTATGGACCCGACGAGATCAAAACAGCTTTCATCACTCCATTCGGGTGCTTCTATTATGTCACCATGCTATTCGGCCTCAAGAATGCCGGAGCCACGTTCATGAGGATGATTTAGAAATGTTAACTCACTCAAATCAGCCAGAATGTGGAAGCATACATGGATGCCATTGTGGTCAAGTCACGGAAAGGTTCCGACCTGTTGACTGACCTTGCTGAAACATTTGCCAATCTCAGGAGGTATGGTATCAAGCTTAATCCATCAAAGTGCACATTCGGAGTTCCTGGTGGAAAGTTACTCGGTTTTCGTTTACGAGCGAGGAATCGGCGCTAACCCAGAAAAATTGGCACTATTCTCCGAATGAAACGCATACTGTGCGTGTAACGATGTCCGAAGCTTACTTGGATGCTTGGCGCTTTAAGTCGATTCATCTCTCGCCTCGGTGAAAAGGCATTGCCTCTTTACCGGTCGATGAAGAAGCCAGAAAAGTTTGAGTGGACTCCTGAAGCTGATGCAGCGTTTGCAGAGCTCAAAGCTCTGCTCTCCACCCAGCCGGTGCTTGCTGCCCCAATCAGCAAAGAGCCGTTGCTGCTTTACATTGCAGCCACAGGACAAGTCGTCAGTACAGTACTTACGGTCGAGTTGGAAGAGGAAGGAAAAGCCTTCAAAGTTCAGCGCCCAGTATATTATCTTTCTGAAGTGTTAACCCCATCGAAGCAAAGATACCCTCATTATCAGAAGCTTGTGTATGGGATTTATATGACCGCAAAGAAGGTTGCTCACTACTTCTCTGATCATTCCATTACAAGCCGTGACGCCCGTTATCGAGAGATTCTGCACTGTAGAGGCATAACTGGTCGAGTGGCGAAATGGGCGATTGAACTTCTTCCCTTGATATCAAGTTTGAGGCAAAGAAAGCCATCAAGTCCCAAGCAATAGCAGATTTCATCGCCGAGTGGATTGCACAATGATGACCGACTCAAGTTCACTCGAACCTTTGGACTATGTTCTTTGATGGTTCCAAGATGGTGAATGGTTCCGTGCTTTGAGGTAGTATTGGTTTCCTCGAGGAGATAAGCTCAGATATGTGCTCCAGATTCACTTTGATTCTTCCAACAATGAAGCAGAATACGAAGCACTGTTGTATGGGTTGCGTATGGCCATTTCACTCAGCGTCCGTCGCCTCATGGTCTATGGCGACTCAGATCTGGTGGTTAATCAGGTGATGAAGGAGTGGGACGTCAGAAGTCCAGCCATGACTGGCTACTGTAATGCAGTGAGGAAGTTGGAAAAGAAGTTTGAGGGGTTAGAGCTCCATCACATACCTCAACTGAAAAATCAAGCCGCTGATGATTTGGCGAAAATAGGGTCCAAGAGGGAAGCCATTCCCAGTGATGTGTTTTTGGAGCACATCCGCACACCATCGATTCAAGAGGATCCTTTCACTGAAGAAGCTCCACAGCCAAAAAGTGCCACTGATCCGACTGAAGTTGAGGTCCCAGCGGTGGTCGACCTAGTCATGGAAGTCGTGGTCATCACTCCTGACTGGACTGTACTGTACATCGCATACATCCTGAGGAAAGAGCTCCCGGAAAATGAAGAAGAGGCTAGACAGATCGTCCGTCGATCCAAGGCCTTTACTGTGATCAAGGGACAGTTATTCAGAAAGCGTGACCGAGTTAGCCGTAAGTGCATAACGCCGTAAGAAGGTCGATAATCCTTGATGATATCCACTCGGGGACCTGTGGTCGACATGCGTCCTCTCGGACCATCGTGGCTAAAGCATACCGGCGGGATTTTATCGCCAAAGGCAAATGAAATGGCAAAGGAAATAGTCGACAAATGTGAAGGATGTCAGTTCTACTCCAATATGTCACAAAAGCCCACCTCAACATTGAAGACCATTCCACTCGTCTGGCCTTTCGCTGTTTGGGGGTTGGATATGATTGGACCGCTGAGAAGTGGCAGGTGTGGTTTCACTCATTTGATTGTGGCGATCGACAAGTTCACGAAGTGGATCAAGCTAAACCTATCAAGAACCTTGATGCGTGCCTTCTTTGTCGGTTTAAATCGGAGAATTGATATTCAGATATGGAGTTCCGCATAGCATCATCACGGACAATGGGTCAAATTTCGATTCCGACAAGTTCAAAGCCTTTTGCGCCTCTCAGGGCACGCGAGTCGACTATGCTTCAGTCGCTCACCCACAGTCGAATGGACAAGCTGAACGAGCCAATGGTCTAATTCTCAAAGGACTGAAACCTCGACTGATGCGTGATCTCAAGCATGCAGCAGGAGCGTGGGTTGACGAACTTCCGTCGGTTCTTTGGGGATTGAGGACCACTCCTAATCGCTCAATCGAGAACTCCATTCTTTATGGTCTATGGAGCTGAAGCAGTTCTGCCGAGTGACCTGCTTCACAATGCCCCCCGAGTCGAACTCTACTCTGAAGCTGAAGCAGAGCAAGCCCGTCAAGATGCAGTCGACCTCCTTGAAGAGGAGAGAGAGATGGCCCTGATCCGCTCGACCATCTATCAGCAGGACTTGCGTCGATTCCACGCCAGAAATGTGAAGACCCGAGCCTTTCAGGAAGGAGATCTGGTCCTCCGAGTGGATCAACAAACCACACAAGCTCGCTCCCACTTGGGAAGGTCCTTCATCGTCACCAGAGTTCTTCACAAGGGGGCTTACCATCTTTACAACGTCGAACGCCAGATCGATGAGCCTCGGGCATGGAATGCGGAGCTGCTCCGCCCCTTTTACACTTAAGAGCTCACTCGGGTGAGATGTAATAAAAGTACCTCTATAGTTTGTCTATCTAAATCAAGAAGATTATAATTTTCCCAGCGATTGTTATTACTTTTTGTTAAAATCCCCCCCCCCTAGTGGGTGACTTAGCTGCGAATCCGTTTCGCCTAAGTTTGTAAAAAAAAATCCTTACCGAGTGGCGAGCCAGCCTCTCACTCGGGGGTTTAGCTGCGAATCCGTTTCGCCTAAGTATTTAAAATCCTACCGAGTGGTGAGCCAGCCTCCCACTCGGAGGCTTAGCTGCAGTCCAAGTACTCGCCTAAGTGTTTAAAATCCTACCGAGTGGTGAGCCAGCCTCCCACTCGGAGGCTTAGCTGCAGTCCAAGTATTCGCCTAAGTGTTTAAAATCCTACCGAGTGGTGAGCCAGACTCCCACTCGGGGGCTTAGCTGCAGTTCAAGTACTCGCCTAAGTATTTAGTACAATGTGCACTTTGCAAGGACGACGAGGTACAGGTCGACTGTTGCCTTCCCCTTCAAAGCTACGACACAAAAATCCTCCTTGGAGGCTTAGCTGCAGTCCAGTACTCGCCTAAGTTTGAAAAATCCTACCGAGTGGAGAGCAAACCTCCCACTCGGGGGCTTAGCTACAAGACAAAGACTAGCTAAGTTTGAAAAATCCTATCGAGTGGAGAGCAAACCTCCCACTCGGGGCCTAGCTGCAGTCCAAGATTAGCCTAAGTTTGAAAATCCCACCGAGTGGAGAGAAACCTCCCACTGGGGCTTAGCTGCAGTCCAGTACTCGCCTAAGTTTGAAAAATCCTACCGAGTGGAGTGCAAACCTCCCACTCGGGGGCTTAGCTGCAGTCCAGTACTCGCCTAAGTTTGAAAAATCCTACAGAGTGGAGAGCAAACCTCCCACTCGGGGGCTTAGCTGCAGTCTAGTACTCGCCTAAGTTTGAAAAATCCTACCGAGTGGAGAGCAATCCTCCCACTCGGGGGCCTAGCTGATCCGATGCCTAGCCTAAGTTTTGAAAATCCTACCGAGTGGAGAGCAAACCTCCCACTCGGAGGCTTAGCTACAGCCTAGAAATTGCCTAAGTTTGAAAACATACCGATCCGCAAGGACGACGAGGTGCAGGTCAACTACTACCTTCTCCTTCGGAGCTGCGCCACAAGTACAACGTGCGCTCCATCCCAATCCGCAAGGACACGAGGTACACATCGACTGCTTCCTTCTCCTGCACCTACAAGAGCCATAAAGTGTTGGTCGACTGGATCCACCTCAGAGCTGCATCTCAAACATTGAAGCATAATCCGAGTGAAGAGCAAAGTTCACTCGAAGGCAAACAAAAGCATATTTTGACGATAAATAAAGTTCGGATAGCATCCTAAGGATGCAGAAGTACCCAGGCCTCAAGCCTGCCCAAGTTTATCGGTTACAAAAATCACTCGGCATTCTGAGGAAAATTTAAGGTAGAGCATAAAAGTTTTTTACTCCTCAGGTGGAGGACTGAAAGGAGCCACAAACTGGTCAAGGTCGATCCCATCGGCGATCCGGGTGGCAGCGGCGATGAAAGTTTCCATGAAAGATTGGAAATCATACTTCTTGGTGTTGGCAACTCTAAGGGCCGACAGCTTTTCCTCCCGCGCTTCCTTGCAGTGGACACGAACCAGAGACAGAGCAACATCAGCACCGCACCTGGCAGAAGACTTTTTCCATTCTTGCACTCGACTTGGAACCTCATTCACCGAGTCATTATGACTCAAGGTCATTCTGAAGCGTCTGGTCCGGCCAGAGGGTTGAGTCGATCCGTGACACCGCAACTTTCAGTCGAGCGAGATAGTCCACCACACCAGCGATGCGAGACTCCAGTCGGAGCACGTTCATAGCGGCTTCATCCTTCACGGGGGAGTTGATGGGGTCCAGGCTTGTCTCCACTCGACTGGTCTCCTCTTCGAAGTTCTGACAGAATTCTGCAAATACGACTCAAGTTCAAGCTAATGGTTCTATGGTGAGTCGATGATGACAAGTCAGTCGAATAAGAGGAATTACCTTCAAGCATGAGGAATAGCTTCTTGGCGAGCCCTCCCAGATAAACCTCCAGATCGTTCCTCCTCCCCGCCAGTTTGCCAACCTTGTCAGTCAGAGCGACTTTGTCATTCTTCAGTCGGCTAGCCTCCTTGTTGGCCGCGTCGAGAGCAGCCTTCAGTTTGGTATTCTCCTCTTCGAGTTTTCCGACTGAGGCCAGTTTCTCTTCCGTGAGCTTTGTTTTCTCCAAAGCCGCCTTCTGTGCCTCTGCAAGGTCGTGGTCTTTCTTCTTCAGAGCCTCCTCCAGTTTGTCTGCCAAATAACAATAAGTCCAGAGTTCAGAATGAGTAGAAAGAGAAAGACAGTCGTCAAGTTCTCACCAGCCATACCTTTTGCTTCGTCTCTCGCCTTTTGCAAGTTCTCCTGAGCAAGCTTCAAGTCAAGGTTAAGCTGGATCTGCTTGTTCTCCAATCCGGTATAGCGGGCCACGAGCTCGCAAGATTTCTGCGAAGAGTCAATCGACAAAACATCAAAGACAGGTCACTTTCGAGTGACTAAAGAAAAATCGTAGCATTTCTAAGACTACAGTCGAATTAAAACATTCGACAGTAGTCTCGGGGACTACACCCAGTGGGTGCACTCAGCGTGCCCCCACTGGCTTTACCAATTCGGTTCGACCAGTCGACCGAAAGAGGCAAAAAGGTTATGATCCTAAAACATAGCTAATCGTCGCCAGTCAGTGTAAAAAAGTTCTTAGACTATAGTCGATCGCCCGCGATCCACCATAGTCTCGGGACTACACCCAGTGGGTGCACTCAGCGATGCCCCACCGGTTCCAAAGATCCATTGGACATGGCGGACCAGACCGAGTGAAGAAGTTCAAAGTATAAAGACTATAGTCGATCGCCATGATCCACCATAGTCTCGGGACTACACCAGTGGGTGCACTCAGCGTGCCCCACCAGTTCAAAATTCTATCGACACACCCACCCGGTGGGTGTACAGATCTGAATATGCAAATCTTCAGAAAGAAGAAATTTCAGGTAGCATATCCTAACAGAACAAGCAACTTACTTGGACATTGCTCTGAAGAGCCGAGCTTGCATCATAAGCCGCCTGGCAGGCTTCCTGGACCACCTTCACTTGCTCCATCAAGATCCCTGCCTGGCGTATGGCCTCCTTGGCAGCACTCACTTGGTCTTCCGGGACGTGGTGTGTGGCAAAAAGGGATGGCGGGTCAGCAGTCGACGACGAAGGCCGGACACTTGTCAGCGGCACAACGAAGGACACAGAAGTCCGAGTGGTGTCGCCTCCCTCGTGAACTAGCGTCTCAGGCAGTGATACAACTAGAGTAGCCTTGCCAGCAGGCACCTTTTTGTCCTTCCTCTTCCTCAGCGGTGTTTCATAGTCGTCATCAGGGAGATCAATGACATGAGGTGGAACTACAAGTAAGATTCAAAGGTAAAAACGGAAATCCAATCGACCGTAAAGCAAAACTGCAGAGATCATACCAAGGTTGGAGGTGGCGGCATCTTCCATTTCCTGATCCTCGTGCTTACTTGAGGTCACGGAGGTGGCAGCACTGCAAATTTCAGAAGTCAATTGATCAGTCAAAACGAGTCGACCAAAAGTGCACTCATGGTAGACAGGAAAACGCTAGTTTTGCTGATTACCCGGAAATGGTGGGAATGACCATCCTCATCTTGGGCAAGGCCTTCGCCGGCTTTGATGACGTTGTTCGGGGTTGCTTTGGCGATTTCTCAGTTGGCACTGGAGAAGTCGTCCGAGTGCGCTTCGTCGACCGCCCGATGGGCGCGATAGCCTTACCCCGCTCGACCACCAGATCATGCGTCAGCTTGGATCGCCTTTCCGAGTGGGGTGGATCCACGTCTCCTTCCTCTTCCTCCTCCTCCTCCTCTTCATCAGAACTGTCGTTTTCCTCAGACTCCCATTCCTCCTGGCTTTCGCCTCCGCTTCCTTTTTCTTCTTCGACTGGTTCTTGCGCCCCGTTGGGCATCGAGTACATCTCAGTGGTGACCTAGAAGGCAGCAAAACAAGACGAAACTCAGTCGATAGATTCGCAGCAGAACAGTGCAAATGCAACTGGATCACAGTCGGAGATAAGTGGTCATACCTGGTCTGGTTCGTAAGTTTGGTCGAGTGGTGGGATACTCCTAGCCCCGCGAGGGTTATCCTTGTTCCCTGTGATGGCAGTCATCCACCTCTCCAATGTGGCGTCGTCGACCTCCTGCAGGTGGACCAGTGGTGTCCTCAGTACCAGAGTACATCCACATCGGGTGACCTCGGTATTGGAGCGGCTGAATGCGCCGTCGAAGGAAAACCTCCAGAAGATCCATGCCGGTCACTCTGTCGCGAATGAGATGGACTACACGCTCCATCAACAACTTAACCTGGGCCTTCTCCTCCGGAAGCACCTTCAGAGAGGACGGCTTGTTCACTCGATTCATGGAGAAAGGAGGGGGTCCAGTCGACTGCCCTGGCGTCGACTGGTCTTGGCAGTAAAACCAGGTCGACTGCCACCCTCTGACTGAATCGGGAAGAATCATGGCTGGAAAGGCACTTTTACCCCTCATCTGGACCCCAAGACCCCCACACATTAGGATTACTTGGGTTCTTTCATCATTTAGACTAGCCTTTTTCACCGTCTAAGAGCGACAAGTGAATATGTGTTTGAAGAGGCCCCAGTGTGGTCGACAACCCAAGAAGTTTTCGCACAAAGACACGAAAGCGGCGAGATAGGCAATGGAGTTGGGTGTACAGTGATGGAGTTGTGCTCCAAAGAAGTTCAGAAAACCCCGAAAGAAAAGATTAAACGGAAGAGAAAATCCACGATCCACATGGGTGGCTAAGAGGACGCACTCACCCTCTTGAGGCTGCGGCTGCCACTCTGTCCCCGGAAGCCTTGCTGACCCGTGGGGGATCAATCCCTCGTTGGCCAGGTCGTTGAGGTCTTTTTGGGTGATGGTCGAGCGGATCCAATCTCCCTGGACCCAACCTTGCGGCAGGCTGGACCGCGACGAGGATCCGCCCCGACTGGGCGCTCTCCCCTTCGCCTTCGCCGTCGCCTTCTTCGCCCGCTCCAAGGCCACCGTCTTCTCCTTTACCATTGTCGCTGGTGGAGCAGGAGCGGGGCAGCAACGCTGAGCAGGTTACGGGCGCGGCGGATGAATCTGAGGACGGAGGAGGGGAAAATGAGGGCGCACTGTTCAAAATACCCCCGCCCGGCGCCTTATATGAAGTCGCTTCCGAGTGGCTGACTGGTAGGCCCGGGCAATCCTGTCAAACCCCACAACAGTCGCGCGTGCGATACGTGGCGAGAAAGGTGGCACGGAGATCGAGGCGTCCTTGCCTTATCCATCCGAGTGCCACGGCCTTCTCCGCTTCGCGCGCTTCCCGAAATTCGAATCCCACTAAATCCGCTAACAGCAGAGCAACTTGTCAGACGGCAGATTTCCTCCGATCCGTCGCTCGGAAATCTCCAAGTTCATAAAGTTCACTCGACAAATGTAGAGAATGGATCAAAGGCGATCGAAAGAAAAGTTGACACCGTCCACCGAAAGGTCACCGATCCGAATAAAAGCACACTCGCAGCTCGAAAAGCAGGTCGGAAAGATTATCAACTCCTTCCTCACTCAAACCTCGATCCATTCGGGGGCTAATGATGAAGTAATATACCTAGGGTAGGGTCATGGACCTGTCCAAGATACCCCCCCAAGGGCATCCTTAGAATAAACTGCCTACCAGTCGACCTGGTAGGTTTCCACTCGACAGATTCAAAGACACTCGACCATGAAGACCCACTCGACCACCAGGAGTCCAAGAGCCACTCGGTGTCCAAACGGTCTGTATATTAAGTAGTATTTATTGTCATGATGACACTTTATGTAAAGCGTTACCCGAACGCCTAGCCTTAATGTACCTTAAACCCTCCGCTTCGTGGGCTGGCTGGGGTCCTGGCGCACTCTATATAAGCCACCCCCCTCCACAGGTAGAAGGGTTCACACCCCTGTAATTCATACGCATATAATCCAGTTGACCGCCTCCGGGCTCCGAGACGTAGGGCTGTTACTTCCTCCGAGAAGGGCCTGAAC
Organism: Aegilops bicornis; assembly: GCA_021605145.1. NCBI lineage: Eukaryota > Viridiplantae > Streptophyta > Magnoliopsida > Poales > Poaceae > Aegilops > Aegilops bicornis. The sequence continues at coordinate 105,091,058 of CM038674.1, forward strand.
TCGTAAAATCGTGCGTACCAACTACTCCATAGCTAGTACCTTGCCTCTCCATACCTACCCCCCATTCTACTGTCGGACTTAGAACCACGACACCACCAGCCGCCGCCGCGGTCTCCCAAGGATCGGCCCCAGATCCGCCCGATCCAGGGGCCACAGATCCAGAACCAGCCGCAGCCGACCCCGACGCCCCAGCCTCGCGCTCGCGGGCCCCTTGAAGGCGAGCCGCCTGCTCAGCCTCAAGCTGGGAGCGAAGGGAAACCTCGAGCTCCAGATCGGCGGCCCCATCGCCCACGTCCTCCCGCCGCCGCTTTTGGCCAGAGAACGCCTCGCTGGACGACCCACGCGAGCGATCCATGGTGACAACCGCTGCGAAGGGGAGGAAGAGAGGTGGAGGAGGAGGGGATCTGCGAAAGGAGGGGATGCGGAGACGGTAGCGGCGCAGGTCAGAAAGAGAGGCTGGGAACCCTAGAAATGGGGGAGGCGAGCCCTTACGAACCCATAAATACCCCGAAGACGCCAGGCCGGCCGGGGGGGAAGCGTGGGCCCGGCCAGACAAGACGGGCAGAGGAGCGAGGGCCGAGCCAGGCCCAGGCCCAAAGACAGAAAGAGGGGGGAAATCAGAAAAGGACGATAATACCGGAGGCCCAACACAGACATCCGGCCCAGAACAACCCAACAGAGGTGGAGCGGGGGGCCCACGAACCTCCCGCTCCGGAGCCGGATCTAGGGTTAGGGGGGGATGCGCCAGGACCAAGCTCAACTCCGGCCCCGCCGCAGCCGCCGGCGACAGGGAGCGCGAAGAGCGAGCCAGGCCAGCCGAACGAGGAGCCACACCCCCAGGGGCCACGCGGCCCGGCGAGGAGAGCGCCTCCGAGCGCTTCCCACGCCGACCGCGCCGCACCTGGAACCAGCCCGAGCTCCCAGCCTCCACACAGATCACCGGACGCCCCCGCCTGGAAGCGAACTCATTTAACTGGCAGCCACCGGCGCACCAGCCAAAAGCAGATCCGCCGGAAGAGAGACCAGGGGGGGGGGGAGGGAAAGAGACCTCCTCCACGTCGAGATCCGAATCCGCCACTTCTGACGACAAAGCCCAGAACTTGTTCCGAGACCCAGAGACAGAGTTGGATCGAGAGAGGGGCGCCGTGCAGGGCGAGGAGGGGGGGGGGAGGCGGAGCAAAGGACCGGCGACGAGAGGAGAGGGGGCGGAGGGAGCGACGAGCCATGGGATCGGACGGACGGGGAAGGAGAGGACGGGGAGGAAGGGAGGAGAGAGAGAGCCATCTTCCTTATCGCCGCCGCTGAGTTAAGTTAGTTCGCATGGCACCATCCTACATTTAGGCTTGGGAAGCATCAGAAGCATTGGTATCTGAGCACGCAACGTTCGACTTCCTAGTACTCGAGTTCCTAGCACGTAGCTCGGACGTCATCGCCGACTGCTCAAGTACAATAGGTTGGCGTCCTGGTGCTGGCCATGCAGCCTGGTTTGTCCACTGTGCGGCAAGGTGCTGGAGGCGGCTAACCAGAATCCCAGGGCTTGCAGGTTCTAAATGTTTGGCGTATCCATTGCTGCCGTTGCTACGAAGCCTATGTTTGCCCCTGACGCACCATACTAACAGGCAACATGTACTTTGTCGACTGGTGAAGCTCCACGTGAGGCCCCATGCCACCCGTCGATAGGGCTAGGCCGAAAGGGGCGGCCACGTACACATGTGAAAACTTGCGAATTTGTTAGAGCTAGTATAGTATGGACTAGTGTTAGTGTCTTGATCAATGAGGCTATGTTAGCACGGGCCGTGACCAACTTGGCAAGTGGCTTCCTCACCATTTCGGTCCCAGGGTACCATAAAAGAGCTCCCGGTAAAGAACCTTGTTTGCCTTTCCTTCTCTGATAGAATTGACAGTGCGCCTGCCAAGCATTTGCAAAATATGATTCATCCGACGGACCTCGACAGCCCAACCCTAGCTGCCCCTTCTCCTCCCTAGCCGCCCCTCCTTCTCCCTCCTCCTCCCTAGCCGCCCCTCCTCCTCTTCCCTTCCTCGCTGCCGCCGCCTCGCAAGTCCGGGGCGCCAAGGATGGTGGCGGCGGGGCCTCGGTTGCCCTGTCTCTGCGCGGGGAACCCCGGATCTGGAGCGGTGGCTTCATTGGCAAGGCACGGCCGGCTAGCAGCCGTGCGGGCGGTGGATCTGGCGTCCCGGCCGCGTGGGCGGCCGGATCCGGTGGTCGTTGGCGGCCGCCGGCGGTTTCTGTGGTGGCCGGTGCGCGCGATCTGGCTACCCCTAGCTGCCCCTCCTCCTCCCTAGCCGCCCCTCCTCCCATGTTTGGCGTGCGGGCCAACCTCGTCGGGCCGCGCTTCCTTGGATCGCCGGTTCTGTACAGGAGGCGCTGCTGGTGGCAGGATCTAGTTCGGAAGAAATCCCTGGTCGGCCATCACCGGCCGCGTCGACGGCGACGCCTGAGGGCGCCGTTCACCTCCTTGGAGGCGTCGGTATGGACTGATCCCCTCACTCCCCCTTCCCCTAGGTCTTCCGGGCGAAAGCCCTAACTTTATTGGGCGGCGACGGCGCTCACGGCGCCGTTCCCTTTTTAAAGGCACTGCTTTGGGAACCTTGGGGCTGGGTGGTGCTTGTGGATGGTGGGCGACGGCGGTGGTGCAGACCTATCCTAGCATGGATCTGCGTCCGTTGCTTGGAGATGGACTCCCGTAGGTGGAGGTCGTCGTTTGGCGTCAAGGTGGCGTCGATGGCGGAGGTACCTACCAAGGTTGGCAACTCAATCTGCTCTGAAGATGGACTAGTGGAAGATGGCGGCGACGACACATGTGAGTGCGTCAGACCGGTTTGTGCCCCGGACCCGGTATGTGGCTCGGTCGGGGCCTCCGGCTTTAGATGTTAGGCTTAGGTGAGAGGTCTGGGTATTTCGCCCAGCTTGCACCCCTTCATCATATGGATTGGAGTAGCGGCAGATGTTGACAAGATGACGGATTCATGCATATTGTTGTACTATTTTGTAAGGTCCTCGAGAATAATCAATAAAATGGCCGTATGCATCTCCCAGATGCAGAGGCCGGGGGTCATCCTCCTTTTCTAAAAAAAGAAAAATCCGACGGACCTCGATATAAACTTCAAAAGTACATTATCTCAAAAAGAAATTGCTCTGTATTTGGCCTGTCTCGAAGAATTAGCAAATCATATGTTACAGTTATGAGGTAGTCTGATATAGAAATCCACACAAACTAGTGCTACCACTAATTCGAATAACATGTTAAAATTGGCTTTATCGATCTTGTAGAGCAAAGTGTGAATTAATCTGTGTGTTATGTAGGTTATTTTGTCCAGTTAATCCACGATCACTTCAAAGTACTTATCAAATTTCACAACCTGCCAAAATAAAATTAAAGATATAGGCAACCTAGAGTTCGGAGAAACAAACTGTATTAATAATTAATGCGAGGGCATCAGTTAATGCATATGTGTACTATGTACATAGGATGTAGCTCTATAATTTGCCCAGCTCTATAAATTTCAAACAATGGACTATAGTTTCGGAAAAGCTAATGCAACCATCTAGGAGTCCTTTTTTCAGTAATGTTTGTCAGAGAATTAAACGAAACAGAATGAACAGAACGGTCTCCGCATTCCATGCTTGCGACCGCATCACCTTACTTTTGGTGCCTCGGTGCATTTTAGGTCCAGATAGCTAGCCTTGGGAGGCCACTGGGAGCTTAGGTACAGTATCACATTCCCGTCAGGTGTTTAACTGCTGCTCCACTGGAGGCTCCTCTTTAGAAGCTACACAAGAGCATCAACAAAGAGAATGATAAGCACCCCAGGTGCATTGGTGTAGTCACTATAATCATGTACTGGTTGTGGACGCTCTAGATGAATTAAGCATTTAAACTTTGGAGTTATGACATAGTTGTCAACACCAAAACCCTTCTAGCATATTAAAAGGGATGTTCCCCTCCCGAAACCACCCACCAAAGGCGACTCTAATTGAGATTTTCTTCCCTCCTTTGGAAGTCGCCGATGGCTAGCCCCTAAAACCGAAAGCTTATGGAAATCAACCTCGAGGCCGCTCCTTACATCCACCTCCAACGAGACCCCTCCCTTTCCTCTCCCAGCCTATTTCAGAAGTTCTCTGCGGGCCATCAAGAGACTAAAGATACAACTCTCCTTGAGGACGTGTTTGGATATCATGACTTTGTGAGAGCCAAACTTCTGCCCCTTCCTAAAGAGGAAGGCAAGGAGCCGCTTGATCTAGGTCGTGATCCATGTTCAGAGTCTCATCCGATCCCCAACATTAAGGGCCATGGAGAACAAGAGGAATCATGGGTTCCATTTCCTTTTGAGGAGAAGATATTGTACCCAACTGGGAGTTATATGGAGAATAAAGATGGTATTTACAATCCCCTGTATGATCTGCCATTTCGCCAGGTGCTGGTGCTGCGGATCCCATATTCCCATCCACCTCTATGAGAAACCACGACGGTTCCATTACCACACACAGAAGGTGTCCGTCTATTTGCCTGATGGAACCGTCTGACTACCATTAGGGACAGTGCCCGTGTCCACAAGGGATGTGTCGGGAACCAAGCCTGTGGCCTGGAAAGGAGCTCGCCCTCGCTGTTGCGAGACCAGTGAAGACAACACTGCTTACCGAAATATCCGGGGCTCGCAAAACTGTGCAGGCAGCAATTCCTGGTTGTCGGACTCTTAATGCACCCGTCACGGTTTAGGTTTGAGTCCTTTTGGCTCAACCAGGCCGGCTTTCGGGATGCGGTCTCTGCTCGTTGGACTCTTGCTCGCGCTTCTCCTCATCGATTCATGTCCGCCGTTGACTCATGGCACTTCTGTGCCAAGCTTGTCCGCCAATTCATGAAGGGCTGGGGTGCTAATCTTGGCCGTGACCTCCACGAGCGTAAAAGATCTCACCTGTTGGCTATTCAAGCTCTGGACGCCCGGGCCGACTCCTCCGGGCTCTCCCCAGATGAGTGGATGCTGAGATATGATCTCGAGGATCAACTCTCCTCCATCTACACAGATGAGGAGGCATACTGGAGGTTGCGTGGTACCCAAAGATGGGTGCTCCGCGGCGATGCGAACAGTGCATATTTCAAGGCGGTTGTGAATGGCCAACGCCGGAGAAATTCCATCCACTGCTTGTAGGAGGATGACGCCCCCCTTGTCCACCACGCGGCCATTCGGACCCATCTAGACGGCTTCTACAAAGCCCTCTTTACCCCCACCCCTCGGGGTGGGGCTAGTCTCGCCCCCGACACTTGGACGAGGGTGGAGTTGGTTTCCGATGAGGCCAATGCGGCCCTTGTTGCCCCCTTCGCCGAAGAAGAGGTCCTCGCGGCCATTAAAGGAATGAGCCCCTCCTCGGCCCCGGGTCCGGATGGCTTGCCCGTTACGTTTTTTAAAACGTTCTGGCAGACAGTCAAACTTGAGGTCATGGCCCTATTTGAGGAGTTCTATTCGAGCTCTATGGACCTTGGACGCCTCAATTATGGGATCATTACCCTCATCCCAAAGGTTCCGGGCGCCTCTGATATTCGCCAGTTCCGTCCCATCACCGTGATTAACGTGATATTCCGGATCCTGGCCAAAGGGTACGCCAATAGGGTGACCCTGCTTGCTAACTCGATCACTCACCCGAACCAATCGGCCTTCATCCAAGGCCGGTTTATTTTAGATGGCGTGTTGGTCTTCCATGAAGTCCTTCACGAAGTTCGGGTGAAACAACATCGCGCTGTCTTCCTGAAGCTGGATTTTCATAAAGCTTATGATACTGTTCACTGGCCTTTCCTTCGGGAAGTGCTGCTGCGTAAGGGCTTTGACGACCGCTGGGTGACTCGCGTGATGCAATTAGTCTCCTGTGGGCGGACCGCGGTGAACATCAACGGCGAGATTGGGCCATACTTCCCCACTCTCTGTGGGGTGCGTCAGGGGGACCCGTGCTCTCCGTTCCTGTTCAACATGGTGGTCGATGCTCTGGCCGCCATCCTGGACAAAGCCAAGGGGGCCAGCCATATTCACGGCATTGTCCCCCACCTAGTCGAAGGGGGAGGGGTCTCCCTCCTTCAATACGCGGATGACACCATAATAATGGTTGAAGGTTCTACTCAGGACGTGGCTAACCTGAAGTTCCTCCTCCTGTGCTTCCAGCAGATGTCGGGCCTAACGATCAACTTCGATAAGAGCGAAGTGATGGTTCTTGGTTACCCTCCGGTGGAAGCTCAGGCTATCGCTGACCGACTTAACTGTCGGCTGGGTTCTTTCCCCACGACCTACCTGGGGATCCCCATTAGTGATTCGCGCCTCACCCTGGCGGACCTCCGCCCCACGGTGAACCGTATGCAACATCGCGTCGAGCCTTGGAAAGGGCGCTGGCTATCGAAGGCTGCGCGTGTGATTATCATCAACTCCTCACTCGCCAGCCTTCTTTGGTACCTCATGAGCTTTTATAGCCTCCATCAAACGCTGCACACGGAAATTGCCAAGTACCAATCCAGGTTCTACTGGGCTGGCGAGGATGACAGACAGAAGTACCATATGGTCAGTTGGCCGGACATATGTAAACCCAAGGACCAGGGGGGTCTGGGGATTTTGTCCTCCCGACGCATGAACATCGCCCTCCTGACCCGGTGGCTATGGCGTATTGCTAATGGTGACGGAGGGCTCTGGCTCACCATCATCCGGAACAAGTAGCTCCGTGGACAGCCTCTGGCTTTCTGTCAGCGTTCGGGAGGATCCCAGTTTTGGCAGACCGTCATTCAGCTGCTCCCTGTGCTTCACATTGGCTTGTCCATCTCGGTTGGGTCTGGGTCCGCGACCCTGTTCTGGTTTGATCGGTGGACCGGCGACACCCCTCTGGCCGCCCGCTTTCCCGAGCTCTTCGCCATTGCTATTGACCCTCGGGTCTCTGTTGAGACGGCCCTTATTGACTTAGGGCGCCTCGCGTTTCGCCGCCCTGTTGGCCCGCCCGAAGTGGCCGCCTGGGATGCCCTCCTCGAGGACATCGCCCTTCTCCCGATGAGTGTCACCGACACCCCGGACGCCATCTCTTGGCGCCTAGAATCTTCCGGACGCTTCTCTACTAAGTCCCCATACGCGGCCATCGCGCCTTCGCCCGCCCCCGAGCCCTTCAGTTTGATCTGGGATATCTGCCTGCCATTGAAGATTAGGATCTTCCTTTGGCAATGGATCCATGGACGCCTCCCCTGCGGAATCGAAGTCCTCAAGCGTAACGGACCTGGAGATCGGCTTTGCCCCATGTGCGGCACAGTGGAGGACGCTAACCACATCTTCTTCGCGTGCTCCACGGCCCAGTTTCTTTGGTCCAGTTTCCGCGAGACGGTTGGTGGACAGTGGTGCAATTCCAATTTCCCCGACCTTCTCGCACAGATCCATGTCTCCCCCCTCGCTACCGACATATCCGTTGGCTCTGCGTAGGGGTCCTCGCCTGGACGCTGTGGACTGTCCGTAATAAGCTTGTCATCCAAAAGGTCACTCTCAGACGTGCTACTGACGTCATTTTTAAAATGTGTGGGTACCTGCAGGTTTGGCGGCCGCTTAGCCGCCCTCAGGATCGGGACGTCATCAACACCCTCCTCGCCGACCTTCGATCGCTCGCCTTCCGCCTGGCGCCACCGCTTCTGCCGCCCCCCGGAGCCCGACTAGATGCAGTCGTTTATTTCTGTTCCAGGGCTTGTTGAGTTGTGCCCTCAGCATTAACCCCTATGGATCCTGTGTTTTGTGTGAACTTGGTGTGTGTGTGTGTTTGAACCTCTGTGGATTGTTGGTTTAGGCATGTGCTTTATAATATAAAGCGGGGCGAAAGCCTTTTTCGGTAATGTCCATTAGCTAGTGAGTTCCTGATCAACCACATCAACGGTGTCTTGAAGGTTCGTATGGCGTTGGGTGACCATCAGCTACAGCTAAGGAAGGACGCAAGTTTGTCCTAGAATGTTCAGAAGACGAAGATCGGCAACATATCACCAGGAGTCGCCCATGGCAGTATTGTGGCAACCCGTTCCTTGTTGCCAGCCTGTAGTCGGGGGTTGATCCTGCATCGGCTGTGTCCTCTCTCGTGCCGATGTGAGTTCAATTTCGGGCTGTTCCCTTCTATCTCTGTATAAAGGAGCTGGCCCGCAGCCTGGGTGAGCAGGTTGGGACTTCGGTGCTGATTGACCAACATGCGAGGGGCAACATCTGTGAAAACTTCCTCCATGTGAGATTGCAGCTTCCGCCTTCCGGTGTACACTGCTGACTGCTCTGCTAAAGGAGATCACACTGGCTGGCAAGATTACTCGAGAAGAGGTGACCGCCTTTCTTTCTACACTATGAAAGACTACAAAACTTTTTGTTTGTTTTGCGGCTTCATAGGGCATATAGAAGCCAGACGTGACCGTTCTTTCTCATGTATGTATTCGTAGCTCATCTCCTGGGGACTCTCAGTTTTGGGCGGGTCTAATGGCAACGAAGAAATATTTCTTTCACTAGGGTTCCTTCTCGATTAAGGATTGTTTGGAAATTAGATTCTGGGGGATAAAGTGGCTATGTAATGCCACACTTCAAGAACAATATCCAGCCCTATACAATATTGCGCGTCACAAGGGTGACACTATCGCCAAGGTTTTGGAATCATTTTCATCAAATGTTACATTCAGAAAAGACTTAATTGCACCTACACTACAATCATGGAACATACTGCCCCAGCGGTTAACAACAATACAATTGTCAGAAGGATCCGATGTCTCTCATTGGAACCTGCATGGGAATGGGCGATTCTCAGTGGGGTCTATGTATAGAGCTTTGATATAGTCTGATGTGCCAGTTAATAACACTAGTGCCGAACAGCGCAATAGCACCGGTTCGTAAGGCCCTTTAGTGTCGGTTCGGTAACCGGCACTAAAGTGTGGGCACTAAAGGCCCCCCCTTTAGTACTGGTTCAGCACGAACCGGTGCTAAAGGGCAACCACGTGGCACGGGCCAGCTCCGGGGGCAGGGAGCCCTTTAGTACCGGTTGATGACACCAACCGGTATTAAAAGGTTGGGGGGTTTTGGTTTTATGATTTCTTTTTTATTTAATTTTGTGTTTTTCATTTAATTCTTTTTCGTTTGCTGGTATTTTACGATGCTGCATATTGTACACGTTATGCATATATATAAATAGAATTTTTAGTAAAACCGATCATATATATATATATATATATATATATATATATATATATATATATATATATATATATATATATCATCGAATGTCTCACAACCACCATTAATTCACACATATATACACACATGTATATATATATGTACAATTAGCTAGCTATATACAATTTCTCCTAATTAGTGCCTTCGGAGCCAGTGGCATTAGCCTAATTGGTGTCTTTGGAGCACGATGACAATTGGAAGTGGTTCATGGGGGCGGTAGCGGGTAATAGTATTCTCCTTTGGGATCTATGACCTGATCGAGCAAAAATCCCGCTATTTTATCTTGAATTGCTTCTATGCGCTCCTCTGCTAGGAGCTGCTCCCGCACCTCTCTGAACTGTTAAGAAGGAGATCAATATGCATGTGTATTAGTTGTGTGACTAGATATCGATAATGGTGTAAAAATTGTGAATAGTGTTCTGACAAACGTACCCAGTCCTGTCTTTGAGATCTGCTCCTTTCGGACGCCATCATGCGAATGTTCTCGCAAACGTAGTATGCACACAGATCATTCCCCGGCGCCTGCTTCAGGGCCTTTACGAGAATGAAATTTGATCAGATAATAATTAATCAAACATGATAATTAAAGAGATGGCAGCCAGCTAGCTAGTACTACTTAATTACTTACCTTGGGTCGATACCATTTCAGCTTTCGTTTTCATTGGCCTGGAGTGACGCTGATGAACTTTGCCCAAGCCCTGCCCGCCGACAAAGAAAATGAATAAAGGGGTTATTAAATAGTTCATATCAGAAAATGACGAACTAAATAGACCAAGATATAGTTAATAATGATTGAAATTACCTATTGACTATCCCAAACAAGATGGTGTAGTCACTTTCTTTTTTAAATAGTGAGTCCAGTACTTCAACTGTTCCTTCATCAACTTTAATGATTAACAAGATCCAGTAGAACCTGCATGCACACATGTTTGCATGTCTTAATTAAGCGGGCATATGTAAGCAAAAACATGTAGCTAGCTAGTAGGCAAAAACAGAATTTGTAAGACAAGATAGTGTGACTCACTCGAAGTTGTTAGGAAGTAGTATATCTTCATTGGTATTGAGGCGCTTGAAGAACTCTTTTTTCATTTCATAAATCTTCATCCTGCATAATACCACAGAAAAGAATATAGTGAGGATAATTATAGGTAATGATTGATCAAAATGATCACTACAACTAGCTTGAGACTTAAATTACAGAAAGAAATCACTTACAGTCAATAGCAACTGACAATAGATTTGTCAAGTACGTCTTGATTGTATAACTGAAATAGTTCTGAATACTCAACGGATACAGCTTTCTGATACGTCTCCGTCGTATCTACTTTTCCAAACACTTTTGCCCTTGTTTTGGACTCTAACTTGTATGATTTGAATGAAACTAACACTACTAGAAAAACCACTACTAATGGCGCATCTAATTTGGCTATTAATGGCGCATCTGTGGTGCGCCATTAATAGCACGCCATTAGTAATTTTTACTAATGGCGCCCCAGGTTGTGCGCCATTTGTATCTGGTATACTATTGGCGCACCACCGGGTGCGCAATTATTTTTTGCGTGGGTGCGCATTTAGTATGCCCCCCGGGGGGCTTTTATACCCTGGTGCTTTGGAATACTATTGGCGCACCACCTCTGGATGCGCCATTAGTAACCGCGGCATACTAATGGCGCACTACCCAGTGATGCGCCATTAGTAACCATGGCATACTAATGGCGCACTGACAAGTGATGCGCCATTAGTATGCTTTGTCATACTAATGGCACACTGTCATGTGATGCGCCATTAGTATGAATATTAGGTTTTTTTTATTTTTTTATTTTCTGTTTTTTGCACAGGTTACAAAATGTATAATTTGACAAAATATAGACAGCACACATCAACAATAGATTCATCAGATACAATAGAAGATTAGTCTTTGAATACAATTCATCATATTAGTCTCCGAATACAATTCATCATATTAGTCTCCGAATTGAAAAGACCGAACAAAGATAGAACATTATATTACAAGTCTCGAGACCGCGAGTAGCGAGTTTGTCTTCACATTACAAGTCGATATCGATCATCTAAACTACCATCACATAGAAGAGAGCTGCGGTCATCACGATGAGCATCATCACGATGAAACTCGCCTTCATCCGGTTCCTCCAACGCTCCCTCCCTCTCCCGCTAGATAGCGGGCGTATCTAGATTCGCCTCGGCCCTAGTGGTGTACCCTTTGTAACTGTTACCGCTGAATCGGTGAACCTGTCTCCGACACTCCTCCCAGTCATCGTAGACTCCGGAACCTTACCCTTGTACCACGACATACGTCGGCATCGCTATGCACTAGCCAAACGAAAGCGTTAGTACCAATTCACAGACAATACATAAGCAATATATAAGTATGCAACAGAGCGATCGGAAGAGAAAAGCAAGACATTAATAGCATCGATTACATCTAAGTTGAACGACTCTCGAAACCAAAGAGACATACTACAAGTTCATTAAAGTTTAATTACAACATGAGCCAATCGATGTTTCAGAACTAGACAACTCGACTCAAGGGACGGAGCGTGGATGAAGCCGCCGTCTATCGTGGGAGTCATGAAAGAACGGGCGTTGTCATCCTGCATTTGTAGCATTGTGTCGATGTCACCGTTGGACGGTTGATTTCTGAGGTAGAACTGCCCCGAGGTACGAAGGACATCTTGATGGATGATTTCCGCAAACTCCATTTGGATGCGAAAGAATTCTTGTCGGAGGTCCGCGCCCTGGATTGCCGACACGCCGTGGCCCAATCTTGGAGTTTACTCGGTAGCGAAGTTGATGATGGTCCCGCACGATCGCCCGCATGTGATGGATGGCGTAGTAGGCACCCTTCGATCACAGCGGCTGCTTGACGCAGCAGAACGTCGTATTGTGGGAGAACACGTGGTTGCCGTACTTATGAATAGGCCTGGTGAAGGTGCCTCCAGATTTGGCGTAGCCGGGGAGAACATCATCAAGAACCTTCTTGACATTTGTGTAGTCTACGCTCAATCGACGGTCCGGGTCGAAATACGCGGGCCATGGAATATTTGGGGCTTAGGAGGATGAGCGTGCAACGTGTGTCACCGCAGAAAACACGGAATGTTAAAAAGAAAACGATCGAAATGTAAGAATTCATATGTTACGGGCGGTTGAGGGAGGACTTACTCGGGAAAGTAAGGCACGAGGAAGTTATCCTTATCTTGGTTTGCCGAATGACGCCTTCGAGGTAAGAACTTCGCGACTTGCGGTCCCCAGCGCTGCCCAAGAACTTGGCACGCATGTAGAAGGGGTCGACTATCGCGATGTCCGGGGTCTTATCGCGAATGATCCGCATCTCCATACTCAGCGAAAATAGCCGAACGAAGGTGTAGTGCAGCAGATGAAGGTTCAACATAGCGTGGATGTCATCAAAACGCAGGACGATCGTACGCCCGATGGAGTTATCCACAAAGCCCTTGCCCTCTGGCACCTTGGCCGCGAAAACCGGGTATGCCACATCCTTCTCCCTGAGACGCAGCTTCTCCAAAGAAAGAACACTGTCATGCAGACTCCGATTAGCACCGGTTGCAGCATTGAGCATATTTGTCGGTAGCATCGCCTACCCGCCACATGCACCCTCCTCGAGATATCCTGCGGTGAAGGTGGCCCGCCCCGAGCATGGATCGTACTTCGGTGCCGGCTGGCTCGCACCCTTCTTAGTCTTTCTTTTGCGTGCCTTCTTCTTCTCCTGTAATGGGACCGAGTTTTGCTCACAGACCGCCTTCTTGAGTGTGTTGGGGCTGATAATATTTCGCACCTCGCCTATCTGAGGCTCGGTGAAGTCGGCAGCTGGAGGCGTCTCTCGAGAGCTGAACGCAGACGGCGCCTGTTGCAACTTGGCTTCTCCGCTGCACGAGCTAGATCGCACACGCCTTTTGTTGGGTTTGGTTCTTGAGAAGGAGGCCCCATGAAGTCGCCATCGCATTCCATGCTCGGCAAAGTAATCGATCGACGTTGCCAAATGTATCATAGTAAATGCGTCGTCGTTACGATCCTGTGCCATATGCATGTTTGGATCCATGGCATAGGGATGTCCGGCACCGTTACGGCGGTCTTGCCATGGGGCCGACTTGGCGCCGCACGATCGGGCGGTGTTGTCTTTGGGGTGGTGTCCCCGCCCCAAACGAATCTGGCTCTTCGCCAAAGCAGGGGCCAACTCAGCAAAGCGCCGAGGGTCATCACGTCATCATCGCCGGCCCCGACGGGTCGATTCGAGGTAACAAGTCGTCGCAGCCTGGTAGCACCAACCAGTTGAACCCTAAACAAGTAGGGTGGCAGCACGGTACCGTGGAAAAAGGGGTTGCCCGGTTGAACGATTATGCCCATGGCTACAACGACACACTCGTTGTTCACGCAGGGAGGAGAGTGCACGGAACATCGGCGGCGCCCTCTGCGAAACATGTAGGGCGTCGGGGATGCCCACCAAAGGCAAGGAGATGAAGTCCTCGGCCGAGAGAGGCTTAATTAGTTACCGTGATGATGGCGCCGAGCTCGGCTAATGTAGAGGCACCGCCAACGGCGGGCGGCAGCTGACGGAGGGGCCGCTTGTTGCGCAGAGGTGCTCGCCGGCGTACACCCGGGTGCATTAAGCTCCCGTGTCGGCGTCGGAGACACCAATGCCGCCTCGCCGGAGGCACCAATGGCCCCGCCATCGCATTATGCGAAGTTGCTGGCCGTGAAGCTAGGAATCGGGCGGCCCTCATTGGCGCCCGCAATCCACGACTCAACCCCGAGATCAAGGTAGGCACAAGGGCGGTGATAAATCGCTCCGAGTCGTTGTTCCACTTGCTCTTGGACAATCTCCGAATCCGCGCCACCTGCTCGGAGTTCTTGAACCTCTCGCTACCGCTTTCCGAGCTGGTCTTTTTCTCCTTCCGCACACCAGCGGTATAGTATGACCCCATTTTGTCGACAAGCCTTTGCCGCCACACGACCAGCCGACGCCGGCCATCGAGCTTATCCTTGTTCTTCATTACATTCAACCCCCTATTTAGAGTGGTGTCCCAAGGGTTGCTCTGAGTCGACCTGCGCTCGCTTTCGATCGCTGCGGAAGGAATGTGAACCATTTAGAAATTCGGCTTCATTAATTAGAATGCAACCATATGGAGCTAATTACGCTGGGTGTATTCCTTACTGAACAAGCTGAAGCTGCCTGGTCTTCGGATCCGTGGTAAGCTCCTTTGTTTTCGGGTCCTTCTTGTACCGGCCCCGACAAAGTTCCTGGTCTGCTTGTCACCGTATGTATCGAAGAGGGCCGGTAGGCCTTGCTCGGCACGCCCGCCTCCTCCTTGTCCCATATAGGCTCCGCCACTCAGAACCGCCGGGACCGAGTGTGTGTTCCCTATGTTCAGCTCCGCATTTGTTTCCCCACTCACTTGATTGGGAGCTTGCGGTGCTCGAGCAATTGATCTTGAAGTCGTTGTAGTCATCTTCGGTGATCGAAGGATTTTTCTCCTTGATCTTCCGATAACTCTCACCTTTCTCGATCATTCTCTTCACATTGCTTTTCCAAGTAGACAGGGCCTTGCTCATCTTCGTGAGGGCAGCATTGTTCACTTTATTCCCTTTGAGGCTTGTGTTTTCAAATTCAGCGGGAACTTGTATCGCTCGTGCAGCTTCGTGAAGAGGAGGTTGCGCAAATTCCCTCGGTCGATGCCTCGGGTTCTCGGTGTTGATCGAGACGGTGCTCGGAGAATGCACCCGAGCTGAAGCGAGTACCCTTGACTATTCGCTCGGGCGCCGTTGGATTCCCGTTGGAGTCCACTTCAGTAACTTCCTCCTTGAGGGTGCGGAGCATGATCGGGCGCCGTCCTTCCGTTGCCTCTTCGGTTGGCTGCCATCTGTGTGCGCCGCCATCATCGATGGTGGCATCCTCGGCGGCACCATCGGTGGTGGCATCGATTGGGGTCATCCTCGGCGGTACCATCGGTGGTCTCGGGATCGATGGGGAAGGCGGCGGCCTCATACA
Source organism: Aegilops bicornis (assembly GCA_021605145.1). Classification (NCBI taxonomy): domain Eukaryota; kingdom Viridiplantae; phylum Streptophyta; class Magnoliopsida; order Poales; family Poaceae; genus Aegilops; species Aegilops bicornis. The sequence continues at coordinate 105,106,302 of CM038674.1, forward strand.
AGTGAGGTTGTTCCTCCATCTCTGGGACAGCTCCTGCAATGCCTTGCCGCCTCAACCCCGGCCTCATCGTTGTGGGCCATGTTTCTCTCTAAATAGAAACAAAGTTTGGTCAAAAGTTGGTTATTGTCAAGGAACAAGATCATGGTCTCATCATTTAGGGTTTGTCGACACGAGGCATCCTAAAATCTAAGCTTTTATCATTGAGGGTTTTTCGACCTTGAGGCACCCTAAAAGCCTAAGCTTTCATCATTTCGGTTTTATCGACACCGAGGCACCCTAAAAGCCATGCATTAGTCACAAGTACGCCGGGCAGTTGATCCTACTTAATTAACTACTAAGATACCCGGCCCATGCATTAGTCGCAAGTACCCCATATGTCCTATTTTTTAGCAAAGTCATGCTAAAATTCACAGAAAATTTCAGCATGACCTTTGCTGAAAATAGGACATATGGAGTACTCGAATTTGCCGGAACGGAAGTTAATCGACATTCCGGCAAACTCAAGGGCCTGTCGGGGTACCTACAAAATCATTATCCCCGCGTAATGAAGTCGCCAATGGGTCATTTCAGAAGATCACAATGAGACTACCCTTGACAATTGTACTGAACCCAACTCAAGACTTTTGTCATGGGATTCCACAAGCCCACATTGGTAACAATTGTACTTCAAACATGCTGTTACCAGCCAACAACAACTCGAGCGGAGTTAGCGAGAGAAGAAAAAGCACTATAGACATTCATCTAAAAACTCTTAAACGGCACAAAGGTGCAGAATCGTAAGCAAGATAGCAGGTGAAGCAACTACATCATACATTAGCAGCAGTTCATAGCAAAACTAGATGAATGTTTGGCCTCTTGATAAAAAACCATACATCAAAAGATCACATACATCATACGTGATACAGCAGCAATTGATCAGCAAAGCATGTTGATGACTTCTAATTTAACAAAGTATCCTATTATTTTACCCTAATGAGACTAACCAACTGTTGAGGAGTTTGGCATATCTTCATTTTGCACCACAAATATATTTGAAAAAAAAAACTTTTACATCGTGTGAAAATCTTCTCTACAAATATGAGAAAATAGATATAACTTGGGTCGCCATGTATCTCTGCCATTGATCATCAAAACTAAATCAATATAAGAAAATATGGTGAAAACTAAATCAGACAAGATATTTGAAAACACTGCATTGTTTCAAGATGAACAAAAAGAGTCAATGCAGTGTTTAGTATTAGCAATGATTAAGCCAACATTTTCCCCCAAACAAATGTATGGTAAGTTGTCAGCATTCCTCTACATCACATTGTGTCCATTTGATGTTCCAATATTGTTAGAATGCACGTTTACAGACTGGGTGTAGTCAAATATACTCTTTTTACCGCAGTTTAATCATTGAACAGCGGAGGGTAGTGCAGTATTAGATGATATACCTGTAATCGATGACCTTCCTCGCTGACCTTTCGAATTTAACCTGTTACGCAGGTCCAAGTGATTTCTTGGTTTCTCCTGCATTAAGAGAAATTCAGGACAGTGGACAATCAATGAATGGCCCCGTTACAAGAAACTGGAAGAAACACATAACCATCAAATAATACTAGCGTAAATCAAGCACCTAAACAATGGCAACTGAAAGACAGGATTTTTACTCACACTTGATATTCCAATCTCTAGCTCAGCCTGCAAAAACAAGATCGAGCGACACATCGGATCTTCTCTATCGCAATGTGCCTCTGAAACACAGACCGCTGAATCTACTACGTGTGCACTAAATCCATGTGATGTAGAGGAATGCTGACAACTTACCATACATTTGTTTGGGGGAAAATGTTGGCTTAGTCATTGCTAATACTAAACACTGCATTGACAAGATACTAAACACTGCATTTGAAAATATGGTTCATGTAAGTCCGAATCTAGTCGAACTACCCCTCGCAAGCTTCAAAGATAGTCTCCAAGGTTTATCTCAGTTCTCATATCTCAAGTGTGACAAAAGTGGATACAAATTGCACAACAATCGCAAAATAAAATTCAGCTACAATCCCCACATCTGAAACACTTCTTGCTCTTACCACGTAACTCGGTGAACTTCGATGCTATGTTCCTCCTAGCAATGAAATCGGTAGTAAGCGCACCAAAGATATCTCCTGTGCTTTGAAAATGGGCTTAGATTAAGTGGGGAAAAAGAGAGCATAATCTATGCATCATTTATACCAGTCAATTCGATCAACGACACATGGGACACATCGACCATCTAGGACAGTAATAACTCCATAAACTTACTAATCAACCATAAGTCTGTCTACAAACTAACCAACCAAAAAATTTACGAATCAACAAGAACGTCTTGCCAGGCCTGTGACGGGCCACACGATTTAACTCAAAAGAGCAGCCTACACTTTGGAACAATAGGATTTATTTATTGAAAGGAAATCACCTTGGAGGCAAAGAATGGCAGCTCTGTTACGGTTGATTGGACAAAAGAGCACTCTACAATGTCAGGAACACCGTTGAGCCCCTTCAAGCATGCATCTCCAAAAACTGCACCAAAGCATATCCGGAAAAACAAAAGATAAAATACTTATCAGCCAAAACCAAATAATGCAAAAGAGTCCAGTCTAAAACCACTTGATATCTTCTCTGCTTTTTCTAAATAGTGGCAGTCTGTATGGTTTTTGCTTTCAATTTTAGTGAGTTGGTTTCATCAATGAAATCAAGATTCAACTTCATTTCATCAAAAAAGAAAAGAAAATCTTCCTGAAAGCATGCTGACACAATAAAGTTATGAACACTTCTGTTGCTCTGAACTTAAATTGACACCGTGGACCGTCGATGCTTTTTCCAAAAGGAGGACACTGCTAATGCAATTTTACTTTCTTTGTCCCTAGGACAACCACCCCATTACTCTTACTAGTAACACTTATATTACTTGATGCCAACCTATTCCTTTTGTTGCTTTTGGAGTACCTAATGGTATTTCCAATCAACTGGTCGGTCGATGCATCACAAAATCACCAGCTATAAATCATAATACAAAGATCAAGTACAATTAATCTTCTCAGGAAAATTTCTTGTATCGTTGGTGCTAAAGCAAAACTTTCTTTAACCACAGTAACAAGAGCCAAGACGACGGTAGTAAAAGCTCTTCATAGCTACATACATATAATTAACACATGTTGTCATTAAGCTCTCCCTCCTAAACCAAAAGACCACGACACACTACTAGTAGAAAACTAGGACATCACCATCAAGAACAAAACAAAGTAAGCCTGGCCTGCTTTTAACCAAGTTGAACTAGGTTGGTAGTATGGACATTCTGTCTAAAAATGACTTTTGGAGATCATGCTTGCTTTATCACCACATTTTCGCACAAGACTAGACTTAAGATGTTGTAGTAACTAGGAATACTAATTCTTATCCGATGAAAAACCCCTTCTGCTCTGTCAATATAAGAAAAAAAGGAAGCTTCGCTCTGTTAACAAGAAAATGAGAGGAGGGGGAGGGGAGGAGGGGGAGGAGGAGGGGGAGGAGGAGGGGGAGCTCACGGGGGTGGTGGTGCTCCGGCGACGGTGGTCGGGGCGGGGTCGAGGTGGGGCAGCGGCGTCGGGGCAGGGTCGAGGTGGGGCAGCGCGTGGGCGGGTCGAGGCGGGCGCTGGGCGGGCGGGCAGCGCCGAGGCGGAGTCGGGCGTCAAGGCTGGGCGGCGGGGTCGGCCGAGGCGGCGCTGGGCGGCGGGGTCGCGTCCGAGGCGTCGCTGGGTGGCGCTGAGGTGGCGGGACGGTGGCGTCGAGGAGGCGGGCGAGGGAGAGGGAAGGCGAGGAGAGGGCGAGGGAGGGAGAGGGCGAGGGCGAGGGTCAGGGCAGCGGCGGCGGCGGCGGTGGATCGAGAGGGAGAGGGAACTGGCGAGGGGGAGAGGGAAGGGGGGATCGGGCGAAGGGGGAGAGGGCAGGGGGATCGGCACAATACTAATGGCGCACCTCACCGTGGTGCGCCATTAGCATGTCCACACTAATGGCGCACCTCACCGTGGTGCGCCATTAGTATTTTTTTTATTTCAACTCGAGCCGAAAGGTTATGTAGTACCAGAACCTATCCATGTCAAGCCCACTCTACTAGCTCGACCGGTCAGCCACCAGTTCTCACACTGGGAGGTCCTGGGTTCGACTCCTGTGCTCCACAAATTTTTTTAGCATTTAAAAGCTGTTTGATACTTATTTATGTTTAAATATGTTCAAACTTGTTTAAATAATAACAGTAATATTTTTTTATAAGACAGTAGCATTTAAAAAGCTGTTTCATACTTATTTTTTTTATTAGACGGTGCGCGGGGTGCGCGGGGTCGGCGACGGCGGTTGAGTATGGGAATCGAGGGTGCGGGGGGTCGGCGGCGGCGGCCGATGGTCTGGGGGGGTGCTCGGCGGCGAGGGGGACCTGATCTGGCGAGGTGGGATAGCGATCGAGATGGAGGGGGATCGAGGTGGGCTCCACAAATTTTTTTTAGCATTTAAAAAGCTGTTTGATACTTATTTGTGTTTAAATATGTTCAAAGTTGTTTAAATAATAACAGTAATATTTTTTTATAAGATAGTAGCATTTAAAAAGCTGTTTGATACTTATTTTTTTTATAAGACGGTGCGCGGGGTGCGGGGGGTCGGCGACGGCGGTTGATTAGGGGAATCGAGGGTGCGGGGGGTCGGTGGCGGCGGCCGGTGGACTGGGGGGTGCTCGGCGGCGAGGGGGACCGGATCTGGCGAGGTGGGATAGCGATCGAGATGGAGGGGGATCGAGATCGAGTGTCCATGAAGTTTATAAATATTCTTGATAGTTCAAAAGTACCCATGAAATACAATCGAGAAATGAAGGCTACGATTTAAATACAATCGATCTTAGCAAGCTATCTGTTCACAATCTTCTTGCCCGTCTTTTTCGCAAATGGAGTTCTTCGGTGGAACGGACGTCCTTGAGGTAGGGTGGTCCTGCTTCTTCTTGTGGTGTATGCTGCTACTTCATCATCGTCGTCATGTTCGATCCTCGGTCGCCAGACTTGTCGAAGTCTTGCTCATTGGCTACTCCATCCATTCCGATGATCTTCCGTTTGCCTCTCCTCACGACAACACGACCGGGCTTTTGGCGGGTCGGTAATGAAGAAGCATTGGTCCACTTGGGAAGCCAGTACCCATGGCTCATTTTTCGCGGTGACGCTTATGCCCGCGGTCTTGGATTTGGCTTCGTATAACCATGGTGGTGAAATACCGGTCTTCTTTTATGACGTTCTTGGCCCATCCGACACGGAACATCGACCTTCTCTCCAACAGTAGCTCAGCTCCCAGATCTCCTCGATCCTTCCGTAGTATCTGTCCTTGTCGTTACCGGTGTAGGATTCCATCGTTACCCCGGAGTTCTGATAACCATCGCTCTTCATGTCCTTGGCCTCGGTGTAGAATGTGTAGCCGTTGATATCGTACGCCTCATAGGTCATCAGGTTGTGCTCGGCGCCCTGTGACAAGGCGAATATGAGTTGTTCTTCCGTGGAAGAATCCTCATGTAAACGGTACGACAGAAGCTTCTGCTTGAACCAACGCGTGAAACATGAGTTGTGCTCTTTGAGTGTATCTCCGTCCGCCCTTTGTTGGCCTCGGTCATTGTACGTCTTTTTAATAAAGGTTTTGTGCTCTACCACCCAAGGATCGACCACGTCTATGTGTTGTAGCGCCGACTAGGTTTGCTCTTTCAAAGTCGGCGAAGTCGACCCTCGCAGTCGCCATGCCTGTCGCGGCGCCCCTCACGGTGACCCCATCCAGCGAGCCTGCCGAGGTGCCTGTTGACGGGCAGACCAACGGGGTTCTCGATGCCTAGATAATTCGTGCAGTAGGAGATGCACTCTTCGGTCAGAAAGGCCCTGGCTATGCTTCCTTCTGGACGTGACATGTTGCGAACGTATCCTTTGATGACACCATTCATCCTTTCGAACGGCATCATGCTGTGCAGGAACGTCGGCCCGAGTTGGATGATATCCTCCACTATATGGACCAGCAGATGCACCATAACGTCGAAGAATGCGGGCGGGAAGTACATCTCAAGCTCGCATAGTATCACCACGATCTCTTCCTATAGCCTTCTAAGTTGCCTCACGCCAATCGACTTCCGAGAGATGACGTCAAAGAAGTTGCATAGGCCAAATAGCGTTTCACGGACGTGCGCGTCCATGATCCCACGGATTGCAACTGGAAGTATTCAAGGCTATCAAGACGTGACTGTCGTGAGACTTCATCCCGCTGAACTTCTGCTTCGCTGGGTCTAGGTATCTGCTTATCTTCCCCGCGTAACCGTAAGGAAGTTTTACTCCTAGGAGGCAGGTGAAAAACTGCTCGATCTCCTCCTGACTTAGAGTGAAGCATGCGGGAGGGTAGTCATTTCCGGTCTTCTTGGCCTTTTTGCCTTTGCGACGACTTTCTGTGTCCTGCTTCGCCTCATCATCATCATCATCATCATTATCATCATCATCATCATCATATATAGCGTGAAGCTCCTGCCGATGCCCATTGATTTCAAGTTCCGCCCTTGCTTTCGCCCATCTTTGGTCCTCTCGGCATGTTGAGCAGGGTACCAAGCAGACTCTCGCACACGTTCTTCGTGATATGCATGACATCAAGGCTGTGAGGCACACGGTGGATCTTCCAAGACGGCAAGTCCCGTAAAACAGACCTCGCTTCCATACCTTCAAGCGGCTCTGGCGCCTTCGCTTCTTTCCGGCTCTGGCGCCTTTTGCTTCTTTCCGCAAGGGCAGTCTATCCAATTTTTCAACAGCTTGTCTATTTCCTCGCCGCTCCTCGTACACGGCGTTTTCGGGGTTCGGTTTCACCATCGAACAGATCCTTGCGTTTCCTCCACGAGTCATCGCCGCAAAGCCACCTTCGATGTCCCATGAACACGGTTTTCAAGACCCAGGATCTCTATCTAGCTGGCGATACGTTGTGTCATCCATGCACCTTACGCATCCAGAAAATCCGTGGACTACCTGCCCCGCGAGATATCTGTAACCGAGATAGTCGTGCACCGTCGTGAGCAGTGCGGCTCTCATAGGGAAATATTCTTTCTCTGCGGCGTCCCACGTATTGGCTGGCGTTTTCCACAACGTGTCAAGGTCCTCTTTCAGCAGCCCCAGATACAGATTGATGTTGTTCCCTGGTTGTTTCGGACCTTCAATTAGCATACTCATGTGAATGTACTTCCTCTTCATGCACAACCAGGGGGGAAGGTTGTACATCCACACAAACACAGGCCAGGTGCTATGTGTGCTTCTCTGGCTGCCAAACGGATTGACTCCATCAGTTTCGCGCCCAGCACGATGTTCCTTGGATCGCTCCCAAATTCCGAGTCTTCGAAGTTCAACGCTTACACCGCTCGCATCCTTAGGGGTGACTCAAAGCATCTTGTCTTTTTATCTATCTCCGGATCATTTGCGTCATCTTCCCGCTTCTTCTCCTCCCTATCCGCGTTAACGCAGGAGCTTTGCTACCTTAGGGTCCGCGAAATAGCGCTGCAGACGAGGAGTGATCGGAAAGTACCACACCACTTTTCGAGGAGCTTTCTTCCTCTTCTTGTATCGAGTGACGCCAAGACACCGGACATATGGTAGACTCCGCGTGCTCGTCCCGATAAATGATGCAATTGTTCATGCACACATGGTATTTCACGTCGCGGTAAATCGAGAGGACACACGATTTTCTTCGCCTCCTCAAACTGGTCGGGCACTTGTTCCCCTTAGGAAGACGTTCGTGCCGAATGACATGTTCTCGCCGAAGCTATGCGCCGGTCATTTTGTGTTTTACCTTCATCTCCGAGCCATGAGCGTTACTTTCAGCGGGTATCCTCGGCCTGCATCCTTCATACAATGGAGTAACCGCGTCTAACTCAAGTTGATCCATCTTGGCTTTCTCTCGGGCGGCAGCTCTTGCGTTATCCGTCTCGCTTGAGAAGCAGCTCTTGAATATGAGGGTCCTGCACCCAGCCCATCGATGGTCCAGCGTCGTCGCTCCGCCGCATCATCATCTTCATGATCATGCCCATCGCCTGCTCCGCATCTTCCTCATCATCATGTCCCGCATCTTCTACATGATGACTGTGTACAAGATCACAGTCGTGATCATCTCCTCGGGATTCTTCGTCTTCGCCCGCCCGAGCCGCGGTGGTTGTCTTGCTGCCCTTCCTCATTTCTTGCCGGCCCGCATGGACGACTTCGTAGTCATCTTCATCACCTTGCCACCGATAGCCATCCATCAAACCACGCAACAGCAGGTGGTCCCGCACCTGCCCGGAATCCGGGTCCGCAATAAGGGTCTTCAGCTTGCATCTTCGACACGGACATCTTATCTCCGTCTCGTTCTTTTGAAGCATCTCGGCCTTCGCGGACCTCAAAACCTATTCACGATGCCTTCGGTCATCGTGCGGACTATGGTCACCGCGGAGTAGAGCAAAACGATATTTTAGAACCAAACAAAAATTTGGCATGACTTTCCCTAAAAATAGGACCAAAAGAATGCTTAATGCAAAATTCTCGCCAAACGGAAATGAATCAACATTCCGCAAAATATTGGCAACTATCGCATTTCAAATACCGTACACCTCCAAACACAAACACATATGCAACACCACAAACATATGCAACACCGTAACATACATAGATCCAGCTAGGTCAGTAAAAAAGTGCATGTGCACATTGTTGTAGGGAGAACAACCTAAATATAGCTTCCCCTTACTTACCTATTAAAACAAGGTAATTTAACCACTTAATTTGAATGAATCTATGGTGGAAATGAGGTGAAAAAGAGGAGGCACCCGAGACAAGGAGGAGGTGGAGAGAATGAAGTGGGGAGAAAGTGAGTGTGTGGGTAGGAGAGGCTACCCCAAATATCTTGTTGCTGCCCACTTACTAATGGCGCACCTCTTGCATGGTGCGCCATTAGTAGTTACAACTACTAATAGCGCACCTAAGCAGGATGCGCCATTAGTATGTTTGGATAGGCGCACTAGTTAAAAAAAAGAATTTCTATACTAATGGCGCACCCACGGCACAGTGCGCCATTAGTAGTTACAACTACTAATGGCGCACTCGGGCAGGATGCGCCATTAGTAAGTTTGAATAGGCGCGCTAGTTAAAAAAATTCTATACTAATGGCGCACCAACCGCCTGTGCGCCATTAGTAGTTACAACTACTAATGGCGCACTGGCAGGATGCGCCATTAGTATGTTTGGATAGGCGCACTAGTTTAAAAAAAATCTATACTAATGGCGCACCCACAGCCTGGTGCGCCATTAGTAGTTACAACTACTAATGGCGCACTTGGGCAGGATGCGCCATTAGTATGTTTGGACAGGCGCGCTAGTTAAAAAAAAATTTGATACTAATGGCGCACCCTTTGCCAGGTGCGCCATTAGTAGTTTAAACTCTAATGGCGCATCAGATTGTGGTGCGCCATTAGCATATACTAATGGCGCACCAGCATTCTGGTGCGCCATTAGTGTCAATCCCATCTATAGCCCTTTTTCTAGTAGTGTAATCCGGGCTGACGCTGTTTTCAGCAGAATTGCCATGGTGTTGTTTTATGTGCAGAAAACAAAAGTTCTCGAATGACCTGAAACTCCACGGAATATCTTAGAATAAATAATAAAAAATCCTCGCCAAAGATGAAGACCAGGGGGCCCACACCCTGTCCACGAGGGTGCGGGGCGCGCCCCTCTTCCCTGGGCGCGCCCCCTACCTCGTGGGCCCCCTGCATGCCCTCCGACGCCAACTCCAACTCCATATATTGGATTTCGGGGTGAAAAAAAATCAGGGAGAAAGTTTCATCACGTTTTACGATACGGAGCCGCCGCCAAGCCCTAATCTCTCTCGGGAGGGCTGATCTGGATTCCGTTTGGGGCTCCGGAGAGGGGGATTCGTCGCCGTCGTCATCATCAACCATCCTCCATCACCAATTTCATGATGCTCACCGCCGTGCGTGAGTAATTGCATCATAGGCTTGCTGGACGGTGATGGGTTGGATGAGATTTATCATGTAATCGAGTTAGTTTTGTTACGGTTTGATCCCTAGTATCCATTATGTTCTGAGATTAATGTTGCTATGACTTTTCTATGCTTAATGCTTGTCACTAGGGCCCGAAAGTGCCATGATTTCAGATCTGAACCTATTATGTTTTCATGAATATATGTGTGTTCTTGATCCTATCTTGCAAGTCTATAGTCACCTATTATGTGTTATGATCCGCAACCCAAGTGACAATAATCGGGACCACCCCGGTGATGACCATAGTTTGAGGAGTTCATGTATTCACTATGTGCTAATGCTTTGTTCCGGTTCTCTATTAAAAGGAGGCCTTAATATCCCTTAGTTTCCGATAGGACCCCGCTGTCACGGGAGGGTAGGACAAAAGATGTCATGCAAGTTCTTTTTCATAACAACGTATGACCATTTACGGAATACATGCCTACATTACATTGATGAACTGGAGCTAGTTCTGTGTCACCCTATGTTGGAACTGTTACATGACGAACCATATCTGGCATAATTATCTATCATTGATCCGGTGCCTACGAGTTTTCCATATACTGGTTTACGCTTATTTACTTTTCTGTTGCTACTGTTACAATCACTACAAAAATACCAAAAACATTACTTTTGCTGTCTTTACTTTTGTTACCGTTACCGTCACTATCATATTACTTTGCTACTAAACACTTTGCTGCAGATATTAAGTTTCCAGGTGTGGTTGAATTGACAACTCAGCTGCTAATACTTGAGAATATTCTTTGGCTCCCGTTGTGTCGAATCAATAAATTTGGGTTGAATACTCTACCCTCGAAAACTGTTGCGATCCCCTATACTTGTGGGTTATCACTTTCTCATGGAAGCAATGATCCTTCTTGACATTCACCATGTGGGACTCTCGATTGGAAATCTTGGTAATGTTCATGTACCATTTATGCAATTCATACATTCTCGTTGGAAGCTTTTTGACCTCGTCTGGTCGCACTCAAAGGTTGGCCCCGGACATATTTTCGTTTTATTTCCTCCTCTCTAAGCAGAGACATGGGCTCGATATCGAGGAGTTGTCCAACAGTGATCTTGAGGATTTCAGCCTGCCTTATATGCTCCTCGGTTATTACCACATCGCCCAACTGGGGAATGTTAACGGTTTGCCCAGAATAATATTGGGCGCACGTACTCTCACATGTTGTTGGCACAACAAGCGGGGGGATTGATTGCGCCGCCTGTTCTCCCAGCTGGGGAACTGTTGTACCACATTTTTTGCCAGCTGATTTGCTCAAGCTCGAGCTCGCCTCTTTTTGTAGACGTGGTCGATTTAACTTCCTGAGGTGGCGCTCATAGTCTGTGTCAACAGGCTTGGGAGCTGGTGGTATAGCCATACGAATGAAGTGGTCAATCTTTTCCTCAGGCACTTTCTCCTTCGGCAGCGGTGGCGGTTTCGGTGCAAAATGGGTGTCCACTTGGGCCTGCACTATGGTTGTGTTTTGGTCCTCGGTCATGTCGTAAGGCCTCTGAGGACGAGGAGCGAGGCTTGGACCATATTTATATCGCTTGTCTCTGCATGTACTTCCTGAACTACCTCGACTCGTACCGCTACGCACCATAGCTGCGGCGTGTCTCTTCTGCGATTGCTGAGACTGCTGACGTGGCTGAGTTGGAGCAGGAGAAGTGGCCTGACGCTGTGCCGGACTTGAAGCAGGAGGTGTGGCCTGACACAGTGCCTAACTTGAAACCGGAGAAGTGGCCTGACGCTGTGCCGGACTTGAAACCGGAGGAGTCAGCTCACACGTTCGGGGACTTGGAGGAGGTGGCGAACTTCAAGGAGGAGTAGGCTCACGCGTTCGTGGACTTGGAGGAGCGGGAGTCTGCTGACTCGGTGGTGGAATTCGAGGAGGAGTCCGTAGACGACGCGGTGTCGGTGGACTTCGAAAGATGATGCAATCCTTTCTCCATAGGATGATACGATGTATGGCCTCTCCCAAGTGTCGCCGTCTTCACCTCCAGGAATGTCAAGTTGTAGCCCCGAATATGGGTCCACCACTTCATCAACCAAGACATGAGCATAGCCCTCTGGAATCGGGGGTGCAATGGAAGGTTGCTTTGGGGGTAATTGTAAAAGCAACGCCGTCCGCCACCTTCATGGATATTTTCTTCATTTTGTAGTGTAGATCACAGTTAGTGTTCTCTATGGTGTCATCCACGGGGTATCTATCCAGCATTGCATCGCCTGGGGCGGAACCCACGCTGCTTCTCAGCATGGATGGGACAGTGCTATCCAATGCTGGATCATCCGCTAGTTGCTGCAGCTGCTGAGACGCCCTTTGCTGGCTAAGTGAGTCGATCTGCACCTGCTGCCGCTGGAATTTGACTGCCAAGTCCGCGTGCGCTGATTCTTGGCCTTGAAGGCGTTCATAGTCCAGCTTCCTCTGCTCCTCCTCCATCTTCCTCTTCTTCTCCTCCGCAATCTTCCTTCTCGCACGGCTTCTGTAGTCGGCGTTCCAGTCCGAAAACCCCTCATACCACGGAATAACGCCCTTGCCTCGTGTTCTTCCCAGGTGTTCAGTATTTCCTAGGGCACGCGTAAGCTCGTCGTTCTCTCTGTTGGGCTGGAACACCCCCGATCGAGCCTCTTCTATTGCAACAAGTAGCTTATCTTCGGCTCCATTCAGACATGCCTTCTTTGAAACTTTGCATGTCTTCGGGTCCAACTCCCCCCCATGCGCATAGAACCAAGTCCTGCACCCATTACTAGGAAAAGGCATGCTAGTGGCGCACCAGTTTTGCCTACTAATGGCGCACCACTGGTGCGCACTAGCATCACGCCATTAGAATTAAATTCTAATGGCGCACCACTGGTGCGCCATTAGTATCTGGTGTTCTAATGGAGCACCACCTGGTGCGCCATTAGTATAGCTCAGAGTGCGCCATCAGTATGCCTCCTAGGGGGCCATATGTGCCCATGTGCTTTGACATAATAATGGCGCACCTGTGGCTGATGTGCCATTAGTGTGATTATCACAGTGCGCCATTAGTGTCTTGTGTGGTGCGCCACTAGTATGAATATTAGGGATTTTTTTTTCTTTTCTGATATTTTCACATGTTACAAAATATATTATTGGACAGTGACAACATCACACAGCAACATCAGGTTCATCGAATACAATAGAAGATTAGTCTGCAAATACAATTCATCATATTAGTCTCCGAATTCAAAAGACCAAACAAACATAGAACATTACAAGTCTCGAGACCGCGAGTAGCGAGTTTGTCTTCACATTACAAGTCGATATCGATCATCTAAACTACCATCACATAGAAGAGAGCTGCGGTCATCATGATGAGCATCATCGCGATGAAACTGGTCTTCATCCGGTTCCTCTGGCGCTCCCTCCTCTCTCCCGCTAGATAGTGGGCATATCTAGATTCCGCCTCCGCCCTATTGGTGTACCCTTTGTAATTGTTACCGCTGAAATGGTGAACCTGTCTCCGACACTCCTCCCAGTCGTCGTAGACTCCGGAAAACCTTACCCTTGTACACGACATACGACGGCATCTCTATGCACAAGCCAAACAACAGACAATACATAAGCAATATATAAGTATGCAACAAAAGGATCGGAAGAGAAAAGCAAGACATTAATAGCATCGATTACATCTAAGTTGAACGACTGTCCAACCCAAAGAGACATACAAGTTCATTAAAGTTTAATTACAGCATGAGCCAATCAATGTTTCAGAACTACACATAGCATCACTCATCGTCGACTCGACTCATGGGACCGGAGCATGGATGAAGCCGCCGTCTGTCGTGATGGTCATGAAATCGCGGGCGTTATCAGCCTGCATTTGTAGCGTTGTGTCTATCTCACTATTGGACGGTTGATGTCTGAGGTAGAACTGCGCCGAGGTATGAAGGACATCTTGATGGATAATTTCCGCAAACTCTGATTGGATGCGAAAGAATTCTTGTCTGATGTCCGCGTCCTGGATTGCCGACAAGCTCATGGCCCAATCTTTGATATTATCTGGTAGCAGAAGGTGATGATGGTCCCGTACGATCACCCGCATGTGATGGAGGGGGTAGTAGGCATCCTTCTGACCGCCAGGCGGCTGCTTGACAAAGGAGAACTTTGTATTGTGGGCAAACACGCAAGCTACACATCGCCACGAGCTGGCTTGGCGAAGGTGCCTCCAGATTTGGCGTGGCTGGGAGAACATCATCAAGAACTTTCTTGATATTTGTGTAGTCTATCTTGGAGTCATGGTCCGGGTCGAAATACGTGGCCATGGAATATTTCGGGCTTAAGAGGATGAGTGTGCAATGTGTGTCACTGCACAGAACACGGAATGTTAGAAAAAAAGAACGATCGAAATCTAAGAAATCATATGTTACGGGGCGGTGAGGGGATGACTTACTCGGGAAAGTAAGGCACGAGAAAGTTATCCTTATCTGGGTTTGCCAGAATGACGCCTTCGAGGTAAGAACTCATGACTTGCCGGTCCCAGTATGCCCAAGATCTTGGCACACATGCGTATAGGGGTCAACTATCACGATGTCCGGGGTCTTGTCTCTAATGATCCGCATCTCCATACTCAGAGAAAACAGCCGAACGAAGGTGTAGTGCAGCGGACGAAGGTTAAACATAGCAAAGATGTCATCAAACCGCAAGACGATCGTACCCCCGATGGCGCCATCCACAAAGCCCTTGCCCTCCGCACCTTGGCCACGAAAATCGGGTATGCCACATCATTCTCTCTGAGACGCCGCTTCTCCAAAGAAAGAACACTGTCATGCAGACTCCGCATAGCACCGGTTGCAGCATTGAGCATATTTGTCGGTAGCATCGCCCTACCCGCCACATGCACCCTCCTCGAGATATCCTTAGGTGAAGGTGGCCCGTCCTGAGCACGGATCGTACTCGGTGCCGGCTGGCTCGCACCCTTGTTACTCTTTATTTTCCGTCCCTTCTTGATCTTCTGTTGTAATGGGACCGAGTTCTACTCACAGACCGCCTTCTTTAGTGTGTTGGGGCTGATAATATTTGGCACCTCGGCTGCTCGAGGCTCGGTGAAGTCGGCAGCTGGAGGCGTCTCCTGAGAACTGAACGCCAGACGACTCCTGTTGCAACTGGGTTTCTCCGCCGTACCAGCTAGACCGCGATCGTCTTGGTTGGGTTCTTGAGAAAGAGGCCCGCAGAATTCGTCATCGTACCCATGTTCGGCAAAGTACTTATCGACGTTGCTAAATGTACGGCCGTCATTGTTGTCGTCGTCGTCCAGATCCTGTGCCATATGCATGTTTGGATCCTGTGCCATAGGGATGTCCGGCATGTCTAGTAGCGTTGCGGCGGTCTTGCCATGGCTTGGCGCTGGCACGACTGACGGTGTTGTCATTAGGGTGGTGTCCCCTGCCCCCAAACGAATCTGGCTCTTCGGCCAAAGCAGGGGTCAACTTAGGCAGGCGCTGAGGGTCATCAGATCATCTTCGTCGGCCCCGGCGGGTCGAATCGGAGGTAACAACTCGTCGCAGCCTGGCAGCACCCGAACCAGTTGAACTCTATACACGGTGGGTGGCATCGGTTTGCCGTGGAACACGGGGTTGCCCGGTTGAATGATTTTGCCCTTGGCGACATCGACCAATTCGTCGTTCACGAAGTGCAGGAGAGTGCACGAAACGTCGGCGGCGCCCTGCGAAAACATGTAGGGCGTCAGGGATGCCCAGTCAAAGGCAAAAGGAGATGAAGTCCTCTGCCGAGAGGCTTAATTAGTTACCGTGATTATGGCGTCGAGCTCGGCTAATGTCGAGGCACCGCCAACGGCGGCGGTAATCAAGCGGAGGGGCCGCTTGCTGGCGAGGTGCCGGCCGGCGTACACCCGGGTGCATTAAGCTCCAATGTCGGCCATGCCGGCATCGGAGACACCAATACCGCCGCCGCCGGAGACACCAATGGCGCCGCCTGTGCATTGTGCGAATTGCTGGCCGTGAAGCTGGGAATCGGGCGGCCCTCAGCCACCCGCAATCCACGTCGTCGACCCATGAATCAAGGTAGGCATAATGTTGGTGAGCATCGATCCCAGCTTGTTGGTGCACTTGCTCTTGGACAATCTCCGAATCCGCGCCACTTGTGCCTTGAGTTCTTGAACCTCGCTACGATCGCTTTCCGAGCTGGTCTTTTTCTCCTTTCGCCCACCGGTATAGTATGACGACCATTTTGTGGACAAGCCTTTGCCGCCACACGACCAGCCGACGACGGCCATCGAGCTTATCCTTGTTTTTCATTATGTTCAACGCCCTATTTAGAGTGCTGTCCCAAGCAGGGTGCTCGAGACGACCCCGCGCTCGCTTTCAGTCTCCTTCGAGAACAAGCTCAAGCGCCTGGTCTTCGGATCCGTGGTAAGCTCCTTTGTTATCGGGTCCTCCTTGTTCCGGGCCCTGACATAGTTCCTGGTCTGCTTGTCATTGCTGTATTTCTTGAAGCAGGGCGGTAGGCCTTGCTCGGCACGCTCCGCGTCCTCCTTGTCCCATATAGGCTCCGCCACTCTGTAACCGCCGGGACCGAGTTTGTGTTCCCCTAAGTTCAACTCCCGCATTTCTTTCCCCCACTGACTTGATTCGGAGGTTGCACTGCTCTCGCACTTGATCTTGAACTCCTTGTGGTCCTCTTTGCTGATCGAAGGATTTTTCGCCTTGATCTTCTCATAACTATCACCTTTCTCAATCATTCTCTTCTCCACGCTTCTCCAAGTAGACAGGGCCGTGCTCATCCTCGTGAGGGCGACACTGTTCACTTTATTCCCTGAGAGGCGTGTGTTTTCAAAATCAGCGGGGATCTTGTATCGTTCGTGCAGCTTCGTGAAGAGGAGGTTGCGCAAATTCCCTCGGTCCTTATGCCTAAGGTTCTCGGTGTTGATCGAGACGGTGCTCCGGAGAATGCACCCGAGCTGAACAGAGTACCCCTTGACTATATGTTTGGGCTCCGTTGGATTCCTGTCGGAGTCCACTTGAGTAAATTCCTCCTTGAAGGTGCGGAGCGCGTTCGGGCGCCGGTCCTTCCGTTGCTTCTTAGGTTGGCTGCCATCTGTGCGTCCGCCACCATCATCAGTGGTGGCATCCTCGGCGGCACAATCAGTGGTGACATCCTCGGAGGCACCATCAGTGGTGTCATCCTCGACGCCACTAGGGGTTCTGTGGTCAGGATCGGTGTCTTCCGCGGCGTCCTCATAGCGGTGAGGTTGTTCCTCCATCTCCTGGGGCAGCTCCCAGAATTGCTTGCCACCCCAATCGCCGGCCTCATCGTTGTGGGCCATGTTTCTCTCTAAATAGGAAAAAAGTTTGGTCAAAAAGTTGGTCGTTGTCAAGGAACAAGATCATGGTCTCATCATTTAGGGTTTTTCGACACCGAGGCATCCTAAAAGCTAAGCTTTGTCATTTAGGGTTTGTCGACGCCGAGGCATCCTAAAAGCTAAATGCTAAGTTAAGTTTTCATCATTTAGGGTTTATCGATGCCGAGGCACCCTAGGTTGGGCCTAATCACTTGGCACTAATCACTTGGCTCTATTGCCACGTATGGTTTAATGCAGCAAGAATAAAGGCGATTGATCCCATCGAACTAAGTACTCAGAGCACCCTGCCCATGCATTAGTAGCAAGTACCCCATATGTCCGATTTTTAGCAAAGTCATGCTAAAATTCACGGAAAATTTCAGCATGACCTTTGCTGAAAATAGGACATATGGAGTACCCGAATTTGCCGGAACGGAAGTTAATCGACATTCCGACAAACTCAAGGGCCTCTCGGGGTACCTGCAAAATCATTATCCCCGCGTAATGAAGTCGCCAATGGGTCATTTCAGAAGATCACAAGTAGCATCATCACAAGTACAACATCATCACAAGTACAAAGAAGCAGCAGAAGTGAATACAGGCATAACAAAGCAAAGAAACTGACTTGTCGTTAATGAACAGTGGCTAAAGATATATAAAACTCCATTGCAAATGTGCCATGTCAAGAAAACTACTCATGGAAGTAAACTACTAGCAGGCTCAAAAGTCAAGTAAACTGAAGATTATGACAGCTTGCAAACACAGGACCATGTCATTATCATGGCAGTCCACTATATATTTTTATGACAAAATACATCATTATCAGGGCACATTATGGCCATTTTCTTACATGATGCTAACTGTACCTAACTGAATTTTTTGACAGAAGCTCAAGTTTTTGACAAGAGCTCCTCACATGTCATGCTTTCGCAACACTTTTTATGCTAGCAGCTCAAGTTTGTGCCATTGGAGCAAATAAGGAGGAACCAACATATGTAAGGTTTCAACAAGACTCATCATCAATATATATAAGAAGGATGTTTGTAAACAAACGAACACTAAGAGCAGAATGTTCTTGCAACAAACATTATTGTGTGACATCGAAAGGCATCACTCGCTTAAAGGGAAGGATGACTTAAGTGGCCAAATGTATATTATTGCACCACTTGATCTGCACTTCTCTATATTATATGATGTCTTGAAGAACTTGAGCAAAAAAGATAAATAGGAACATATTTCTCACCTTGGAGGTGTTGCTGCTGCTGCCTTGTCTGAACTTCACTTCCTTTACCTCCTTGGAAACCTGAAATATGCAGATGTTAGAAAGGTTCTAATTTGCATATGATGATTCTAAGAAAAGGGAAAAGGTGTATCAAGAACAGATTCACATGTCTGGTTGTTAGCCATTACAAACTTAAATTTATCTATCTCTGTATCTCACAAACTATCATAAATGAATAATAGTACACTTAGGAGCTCACTGAAAAGCAATGACATATTCATGATCTAGTTTAGCAGCAGGTTGCAATATTCTCCCTAATTGCAAGATGCATAATTTCTAATTAATTAGGAGAACCTACCTAGCGAGTCTCTGATTCGTTTATACCGTCAATAAAAAAAAATTTACAAGAAAAAAAAAGGCAGGCCATATACTCATGTCACTTCCATTAGGGCATTATCTTCCTACAACTACTCATCTTCAGCTGCACATGATACTGCTACTGTATCTAATACAACAACATGACACTTGTTACAGTATCTAATGTTCCTACAACTACTGTATCTACAACAGTAGCACATGATACTGCTACTGTATCTACAACTACAACTACTACAACAACATAAAAATACTATGCATCATCTTCCGACGTACTATACTTGCTACTCATCTTCAGAACCAAACAGCAGCAAAAACATGATCATCTTACTAAACAAGTTCAGAGCAGTCAGTTTCAATACAGTTCAGAAACCACAAACCCAGCCTAAATGGCACACATCACTCAAGTCATAACAGACAAATAAAATTTGACAATGGTAAGACCAGAGTAAGTAGATTTAGGGGATTTAGGGGATCTGCCTCGTGTCTCTATTTGGCTTTGAACTGAAGAATTGGCTTTGGTTTTTATTCAGAACTGAAGAACTGCCACGGTCGAGGGGAGGGAGGGAGGGAATGGGGAATGGTGGAGAGAGGGAGGAAGGAGGAAGGAGGAGAGGTACCTGGTCGCCGGAGGAGTCGGGGTCGGGGTCGGCGAAGGGGTCGGGGTCGGGGTCCGAGCTCGTCCGGGTCCTCGCTCGCCGCGGTCGAAGGAGAGCAGGGGCCGGTGGCGGAGGACGGGGGGCAGGCGGGTGGGGCGCGTCGGGGCCTTCGCCCGGCCTGCAGGGCCGGAGGAGGCCCTCGCTCGTCGGAGGGAGGAGGAGAGGAGAGGAGCGGGCGGCCTGGCCGATCCTGCTCGGGCGCGGGGCGGCGGGGTGGAGTCCCCAGGATTGGGGCGGCGTCGGGGCAGGGCAAGACCACAAGCGGCGGGCGTTGCGGCAGCGTCTGGCGCCAGACGGAGGGTGGAGCAAGGGCGGCGGCATACGGTGGGGGTCGAGTGGCTCTGGCGATGGAGGGAGGGAGGCCACAGTGCGAGGGGAATAGGTGGAGTGGGGGAGGGTTCTAATGGCACACCTCCCCCTAGTGCGCCATAAGTACGACGATTCTAATGGCGCACCTCGCCCCGGTGCGCCATTAGAATTTTGTTTTATTTACTAGCCCGACTGGTCAGGTTTTATTCCACCTAACCCCGACTCCATTAGAACACGCCCACTAGCCCGACTGGTCAGCACGCAGCACACACACCAGGACGTCCTGGGTTCGATTCCCAGGCTCCCCATTTTTTGTATTTATGCACTTAAAATGTTGTTTGATATTTATTTGTGTTTAAATATGTTCAAACTTGTTTAAATCATAACAGTAATATTTTTTTATAAAAACAGTAATAATTTTTTTAAAAACATCATCAAATTTGTTATTTGAAAATATTTATGAATATGAAAAAATATCATCAAATTTATTATTTGAAAATATCATCAAATTTGTTATATGAAAATATAATCAAATTTGTTTTGTTTTGCAATTTTAGTTGCATTTATTTGTGACGGTGGAGCGGGGCGGGGAGGGTGCGGGGGAAAGGGTGCGGGTGGTCATCGGCGGCGGTGGAGTGGGGGAGGGTGCGGGCCGTGGGTCGGCGGCGGCGGCCGGTGGAGCGGGGGAGGGTGCGGTGGGTCGTTGGCGCCGCTGGAGTGGGGGAGGGTGCGGGGGGCCGGCTTATGCATTTAAAATGCTGTTTGATATTTATTTGTGTTTAAATATGTTCAAACTTGTTTAAATCATAACAGTAATATTTTTTTATAAAAACAGTAATAATTTTTTAAAAAATATCATCAAATTTTTTATTTGAAAATATTTATGAATATGAAAAAATATCATCAAATTTATTATTTGAAAATATCATCAAATTTGTTATTTGAATATATAATCAAATTTGTTTTTTTTGCAATTTTAGTTGCATTCATTTGTGACGGTGGAGCGGGCCGGGGAGGGTGCGGGGGAGAGAGTGCAGCGGGGGTCGGTGGCGGCGGTGGAGTGGGGGAGGGTGCGGGCCGGGGGTCGGCGGCGGCGGCCGGTGGAGCGGGGGAGGGTGCGGTGGGTCGTCGGCGGCGGTGGAGTGGGGGAGGGTGCGGGGGGTCGGCGGTGGCGGCAGGTGGAGCGGGGGGTCGACCCTAGTTACTAATGGCGCCATTAGAAGTTTGCCAAAAAATAAAAAAAAGTATATATTCTAATGGCGCACCGTGGCACAGTGCGCCATTACTAGTTTAAGCTAGTAATGGCGCACTGTGCCACAGTGCGCCATTAGTAGTTTTGCGAAAACAAGAATAAAAAATAAACAACAGTAGTGGCGCACTGTGTGACCAGTCCGCCATTACTAGTTAGCACTAGTAATGGCGCACCAAGATATGATGCGCCATTAGTATGTTTGGAAAAATTAAAAAAAAATTGTTACTAGTGGCGCACCATGTTCCTGGTGCGCCATTAGTGTCTTCCACACTAATGGCGTATCGAAACATGGTGCGCCATTAGTATATACTAATGGCGCACCACATGACAGGTGCGCCATTAGTGTCCATCCCATCTATAGCCCTTTTCCTAGTAGTGACCTGGGGGGCCAACTCCTAGTAACCGGAGTGACACCTTCATCCTCCATCTCTTTCTCAGACTTATCCCACTTAGGCATTGCCACCGCGTAGCCACCTGGCCCCAGCTTATGGAACTTATCCTTTTTTCGGCATTGGCCTTGTTTATTCTCGACCGTTCCTTAGCTAATTCCGAATCCTTGAATTTCACGAAATCGTCCCAATGAGCACTTTGCTTCTCTAGTGTTCCCTCGAATACTGGAGTCTTCCTTCCTCCCTTGACGTACTTGTCCCATACACAATGCTTGTGGTTGTTGAATGCAACCGCCATCTTCCTAAGAGCAGCGTCCTTGACTTTCTCCACATCTGCATCTGTGAAATGATCTGGTAGGGTGAAATGTTCCATGAGAGTTTCCCAAAGCAGAACTTTTTGTCTGTCGTCGACAAAAGTAAGATCTGGACGTGGCTTTGCTGGCTCTCTCCATTCTTGAAGGGAGATCGGGAGTTGGTCCTTCACAAGAACTCCGCACTGACGAATGAAATTGTCCGCAATCTTCTTAGGTGCTAATGGTTTGCCATTAGGTTTGATGGCCTCGATATTGTACTTTACGCCCTCCTTCAACTTTTTGTTCGGGCCTCGTTTCCTGCTGCCTGAAGATTTGCTCGATCTGGATGGCTGAAAGAAGAAAGATCGATCCGTTCATATATCTTCAAGTCATTTAAAACATGTGATGATCACCAGATGCCTGCTTATATAAATATACCTCGCCGGTGTTTGTTGTTTCAAGATCAACATTTTCTTCGTCATCATCATAATCATAGTTCATGACTTCATCAATTCGGTCGTCGCGATCGAATATCATATCACCCTCCCCGGTGTTGTTTAGATATTCGGAGCCGTCATAATCTTCTTCATTCTGATCATCATCTGGCCCGCGAGGATGGCGTATGATATCAAACAAGGTCTCTTCTCCCTCTCTGCCGGTATTGTCCGCCATAGCTTTTATTTAACTAATCCAAAGGAAATATAAAACAATTTAGTATTCAAATTACAATGCATGGATGCAATCAATTAATAAGGAAAAACTGAATCAATCATAGTACATAATAAGCAACATCGAATATAATCTGAATACATCGTCTCGAATAATAGATATAATCTCGAATACATCGTCTCGAATAATATATATAATCTCGAATAAATCATCTCGAATATTACATATCGAATACATCACTAGCTAGCTAGCTAGCTAGCTAATAAAGATCAAACACTAAAGAGTAATCTAGGCCACTGGCGGTTCCTGAGGCGCGGGCGGTGGAACCATCACTGGATCATAGCTCGGGTGATCTCCCCAAAGAACCTGCCAGGTATTGGAGAACCTGACGTCCATAGCAGCCATGTAGCGATGGACGTGCTCGTCCTCCTCCCCGACACGGGCGATGTACCACCTCCCGTGGGCCGCTCCTCCCGCACCGAAGTGGCCCACGCGAACGCCACCAAAGGAGATCAGGGCCGACGACGGGACCCGGGGCCGGGTTCCTCACCAAGCGTCGCGCCCTTGAAGGTAGCACCTCCCAGTGCCAGCCCGGCGGAGCCCAGTCCCGGACATGGGTCCTCTGAAGTAGGACGTCATGGCGAACTGGTCGACGACGAGGATGCGGGCCGGGCATCGTCGACAACAAATACTATATGCCCGCAAAAAGTAACATTTTTTAAATGTGATTGGATTGTGATAACTAAAATTCTATATGCAAATTCTAACAATTTGACATTAATTTAATTCATATAGCTAAAACTAACTCTAACATTTCTAACATTTCTATATATATAACTAACATTTCTAATATTTCTATAACTAAAAAAAAAAAGAAAAATTGCAAACATTTCTATAAATATTTCTATAAATGGGGACGGGCGGCAGCGACGGGACGGGACGGGCCAAGGGACAACGGAGGTCAAGGGCGCGCGATGGGGACGACAGGGACGGGGACGGGGACCGTGACAGCGAGTTGACGGGACGGCGAAGGGGACGACGACAGCGACGGA
This sequence comes from Aegilops bicornis, assembly GCA_021605145.1. NCBI lineage: Eukaryota > Viridiplantae > Streptophyta > Magnoliopsida > Poales > Poaceae > Aegilops > Aegilops bicornis. Next base: position 105,129,896 of record CM038674.1, read on the forward strand.
CGGTGACGGGGGCGGCGACGAGGGGCGGCGGCGACGGGACAGAGGAGAAGAAGCAGAGGGAGAACGAAACTGACGAATTTTTTTGAAGGATTTTCTTATATAGAACAACCCTTTAGTACCGGTTGGAGCCACCAACCGGTACTAAAGGTCTGTTTTGGCCAGACGAAGCAGCGGGAAGCGCCCACCTTTAGTACCGGGTGGTAGCACCAACTGCATTTGAAGACCCCTTTAGTACCGGTTGGAGCCACAACCTGGTACTAAAGGGTGTCTTAGCCAGCGAGGGGCGCAGAAGTTTAGTCCCACCTCGCTAGTTTAGGAGCGCCAGACGGTTTATAAGCCCGGCTGAGCACTGCATTGAGCTCCTCTCAATAGTAGGCCTTATGGGCCTACCTCGCCTACTCTGCCTGTGGGCCTACTGGGCTTGCGGGCCTGCATCCTGGCGCAACTACAGGTTGGGTTTCTAGTCGTATGCAGGCCGCTGTGGCGCAGTAGGCGGGTTTTTTATTTTCTTATTTTTTTGCTTTATTTTATTTTTGTTTTATTTATTTTTGAGTTGTTTTTTTTGCTGTATTTAGAGTTTCTTTGTGAATATTTTTTCTTTAGGTACAAAAAATTACAAACTTTCTATTAGTGCCGGTAGTTTACAAATTTGAATAGTTTACATTTTGAATTATTTGAAATTTGTGTGAATCACTAGTTTGTGAATAACTTAACTTTCAAAATAGATTTTTCAGTGATTCTTTTTTCTTATGTTTAATATTAGTGTGTTTTATCATTATATTCAATTTGATAATGCTTAGGTTATTTAAAAATGAAATGCCTTAGTAACAGATGAGTTTTCGCTCAAACCCTAATACTTCGATAGAGATTGTCCATTTTGTACACGAAGTGCATCCAGTTTTATGTAACCCTCTCTACTTTTTGCACATGCTATGTGGGTGAAATTATGATACCATGCCAACTTCCAATCTTTTCTGAGTTAATTTGAAATGCTTTTCAATTTCAGGGTCATTTAGCTGAAAAAATCAGTAAATGCATGAAAGAATTTGTTTGCACATAAAAAATCTTCGTGTTTCAAATGCCAAAACACATAACTAGCTACCCTAACTATTACAGAGATTCCCTCCTGGGTGTGAAACACAGAAGAAAGTGATGATAGAGAAGCCGATCACATCCCAGATCTTTGGGTGTGAAACTTTTTCTTTGCGTGTGTACCTTTGCGCAGTAACCATCGAAAATCTTCATCATTTAACGGGACGCTCGGGTCAATATTCACTGTGAATGGAGCAATTTCATCAAACTTTTCATAATCTCCTGACATGTCTGTCTTGTCATCCACTCCCACGATGTTTCCCTTCCCAGAAAGAACTATGTGCTGCATTGGCTCATCGTATGATGCATTCGCTTCCTTATCTTTTCTTTTTCTCGGCTTGGTAGACATGTCCTTCACATAGAAAACCTGTGCCACATCATTGGCTAGGACCGAATGGTTCGTCTTCAAGATACCGATACGTCTCCAACGTATCTATAATTTTTGATTGCTCCATGCTACTTTATCTACTGTTTTGGACTATATTGGGCTTTATTTTCCACTTTTATATTATTTTTGGGACTAACCTATTAACCGGAGGCCCAATCCAGAATTGCTGTTTTTTTTGCCTATTTCAGTGTTTCGAAGAAACAGAATATCAAACGGAGTCCAAACGGAACGAAACCTTCGGAGACGTGATTTTCTCACCAAACATGATCCAGGAGACTTGGACCCTACTTCAAGAAGTAACAGAGGCGGTCACGAGGGTGGGGGCGCCCCCCCCCCTAGGGCGCGCCCCCTGCTGTTGGGGAACGTAGTAATTTCAAAAATTTCCTAAGCACACGCAAGATCATGGTGATGCATGGAAACGAGAGGGGAGAGTGTTGTCCAGGTACCCTCGTAGACCGAAAGCGGAAGCATTATATCAACGCGGTTGATATAGTCGTACGTCTTCACGGCCCGAACGATCAAGCACCAAAACTAAGGCACCTCTGAGTTCTAGCACACGTTCAGCTCGATGACGATCCCCGGACTCCGATCCAGCAAATGTCGGGGAAGAGTTCTGTCAGCACGACGGCGTGGTGACGGTGATGATGTTCTACCGACGTAGGGCTTCGTCTAAGCACCGCTACGATATAACTGAGGTGGAATATGGTGGAGGGGGGCACCGCACACGGCTAAGGAACGATCACGAAGATCAACTTGTGTGTCATGGGGTGCCCCCCTGCCCCCGTATATAAAGGAGGGAGGGGGAGGTGCGGCCGGCCCCTAGGGGTGCGCCTGGAAGAGTCCTACGCCCACCGGGAGTAGGACTCCCCCATCTTGCCTTGTTGGAGAAGGAAAGGGGAAGGGGGAAAGAGGAAAGGGCCCCCCCCCCTTTCCTTGTCCTATTCTGACTAGGGGGAGGGGGGGCGCGGCCTGCCCTGGCCGGCCCTCCTCTTCTCCCTTAGGGACCATATAGGCCCATTAACCCCCCCCCCCCCCCGGGGGGGGGGGGTGGTTCCGCTAACCATCCCCGGGTACCTCGGTAAAATCCCGATTTCACCCGGAGCGATTCCGATATCCAAATATAGGCTTCCAATATATCAATCTTTATGTCTCGACCATTTCGAGACTCCCTGTCATGACCGTGATCACATCCGGGACTCCGAACAACCTTCGGTACATCAAAAACTATAAACTCATAATATAACTGTCATCGTAACGTTAAGCGTGCGGACCCTACGGGTTCGAGAACTATGTAGACATGACCTAGAACTGTTTCCAGTTAATAAACAATAGCGGAACCTGGATGCTCATATTGGCTCCTACATATTCTACGAAGATCTTTATCGGTCAAACCGCATAACAACATATGTTGTTCCCTTTGTCGTCGGTATGTTACTTGCCCGAGAATCGATCGTCGGTATCTCAATACCTAGTTCAATCTCTTTACTGGCAAGTCTCTTTACTCGTTACGTGATGCATCATTCCGTAACTAACTCATTAGTTACATTGCTTGCAAGGCTTATAGTGATGTGCATTAACGAGAGGGCCCAGAGATACCTCTCCGACAATCGGAGTGACAAAACCTAATCTCGAAATATGCCAACCCAACATGTACCTTTGGAGACACCTGTAGAGCTCCTTTATAATCACCCAGTTACGTTGTGATGTTTGGTAGCACAGAAAGTGTTCCTCCGGTAAACGGGAGTTGCATAATCTCATAGTTATAGGAACATGTATAAGTCATGCAGAAAGCAATAGCAACATACTAAACGATCAAGTGGTAAGCTAACGGAATGGGTCAAGTCAATCACATTATTATCCTAATGATGTGATCCCATTAATCAAATGACAACACATGTCTATGGTTAGGAAACATAACCATCTTTGATCAATGAGCTAGTCAAGTAGAGGCATACTAGTGACATTAAGTTTGTCTATGTATTCACACATGTATCATGTTTCCGGTTAATACAATTCTAGCATGAATAATAAACATTTATCATGATATGAGGAAATAAATAATAGCTTTATTATTGCCTCTAGGGCATATTTCCTTCAGTCTCCCACTTGCACTAGGGTCAATAATCTAGATTACACAGTAATGATTGTAACACCCATGGAGTTTTGGTGCTGATCATGTTTTGCTCGTGGAAGAGGCTTAGTAAACGGGTCTACAACATTCAGATTCGTATGTATCTTGCAAATCTCTATGTCTCCTGTCTGGACTTCGTTCCGGATGGAATTGAAGCGTCTCTTGATGTGCTTGGTCCTCTTGTGAAATATGGATTCCTTTGCCAAGGCAATTGCACCAGTATTGTCACAGAAGATCTTCATTGGTCCCGATGCACTAGGTATGACACCTAGATCGGAAATGAACTCTTTCATCCAGACTCCTTCATTTGCTCCTTCCGAAGCAGCTATGTACTCCGCTTCGCATGTAGATCCCGCCACGACGCTTTGTTTAGAACTGCACCAACTGACAGCTCCACCGTTCAATATAAACACGTATCCGGTTTGCGATTTAGAATCGTCCGGATCAGTGTCAAAGCTTGCATCAACGTAACCATTTACGACTAGCTCTTTTTCACCTCCATAAACGAGAAACATATCCTTAGTCCTTTTCAGGTATTTCAGGATATTCTTGACCGCTGTCCAGTGATCCACTCCTGGATTACTTTGGTACCTACCTGCCAAGCTTATTGCTAAGCACACGTCGGGTCTGGTACATAGGATTGCATACATGATAGAGCCTATGGCTGAAGCATATGGAACATCTTTCATTTTCTCTCTATCTTCTGCTGTAGTCGGGCATTGAGTCTGACTCAACTTCACACCTTGTAACACGGGAAAGAACCCTTTCTTTGCCTGATCCATTTTGAACTTTTTCAAAACTTTATCAAGGTATGTGCTTTGTGAAAGTCCAATTAAGCGTCTTGATCTATCTCTATAGATCTTGATGCAAAATATGTAAGCAGCTTCACCGAGGTCTTTCATTGAAAAACTTTTATTCAAGTATCCCTTTATGCCATCCAGAAATTCTATATCATTTCCAATTAACAATATGTCATCTACATATAATATCAAAAATGCTACATAGCTCCCACTCACTTTCTTGTAAATACAGGCTTCTCCAAACGTCTGTATAAAACCATATGCTTTGATCACACTATCAAAGCGTTTATTCCAACTCCGAGAGGCTTGCACCAGTCCATATATGGATCGCTGGAGCTTGCACACTTTGTTAGCACCTTTTGGTTCGACAAAACCTTCCGGTTGCATCATATACAACTCTTCTTCCAGAAATCCATTCAGGAATGCAGTTTTGACATCCATTTGCCAAATTTCGTAATCATAAAATGCGGCAATTACTAACATGATTCGAACAGACTTAAGCATCGCTACGGGTGAGAAAGTCTCATCGTAGTCAACCCCTTGAACTTGTTGAAAACCTTTCGCAACAAGTCGAGCTTTGTAGACGGTTACATTACCATCAGCGTCAGTCTTCTTCTTGAAGATCCATTTATTTTCTATGGCTTGCTGATCAACGGGCAAGTCAACCGAAGTCCATACTTTGTTCTCATACATGGATCCCATCTCAGATTTCATGGCCTCAAGCCATTTTGCGGAATCTAGGCTCATCATCGCTTCCTCATAGTTCGTAGGTTCGCCATGGTCAAGTAACATGACTTCTAGAATAGGATTACCGTACCACTCTAGTGCGGATCTTACTCTGGTAGACCTACGAGGTTCGGTAGTAACTTGATCTGAAGTTTCATGATCAATATCATTAACTTCCTCGCTGATTGGTGTAGTTGTCACAGGAACCGGTTCTTGTGATGCACTACTTTCCAATAAGGGAGCAGGTACAATTACCTCATCAAGTTCTACTTTCCTCCCACTCACTTCCTTCGAGAGAAACTCCTTTTCTAGAAAGGATCCGAATTTAGCAACAAAAATCTTGCCCTCAGATCTGTGATAGAAGGTGTACCCAATAGTCTCTTTTGGGTATCCTATGAAGACACATTTCTCCAATTTGGGTTCGAGCTTATCTGGTTGAAGTTTCTTCACATAAGCGTCGCAGCCCCAAACTTTAAGAAACGACAACTTTGGTTTCTTGCCAAACCACAGTTCATAAGGCGTCGTCTCAACGGATTTTGATGATGCCCTATTTAACGTGAATGCGGCCGTCTCTAAAGCATAACCCCAAAACGATAGCGGTAAATCAGTAAGAGACATCATAGATCGTACCATATCTAGTAAAGTACGATTACGCTCGGACACACCATTTCGCTGTGGTGTTCCGGAGGCGTGAGTTGCGAAACTATTCCGCATTGCTTCAAATGTAGACCAAACTCGTAACTCAAATATTCTCCTCCACGATCAGATCGTAGAAATTTTATTTTCTTGTTACGATGATTTTCCACTTCACTCCGAAATTCTTTGAACTTTTCAAATGTTTCAGACTTGTGTTTCATCAAGTAGATATACCCATATCTGCTCAAATCATTTGTGAAGGTGAGAAAATAACGATACCCGCCGCGAGCCTCAATATTCATTGGACCACATACATCAGTATGTATGATTTCCAACAAATCAGTTGCTCGCTCCATAGTTCCGGAGAACGGCGTTTTAGTCATCTTGCCCATGAGGCACGGTTCGCAAGTAGCAAGTGATTCATAATCAAGTGATTCCAGAAGTCCATCAGTATGGAGTTTCTTCATGCGTTTTACACCAATATGACCCAAACGGCAGTGCCACAAATAAGTTTCACTATCATTATCAACTCTGCATCTTTTGGCTTCAACATTATGAATATGTGTATCACTACTATCGAGATTCAACATAAATAGACCACTCTTCAAGGGTGCATGACCATAAAAGATATTACACATATAAATAGAAAAACCATTATTCTTTGATTTAAATGAATAACCGTCTCGCATCAAACAAGATCCAGATATAATGTTCATGCTTAACGCTGGCCCAAATAACAATTATTTAGGTCTAAAACTAATCCCGATGGTAGAGGTAGAGGTAGCATGCCGACTGCGATCACATCGACTTTGGAACCATTTCCCACACGCATCATCACCTCGTCCTTAGCCAATCTTCGCTTAATCCGTAGTCCCTGTATCGAGTTGCAAATATTAGCAACAGAACCAAAAACAAATACCCAGGTGCTACCGCGAGCATTAGTAAGGTACACATCAATAACATGTATATATACCTTTGTTCACCTTGCCATCCTTCTTATCCGCCAAATACTTGGGGCAGTTCCGCTTCCAGTGTCCAGTCTGCTTGCAGTAGAAGCACTCAGTTTCAGGCTTAGGTCCAAACTTGGGTTTCTTCTCCAGAGCAACAACTTGCTTGCTGTTCTTCTTGAAGTTCCCCTTCTTATTCCCTTTGCCCTTCTTCTTGAAACTGGTGGTCTTAGTGACCATCAACACTTGATGCTCCTTCTTGATTTCTACCTCCGCAGCCTTTAGCATTGCGAAGAGCTCGGGAATAGTCTTGTCCATCCCTTACATATTATAGTTCATCACGAAGCTCTTGTAGCTTGGTGGCGGTGATTGAAGAATTCTATCAATGACACTATCATCAGGAAGATTAACTCCCAGTTGAATCAAGTGATTATTATACACAGATATTTTGAGTATATGTTCACTGACAGAACTATTCTCCTCCATCTTACAGATATAGAACTTATTGGATACTTCATATCTCTCAATCCGGGCATTTGCTTGAAATATTAACTTCAACTCCTGGAACATCTCATATGCTCCATGACGTTCAAAACGTCGTTGAAGACCCGGTTCTAAACCGTAAAGCATGGCACACTGAACTATTGAGTAGTCATCAGCTTTGCTCTACCAGACGTTCTTAACATCGTCAGTTGCATCTGCAGTAGGCCTGGCACCCAGCGGTGCTTCCAGGACGTAATTCTTCTGTGCAGCAATGAGGATAATCCTCAAGTTACGGACCCAGTCCGTGTAATTGCTACCATCATCTTTCAACTTAGCTTTCTCAAGGAACGCATTAAAATTCAACAGAACAACAAAGACGAGCCATCTATCTACAACAAACATAGACAAGCAAAATACTATCAGGTACTAAGTTCATGATAAATTGAAGTTCAATTAATCATATTACTTAAGAACTCCCACTTAGACCGACATCTCTCTAGTTCATCTAAGTGATCACGTGATCCAAATCAACTAAACCATGTCCGATCATCACGTGAGATGGAGTAGTTTCAATGGTGAACATTACTATGTTGATCATATCTACTATATGATTCACGTTCGACCTTTCGGTCTCCGTGTTCCGAGGCCATATCTGTATATGCTAGGATCGTCAAGTTTAACCTGAGTATTCCGCGTGTGCAACTGTTTTGCACCCGTTGTATTTGAACGTAGAGCCTATCACACCCGATCATCACGTGGTGTCTTAGCTCGAAGAACTTTCGCAATGGTGCATACTCAGGGAGAACACTTCTTGATAATTAGTGAGAGATCATCTTAAAATGCTACCGTAAATCAAAGCAAGATAAGATGCATAAAGGATAAACATCACATGCAATCAATATAAGTGATATGATATGGCCATCATCATCTTGTTCTTGTGATCTCCATCTCCGAAGCACCGTCGTGATCACCATTGTCACCGGCGCGACACCTTGATCTCCATCATAGCATCGTTGTCGTCTCACCAATCTTATGCTTCTATGACTATCGCTACCGCTTAGTGATAAATTAAAGCATTACAGGGCGATTGCATTGCATACAATAAAGCGACAACCATATGGCTCCTGCCAGTTGCCGATAACTCGGTTAGAAAACATGATCATCTCATACAATAAAATATAGAATCACGTCTTGACCATATCACATCACAACATGCCCTGCAAAAACAAGTTAGACGTCCTCTACTTTGTTGTTGCAAGTTTTACGTGGCTGCTACGGGCTTAGCAAGAACCGTTCTTACCTACACATCAAAACCACAACGATAGTTCGTCAAGATAGTGCTGTTTTAACCTTTGCAAGGACCGGGCGTAGCCACACTCGGTTCAACTAAAGTTGGAGAAACTGACACCCGCTAGCCACCTCTGTGCAAAGCTCGTCGGGGGAACCGGTCTCGCGTAAGCGTACGCGTAATGTCGGACTGGGCCGCTTCATCCAACAATACCGCTGAACCAAAGTATGACATGCTGGTAAGCAGTATGACTTGTATCGCCCACAACTCACTTGTGTTCTACTCGTGCATATAACATCTACTCATAAAACCAGGCTCAGATGCCACTCTTGGGGAACGTAGTAATTTCAAAAATTTCCTACGCACACTCAAGATCATGGTGATGCATAGCAACGAGAGGGGAGAGTGTTGTCCACGTACCCTCGTAGACCGAAAGCGGAAGCGTTATATCAACGTGGTTGATGTAGTCGTACGTCTTCACGGCCCGACCGATCAAGCACCGAAACTACGACACCTCCGAGTTCTAGCACACGTTCAGCTCGATGACGATCCGCGGACTCTGATCCAGCAAAGTGTCGGGAAGAGTTCCGTCAAGACGACGGCGGCGTGGTAGCGGTGATGATGTTCTACCGACGAGGGCTTCGCCTAAGCACCGCTTCTGATATGACCGAGGTGGAATATTGTGGAGGGGGCACCGCACACGGCTAAGGAACGATCACGAAGATCAACTTGTGTGTCATGGGGTGCCCCTGCCCCGTATATAAAGGAGGGAGGGGAGGTGCGGCCGGCCCCTAGGGGTGCGCTGGAAGAGTCCCACGCCCACCGAGTAGGACTCCCCATCTTGCCTTCTTGGAGAAGGAAAGGGAAGGGGAACAGAAGCAGGGCGCCCCTTCCTTGTCCTATTCGGACTAGGGGGGAGGGGGGCGCGGCCTGCCCTGGACGGCCCTCCTCTTCTCCCTTAGGGCCCATGTAGGCCCATTAACCCCTGGGAGGGTTCCGGTAACCCCCCGGTACTCCTGTAAAATCCCGATTTCACCCGGAGCGATTCCGATATCCAAATATAGGCTTCCAATATATCAATCTTTATGTATCGACCATTTCGAGACTCCTCATCATGTCCGTGATCACATCCGGGACTCCGAACAACCTTCGGTACATCAAAAACTATAAACTCATAATATAATTGTCATCGTAACATTAATCGTGCGGACCCTACGGGTTCGAGAACTATGTAGACAGGACCTAGAACAGTTTCCGGTCAATAACCAATAGCGGAACCTGGATGCTCATATTGGCTCCTACATATTCTACGAAGATCTTTATCGGTCAAACTGCATAACAACATACGTTGTTCCCTTTGTCATCGGTATGTTACTTGCCCGAGATTCGATCGTCGGTATCTCAGTACCTAGTTCAATCTCGTTACCGGCAAGTCTCTTTACTCGTTACGTGATGCATCATTCCGTAACTAACTCATTAGTTACATTGCTTGCAAGGCTTATAGTGATGTGCATTACCGAGAGGGCCCGGAGATACCTCTCCGACAATCGGAGTGACAAAACCTAATCTCGAAATATGCCAACCCAACATGTACCTTTGGAGACACATGTAGAGATCCTTTATAATCACCCATTTACGTTGTGACGTTTGGTAGCACACAAAGTGTTCCTCCGGTAAACGGGAGTTGCATAATCTCATAGTTATAGGAACATGTAAAAGTCATGAAGAAAGCAATAGCAACATACTAAACGATCAAGTGCTAAGCTAACGGAATGGGTCAAGTCAATCACATCATTCTCCTAATGATGTGATCCCATTAATCAAATGACAACACATGTCTATGGTTAGGAAACATAACCATCTTTGATCAATGAGCTAGTCAAGTAGAGGCATACTAGTGACATTAAGTTTGTCTATGTATTCACACATGTATCATGTTTCCGGTTAATACAATTCTAGCATGAATAATAAACACTTATCATGATATGAGGAAATAAATAATAACTTTACCTGCCTCGTGGGCCCCCTGTTGCTCCACCGACGTACTCCTTCCTCCTATATATACCTACGTATCCCCAAACGATCAGAACAGGAGCCAAAAACCTAATTCCACAGCCGCAACTTCCTGTATCCACGAGATCCCATCTTGGGGCATATTCTGGAGCTCCGTCGGAGGGGGCATCCACCAACCAGAGGGCTTCTACATCAACACCATAGCCTCTCCGATGAAGTGTGAGTAGTTTACTTCAGACCTTCGGGTCCATAGCTAGTAGCTAGATGGGTTCTTCTCTCTTTTTGGATCTCAATACAATTTTCTCCCCCTCTCTCGTGGAGATATATTCGATGTAATCTTCTTTTTGCGGTGTGTTTGTTGAGACCGATGAATTGTGGGTTTATGATCCAGCTTATCTGTGAATAATATTTGAATCTTCTCTGAATTCTTTTATGTATGATTGAGTTATCTTTGGAAGTCTCTTCGAATTATCCGTCTGGTTTGGCCAACTAGATTGGTAGTTCTTGCAATGGGAGAAGTGCATAGCTTTGGGTTCAATCTTATGTGTCCTTACCCAAAGGATGTAAAGGGTTGCAAGGCACGTATTGTATTGTTGCCATCGAGTATAACAAGATGGGGTATTTATCATATTGCATGAATTTATTCCTATACATCATGTCATCTTGCTTAGGCGTTACTCTGTTTTTAACTTCTAGATGCATGCTGGATAGCGGTCGATGAGTGGAGTAATAGTAGTAGATGCAGAATCGTTTCGGTCTACTAGTCTCGGACGTGATGCCTATATACATGATCATACCTACATATACTCATAACTATGCTCAACTCATCAATTGCTCAACAGTAATTTGTTCACCCACCGTAGAATACTTATGCTCTTGAGAGAAGCCACTAGTGAAACCAATGGCCCCCGGGTCTATTCTCATCATATCAATCTCCATCACTTTAATACTTGCTTTGTTTTTACTTTGCCTTTTACTTTTTACTTTGCATCTATATACCAAAAATACCAAAAATATTATCTATCATCTCTATCAGATCTCACTCTCGTAAGTGACCGTGAAGGGATTGACAATCCCTAATCGCGTTGGTTGCGAGTAGCTATCGTTTTGTGCAGGTACGAGGGACTTGTGCGTGGCCTCCTACTGGATTGATACCTTGGTTCTCAAAAACTGAAGGAAATACTTACGCTACTTTGCTGCATCATCCTCTCCTCTTCGGGGAAATCCAACGCAGTGCTCAAGAGGTAGCAAGAAGAAATTTCTGGCGCCGTTGCCGGGGAGTCAATGCAAAAGTCAACATACCAAGTACCCATCACAATCCCTATCTCTCGCATTACATTATTTGCCATTTGCCTCTCGTTTTCCTCTCCCCCACTTCACCCTTGCTGTTTTATTCGCCCTCTCTCTCCCTATCTCCTACTCTCTTTTCCGTTTGCCTTCTCGTTGCCTTTTCCCCGTCCGTTTGTTTGCTCGTGTGTTGGATTGCTTGTTTGTCGCGATGGCACAAGATGCTACCAAATTGTGTGACTTCACCAATACCAATAATAATGATTTCCTTAGCACTGCGATTGCTCCTCTTGCCAATACTGAATCTTGTGAAATCAATACTGCTTTGTTGAATCTTGTTATGAAAGATCAATTCGCCGGCCTTCCTAGTGAAGATGCCGCTACTCATCAGAATAGCTTCGTTGATTTATGTGATATGCAAAAGAAAAAAGATGTCGATAATGATGTCGTTAAGTTGAAGCTATTTCCTTGTTCGCTTAGATATCGTGCTAAAGCGTGGTTTTCATCTTTGCCTAAAAATAGTATTGATTCTTGGAACAAGTGCAAATATTCTTTTATCTCTAAGTATTTTCCTCCCGCTAAGAGCATCTCTCTTAGGAACGATATTATGAATTTTAAGAAACTTGATCATGAACATGTTGCACAAGCTTGGGAGAGAATGAAATTAATGATACGTAATTCTCCTACTCATGGTTTGAACTTGTGGATGATTATACAAAACTTTTATGCCGGATTGAATTTTACTTCTAGAAATCTTTTAGATTCAGCCACGGGAGGCACTTTTATGGAAATCACTCTAGGAGATGCTACTAAACTTCTATAAAATATTATGGTTAATTATTCTCAATGGCATACTGAAAGATCTACTAATAAAAAAGTGCATGCGATAGAAGAAATCAATGTTTTGAGTGGAAAGATGGATGAACTTATGAAATTATTTGCTACTAAGATTGTTTCTTCTGATCCTAATGATATGCCTTTTCTACTTTGATTGAGAATAATAATGAATCTATGGATGTGAATTTTGTTGGTAGGAATAATTTTGGTAACAACGCGTATAGAGGGAATTCTAATCCTAGGCCTTATCCTAGTAATTCCTCTAATAATTATGGAAATTCCTACTACAACTCCTATGGAAATTTTAATAAGATGCCCTCTGAATTTGAGAGTACTGTTAAAGAGTTTATGAATTCATAAAAGAATTTTAATGCTTTGCTTGAGGAGAAATTGCTTAAAGTTGATGATTTGGCTAGGAACGTTGATAGAATTTCTCTTGAGGTTGATTCTTTAAACCTTAGATCTATTCCTCCTAAGCATGATATCAATGAGTCTCTCAAAGCTATGAGAATTTCCATTGATGAGTGCAAATAAAGAACCGCTAGGATGCGTGCTTCCAAAGATGCCTTTATTAAAGCGTGTTCTTCTAATTCCTATGAAAATCAAGATGAAGATCTAAAAGTTATTGATGTGTCCCCTATTAAATCTTTGTTTTGCAATACGAATCTTGATGAAACTGAATATGATCTTCCTTTACCTAGAAGGTGTTCTAAGAATTAAGTTTTTAGATCTTGATGATGAAATTGATAAAAGTGGGATTGAAAGAAATAAGAACCTAGATGTTGCTAAACCCACTATATTGGATCTCAAGGAATTTAATTATGAAAATTGCTCTTTAATTGATTGTATTTCCTTGTTGCAACCCGTGCTAAATTCTCCTCATGCTTATAGTCAAAATAAGGCCTTTACCGAACACATTGTTGATGCCTTAATGCAATCTTATGAAGAAAAACTTGAGTTGAAAGTTTCTATCCCTAGAAAACTCTATGATGAGTGGGAACCTACTACTAAAATTAAAATTAAAAATTATGAGTTTCATGCCTTGTGTGATTTGGGTGCTAGTGTTTCCTCTATTCCCAAAACTTTGTGTGATTTGCTAGATTTCCGTGACTTTGATGATTGCTCTCTAAACTTGCATCTCGCGGATTCCACTATTAAAAAGACTATGGGAAGAATTAATGATGTTCTTATTGTTGCAAATAGGAATTATGTGCCCGTAGATTTTATCGTTCTTGATATAGATTGCAATCCTTCATGTCCTATTATTCTTGGTAGACCTTTCCTTAGAACGATTGGTGCAATAATTGATATGAAGGAAGGGAATATTAGATTCCAATTTCCATTAAAGAAAGGCATGGAACACTTTCCTAGAAAGAAAATAAAATTACCATATGAATCTATTATGAGAGCCACTTATGGATTGCCTACCAAAGATGGCAATACCTAGATCTATCCTTGCTTTTATGCCTAGCTAGGGGCGTTAAACGATAGCGCTTGTTGGGAGGCAACCCAATTTTATTTTTAGTTTTTTTGCTTTTTGTTTCTGTTTAGGAATAAATAATCCATCTAGCCTCTGTTTAGATGTGGTTTTATGTTTTAATTAGTGTTTGTGCCAAGCTAGACCTATTGGATCTTCTTGGATGATAGTTATTTGATCTTGCTGTAATTTCCAGAAACTTTGCGCTCAGTGCCCGAATTATTAAAAATCACCAGAACGTGATAAAATACTTATTACAATTGCTGCTGATCAATAAACAAATTGTCCAGGTCTTCTAATTTTGGTAGATTTTTTTGAGTTCTAGAAGTTTGCGTTAGTTACAGATTACTACAGACTGTTCTGTTTTTAACAGATTCTGTTTATCGTGTGTTGTTTGCTTATTTTGATGAATCTATGGCTAGTAAAATAGTTTATAATCCATAGAGAAGTTGGAATACAGTAGGTTTAACACACATATAAATAAAGAATGAGTTAATTACAGTATATTAAAGTAGTCCTTTGTTTTCTTTCTCTAACGGAGCTCACGAGATTTCTATTGAGTTTTGTGTTGTGAAGTTTTCAAGTTGAAAGCACAAGTGCTCCCTGGGTGGTTTTGGTAATTAATGTCAACATATCTCTTGTTGGACTAACACTTTTATCTAGTATGTTTCAGAGAAGTTCAACAATGGAGTGGCATGGACTAGAGGATGTGGAACCCCTTCAAGATGCTAAGGACAAAGGATTGGCTTAAGCTCAAAAGCTCAAGACTCTACATGTTTTCCATTTTAGTGATCCAAGATCACATTGAGTCTATAGGAAAAGCCAATACTATCAAGAGGGGATGAGGTGTTGCTTAATGAGTTTCTTGCTCCATGATGCTTAGTGATATGCTCCAAAAAACCCCAACTACTTTCCCACATCCACATATGTCGTAAACCCAAAGTCAAACTCATCCCCACCATTCTTTCTATCCGGCGCCACCGAGTTCAGATGTCTTAGCCACTGCCACAAACCCTAGGCAAATCGGTCTCACCGATAGGGATTGTAATCTCTCTGTGTATGTCCATTACCAAAATCGGTCTCACCGAGTTTGAGCAATCGGTACTACCGAGATTACAATGCAAACTTTCTGGTTAGCTTATTACCAAAATCGGTATCACCGAGTTTGTGTAATCGGTCTCACCGAGTTTTCCTGACCAACTCTCTGGTTAGCTTATTACCAAAATTGGTCTCACCGAGGTTGTGTAATCGGTCTCACCGAGATTACTTTATGCCCTAACACTAACCATATCGGTCCTACCGAGTTGCATGTCGGTCCCACCAAAATCACTAACGGTCACTAGGTTTACTGAATTGGTCAGACCGAGTTTATTGATTCGGTCCCATCGAGTTTGGTAATTTGTGTGTAACGGTTAGATTTTGTGTGGAGGCTATATATACCCCTCCACCTCCTCTTCATTCATGGAGAGAGCCATCAGAACAAGCCTACACTTCCAGCATCCTATTTCTGAGAGAGAACTACCTATTCATGTGTTGAGGCCAAGATATTCAATTCCTACCATATGAATCTTGATCTATAGCCTTCCCAAGTTGCTTTCCACTCAAATCTTCTTTCCACCAAATCCAAATCCTATGAGAGAGAGTTGAGTGTTGGGGAGACTATCATTTGAAGCACAAGAGCAAGGAGTTCATCATCAACACACCATTTGTTACTTCTTGGAGAGTGGTGTCTCCTAGATTGGCTAGGTGTCACTTGGGAGCCTCCAACAAGATTGTGGAGTTGAACCAAGTAGTTTGTAAGGGCAAGGTGATTGCCTATTTCGTGAAGATCTACCGCTAGTGAGGCAAGTCCTTCCTGGGCGACGACCATGGTGGGATAGACAAGGTTGCTTCTTCGTGGACCCTTCGTGGGTGGAGCCCTCCGTGGACTCGCGCAACTGCTACCCTTCGTGGGTTGAAGTCTCCATCAACGTGGATGTACGATAGCACCACCTATCGGAACCACGACAAAAACATCCGTGTCTCCAATTGCGTTTGAATCCTCCAAACCCTTCCCTTTACATTCTTGCAAGTTGCATGCTTTACTTTCCACTGCTCATATACTCTTTGCATGCTTGCTTGTTATGTATTGTGACTGTTAAAATTGTGCCTAAACTCCACTCCAACCTAAAGAAGTCAAAAACTGCAACTTTGGTACTTAGTGTCTAATCACCCCCCCTCTAGACACCTCTTCTCGATCCCTTTCAATTGGTATCAGAGCTTTGGTCTCCATTGCTTTGGTTTAAACACCATTGGAGGAAGATGGATGAGTCTACTATTGGGAGTCTTAGACATAGAGTGCCTATTCTTGATGGAGAATATTTTCATGAGTGAAAAAACGAGATGCTTGTAATTTTCAATCAATATCATTTGTACAAGTACATTGCTAGCCCTTGTGCACCTCATATTGATCCCTTGCATCTCACACCCGAAGAGGATCTTGACATGATTCACAATCTTAGAACCATCAATCTTATCATAAGAGGATTGCCCAAAAACTTGATTGCTAGTTTGCCTACTCTTGATTGTGCATATCACTACTGGAAACTGGGAATTTGCCATCAGCCAGCTCTTTGCCATCTGACAACTGATGGCAAAGAATTGTTGGGGAACGTTGCAGAAAAATTAAAATTTTTCCTACGGTTTCACCAAGATCCATCTATGAGTTCATCTAAGCAACGAGTCATGGGAGAGAGATTGCATCTACATACCACTTGTAGATCGCGTGCGGAAGCGTTCAAGGGAACGGTGATGATGGAGTCGTACTACCGTGATTCAGATCACCGATGACCAAGTGCGAGCGGACAGCACCTCCGTGTTCAACACACGTCTGAACGGACGACGTCTCCTCCTTCTTGATCTAGCAAGGGAAAGGAGAGGTTGAGGAAGAAGGCTCCAGCAGCGACGACGGCGTGATGATGGTGGAGAGGCAGTACTCCGACAGGGCTTCGCCAAGCACTCAACGGAGGAGGAGAGGTGTTGGGGAGGGGAGGGGCTGTGCCTTGGAAGTGTATTGCAGCCCTCCCCTCACCCCTCTATTTATAGGGGAAGGGGCAAGGGGGGCCGTCCCCTCTAGTTGAGATCTAGAGGGGGGGCGGCCAGGGAGGGGGGCTTGCCCCCCAAGCAAAGGGGGGGCGCCCCCCACTAGGGTTCCCCCCAACCCTAGGCGCATGGGCCCAAGGGGGGGCGCCCAGTCCTCCAGGGGCTGGCTCCCTGCCCCTTGTGGCCCATAAGGCCCTCCGAGAGGGGTGGCCCCTCCCGGTGGAACCCCGGAACCTCTCCGGTGGCCCCGGTACAATACCGATATGACCCCGAAACTTTCCGGTGTCCGTTTGACAACTTCCCATATATAAATCTTTACCTCCGGACCATTCCGGAACTCCTCGTGACGTTCGGGATCTCATCCGGGACTCCGAACAACATTCGGTAATCACATACAAGTCTTCCTAATAACCCTAGCGTCACTGAACCTTAAGTGTGTAGACCCTACGGGTTCGGGAGACATGCAGACATGACCGAGACGACTCTCCGGTCAATAACCAATAGCGGGATCTGGATACCCATGTTGGCTCCCACATGCTCCTCGATGATGTCATCGAATGAACCACGATGTCGAGGATTCAATCAATCCCGTATACTATTCCCTTTGTCGACGGTATGTTACTTGCGAGATTCGATCGTCGGTATCTCAATACCTCGTTCAATCTCGTTACCGGCAAGTCACTTTACTCGCATCGTAATGCATGATCACGTGACCGGACACTTGGTCACTTTGAGCTCATTATGATGATGCACTACCGAGTGGGCCCGGTGATACCTCTCCGTAACACGGAGTGACAAATCCAGTCTCGATCCGTGTCAACCCAATGCACACTTTCGGAGATACCTGTAGTGCACCTTTATAGTCACCCGATTACGTTGTGACGCTTGGTACACCCAAAGCACTCCTACGGTATCCGGGAGTTACACGATCTCATGGTCTAAGGAAGAGATACTTGACATTGGAAAAGCTCTAGCAAAACGAACTACACGATCTTGTGCTATGCTTAGGATTGGGTCTTGTCCATCACATCATTCTCCTAATGATGTGATCCCGTTATCAATGACATCCAATGAACATAGTCAGGAAACCATGACTATCTATTGATCAACGAGTTGGTCAACTAGAGGCTCACTAGGGACATATTGTGGTCTATGTATTCACACGTGTATTACGATTTCCGGATAATACAATTATAGCATGAATAAAAGAAAATTATCATCAACAAGTAAATATAATAATAATCATTTTATTATTGCCTCTAGGGCATCTTTCCAACAAGAACGTCTTTACCATCTGCTTATAAAAAACATATGGCAAAGAACTGACAGACGGCAAAGAACATGGGTGCCATCAGCCAATTCTTTGCCATCTGCTAGTGGATGGCAAATAATCTTTGCCATCTGTCAGCAGATGGCAAAGAGGTTGGCAAATCCTGCGGTCGTCAAGAGTGTAACGGCGTACCAGCCCCACCTCTTTGCCATCTGCCAGCAGGTGGCAAAGAAAGAGATGGGGTAATTTTTTTCCAGGTAAAAAAAACTATGGGGTTATTTTTGTTCTCATTGGTTGAAATGTTTGTGTCATGGATTGATGACATGGCATCCATCCATCCATCCATCCATCCGTCCATCCCATTTATCTAAACAAAAGAAAGAAAGAAAGAAAGAAAAAGAACCCCCACCCCCCGGGCAGCCCAACCACCCAAACCCTATCCCATGCCACTTCATCGTCGCCGCCCCCAGATGCAATCTCGCCGCCACTCCATCCTCTCCAGCTCGCGCACGCTCGCCGCCGCCACGTCCGCCGCCGCGGCCGCACTCAGGGCGCAACGGCCTCCTTCCCGCTCGCCGCCCTCCCCGCACACCGACGTTAGAGGCTGGATCGAGCCCATCCCCGCCAAACTTCCTCCTCCTCCTCCCCTCCCGATTCCCCAACCCAAGCACCAGCCTCGCCGCCGACCAACTCCTCTCCCCCAACCCCGCTGCCGCCGGCCTCCTCTTCTCCAACCCGGGCTCTCTCCCATCGATGCACCGGCGGCGACGTCTGCGGCCTCCCCAGCCGCGGGAGCCCGCACCTGCTGCGGGTCGCCGCACCCCCAGCCGCGGGAGCCCGCCCCTGCCACGGGTCGCCGCCCCCCTGCCGCGGGAGCCCGCCCCCGCCTACCCAGCCGGATGCTCCTGTACTCCTGAAGTCTTGATTCTCCAATCTACATTGGCTTGATACAGCATAGGGATTCAGGAGAAGGTCAAAAGAGATTGGTACCAGGCTTTGTGCCAATGCCCACTTTCCCTGATTGCTAAATTTATTTTATGCTTCTGTCGACATTACAACAGTCAACAAAGCAGGGAACCAATCCAGCTTCAAGCTCCAGGTGCTTTTGTTTCTAAATTGTTTGTGTGCTAAGGTGTCATCTAGCTAGGAATTATTTATCGAGGAATGACTCCATCTACCACACTTCTAGACAATATCACCTGGTATGATTTCGGTGTCGAGTCTCCTCACGTAAGCGTGTCACGAACACAACTCATGGCCTTAAGCTGCAGCCGCTCCTTGGCTAATGATAAGCACCTGCTAATCACATCTCACTCATATTGTGCCAACAGTAATTTTTTTTTATCCTACGGATAAAGAAGCACCAAAAAGGCAAAGGGAAAATACCCGGTATGAGCAAAATAAAGAAGGGATGTTAGAAAGCTAGAGCTGTATTTATTTTTCAGTTGCAGCTTAGCTAATGTTTCATCTGGTTTATTGCGCCAGACTTTTGTCTCAGGTTCTTTTATCACATGGATTGCACTCAGTCCCAGTTTATACCTACATATGATATTGCATTTACCCTTGTACCTTTCAGTTCCATGGTTATTGTAAAGCATACACTATTGTTGTACACAGACAAGTAGTTGTATTCACAAATCATCTTTTGTTTCCTATTATCCTCAATAGGATGCTATTTTATGCTGATCGAAGTTAGTACTAATACATAACTTTGGTAGTCCGCAGAACCAAAATCCTTTGACCTGATCTCTTTGCAGGTGAAAATTTATATTTTTACTACGCAGGTGTAGAGTTGGCTTTTATATAAGGAAATAAGATTCGAGAAATAAGAAACTTAAACACAGCAATTGAAGATTTCAAAGTCAGATTTACAAACTTCAACAGAGAATTGGCTTTTGTAGAAGGAAATATGATTCGAGAAGTAACCAACTGAAGATTTCCAAGTCAGATTTCTACATGCCTAATAAGTGCATTTTATTTTTCCACTACTTCCAAGTCAGTTTTACCATGTTCAGTTGAGAACCAACCATGCTTGTACGGAGGAAAAATTGAGCAAGTATTGTTTTTGTGTGTGCATTTTTTTCTGACAGAATCATATATGTCCAAATATATGTCCTCCTCCCCTCACGTCACATACCAGTAGATTTTAGAAACTGGGCTTGGTAACATCGCACTGTTGCTTATATATGATTACAAGTATCATCTACCAATATATGTTAGAAAGTGGGCTTTGAAATCTGCACCGATCTTCACAATCATGTCATCTGATAGAAGTCTATTGAATTTCAATTATATTTTGCTGTATGTTATCCGTAATGTAAGTGCAGATAGGAAGTTTCATTTTTTTTAAATGCATCACAAGGAGGATGGTCACCAATGATTTGACATGATAAGATGTTTACATAATTATTTGTGGCCATTTGACATGATATGATGTTTTTGAAGTATGACAAACTATGACATATACTTTTATTTACATATATTCATATATCATTATATACTTTGGCTTGTGGAAACTAGGAATTGCTATCGACTAACATGTAATGGAATTTCTGAGAGGGGAGATCTGCATCTATGTTACAGGGATCGGACGGGAGAAATAGAGAAGGACAGACGATTGCTGCAGGAGGAGCAGGAGTCCTTGCACGTGGACACCCTCCCGTTCTCCCAGGTAACACCATGGAATCCCATCGTCTAATTTTGGTCGCTCTTGTGAGTATTTATTCCAATCATATCCCATATCCGCTGAAACTGAAGGTGATCCGGCTACCATGTCATGGATTCAGGGTAGTGTGTGGGATTTCCAGTAGAAGAGTAGCTACTCCCAAGCTTGATGCCGCAAAGGCATCTTCCTACTCTTCTGAGAACTTCCACCAATAAGCTCCACGCGCTCCTGCACCTTCTTATGAGTCAGTAGAAGAGTAGCTACTCACCTTCCTACGTCTCTGTCATGTAGTTTCTAACGATCTTTTATGTGCCATGTCGACAAGGCCACAAGGGTGATTGATAAAAAATCCAAGCAGGCTCCATGTGAGGTGAATCAAGGTAATCAATATGTAGTGAATGGGATAAACTCCTCTCCCTCATGTTGTTGAATTCTCCGTTCTATCTTTTAGGCTGGTTGATGTGCTTTGATCCGTGATCTGGGTCGGCGCATCTGTCATTTTCGGCTGCAAAGGCGCACTAGCTCATGCCTCACTTGGGTGATATAATTTTTTTTGCGGTTTCTCGTAAACTGCAGTGTGTTATACAGACGTAAAAAGCCATTCAGGTTCTGCATCCTGCCTAGCAGGTTCTTTGTTATGACGCAAGAGGAATTCCTTTCTTATTGACCCTTCAAGTGGGAGTCTTTTAGAGGCAGCTTTCGTGCTTTTGCCTTCTACTGGAACTCCATGCATATTCTGAGTTCATGGAGTGTATTTGGCCTTCAGAAATAAAGAACTTTATTATGTTTTTTGATAAAAGAAATATGGACTTCCAATTAGCTTGAAGGTTATCGATTATATGCAGCAAGGCCATTTGATTAAGTTGTCTCTTTCTTGACACCATTTTCTATGCAAGCTATTTGAATACATATTTTGCAAGACAAAGTACAGAAGTGTGTTTGGGTGAGGTCCAGATTAAACATCTCACTTTTTGTTTCAGAAATCATCTCTACTTAAGTCCAAGAGGTCACCAGGTGAAGGGATGGATAAACTATCAGGTTGCATTAATTTGGAGCTATGAAACTGGTAAAAGTATTATAGTTTCTGCTAATTTATCACATATTATGCATCTTTTCTACTTTAGACTAATTATTACAGTAGAATATATTGGCAATAGACTGCCATTCTCACCTTTGGTATTGCATATTTTTTCTTGACAGCCTGTTACATTGGAACTTGGTGAAGAAGTCGTATTTGAGTATGTTGACATTGGCAAAAGGTACATGCCGCATGCTGAGACATATATACGTTGTGTGAGGCAGAGGTTAAATGCTCTGTAAATAAAGAGAGACAACAAGGATTGGTGAGTTTATAGTCCCACTTTTGTACTGTTTTTATACAATGACAACAATGAGCGACATATGTACTTCTCATCCAATTAGTTTTCTAGCATGTAAATTTAAGTATTTCTTCATGCACGTAATTGTTCAATTTTGTTCATAGTCGAGCATTGGATGATATTGTATTTGTCATGATGTACATGGTTCATGAACTATGGCAACCTGCAGCTTTGTTGTACTAGTGATAGTAGGATAATGCAATTTTTGACAATCCATGCATATTTCCTCATCATAATAATCTTCTTCTTCTAGTCTTCTTCTTCTAACTTTCTTCTTTCCCATTTTACGGATGAAACTTGCTACTATTGGTAACATGTGTTGGATATATATGTGTTCATGACTATTGGTAATATGTGTTGAATATGCCATATTGGTCATATAAATATATTTGTGTTTGATTTTCTGTGAAAAGGAACTGATATAAGAAAAATCAAAATTAAATGGGGCAACATAGTCACTTTGCCATCTGCTCGCAGATGGCAAAGAGCTTTGCCATCAGCTGGCAGATGGCAAAGAGGCCACGTGTCATCTACATGTAAAATTTGGGCTGGCCTATTTGGGCTCTTTGCCATCTGCCAGCAGATGGCAAAGCTCTTTGCCATCTGCTGGCAGACGGCAAAGCATGCAGCCTTTGCCATCTGCTGGCAGACGGCAAAGAGCCTGCAGCCTTTGCCATCTGCTGGCAGACGGCAAAGTATGCCGTTAGCCTTCTAACGGGGCTAACCCCGTTAAGAGGCTTTGCCATCTGCCAGCTGATGGCAAAGGCACAGGCTCTTTGCCATCAGCCAGCAGACGGCAAAGAAGCCTTTACCGGCAGGGTTTTAGACAAACTGTTTGCCATCTGTGTCACGACCGGTTTTCCAATAAAAATATTTATTGAGAAACCAATATTTTAATTCCAGTGTGAGGAAAATCCTCCATACTGGTGGACAAAACCTTGATACAACAAGCCAGTAACAATCAATATATTACAGGGTCGAGCTGATCTTGCTCAACAAAATTATTACAAGCACGCCAATAATTATACATAGTGGCGGATATGACACAGTGGAGTGGTGGCATACTACTGACTCGAGGTAAAGTGGTGGGATAACACAGTGGAGTGGGTGATATGACTCCTACACTGGCGGCTCATCGAGTGTCGAGGTGAGGCTCGGTGAATATATTTGCGTAGCGGAAGCGAATATATCACAGTGACTAATCCAGGGGTCGCACGAGACTGACTGGGATTCCTCTAGGCGTCAAACTCGCTATCGAACTCTTCATCCATGAGATCGCCGTCACAAGATTCCGCCAAATAAACAAGCCAGGTGAGTACTTTGAAAGTACTCGCAAGACAGTTCGGACAAAAGATATAACAAATGTATGCACGAATGCGACATGAATAATTTAACAATGCACAATCAAATTAGTATAGCAAGGTAAGTAAAAAGGGAATCGGCGGTAGTCCGCTCGAAGACCCAAAGAAAATAAACCAAAAACTGATCGGGTGTCTGAAGCGACACCTCGAAGGGTGAACAAATAAGTAAAGCATGCCACAGTCGGGCGTCTAAGCGACACCTAATAAAGGGCTTATATGAATAATAAGTGAATAACAGTGCCACAGTCGGACGTCTGAGCGACATCGCAGAAAGGGCTTATATCATAAATAAGTAAACCACAATGCCAGAGTCGGACGTCTGAGCGACATCGCAGAAAAGGCTTATATCAAAATTAAGTAAACAACAATGCCACAGTCGGACGTCTGAGCGACATCGCAGAAAGGGCTTATATCAAAATTTAGTAAACAACAATGCCACAGTCGGACGTCTGAGCGACATCGCAGAAAGGGCTTATATCAAAATTTAGTAAACAACAATGCCACAGTCGGACGTCTGAGCGACATCGTAGAAAGGGCTTATAATTCATTATTCATAACTTACAACAAATGGTGCTCACGAAAAATATTCATCACAAGACAATAAGCGGGTTAGTCCATCCACAGGAAAGAAACTTTAGCATTCATGTGGTTCTCAGGAGTTACTGTCTCCGGGACTGACATTTGACAAGATAAGATGAACACAGCACTTGGACATGAATAGAATGATTTCAAGGATTTTTTACTCTGCAGAGTTTGTACTAAAATATCCACAGCCAACGGATTTCCGTAGTCACGAAGGACTAGTTCCGTTTACGGTATTTCAGAGAGAACACAGCTAACCAGTACACACCCATCCTACCTCACGTTGCCAGGAATCACCCTAGACAGCGTTCAAGAAAAACTTTGAGACGGGGAGATCACAATCTCGAATAGCATGGGATCAAATTTATATACGCGTGCTCTAAGGGGTGCCCCCTCTCGTCCCAACCGAAACACCCATGCCCCTGACGGATGATAGGCTTTAATCCAGGGCCATGGAACCCTCATCCCGGCCACTCGATTTGGTGTGTACCAGAAAGTGATTTGCAACTTACTAAGCCGTATCCCTTGCGGAAAACATGTGGTAGTACGAAAGGGGAGACGGACGGGAATTGGACTGATTTATGTTGACACTGGGTCAACGATCTGGCATAAGACTGGCATGCTACAACACTGCCATCTTACCCATTCTCACGCCAACTCACGGCCATGCAACATGTTTCCAACAACTCATGGATTTCCCGAAACTCACTTGCCTCAACTTTTACGAGATAAACTTTCATCGAGATGCTCATGAACATGCCATGATACTAAATTAATGCAAACATGCCCAAACACTCATCATATCAAAAGTTCAAACATGCTTGCCTGGTTCGGAGTAGTCGGGGCCTAGCTCGGTGAAGTTCGCGGTGCCGTCACCTCCTTCGGTATCTACGGTATACAAAAATATACGCACTAACGTAAATTACAATGGGTGCTCAAAAAAATTCCAAATATTTTTTAAATAAATCTGATAAAAAACTAGACAAAATTTTGAAGAGGACAGAAAAAGAATCACTCAAAAATCCTTTTATGTTTAAAAGTTATAAGTGTTTTCGTCCAAGGACCTTTCTGTAATGAAACAGAAAATACTCAGGAGGCAGAACAGAAAAGTTCAGAAAACGATTCGGTTTGGAAAGCGCATCTATCAGAATACGCTTTCAGAAAACGTTTCAAAATAAAGAACAGAGAGGCTGATGGGCGGGTCCCACCCGTCAGGTTTAAAAATTCAAACGGGAGGGGGGGGGGCGGAGCTCATCGGGGCCCGAGGGCTGCGGTGGTCGCCGACGGCGATCCACAGCGAGGCAGGAGGATCGGGTGGTACCTCCGTGCTCAGGGCGTCATTCCGCATCGGTGGGTGGTGGTGGTCGCTGGCGAGTACCACGTCGACGGCGACCCTTGCTCCGTCGGCGGCGATTCGGGAGGGGTTGGATCTCGCCGGAGAGTGCTGCGAAGAGCAAATTGAGGTGGGGGTTAGGCTACAGGGTGCTCGAGAGGGTTGCTGATGAGGTTAGGGCGCCAGGGACGGCCTCACCGGAGTGAACCGAGGTGGAGGCCGAGGCGGAACGGGGCGGCCGGAGTTGGGGGAGGAGACCTCCTCGAGGTCCTCCTAGAAGCATGGCGGAGTGTTGCTGAGGTGTAGGGATGCTGCGTGCTCGAGGGCGAGCTCGGGGCCCCTTTTTATAGGCGATCAGGGGGGTGGCCGTGAACGGAGTTCTCCGGCGAAGGTTACGGCGGCGCAGGGCTTGTTCGGGGTGGTTTAGCGGTTGAGCATCAATGTGGAGGTCTCATCGCTCCATTTTGACGCTTAAACGAGTTTGGAAGAGAAGCTTTGGGGGAGTTCGGCCGGGCGGCGCGGGCCCGTCGGCGGCAGAGGGCGTGCCCTGTGCTTGCCGGCCACGACGACGGTGCAACGGGGGTGCGCTGGCGTGCATGAGCCACGGGGAGGGCCAGGGAACAATGGGCGGCGACGGGTGGCGTGGCGAGCGGGCTCGGGCCCTCGCTGGCCGCCACCGACGCCTGCATCCGTCCAAGGGGGCGTGCGGCGCTCCGGCCAGGGAGGAGAGGCCGTGCGCAACGCGCCAAGCGCACTGTTGACAGGTGACCCGACCCTGACGAAGAAACGGCACTGAAACTCTGTATTTCTGAATTTACTGAAAGTGCAAAGTGACAGTGCATGCTAGGTGTTCGACAGAATGCTTTTGGCATGTGGGGATTTTTCCTTGAGCTGATTTTTGGTGGAGTAACTTCTCATTGCAACTGGAGGTTGCCTGAATTTTGGTGGAATTTTTGGAGAAGAGGAGATATGAATTTCACCAAATTTGACAAATCTGGTCCAAACTTGCAGAAGCTGAAACTTGAAAATTTTGAAAAGAAGAAGAGTGGATCTTGATGGTTCGAGGTTGTGGGTTCTAGGGACTATCCAAAGTAGTTGGTTTTAGGTACTTGCTTTGCTAATCACCTAGGCTCAACATAGTGGACATAATTTGTTTTGGGGAAAGAAATAATTGAAATAAAATCCAAAAATGAGTTGGACCTGTTGGGACAGAATATTTGGATTGCCCCAAAGTGGAAGGAGGGGTTTTGGGTAGATTTACTACATGAGACATGGCAAAAAGTATGGATGGATTCAATATAAGAGAAGACCCAAAACTCCTAGGGTTTTCTTCTAAAAGGAAATAAATCCCAAAAACAAAATTTGAGAAGGGGGAAATCAGAAGAAAGGTTTTTGATAACCAACACCAGAGTTGAAGAAGGTGCCAAAGTAAAAATCTTTTGTCAAAGGGAAAATTCTTGAGAGAAAGAGATTTGTGGAAGGGTTTAAATGACCTCCTTCAAAACCAACAAGGTTTTTGTTGAAAACCAAAACAAAATTTTTTGGAGTGTCACTACACCTACCCCCTTAGGAAAAATCTCGTCCCCGAGATTCCAGCTGATCCTCAAATAAATCTGGGTGCTCTGTCCGAAGAAAATCCTCTCTTTCCCAAGTGGCTTCACTCTCAGTGTGGTTGCTCCACTGACTTTGAAGAACTTGATGGTTTTCTGTCGGGTTCTCCTTTCAGACTCTTCCAAGATTTTTATTGGATGCTCTCGATATGTGAGGTCTGGCTGCACGTCAATGTTTTCATGGGGTACTTGTTTCTCTGGGTTGCTCACACACTTCCTCAGTTGCGAGACGTGGAACACGTTGTGGATGTCGGATAAATCTTTGGGTAAGTCTAGCTGGTAGGCTACCGTGCCTTTCCGTGCCACTATGCAGAATGGTCCGATGAATCTTGGTGCTAGCTTCCCTTTAATCTTGAATCGATGCAGGCCTCTCATAGGGGACACTCGTAGGTACACAAATTCACCGGGTTCAAAGCTGATCCCCCGATGTTTTTGATCGTAATAACTCTTCTGTCGACTTTGGGCTGTCTTGAGTCGGTCCCTGATCACCTTGACCTTATCTTCAGCCTCTTTGAGCATGTCTGGGCCGAAGATATGGCTGTCTCCGGTTTCCGACCAATTTAGCGGAGTACGACATACTCGCCCGTACAGAGCCTCAAATGGTGCCATTTGCAGGCTGGCCTGATAACTGTTGTTATATGCGAATTCTGCGTATGGTAAGCTCTCTTCCCAACTGGTCCCATAGGTGAGGACACATGCTCTCAGCATATCTTCTAGAATCTGGTTTACTCGCTCAGTTTGCCCATCTGTCTGGGGGTGGTATGCGGTACTGAATGCCAGTTGAGTTCCCAGAGCTTGTTGTAAGTGATCCCAAAATCGGGAGACGAATTGAGTGCCTCTGTCCGAGATTATTTTCTTTGGGATCCATGTAAGCAGACGATACGGGAAAGATAGAGCCTAGCAAGCTTCGAGTGGTGTGGGTTGTCTTCACGGGATGAAGTGTGCTACTTTAGTCGATCTATCGGTGATGACCCAGATGGCGTTATTTCCGTGCCGTGACCGAGGTAGCCCAACAATAAAATCCATCCCAATCTCGTCCCATTTCCACTCGGGTATTTTATTTGGCTATAAAAGTCCGGCCGGTTTCTGATGCTCGGCTTTGATGCGTTGACAAGAGTCACAACATGCGATGAACGTGGCTATGTCCCTTTTTAGACCGTGCCACCAATATTTTTCCTGAATATCCTTGTACATTTTTGTCCCTCCAGGATGTATCGAGTACGGGGCTGTGTGGCCTTCAGCTAAGATCTGCTGTTTAAGATCCTTGATATTTGGTACGCAAAGTCTATCCCCGTACCACAATATTCCCTGCTTATCGATAATGAATTCTGGGGCCTTGCCCAAACTCACTTTCCATTTAATGCCTTCAATGCTGGGGTGTCCATCCTGAGCCTCTTTAATTGTCTCCATTAGGGTAGGCTGTATTTCTAAATTTGATATGCTGCCTTCGGTGACTACCAGCAGGTTGAGTTTAGCAAACTCCTGCCAGAATTCAGGCCTCAGGTTTGGCAGGCCTATGTCGTTTGGGCTAGGGTTCCGACTTTCACTACAAGAAGAACCCCCCTATAGCAACGCATCGATGCGTTGTGATATGCCCATATATGTGTTGCTATGGGTTTTACCAACGGATTAATATGCGTTGTCATAGGCACCGTTGGAAGAGTCTACAACAACGTATATAAATTCATTGGTAAACAGTGTGAAAAAGCGTTGCAGGTTAGCAACGTATAGAACTAGAGCATAGCAACAGTTCATATGTGTTGCGGCACACTGTACAAATGATATTCAAATAGACATAAATAGAACTTTGCAACGTATAGAAGCATTGCTCTATCATGAACTACTAATGGTATTTCATATATTGTGATATACAAAAACATTGGCAAAGCTGACAATGCATGGAGCCACAATATAATAAACATAAAGGTCTCATATATTAAATTGACTTTGCTGCATTACAAATAACATGATCCCAAGGTTACAATAAGTGATACTACATGGTAGCCTAAGTCTGGACGTTTCAATCAACACCACAACCACTCTAAAACATAATGTTTGAAACATTGATACTAGAAATGACATCCTAAAACACTACACAAGACTAACAAATAGCAGCCCCATTGTCCACCTTGCAATCAACATCTGGGCCATACATCATCAATTTATCTTAGCGATCCACAAAAATAAAGGAATAAGATCAGTAACCATATTGTAGCGAAAATATGGTTAAGAGCAGCAAAATTAAAGGAGGAGCAACATACAAAGGTTGAAGGCCATGCAATAATTAATCCTGCTGCATGACCAATAATGTTGACCTTTTAGTGGTCGTATCAACTGATCAGATTTTGCTAATGTAGCATCAACTCGCACTGCCCAAAATTGGTTACCAAGATGAACACCCTCAACTTTATATTCTGGTTCAATGCTTTGGAGCGTACCAAGAGCAACATTCCTGTTTGGATTTCCCAAGCTCTTAAAAAATACTACAGTGCCAACCTATTTGTCCGAGAAAACAATTTCTAATATAAGCAATTTAAAACTTGCAGATAATCATGCATAACATAAACTTAATAGCCATACATCTATCGAGTCGGCACCGTGCAATTTGTTGTACTGCATTGTTGTTTCAGAGAATATATTTTGTGCAACATTAGTATGCAATATAATTGAAGCTTAAGAACTGAAACAGAGAAGAATAAGATTGAGAAAATTTATGTCATACATTGGCATGGTTTGTTGCATTAGCTCCTCTTGAGATCTTACTAGTGTTCTGGCAACGAAGCTAATGGCAAGATGCAAAATAATCAGACCAACTTCAGAAGGAAAAACTGAATATAGATGTACACATGATGAATCAGAATCTGCCATATACGCAGAGTATTCTCTAACCCGTTGAAGCGTGTTGTTAAGTTGGAGATCAATTTAATAGGGCAAGCATATTTTTTGAGTAAATGTTGGCATGTCATATTGTGCACTAGATTGTTGTGCAAGAAGACTACATCTATAATGCCACATATACACTCTGTTATGTTAAGAACTACATGCTAGCAATGTATTTTTTGCAAATCTACACAGCAGTTTAATAATTGGCTTTTCATGTACAAGGTCTGCAACATTATGCAAACGAAAGGCTAAAATAGCAATGTGCAGAGATTTTTCAACTTGGTGAAACTAACTCAATTTTATCTCTTAGATTCGTATCTGAGATATTTCTACTCAACATCGAAACTGTTATTTATATCAGACTTCATTTCTAGCATGAGTATGCGCTGGAAATGTGCAATAAATTTGTTGAAGCAAGAGAGCAGAGTTGCATAGTGAAAAGAAGCTTTAGAAGTTTAAAAGATACGGAGTGCCCTAACCTTATCTGCACTAGTGTTTTCTTTCTCTTGTTGCACATGTTCATCATGGATAGAAGTATCTTTGTTCTGTGACAGAAGATTTATATAAGATTCGAAAGAACTATACTAAACATTCCTACCATGAGAAGAGGAAGTAACAATTAATTGTTGCTCAACCATATTGGACAATCGAACAGTATATAAATGAGCATACCTTATCCTTAGAAGGACGTTTGTTTGATGGTTGCATCTCCATGTCATAGAGAAAGTTTTCCTTGCTCTGTAATGAATGGCAAAAGATGATTAATTTCTCTAAAAGCAAACAGAAACATATTGATGCATCCATACACTACCATCACATTATTTTGCCGCCCAACAGTGCCAAGTTGTTGACTACGACTATCGCTATATACTCTCTGTTGATTGAAACCAAAAAGGAAAATGATCATATTTATTTAAATGACTTCAAAATATTACTAGAACATTCTATTGATAAATACTTTTTGTGTTGAATTTGTCTTGCCAACACAAAGAGCATCTTGAGATGTAGACTCCTCACCCAAAGAACCCTGTAACGAGAACCTAACAATTAGTACATGTATTGAATAATGAAGAGCATTCTAAAGATAAATATATTTTGCTAGTTTTGAAATGGATTAAGAGCTGTAATAAATAAGCATATAGAAGATAAGCACCTAATGAAAAGAAGCAACAACAGCTATGCAAGGAGTATCTGTTGTTTTAGATTTGATTTCATTGGTGTATTAGCATGAAAGTTCTTATGGTAATCTTCTCATGATTCTTGATATTGCTAATAAGTTGAGAAAAGGAAGGAGTTACTAACCTTATCTGCACTAGTGTTTTCCTTCTCTTGTTGCACATTTTCATCGTGGATGAAAGACTCATTGTTCTGTGACAAAGATATATTACAAGATTGCCATGAAAATAATAAACATTCATACTGCCAAAATGTGCGGGTAATTCTAATTGCTACTCAACCATGCTCGATTCCAAACAACATACAAATGAGCATACCTTATCCATAGCAGGACGTTTGTATGATGGTTGCATCTCCTGTCATCGAGAAATGCTTCCTTGCTCTGTAATGAATAGCAAGAGATGATTAATTTCTATAAAAAGCAAACAGAAATATACTAATGCATCCATACACTACCTTCACATTATTCTGCTGCCCAACAGTACCAAGTTGTTGACTATGACCGTCGCCATAAATTCTCTGTTGATTGAAACCAAACAAGACTAAGAACATACTTGTAAAATGGCATCAAAAAAATTGTTAAACCTTTGTAAAGACACATACTTTTCTCTTTGAAATTGTCTCAGCAATAGAAGGAACATCTCGAGATTTAGATATCTGATCCAAAGAACCCTGTAACTAAAACCTAAAAATTAGTACATGTATTGAATAATGGAAAAATTCTTCGAATTTACCTGTTCTTCAGAGTTTTTTGTCTTCCCTTTTAGTTCCAGAATTTCGGCATCTTGGTTTTCCACTCTTTTCTCCAACTTCTCCATCTCAAGTCTGACAGCCAAAAGATCTTCATTCGATGTATCCTCCAATGAACTAAGGTGTATATTCTGAAAGTGGCGTGAAGTTGACGCATCAAAGACTTGATTTGGATTCGGAACTAGTCCGAGGCCATGTACATGTCCAGGCTTGTCTGGGCCAAGTACTGCATTCAAAACATCTCCTTTCCATGCTGTCTTTCCTCTACTAGTATCTACTAAATTTGGATTCGCCGCTATACGTTTCTTCAAATCAACCTATATACATGAATACTGTATGTCAGAACAATGTGGTAAAAAACATTATAATTTTAATAAAAGAGAGTCAATATCATATACCACTTGTTCATTCATTTTCTTGTCGCTTTTGTGCTTATGTGTATGCATGTATAAGACAGCCCTGTGTGGGTACTTCTTTTCCGGATCCTTTAATCTCTATTGGTCAAACAGTTAATTTATTAAAGACCTGCAGTACAAATGGGATGTACATGCATATAGTTCGAGTTCTTATAAACTGACCAGCTCTTCTCTAACTCGTGGAAAACTCTTAGTTCCAGCCGTGTGTTTAGACTTCCTCATCGCACAATTGTTCCTATTTGTCTCACTTATCCCCTGTCAAACAGTTGTATAATGTATGCACATATATTTTTCATAATTTCGTACCATGACTGAGCAACATGTACATGACAAATCTGGCAAGTGTATGTACATGTGCCTTTGGGGTCATCCAATTACTGACTAGAGTAATCCACTGATCCTTAATCACACCCTTTGGAACATTGGTGTTATTCGCTTCCATGTTCTTGTTTGCATCAAAATACAATGCTTTCAGATCTGACTTATGTTCCCTCCATCTATCTCCAATTTTTTTTAATATATACTTTTCCAAGCGAGAAGGGTAAAGAAACCTCATCTACATTTCAAATAAAAGTATGGTTATGATAGCACGACATAAAGCATAATGATGTTAGCAAAAGAGATTTAATGTATTCGAGGTGTACCTTTACTTGCGCTAGTATATCCCTTTTGTTTCTTTGTTCATTGGTCTTTTTTTCTCTCTCTCCTATTAGTTTTCTCCAGTCCTTGTAGCTCAAACTACACAATTTTCCATTCCTAGCAACCGTGCCAAGAAAATTCGCAAGACGTCCAGCTTCTTTTCCAATTGGCTGGTTTAGTTCATTGCACTGGACCACAATTCTCTGCCCTTTTGGAAGATTCCATATTTCTTTTAGCCTTGTCCTGCCACGCTTGGTTGTTTCTCCATTTTCATCTGATCATGGATAAATTACCAAAACACTTGTAGTTAATCACACATAAACAACTGTGTGAACAATCTTTTGGTCTGTAGTCTTGAGGAACAACTGATAGTGTTATTCACCAGTTTACAGAGCATTAAATTGATGACACAATGGAAAAATCAGCACTAATATAAAAGAAGTGAATCTTACGGCAGTGCAAAGAAAGGATGCAGTATACTGTTGCTTGCTGACGCCTTTTGCCCAACAGTTAGTGTAGCTAGCCAAGTAAATAGTAGGAAGTGCAATGCTTTTATTCCATATAGTACATGGTTTAGTTTTAGTTGTTCTGATGATCATGGTCCTTACAGCCACACTACACACCATCAAAACTAAAAAGTTACCATTCTGTTCTGTTCTGTTCTATAGAAGATGGCAGTGCAATTGTTGATTCTAATTTTTCAGAATATCTAGCAGAGTATCAAAAGGTAATTACCTTGTTCATTAGCAGCACTGTCATCCTGGTCCTCTTCATCTTCACTATCAGTCAAGCCTTTTTCACCATTACAAGATGATGGTTGAACATGAGATGAATCAGCATCTTTACGCATGGCATTCTCATGTTCAATATGTTCCTCCTCCATGTATTCATCATTGCATTCAACAACATGAAGTTTACTTCGTGTCATATCTGCTCCATGAGAAAACCAAAACATAAAGTTAAAAACATTGTAAATTTAGTCAAACTAGCATGTAGTTGAGCATTGGTCTACATATACCACTGATCAAGTAGTAATACATTTCACAACATTGACCCAGAAGCTAATGCAGATTGTCACGTGCTAGTTAGACTTGCAATTAACCACTCCTTAGACCAGCAAATCTGTCAGACCTAGCGCTCGAGCTCACACGAGGGAGACAATGGAGTTTTGTGCCGCGTTCAACTTCACAACTTTTCTGCTCTCTATTCCTTCTTTTTCAGCGATTAGAGAGACCAACTTAAAAACAAGAAACAAGGCACGTCCGGGTCGTGAGCGCTGTCATCCCAGCATTCCCCGCGATGCGGCCATGACCGTCTCCTTCGTGCCATCCCACGATCAGGTCAGGGCCGCGGAAAGTGCTAACAAACTACGCCGAGTCGCAGCTCAGCTTATTTTCTGCTAACTGAAGAAACTTGCTACTGACGAAACTGACGGAAAGGGAAAAACGACACCGAAACTGGCGAAACTGAAGAACTACTTCAGTAGCTGTTAACTGACAAAATCGACAGGCGGAACACGGCCCGAATAGACGAAGCGTGGTATGGTGGGTTAACTAATTAATTAGTTGCCTGATTTCATGCCTTGATTCTAGTTAACCCGATTTGTATGAAGGCGAGGCAATGAATGGGAAACATGGCAGCAGCGAGCGAACGCCTGCGTTGCCTCGACGACCCAGCCCAACGCTTCGGGTTCCCCAGCTGCTGGGTGCCGCGGCTGCCCTCGATGG
Source organism: Aegilops bicornis (assembly GCA_021605145.1). Taxonomy (NCBI): domain Eukaryota; kingdom Viridiplantae; phylum Streptophyta; class Magnoliopsida; order Poales; family Poaceae; genus Aegilops; species Aegilops bicornis. The sequence goes on from CM038674.1 coordinate 105,164,873, forward strand.
CTTGATCCGGTTGAAGACCCCGGAACAGAGGACGCGGCGCCGTGCGCGCTATGGCAGGGCGATTACAGGTGCGCGAACGCGGTGGCCGGACTGATCAGCCCAGTAGGAGGTCGAATGCAAGAGAGAGGCCATGCGAAGGAGGCACTGACCTGCAATCGGAGAGATGGCGGAGACTCGCCTGCCGCCGCCAGCCGGCAGAGGTGTTGGGGAAGAGAAACCCACGACTTGTGCTGTTGAGATAGATAGGGAGAGGTGCGGAGGATTTTTGGGCAGTTAGCTTATTTTGGAGGGAAATGGAAAAAATGGAGGGAAGCAACCGAGGGAAATAGAAAAATGGAGGGAGCTGAAATAGTGTCGACCTGCACTAGCATTTCGTCCGACATTACTCTCAAACTCCTTTTTCTTGGGCTCTCAAACTCTTTTTTATGTATGAATAAATCAATTAAAATAAAAAGAGATTATTAAATACTGCCTCCGTTCCCAAATATTTGTCTTTCTAGACATTTCAAATGGATACAACATAAAGATGTATTTAGACATATTTTAAAATGTAGATTAACTCATTTTGCTTCGTATGTAGTAATTCGTTGAAATCTCTAGAAAGACAAATATTTGGGAAAGGAGAAAGTAATATATACAACGGCGGAGCTATGTACGCTCCTGGGGTGGCCGTGGCCCCCAACACTGAAGCAACTTGTGAAGAAAAATAAATTGTGAAGGCTAATATGAGAACTTTTCTAGCTTTTGGCCCCCTCAAACATTCATATTTTACCTTTCGCCCCTCCAACTGATTCTGTCTAGCTCCGCCACTGAATATATACTAATTTACTACCTTCGTACTTAATATAAGACTATGGCAATGTCAAAAAAGTCTCATAATAAGTTGGGAGTATTTTTTTGGCATGTGGGCAAATATTATAAGTCTAAAAATACGAAAACTCTTTGGCCTCACATGGCTGATAACTGAGCGTGTGTCAATCGCTTCTGCGATTGTGCGATCAGAATTTAACCATGTGGCGCGCAGCAATCGTACCCATATACTGGTTTGCAACACCGCCCTTATTGCAAGAGTCGCAAGTGCAACATGGGTCTGTTGCAGACCAAGAAATCGGTCGGGTCTTCTTCCCCAATCCCGATGACAATCCGACTGGGTCTAGTGATGCTGGTTGGTCTTATCCGAGGGCCCACCCACATGCCCCTCCCCCCCCCCTCCCACACACACACTTTTATTCAACACACGTGCGAACGTGTTTTGAGGGATCACCACATTCTCATGTCCTATCGAAAGAGCTCGTGCATACGTGCATGGTAATTGGCATGCAACCCCTCGACCTCGCACGCGACTTAACGCTCAGTGCATAACGTCGAGACGTGGAGGCTTACTGGCACCAGAGAGGTACCCAACGCTGGGTACTCCAGGGCGATGCGAATACGGCTTACTCCCCGGCAATCTCCAATGGTCGAAGGCTCCGCAATTGCATCCCTCACGACCCCCTTTCTCGGTCGCGGACGCGTGGGCGGCGATCAAAGGCATAACCCAGCCTTGCTCTTGTGACCTCGCCCGGCTCAACTACGGGATAATAACTCTGATTCCCAAGGTGCTTGGAGCCTCGGAGAACCGCCAGTTCCGGCCGATCACGGTTATTAACATGAGAAAGTTTGATTTTCACTCACATTTCCCTTCCATTTTGTAAAGTTAGTAGAAGAGCTTGAAACAAAAATACATGAAAATTAAAAAAAATATGAGTCGCTCAAATTTTAATTGAATATTAACTGAACTCGGGATCGAATTACAAAATAATACAAGTATATGTGTGTTTCTGTAACTCCGTCAAGAAATGAAGGACGCTTGGTCAAGCGAAGCTCATTGGATTTCAACTCGACATACCAAAAATTAAATAATTCGTACATAGTCTATATATAATTTAAACTGAAAGGATTTTACTGTTCACCCATATGTCAAACTAGGCATCCAAAAAATATATGAGATGTTAGATACAAAACAGAAGGAAAAAAACTTCGTTCAAATTCATGAGAAAACAAACTGTGTTCAAATTCCTGAGAAATCAAAAAATCCAGTATATTCAACATTGAATGAACAACTGTCGCATCTGATAATTTACCACTGAATCCTAACTGTAACTGAGCAAGGAGAAATTTACATGGGGCAGTGAACCTTAACAGGTAGCAGAAATGGTGGTAAATACTAAAAAGGATGCATGCCCCTCATCTGGACTTGGACAAGTAGGTGTGCTAACAAACTGAGGTATTTCCTTGGCTACTTGTATCTGATAGATTCAAATTCAGGAACATGCTTCGACGGCGACGTTTCAACGACATCTCCTTTCAATGATTGTTCAGCAACATTGGCATTACTCTCAAAATAACTTCACCGCAGCATCAGCTACAGAAATATTATGTTTCATTAACAAAATTGTAGATCTTACAGTATTGTAAAGATAAGCTAGAATTTGCAAACCTAGCAGTGAAAAACAAGACATTAGAAGCAAACCTTTCATTTAGTTCCGAAGCTTCAAGATCAGAACTTGTAATAGGATCTACAGTTGTACCTTCTATATCTCTTCTAGTCCACATTTCATTCCCATGCGCAGTATCAAAAAGCTCACCCAGATTACTGACATGATAAGGTTCACTTTCTATATCATTCCATTCTTCACCCATGTCAAAATTGTCTCGAGGAGTCACCTTCGTCACAAATGACCATCCAGGATTTGTATGGTCTTTCGTATAGAAAACTTGGTCAACTTGATTGGCAAATACAAAAGGCTCATCCTCTATCTTGTCACCACTATGGACTTGTGAAAAATTCACAAGCGTACGACCAAATCTATCCTTTTTTACTTCTTTTTCTTTAGTACTATTAAGCCATTCACATTTGAACAGCACCACCGAAAATTTTCTATAATAATCCAACTCAATTATGTCAAGTATCTTCCCATAGTACATGACATCTCCAAGTATAGGGTTAGTATCACCTGCAGAAGCATAACTTGATGTTTTTGCGGTCAAAACAACTCCGCTGTTTTGAGTCTTCTTATCATAACGCTTGGGTCTAAATCTATATCCACGGGTACAGAAGCCTATGTATCTTCGTGCAACCTCAATTGGACCACGAGCCAACCATCTAATATCATCATCAATGCTGTCAGTACCCCTTTGCTGCTCTAGCTGCATTACCTACACCAACACGGAACTTAGATAACATAAACTCAAAATCGGAAAACTAATAACAGGGAACTTACATGATCTCTAAACCAATCAGGGAAGTTTGCATGCTGCATGCGCTCAATGGTTTTTAGTGCTAGGCGCTTGTTGCGGTTTTTCCTTTTTAGTTCAGCACCATGTGCTCTACAACACATATAAACCCAATTTTAGATCAAAAAAAGTCAACATGCTAACAAGTTAAGGGAAGACATTTACATGAGATATGGAGTGACAACATCACAGTTGTAGAGCACAAATCTATGGGCTTGTAAGGACTCCATATCATTCAAGGTGTAGGTGCGTGGTTTTCCCAATGGATTCCCTACTCGAGGAAATAATGTGGATTCATTTGCATACATGGCAGATTCATTCTCATTTGGTCTGTCATTATTCCTTGATGGTTGGTTGTGCTTAGTAGAGAAACCCTCTAAGTATCTTGAACAAAAGGCCATACACTCATCCGCCAAATATGATTCGCAATTGAACCCTCAGGCGAGCTTTGTTGTGAACATATGACTTCAATTTACCAAGGTACCTGCACACATGTCAAAACATAAATTCTCAGGTCATTGTCACTTATGCCAATATTGCACTTTTCTTAACATCAGATTGTTACCTTTCAATAAAGTACATCCATCGATAGCAAACTGGTCCAGCAAGTTTACATTCAGTTGCTAAATGGACAACTAAATGAACCATGACGGTGAAAAACCCAGGAGGGAATATCATCTCCATTTTACAAAGTGTGATTCTAATTGATTCTTCCAAACGGTCAAGCTCATTTACATGGAGAACTTTTGAACATATTCCTCGGAAGTAAGCAGATAATTCAAATAGTACTGTTGTGACACGGTCTGGAAGAATACCCGTCAAAGCGATAGGCATGAATTGTTGCAGTAGGACATGGCAGTCATGCGTTTTTAGCCCAGAAATTTTTCCTTCAGCAGGCTTCACACATTTAGATATATTTCCACAATAGCCATCGGGAACCATTATAGACTCAAGAACTTCAAGAAACAATTTTATCTCACTTCTGGACATGGTAAATAATGCGGGTGGTAAGTAAAACTTGCCCGAAGGTTGTTGCTCTGGATGTAGGTCCTCTCTAATATTCATTTCTTTAAGATCTAGACGAGCAGAAAGATTATCTTTTGTCTTCCCATCTAAACCTAAAAGTGTGCCCAAAATATTATCACACACATTCTTCTCTATATGCATCACGTCCAGATTATGTCGAACGAGATTATAGTCCCAATAGGGTAGTGTAAATAGACTACTTAATCCCTTGTAAGTTTTTGACTGCTTAAAACCACCAAGAGCCTTTATTTCTTCTTCAACCTGACGTCCATAGTAAGTTCGAGGCTCTGCTCTATGCTCCACCGTTCCATCAAAAGACTTTTCATCAAAACGAAACTTATGACCAGGAGGCAGAAATCGGCGGTGACCCATAAAGCATGATTTCTTTCCATGCTTCAATTGCTTGGACCATGCATCTGCACCGCATGGTGGACATGCAAATTCTCCATGCACCTTATGTGAAGAAACCATTCCTAAAGCTGGCAAGTCATTTATAGTCCATAACACAACTGCTCGCAAAGTGAAGGTTTCATTTTTAGACACATCATATGTGAGCATTCCATTCAGAAATAAGTCTTTCAAGTCATCCAAAAGTGACTGGAGAAAGACATGAATATTATCTCCTGGACTTTTGGACCCAGGAATTATCAAAGATAGCAAAAGATATGATTCTTTCATGCACAACCAAGGAGGCAGATTATATATTGTCAAAACAAGCGGCCAACAACTATAACTAGAACTCAGCATTCCGTAAGGATTAAATCCATCAGTACCCAAGCCAAACCTTATATTACGGCAATCAGACGCAATTTTTGAGTACCTTTCATCTAAAACCTTCCATGCTGGGGAATCGGCTGGATGTCGTAGTGCGCCATCCTTAATGCGCTCTTCATCATGCCATCGCAAAAGAGGTGCTGTCTCTTTGCACATGAACAATCTTTTCAACCTATCCTTGATTGGAAAGTAACGTAAAACTTTGCTTGGTGTTGCTTTTTTTCCTTCCTTCTTTGTTAACTTTGTTTCCGGTTCTTTATCTTTCCACCTAGAGGCCTTGCAGATTGAGCAAAAATCATCATTTTCCGTGTCTTTCCAGAACAGCTGGCAATTATTTGGACAAGCATGATTTTTTTTATAATCTAGGCCAAATTTTGAAACAATCTTCTTAGCCTCATAGAAATTCTGGGGAAGCTCATTTCCGTTTGGAATTGCCATGCGTAGAGTATCAAGTAGATCTCCAAATGACTTGTCAGACCATTTGTTCATGGATTTTGTATTAAACAAAATCACAAGTAATGATAGCTGTGATAATCCACATCCCGACCATAAAGGCTTCTTCGAATCATTGATCAGTTTGTAAAATTCCTCGGCTTCTAAATTTGGTCCATGTTGATTCGGTGGATCTGGACTCTCACTCATTGGCACATCATCATACATATTCCTGAAGGCATCATTAATCAACCCATGCATGTCAGCAAGCATTTCTTCATTGTGAGGTTGTGGTTGCTGATCATTATTGTGCTCATCTGAAGATTCGCCATGAAAAACCCATTTGTCATAACTCTGAAGAATTCCATTACAGATCAAATGATCACGGACTTCATCCTTTGACAGCATGTAAGTGTGCACGCATTCTTCACATGGACAAAGGATCGTGGTATCTTCTGTCTTATCTTTATATGCAAATTCAAAAATCCATCTACGCCAGCCAAGTACCTGCTACTTCCTCTAGGATAACGCATAAAAGTACCTTGCTGATTTGTACATCCATACCCACTCTGCAATAAAGAGTTCAATTGTCATTGCAAGGTTGAATCCTACTTAATCCAATTTTCCCTTTCTTGATCAAGACAAGTTATGTCTAACAAGCATAAGCAGACCACAAAAATATCGAACTTAGACATTGTCTAGCAAACTGCATCATCATTGACATAAATAATTTCCAAAGATTAAGTAGACAAGATCATACAAGAGACGAAAAGGCGAGAAGCTTACCTATGCGGGGCGTGTCTTTGGTGCTGGTGTAGGCGGCAATTGTCGACAGCTGGACGGGCGGCAGATGTGACAGAAATTCTGAAAAGAGAAGAACAAAATAGCATCATGATTCTCGAGTCATTACAGCATGATCGTACTACCCTAAGAATCAAATTTTCTCTCAAACAAAATCAGCCAAAAGGCCCAAAACACAAAGAACCCTGCCATTTTCTCCCAGCGCACGGAGCTGCTCTCAAATGATTTTCTAACAACAACAACACTACAAATTCAGACAAACGTAAGTTTCTAAAATCCAGAAAGGATACTAGCGGTCTGAACCACACAAACAGAGATACACGCACGATCTCATACATGCCCTGTTAGTGTCACACGTCAAACATCTGATTTTCAGTCTGAAGTTTGATTTTCAAACATAGAAAACAAATAAAATCAGTTTGAAGAACTGCAACAAATTTCTCGTTTGAAAGAATAAGAGGAAGAGACATAATTTGGCAGACTCGGTAGTTTTTTCTTACCCTGATTCCGCTTCCTCAAAGAAGAACTCCAGCCCATCCATGATGTATGGTGGCTCGCCCGAATACCACATGAAGGGATGAATGGTCTAACCAGGGAAAAATTGAGCACCACGCTTTTCTTTACGAGGGGTAACTGAGCACCACGTGGAAGTTAAGCTACCTACAGCGCCAGATGGACGCACTGAACCAGAAATCAATATCGCACCAGCCCAACAACTACCGGCAGCTACATGTGCCATTTTCGAAACAGCCCAGCAGGCAATGCATGCGTAACCATGTGTACCCGAGGCCCACGTACAACGGGAGGCACCCCAGCCCATGGCACTAGTATATTTCAACTTAACAGTCAGCGTATACACGCGAGAAAACAAGTCAGCACTCATCGTGGACGTCTGTATTACACGGCGCAGACAATCGCCTGCAGATAGCTCGCCACCAAAACACCTCTCTCGATTTCAGCTTCTTATAACATTGATCATCGTTATATAGTAAGCAAAAATACGAAATTACATATAAGCTATTTTTCTTCAATAGCAGATGCACATGATTATGCTAGATATAGATATACTTAATTGACTTCAGTTGCATCGAGTTCAGTTCAGGTGTTAGTTTTCCATTGGGTACAAGAATCGATCTATACTGCTCTCCACATTTACCAAACCAGAGGAAAAAATGATAGTTTCAGAAAAGAGATGCAGAGGGTGAGGGAAGGTCACCTATGCAGGGGCGCTTTTCTCGTACAGCTTCAGGTGAGGCGGCGATTGGCATACCACTGGTTGGCGGCGCTGCTAGGTGCAGGGATCGGGAGGGGGTTTGGACGGTCGGGCGTGCAGTGGGGGGGGGGGGGGGCTGAAGTGCAGCTTGGCTGTTTGGGGCCGGCGGCGGAAGGTGAGATGGCTCGGTGGCGGCGCAGTGACGCAGCCGGGAGGGTGGCGGTGGAGGGGAGTTAGGCGTCCGGCCGTGCAATATGGGGGACGGCAGCGTCGGTATTGAGGTGGATCTTGGGTGCTTGGGGCGGCGGGAGGTGGGAGTGCTCGGCGGCGGCGTATTCTCACAGCAGGGATATTCAGATTCAGGCAATTCTAGGTATTCGGTTCTTTACATTTTTTTTGACTTGGTTCTTATACATTATTATAGAGTAGCTTATTGGAAAAGAAAAGAATATAACTAAATAAACAGAAAGCATTAATTATTTTGGGGCCCATGAGTCAGAATTCTAGATGGGAAGACGATCTGATTATGAGTTCCTCCCGTCCGTTAACCCATAGCTACACATACCTACAACACATGGTATTCGTTGTTGTCCGTACAGAAGCAACGGATGTCCTTCCAACGTATATTTGCGTTGTAACAATGATACATTTCCAACGCATTATCGAAGCGTTGCAAACTATGCATTGCTATAGGGGGGTTCTTGCTGTAGTGAGAGCGTCTGCCACTACATTTTCTTTTCTTGGGTGGTAGTGGATTCCAACATCATAATCCTTCACTAGTTCCAACCAGCGTCGTTGCCTCAAATTCAGTTCCGGTTGTGTGAAAATATACTTGAGGCTCTTATGGTCCGTATATATCTCTAGCGATTTCCAAGTAAAAAGTGTCTCCATTCTTTGAGTGCATGAATGATCGCTGCTAATTCTAGGTCATGAGTAGGGTAATTTTCTTCATGCTTGTGAAGTTGTCTGGAGACATATGCGACTACCTTGCCTTCTTGCATCAACACGCATCCGAGGCCTTTCCGGGATGCATCGCAATACACCTCAAAATTCTTGTGTATGTCCGGCACAATTAATACTGGTGCTAACGTTAATTTCCTTTTTAATTCTTGGAAACTTTTCTCGCAAGCTTCTGTCCATTCAAACTTCCTGTCTTTCTTGAGTAGCTGGGGCATTGGCTTTGCTATGGTGGAGAATCCTTCAATAAATCTTCGGTAGTACCCTGCCATTCCCAAGAAACTTCGTACGTCCGATTCTGTTGGCTGGTGGCTTCCAGCCAAGTCTGACCTTGACTTTTCGGGTCTACGGCAATACCTTCTTGGGTCAGACGTGGCCCAGAAAACCTACTTGCCTTAGCCAAAATTCACACTTGCTGAATTTAGCGTACAATTGATGTTTCCTGAGGTCCCCTAGTACAATTCGGAGATGTTCAGCATGCTCTTCTGGTGTCTTGGAGTATACCAGAATATCATTGATAAATACCACAACAAACTTGTCCATAAACTTCATAAATACTTTGTTCATGAGGTGAACAAAATATGCGGGGGCGTTTGTTAGTCCGAATGGCATTACGGTGAACTCATACAATCCGTATCTGGAGGTGAAAGCTGTCTTGGGAATATCTTCTGTTCGTACTTTTAATTGATGGTATCCCGACCTCAAGTCAATCTTTGAGAATACCTTGGCCTGAGCGAGCTGATCAAATAAATCATTTATCCGTGGCATCGGATATTTGTTCTTGATTGTGACCATGTTAAGTGCTCGATAGTCTATGCACAATCTCAGGGTTCCATCCTTCTTTTTGGCAAATAAAATCGGTGAACCCCAGGGTGAGGAGCTGGCTCGTATATAACCCTTCTCCAGTAATTCTTTTATTTGCTTCTTCAGTTCTACCAATTTGGATGGTGCCATTCTGCATGGTTTCTTGTATATGGGGGCGGTTCCGGGTGCTAGCTCAATGCTGAATTCTATCTCTCGGTCTGGTGGCATGCCTGGTACTTCTTCAGGAAATACGTCTGGAAATTCACACACTACTGGAACCTTGCTAAATTCAGAAATATCCACCTTGTTCATTCTTGGTTGCCGGGATATTTTTCTTTCCTTGGCTGAAACTTTTATGGTCTTCCCGTGGTGGTGGGTGAGAATTACGGTCCGGTTGAAGCAATAAATAAAACCTTTGTTGGTGGTTAACCAATCCATCCCTAGGATGACATCCAGCCCTTTATTTTCCAGCACAATAAGATTTGCGTGAAACTTCAACTCTTCAAACTCGATAACCACACCCTGGCAATAACTCTGGGTAACTTGCTTAATTCGAGGACTTGACGATCATAGACTTTTCAAGGGAAGCATCGAAAAATTATTTTTCAAGGCAAAACTTTTCAAACGAATGAGTGAGAAGATCCGTAATCAAACAAAACCATGGCAGGTATTGTGTTGACAGGAAACGCATCGGTACGATATATCTGGGGCATTTTGTGCTTCCTCTTTGGTCACGTGGTTCAGATGACCCTTCCTGTGGTTGTTATTTGGGTTGAAATTGTTGCGCTTTGCTGCCGAATTATTGCCTCCGTTGTTCGAATTTGGGATCGAGTTCCTTGGCTTGGGGCACTGCTTGGCACAGTGCCTTTCTTCTCCACAAGCGTAACAGGTAACGCCTGGGCGGTATGTGAACTCCTTGTCCCTTGCATGAAAATTCTTGATTGGGCGTGAGACGCTTGTCGTGGGTTTGGGTGTCCAGTTTTTCTGAACATCTGTCTTGCTGCGGTGGTTGCGGGCATGATTAGTCTGGTCCCTCTTCCGCTATGGAAATCTTCTAAGCTGCATCTCTCATTCTCCAAGGTAATGGCCTTATCCACCAGCGTCTTAAAATCTGGAAAGGTGTGCACGACCAGTTGGCATTTAAGCGCGGGTGTCAGACCGTCTAGGAATTTCTCCATCTTCTTGTTTTCCGACATACGCTCCTCGTTGGCGTAGCGAGATAGCAGAGTAAACTGCCTGTTGTATTCTGACACCATCATTGTCCTTTGCTTGAGTTCATCAAATTCTCGCTTTTTGATCTTCATAAGACTCTTAGGAATATGTGCCCCACGAAAACCTTCTTTAAATTCCTCCCATGTTATATTATTTTCGTTGGGGTGCATGTGTAGGAAATTTTCCCACCATGATGCGGCTGCTCCAGTGAGATAGTGCGGTGCATACAGTACTTTCTCCATATCTGAACACTGGGCAATGATTAATTTTCTTTCCATGTCTCGAAGCCAGTCCTCGGCTTCAAGAGGTTTGTCAGTATGAGAAAATGTTTGGGGACGCGTCTTCTGTAACTCAGATAACTTTGATTGATGCTGACACTGTCCACGGTGATTTCCCATATTGATGACTTGGTTCATCATTTCCTGATGTTGTTGCTGACTTTGCTCATAAAGACGGCACATTTGGGAAAGTGCCGTTTCACTGTCCTGTTGACTTGATTGCCCCTGTGTGAAATTGTTGCTGGGTTGTGTGTCATAATTTTGCTCTGGCGGAGTTGGCATGGAGCGCGTCCAAGGACGAGACATTGTTCACTCTGGGGACATATTTTGTGAAACTCATAAGAAAAGAAATTTGAGTCGCAAAAGTCAATAAATTCATGAAGATTTAAAGAAGTCGCAAATGCTCCAAGATTTTTCAAGAGAATAAACGTTTGCGCACGGAGAAGGACTGCTCATTACATATCTTACACGCAAGTAGTAATTATACAATACATCACTCAGGATATGCGTACATAATCCTGACATGTTATTTAGGCTAGTGCACTTCTCCAGTTCCTACATGATGCGCAAACAAGGTACTTCTCACAGCTTACGTACATAAAAACATATCACACCAGTCGGTACATCGCATGGCGGCTAAGCGTACTTAGTCGGAGATGGTAAGGATTTCCCTTGGCCTGCCAAGGGTGAGGCACAGTGAGGCTGGGGACTCAACCTTCTCTTCGGTGATAGGCTCCAGACGTGAAGTGCTGCGCTGAGTTGGTGGAGCAGGTGCCCTATGCGGGACAACTCGAACATGAGCGGTCACGAGGGGTGGTGCAGAACGAACCGGAGTAGGCGCAATGACATGGTTGAACTCCTCCGTGGTAGGCAGGCGACGAGTAGTGGCGAGAGCGATGGGAGCCAAAGATGCTGATGTGAGACGAAAGTCGATGGCGGTCACGGTCTTGCGCAGGAGCTCCCTCCTGTTGGCGGCACAACCATGGACTGAGTCCATGCGGGCAGCTACAAAGTCGTCCACCAGGTTGTCGAAGGCTGCCTCCAAAGCCCGGAGATACTCGATAAGCATCTCAAAAGCTTCGTCTCGTTCTCCTCTGGGGCAAGAGAACGCATACTGGCAGGTGTATGGCACGTGGCATGGCAGGTAGCGGTAACGACGAGTCTTCATCGAAGGAAGGATATCTCTGAGACGAGCTATCGCCTCACGGGCTGCCATCTGCAGTGCATGCTTCTTTGTGGGCATGGCTCTCCCCAAGAACCGGAAACGCTCAACTCGCCCTCCCTTGAATTGCACCGCGGCTTGGTGCATGGTTAGGCGGTCATTGACCTTGTGCTGAGAGAGTGAGAAGACTGGGCACACAGATGGCCCCATCGCGACTTGGACGATGAAGGAGAGAATCTTGACGAACCCATCGGGCATGTTGGCGGGATAACACAGTGGAGTGGGTGATATGACTCCTACACTGGCGGCTCATCGAGCGTCGAGGTGAGGCTCGGTGAATATATTTGGGTAGCGGAAGCGAATTATCACAGTGACTAATCCAGGGGTCGCACGAGACTGACTGGGATTCCTCTAGGCGTCGGAATCGCTATCGAACTCTTCATCCATGAGATTGCCTTTGTCAGCATCTGGCCAAATCAACAAGCCAGGTGAGTACTTTGAAAGTACTCGCAAGACAGTTCGGACAAAAGATATAACAAATGTATGCATGAATGCGACATGAATAATTTAACAATGCACAATCAAATTAGTATAGCAAGGTAAGTAAAAAGGGAATCGGCGGTAGTCCGCTCGAAGACCCAAAGAAAATAAACCAAAAACCGATCGGGTGTCTGAAGCGACACCTCGAAGGGTGAACAAATAAGTAAAGCATGCCACAGTCGGGCGTCTAAGCGACACCTCATAAAGGGCTTATATCAATAATAAGTGAATATCAGTGCCACAGTCGGACGTCTGAGCGACATCGCAGAAAGGGCTTATATCATAAATAAGTAAACAACAATGCCATAGTTGGACGTCTGAGCGACATCGCAGAAAGGGCTTATATCAAAATTAAGTAAACAACAATGCCACAGTCAGACGTCTGAGCGACATCGCAGAAAGGGCTTATATCAAAATTTAGTAAGCAACAATGCCACAGTCGGACGTCTGAGCGACATCGCAGAAAGGGCTTATATCAAAATTTAGTAAACAACAATGCCACCACGATCGGACGTCTGAGCGACATCGCAGAAAGGGCTTATATCAAAATTTAGTAAACAACAATGCCACAGTCGGACGTCTGAGCGACATCACAGAAAGGGCTTATAATTCATTATTCATAACTTACAAGAAATGGTGCTCACGAAAAATATTCATCACAAGACAATAAGCGGGTTAGTCCATCCACAGGAAAGAAACCTTTAGCATTCATGTGGTTCTCAGGAGTTACTGTCTCCGGGAATGACATTTGACAAGATAAGATGAACACATCACTTGGACATGAATAGAATGATTTCAAGGATTTTTGACTCTGCAGAGTTTGTACTAAAATATCCACAGCCAACGGATTTCCGTAGTCACGGAGGACTAGTTCCGTTTACGGTATTTTGGAGAAAACACAGCTAACCAGTACACACCCATCCTACCTCACGTTGCCAAGAATCACCCTAGACAGCGCTCAAGAAAAACTTCGAGACGGGGAGATCACAATCTCGAATAGCATGGGATCGAATTTATATACGCGCGCTCTAAGGGGTGCCCCCCTCTCGGTCCCAACCGGAAACACCCATGCCCCCTGACCGGATGATAGGCTTTAATCCAGGGCCATGGAACCCTCATCCCGGCCTCTCAATTTGGTGTGTACCAGAAAGTGATTTGCAACTTACTAAGCCGTATCCCTTGCGGAAAACATGTGGTAGTACGAAAGGGGAGTCGGACGGGAATTGGACTTATTTATGTTGACACTGGGTCAACGATCTGGCATAAGACTGGCATGCTACAACACTGCCATCTTACCCATTCTCACGCCAACTCACGGCCATGCAACATGTTTCCAACAACTCATGGATTTCCTGAAACTCACTTGCCTCAACTTTTACGAGATAAACTTTCATCGAGATGCTCATGAACATGCCCTGATACTAAATTAATGCAAACATGCCCAAACACTCATCATATCAAAAGTTCAAACATGCTTGCCTGGTTCGGAGTAGTCGGGGCCTAGCTCGGTGAAGTTCGCGGTGCCGTCACCTCCTTCGGTATCTACGATATACAAAAATATACGCACTAACGTAAATACCAAGGGGTGCTCAAAAAAATTCCAAATAGTTTTCAAATAAATCTGATAAAAAACTAGACAAGATTTTGAAGAGGACAGAAAAAGAATCACTCAAAAATCCTTTTCTGTTTAAAAGTTACAAGTGTTTTGGTCCAAGGACCTTTCTATAATGAAACAGAAAATACTCAGGGGGCAGAACAGAAAAGTTCAGAAAACGATTCGGTTTGGAGAGCGCATTTATCAGAATACGCTTTCAGAAAACGTTTCAAAATAAAGAACAGAGAGGCTGACGGGCGGGTCGAACCCGTCAGGTTTAAAAATTCAAACCGGGGGGGGGGGGGGAGGAGGGGGCGGAGCTTGTCGGCGCCCGAGGGCTGCGGTGGTCGCCGGCGGCGATCCACAGCGAGGCAGGAGGATCGGGTGGTACCTCCGTGCTCAGGGCGTCATTCCGCGTCGGTGTGTGGTGGTGGGCGCCGGCGAGTACCACGTCGACGGCGGCCCTTGCTCCGGCGGACGGTGATTCGGGAGGGGTTGGATCTCGCCGGAGAGTGCTGCGAAGAGCAAATTGAGGTGGGGGTTAGGCTACAGGGTGCTCGAGAGGGTTGCTGATGAGGTTAGGGCGCCGGGGACGGCCTCACCGGAGTGAACCGAGGTGGAGGCCGAGGCGGAACGGGGCGGCCGGAGTCGGGGGAGGAGACCTCCTCGAGGTCCTCCTAGAAGCCTGGCGGAGTGTTGGTGAGGTGTAGGGATGCTGCGTGCTCGAGGGCGAGCTCGGGGCCCCTTTTTATAGGCGATCAGGGGTGGCCGTGAACGGAGTTCTCCGCGAAGGTTACGGCGGCGCAGGCTTGGTCGGGTGGTTTATCGGTTGAGCATCAATGTGGAGGTCTCATCGCTCCATTTAGACGCTAAACGAAGTTTGGGCGAAGCTTTGGGGGAGTTCGACGGGCAGGCGGCGGGCCCGTCGGCTGGCGGCAGAGGGCGTGCCTGTGCTTGCCGGCCACGGCGACGGTGCAACGGGGTGCGTTGGCGTGCATGAGCCACGCGGAGGGCTGTGGAACGATGGGCGGCGGGTGGCGTGGCGAAGCGGGCTCGGGCCCTCATTGGCGCCACGGGTGGCGCAGCCACCACAGAAACCGCTAACGCCGGGCGAGGCTCGCCGCCACGAACGCCGCATCCGTCAAGGGGCGTGCGATGCTCCGGCCAGGAGGAGAGGCCGTGCGAACGCGCCAGCGCATCAAGGATCGGGTGACCCGACCACCGACGAAGAAACGGCACTGAAACTCTGAATTTCTGAATTTACTGAAAGTGCAAAGTGACAGTGCATGCTAAGTGTTCGACATAATGCTTTTGGCATGTGGGGATTTTTCCTTGAGCTGATTTTTGGTGGAGTAACTTCTCATTGCAACTGGAGGTTGCCTGAATTTTGGTGGAATTTTTGGAGAAGAGGAGATATGAATTTCACCAAATTTGGCAAATCTGGTCCAAACTTGCAGAAGCTGAAACTTGAAAATTTTGAAAAGAAGAAGAGTGGATCTTGATGGTTCTAGGTTGTGGGTGCTAGGGACTATCCAGAGTAGTTGGTTTGAGAACAAAACTCAAAGGCATTTAGGTACTTGCTTTGCAAATCACCTAGGCTCAACATAGTGGACATAATTTGTTTTGGGGAAAGAAATAATTGAAATAAAATCCAAAAATGAGTTGGACCTGTTGGGACAGAATATTTGGATTGCCCCAAAGTGGAAGGAGGGGTTTTGGGTAGATTTACCACATGAGACATGGCAAAAAGTATGGATGGATTCAATATAAGAGAAGACCCAAAACTCCTAGGGTTTTCTTCTAAAAGGAAATAAATCCCAAAAATAAAATTTGAGAAGGGGGAAATCAGAAGAAAGGTTTTTGATAACCAACACCAGAGTTGAAGAAGGTGCCAAAGTAAAAATCTTTTGTCAAATGGAAAATTCTTGAGAGAAAGAGATTTGTGGAAGGGTTTAAATGACCTCCTTCAAAACCAACAAGGTTTTTGCTGAAAACCAAAACAAAAATTTTTGGAGTGTCACAATCTGCTGGCAGATGGCAAAGCCTTTGCCATCTGCCATGGCAGATGGCAAAGTGCCAGATTCCAGTAGTGTATACCATATGGAAATTTCTTGAGGAACGATTTCCAGATTATTCTTTGAAAAATTTAGATGAAATTCTCCATAGGTCTATTGCCTTGAGTAAGATGAATCCTAGTGATCCTATGTTTGGTGATTGTTTGTTTGAGCTTACAAACCTTATGCGTGACAAAGGAGATGTTGGAATTATTAGTGATATTATTTCCGAAGCTATAAAAATTCATAAGCAAGATCATTGTCAAACTCACTCTAACGAATCACCCTCTCTAGGATTTGATCCACCACATGACGATGTTGAACATGGATACTATGATGAGGATGATGATAGTGACTTCGATCTTGATGATGCAATGAGACATTTTGGTCTTATGGCAAATCTTCGGGGATATATGGCAGGTGGAAAGGAATGGGTTCTTGATAGTGGATGTACCGATCACATGACCGGAGATAAAGACATGTTTTGTGAGCTTGCTGAAAACGATGGTCCTCGAAAGTATGTCACTTTCAGTGACAACTCAAAGGGTAAGGTGGTTGGCCTCGGTAAGGTGGCCATATCACATGATAGCGCCATACAAAATGCCATGCTCGTTGAATCTCTTGGATACAACTTACTTTCAGTATCTAGACTTGCTGATTTCAGTTTCAATTTCCTATTTACTGAAGTAGATTGCCAAATGTTTCGTAGAGATAATCATAAAATGGTCTTTACCGGTATACGTAGAGGTGATCTATACATTGTTGATTTCACTAAAAAGGCTCAACCTAGAACTTGCTTTATTGCTAAATCCTCTAAAGGTTGGTTATGGCATAGACGATTAGGTCATGTTGGCATGCGAAACCTTGACAAGCTTATTAAAGGAAATCATATCCTTGGAGTTAACGATGTCATATTTGATAAGGATAGACTTTGCAGCGCTTGTCAGGCAGGTAAACAGGTTGGAGGAAGGCATCCCGTGAAGAACATCATGACCACAAAGAGGCCACTCGAGCTACTTCATATGGATCTCTTTGGTCCCAACACTTACAAAAGTCTCGGTGGAAATTCTTTTGGTCTAGCTATAGTTGATGATTTTTCAAGATTTACGTGGGTATTCTTTCTCGATGATAAATCGCAGGTTCAAAAGATCTTCAAAAACTTCGCTAGGAAGGCCCAAAATCAATTTGAAGTGAAGATCAAGAAGGTTCGCAGCGACAATGGAACGGAGTTCAAGAACGCAAATGTGGACACCTTTCTTGAAGAAGAAGGAATCTCACACAAGTTCTCGGCTACGTATACACCTCAACAAAATGGAGTTGTTGAGAGGAAGAACCGGACGCTCATCGAAATGGCGAGAACGATGCTTGATGAGTACAAGACGCCGAAGCACTTTTGGGCGGAAGCGGTTGAGACAGCTTGTCATGCAACAAATTGCTTGTATCTTCACAAGCTACTCGTCAAGACGGCATACGAGCTTCTCACTGGTAACAAACCCCAAGTTGGATACTTTCGAGTATTCGGCTCAAAGTGCTACATTCTTGATAAGCATCGTCGTTGTAAATTTGCTCCTAAATCTCGTGAAGGTTTCCTACTTGGTTATGGCTCAAACTCTCACACATACCGTGTCTACAACAATTTCACCCGAAAGGTTGAAGAAACGGTAGATGTGAAGTTTGATGAATCTAACGGCTCGCAAGTAGAGCAATTGCCAATTTATGTAGGAGACAAAGATCCCTCGGAAGCAATCAAAGATTTGTCTATTGGCAAGATTCGCCCAACGGAGGTGAAGGAGAGTACCTCGTCCGTCCAAGTGGAAGCTTCTACCTCACGACAAGGTGAACCAAGAGTTGATATGGAAGCATCCACAAGTGGGACACACCAAGATGAAGAAAACAAGGAAGTGCACCAAGATGAACGCGTCAACAACGCCCTTCTCCACCACGACAAGAGAATGACAACGCCAACAATGAAGAAGGCCAAGAAGAAGAACAAGATGAAGAAGATGTTCAACCAAGACCCAAGCAAAAGTCGACACGAGTTCGAAAGCAAGAATTGCTAAAGACCATCCCGTCGAGCAAATCTACAATGATATCCAAATCGGGAGAATCACTCGCTCTAAAACTCGTTTAGCTAACTTTTGTGAACACTATTCATTCATCTCTAGCATTGAACCTATGAAGGTTGAAGAAGCATTGGAAGATCCGGATTGGATAAACGCCATGCACGAAGAGCTACACAACTTTGAGAGAAATCAAGTGTGGACATTGGTTTAGAAGCCCGACAACAACCACAACATCATCGGTACCAAATGGGTGTTTCGCATCAAGCAAGATGAAGATGGACAAGTAATTCGCAACAAAGCAAGTCTCGTCGCCCAAGGCTACACACAAGTCAAAGGTATGGACTATGGTGAGACTTATGCTCCCGTTGCTAGACTTGAGTCCATTCGCATCTTACTTGCCTATGCTAATCACCATGATATCACCTTGTACCAAATGGACATTAAAAGTGCTTTTCTAAATGATGAAATAGAGGAGGAAGTTTATGTCAAACAACCTCCCGGCTTTGTCAATCCTAAGAAACCAAGTCATGTTTACAAACTTCACACAGCCCTTTATGGTCTTAAACAAGTTCCTAGAGCGTGGTATAGATGCTTGACCAAGTTTCTTATCGAAAAAGGCTTTGAAATCGGAAAAATTGTTTCTACTCTTTTTACTAAAAGGGTCAACGGAGAACTATTTGTGTGCCAAATCTATGTTTATGAAATTATATTTGGTTCTACTAACCCTCATTTTAGTGAAAAGTTTGGAAAGCTAATGTCGGAGAAGTTTGAGATGTCTATGATGAGTGAACTCAAATTCTTTCTTGGTTTGCAAATCAAGCAAACTAAGGAGGGAACCTTTGTCTCTCAAACGAAGTACACCAAGGCCTTATTAAAGAAGTTCAATATGCAAGAATGCAAATGTATGACTACACCCATGCCTACTAGTGGACATCTTGATTTGACCAAAGATGGTGAACCGGTCGATCAAAAGGTTTATCGCTCTATGATTGGTTCATTGTTATATCTATGTGCTTCACGTCCCGATATCATGCTAAGTGTGTGCATGTGTGCACGATATCAAGCTGCTCCTAAAGAATGTCACCTTAAGGCCGTGAAAAGGATAGTGAGATACTTAATTCATACACCAAATTTTGGCATTTGGTATCCTAAGAGGGCCTCTTTCGATCTTGTTGGCTACTCCGACTCGGACTATGCCGGAGACAAGGTTGATAGAAATTCAACTTTGGGTACTTGTCAATTTCTTGGTAGATCTCTTGTGTCTTGGTCTTCCAAGAAACAAAACTCAATATCCTTATCCACCGCCGAAGCGGAATACATTGCCGCTGGTTCATGTTGTGCTCAATTACTTTGGATGACCCAAACTCTTAAAGATTATGGGATATATGTGAAACATGTTCCATTACTTTGTGATAATGAAAGTGCTATCAAGATTGCTCACAATCCCGTGCAACACTCTCGAACTAAGCATATTGAAGTTCGTCATCATTTAATTCGAGATCATGTTGCTAAAGGTGATATTAATCTTAAGCATGTTCGCACCGAAAAGCAATTAGCGGATATATTCACTAAACCACTTGATGAGAAAGTGTTTTGCAGGTTAAGAGGTGAATTGAACATCATTGATGCTTCAAACTTGGAGTAGGAACTCCATTGGATACATGCAAGACATGAGCTTATGACTAATCCTCGATATTTCTCTTATGATGATAATCTTATGTCTTGGATATATTTGCATCTTGCATGTTATCTAACCCTTGTAGGTACTTGGATGAATCTAAGTCTATGAGATTGCAACTCACTCACATCTGGAGCAATCTCCACATCACCAAGTCTCTACACAATGGTGGATGACGACAAGGAAGCACGAAACCATTCGAACATATCCTTGGACAAATTCTATGTTGAGTTTCATGATTGTCATTTTGGATACACAAGTGCTCTTCCTTGCAAGAACTAACCCATGTAGGTAGATGAACTCAAATTCCAAGTGGTGCTCCCAACTCTTGATGAGCTACATCAACCTTGAGCAACCCACACGAGTTCAACTACATGATTACGATCAACACCACCACCCAAGGTATGTTATTCCATCTTAGAGAAGCTTTACTCCAAGACATGAGTCAAAGAAACTCGACAAGATGTGAATACATCAAGATGCTTAAACGAAAAATGGTAACCCCATTTTGAGCTTAAACGATGAGTATGACCTATGATCAAGTGACCTCACATGACTCCCAAGTCAATATACTCTAACATAGGTGACTTTGTCACCGCCCAATTCTAGATGAAGTTCTCTTGTGTTTTCTTTTGCATTTTTCTCATGCATATTTGTTTCCCCTTTCAAAAAAAACTTCATCTAGATTTCTTTTCTTTTCTTTTTCTATCTGTTCTGCATTCCCTGCATCCAATTCATTGCAAATCTTTCAGTTAATTCCTTGCAAATCCTTGTGAGATCTTACTTTTCTTGTGAGCTGAGGTGACAAAGTTTTTCTCTGCAATGCACTCGGTCTCACCGGTTTTCTGTTTTCGGTCTCCTTTCGGTGCAACCGAAGCAAACCACTCGGTGCCACCGATTTCACTACAGGAAAAACATTCTGCCACTTGTTTCTGTTTTACTTTTGATCCAGCTCCACTCAATGAATCTTGTCCTCTACAAGCATCACATTTTATCCAATGCTTTGTGTTGTGACTCAAGGACCGAACCCATTCACAAAAATTCCAGAAGGCCCTTCTTGGAAATTGATGTCAAAGGGGGAGAGAGAGAGATCACATCAAAGCTTATCACTTAGAGAGATCCCATCAAAACTTATCACTTCCAAAGGGAGAGAGAGTATCACCTCCATAAGGGGAGAGCGAGATCTCCAGGGGGAGAGAATACTCAAACAGAGAGTAATTCTCAAGGATCCCAGATGCTTGATGTTCAAGAGGAGAGATGCCACATGTCTTCTGGAGGGGAAAGAAAGACATGTTCATATGTGCTTATTTGCATTAGATTTGTTTATTTGTCTCTTTGAGCTCTGATTTTGCTTTTTGCTCTGATTTTCTGTTCCCTATCTTCTCCCAATATCCCATGCTAGATTCAGGGGGAGCAAGACATCTAAGGGAAAGAAATGATTTAAGTTCTTTGCATATCTACATGTCATCCCAGTCTTGGTATTCTTGTGGTTTCTTCTGTTTGCTCTGGCTAGTAAGTGTATCTGTGTTATCTAACCTTGTTTACGCAGGTTCATTCCATCCTAAGCCAACTCAAGACCACGAGGTAAGTAAATGCATCACAGTCATGTGTATGAGAAATTCTTGCTGATGTACATATTGTTTGCAAGAAGGACTCATGAGCATGAAGGTACATTTCCCACATACACATCTATTACTATCTTTTGCTCTGATGCATATAGCCAAGATACATGTAACACATTGCTTACTCTGTCATGTTCATGCATTCACATGCTTCTATATTCCATATTCACATGATTGCATACATGTAGGGGGAGCCTATGCATGCTACATGTCTTTCAAAAGCTTTACTTGCTATTCTCTATATCTTTATCTAAAGCTTTGATGTATGTTGCCATCAATTACCAAAAAGGGGGAGATTGGAAGCACAAGTGCTCCCTGGGTGGTTTTGGTAATTAATTTCAACATATCTCTTGTTGGACTAACACTTTTATCTAGTATGTTTCACACAAGTTCAACAATGGAGTGGCATGGACTAGAGGATGTGGAACCCCTTCAAGATGCTAAGGACAAAGGATTGGCTCAAGCTCAAAAGCTCAAGATTCTACATGTTTTCCATTTTAGTGATCCAAGATCACATTCAGTCTATAGGAAAAGCCAATACTATCAAGAGGGGATGAGGTGTTGTTGAATGAGTTTGTTGCTCCATGATGCTTAGTGATATGCTCCAAAAACCCTCAACTACTTTCCCACATCCACATATGTCCTAAACCCAAAGTCAAACTCGGCCCAACCGATTCTTTCTATCCGGCGCCACCGAGTTCAGATGTCTTAGCCACTGCGACAAACCCTAGGCAAATCGGTCTCACCGATAGGGATCTCGGTCTCACCGAGATGGGATTGTAATCTCTCTGTGTATGTCCATTACCAAAATCGGTCTCACCGAGTTTGAGCAATCGGTACTACCGATATTACAATGCAAACTTTCTGGTTAGCTTATTACCAAAATCGGTCTCACCGAGTTTGTGTAATCGGTCTCACCGAGTTTGCCTGACCAACTCTCTGGTTAGCTTATTACCAAAAGCAGTCTCACCGGGGTTGTCCAATCGGTCTCACCAAGGTTGTGTAACGGTTAGATTTTTTGTGGAGGCTATATATACCCCTCCACCTCCTCTTCATTCGTGGAGAGAGCCATCAGAACAAGCCTACACTTCCAGCATCCTATTTCTGAGAGAGAACTACCTACTCATGTGTTGAGGCTAAGATATTCCATTCCTACCATATGAATCTTGATCTCTAGCCTTCCCAAGTTGCTTTCCACTCAAATCTTCTTTCCACCAAATCCAAATCCTGTGAGAGAGAGTTGAGTGTTGGGGAGACTATCATTTGAAGCACAAGAGCAAGGAGTTCATCATCAACACACCATTTGTTACTTCTTGGAGAGTAGTGTCTCCTAGATTGGCTAGGTGTCACTTGGGAGCCTCCAACAAGATTGTGGAGTTGAACCAAGGAGTTTGTAAGGGCAAGGGGATCGCCTATTTCGTGAAGATCTACCGCTAGTGAGGCAAGTCCTTCGTGGGCGACGACCATGGTGGGATAGACAAGGTTGCTTCTTCGTGGACCCTTCGTGGGTGGAGCCCTCCGTGGACTCACAAGAACCGTTACCCTTCGTGGGTTGAAGTCTCCATCAACGTGGATGTACGATAGCACCACCTACCGGAACCACGACAAAAACATCTGTGTCTCCAATTGCGTTTGAATCCTCCAAACCCTTCCCTTTACATTCTTGCAAGTTGCATGCTTTACTTTCCGCTGCTCATATACTCTTTGCATGCTTGCTTGGTATGTATTGTGACTGTTAAAATTGTGCCTAAACTCCACTCCAACCTAAAGAAGTCAAAAACTGCAACTTTGGTACTTAGTGTCTAATCACCCCCCCCCCCCCTCTAGACACCTCTTCTCGATCCCTTTCACAAGTTTTGGGTGAATTATTTTGATGGATTATAGAACAAGGAGTGGCAAGAGCCTAAGCTTGGGGATGCCCATGGCACCCCCAAGATAATCCAAGGACACCAAAAGTCAAAGCTTGGGGATGCCCTTAAGGCATCCCTCTTTCGCCCACTTCCATCGGTAATTTACTTGGAGCTATATTTTTATTCACCAACATGATATGTGTTTTGCTTGGAGCGTCTTGTATTATTTATGCCTTTGCTTTTTAGTTTACCACAATCATCCTTGCTGTACACACCTTTTGAGAGAGCCATACATAAATTGGAATTTGTTAGAATACTCTATGTGCTTCACTTATATCTTTTGAGCTTGATATTTTTGCTCATAGTGCTTCACTTATATCTTTTGAGCTTGATATTTTTGCTCTAGTGCTTCACTTAGATCTTTCAGAACATGGTGGTGGATTTGTTTTAAAGAAACTATTGATCTCTCATGCTTCACTTAGATTATTTTGAGAGTCGTTAATAGCATGTAATTTGCTTAATGTTAATATACTTGGTATTCAAGATATGTGAAACTTTCTTTTGAGTGCGTTGAATACTAAGATAAGTTTGATGCTTGATAATTATTTTGAGATATGAAGATGGTGATATTAGAGTCATGCTAGTTGAGTAGTTGTGAATTTAAAGAATACTTGTGTTGAAGTTTATGATTCCCGTAGCATGCACGTATGGTGAACCGTTATGTGATGAACTCGGAGCATGATTTATTTATTGATTGTCTTCCTTACGAGTGGTGGTCGGGGACGAGCGCTGGTCTTTTCCTACCAATCTATCCCCCTAGGAGCATGCGCATAATACTTTGCTTTGATAACTTCTAGATTTTTGCAATAAGTATATGAGTTCTTTATGACTAATGTTGAGTCCATGGATTATACGCACTTTTTCCCATCCTTCCACCATTGCTAGCCTCTCTAATACTGCGAACTTTTCACCGGTATCATACACCCACCATATACCTTCCTCAAAACAGCCACCATACCTACCTATCATGGCATTTCCATAGCCATTCCGAGATATATTGCCATGCAACTTTCCACCGTTCCGTTTATTATGACACGCTCCATCATTGTCATATTGCTAGCATGATCATGTAGTTGACATTGTATTTGTGGAAAAGCCACCGTTCATAATTTTTTCATACATGTCACTCTTGAATCATCGCATATCCCGGTACACCGCCGGTGGCATACATATAGAGTCATACTTTGTTCTAAGAATCGAGTTGTAATTGTTGAGTTGTAAGTAAATAAAAGTGTGATGATCATCATTATTAGAGCATTGTCCCAGTGAGGAAAGGATGATGGAGACTATGATTCCCCACAAGTCGGGATGAGACTCGGACAAAAATAAATAAAAGAAAAAAGAGAGAAAAGAAAAAAAGAGGCCATAAAAAAAGAGAAAAAGGCCCAAATAAAAAAATTGAGAGAAAAGAGAGAAGGGACAATGTTACTATCCTTTTACCACACTTGTGCTTCAAAGTAGCACCATGATCTTCATGATAGAGAGTCTCTCATTTTGTCACTTTCATATACTAGTGGGAATTTTTCATTATAGAACTTGGCTTGTATATTCCAATGATGGGCTTCCTCAAAATGCCCTAGGTCTTCGTGAGCAAGCGAGTTGGATGCACAGCCACTTAGTTTATTTTGTTGAGCTTTCATATACTTATAGCTCTAGTGCATCCGTTGCATGGCAATCCGTACTCACTCACATTGATATCTATTGATGGGCATCTCCATAGCCCGTTGATACGCCTAGTTGATGTGAGACTATCTTCCCTCCTTTTGTATTCTCCACAACCACCATTCTATTCCACATATAGTGTTATATTCATGGCTCACGCTCATGTATTGCTTGAATATTGAAAAAGTTTTGAAAATGTTAAAGTATGAAACAATTGCTTGGCTTGTCATCGGGGTTGTGCATGATTTAAATACTTTGTGTGGGGAAGATGGAGCATAGCCAGACTATATGATTTTGTAGGGATAACTTTCTTTGGCCATGTTATTTTGAAAAGACATAATTGCTTAGTTAGTATGCTTGAAGTATTATTATTTTTATGTCAATATGAACTCTTGTCTTGAATCTTTCGGATCTGAATATTCATACCACAATTAAGAAGATTTACATTGAAATTATGCCAAAGTATCACTCAGCATCAAAAATTCTTTTTTATCATTTACCTACTCGAGGACGAGCAGGAATTAAGCTTGGGGATGCCTCGCACGTCTCCAACGTATCTATAATTTTTGATTGCTCCATGCTACTTTATCTACTGTTTTGGACTATATTGGGCTTTATTTTCCACTTTTATATTACTTTTGGGACTAACCTATTAACCGGAGGCCAAGCCCGGAATTTCTGTATATTTCCTATTTCAGTGTTTCGAAGAAACAGAATATCAAACGGAGTCCAAACGGAATGAAACCTTCGGCACCGTGATTTTCTCACCGAACGTGATCCAGGAGACTTGGACCCTACTCCAAGAAGTAACAGAGGCGGTCACGAGGGTGGCCCCCCCCCCATAGGGCGCGCCCCCTGCCTCGTGTGCCCCCTGTTGCTCTATCGACGTACTCCTTCCTCCTATCGACGTACCCCCAAACGATCAGAACATGAGCCAAAAACCTAATTCCACCACCGCAACTTCCTGTACCCACGAGATCCCATCTTGGAGCCTGTTCCGGAGCTCCGCTGGAGGGGGCATCCACCATGGAGGCCTTCTACATCAACACCATAGCCTCTCCGATGAAGTGTGAGTAGTTTACTTCAGACCTTCGGGTCCATAGCTAGTAGCTAGATGGCTTCTTCGCTCTTTTTGGATCTCAATACAATGTTCTCCCCCTCTCTCGTGGAGATCTATTCGATATAATCTTCTTTTTGCGGTGTGTTTGTTGAGACCGATGAATTGTGGGTTTATGATCCAGCTTATCTATGAATAATATTTGATTCTTCTCGGAATTCTTTTATGTATGATTGAGTTATCTTTGCAAGTCTGTTCGAATTATCCGTTTGGTTTGGCCAACTAAATTGGTAGTTCTTGCAATGGGAGAAGTGCATAGCTTTGGGTTCAATCTTGCGCTGTCCTTACCCAGTGACAGAAAGGGTGGCAAGGCACGTATTGTATTGTTGCCATTGAGGATAACAAGATGGGGTATTTATCATATTGCATGAATTTATTCCTCTACATTATGTCATCTTGCTTAAGGCGTTACTCTGTTTTTAACTTAATACTCTAGATTCATGCTGGATAGCGGTCCATGAGTGGAGTAATAGTAGTAGATGCAGAATCGTTTCGGTTTACTTGTCTCGGACGTGATGCCTATATACATGATCATACCTAGATATACTCATAACTATGCTCAACTCTGTCAATTGCTCAACAGTAATTTGTTCACCCACCGTAGAATACTTATGCTCTTGAGAGAAGCCACTAGTGAAACCTATGGCCCCCGGGTCTATTCTCTTCATATCAATCTCCGTAACTTTAATACTTGCTTTGTTTTTACTTTGCCTTTTACTTTTTACTTTGCATCTATATACCAAAAATACCAAAAATATTATCTATCATCTCTATCAGATCTCACTCTCGTAAGTGACCGTGAAGGGATTGACAACCCCTAATCGCGTTGGTTGCGAGTAGCTATCGTTTTGTGCAGGTACGAGGGACTTGTGCGTGGCCTCCTACTGGATTGATACCTTGGTTCTCAAAAACTTAGGGAAATACTTACGCTACTTTGCTGCATCATCCTCTCCTCTTCTTGGAAATCCAAGGCAGTGCTCAAGAGGTAGCACATACGCAAGATTGTTGAGATCCACTGTTGTCATTCCGTACTGCGGGTCTTCCTTTACCCCGCCTCGTGTCATATTGACCTATTTGCACCAAAACAAAGGGACCTTCAAACCACGTCTATAGTCAAGTTCCCATATGTCCTTTATATAACCATAATATGTTTCCTTTCCCGTCTTGGTTTCTGCATCAAAGTGGACACCACTATTTTGGTTGGTGCTCTTCTTATCTTGGGCGATCGTGTAAAATGTATTACCATTTATCCCGTACCCTTTGAAAGTCATTATATTCGAAGATGGTAACTGGGACAGCAAGTACATGTCATCCTCAATAGAGGCTTCATGCATGGTACGTGTCTGCAACCAGTTGGCGAAACTTCTGGTTTGTTCATGTGTAATCAAGTCATCAGACCGGTCCGGGTGTTTGGAGCGTAGCAAATTCTTGTGTTCGTCCATATACGGAGCCACCAAGGTGGAATTCTGTAGAACTGTGTAGTGTGCTTCAGTAAGAGAATATCATTCCATACGTATTATTTGATCCCCTCCTAGCATGCCTTTTCCATCCAGTCTGCCCTTATGCCGCGATTCAGGAACACCAATCGGCTTAAGGTCAGGAATAAAGTCAATACAAAACTCAATGACCTCCTCATTTTCATGGCCCTTGGAGATGCTTCCTTCCGCCTAGCACGGTTATGAACATATTTCTTTAAGACTCCCATGAACCTCTCAAAGGGGAACATATTGTGTAGAAATACAGGACCCAAAATGTTAATCTCTTCACATAGGTGAACTAGGACGTGTGTCATGATGTTGAAGAAGGATGGTGGGAACACCAACTCGAAACTGACAAGACATTGCACCAAATCATTCTCTAACCTTGGTATGATTTCTGGAACGATTACCTTCTGAGAGATTGCATTGAGGAATGCACATAGCTTCACAATGGCTAATCGAACATTTTCCGGTAGAAGCCCCCTCAATGCAACCGGAAGCAGTTGCGTCATAATCACGTGGCAGTCATGAGACTTTAGGTTCTGGAACTTTTTCTCTGCCATGTTTATTATTCCCTTTATATTCAACGAGAAGCCAGGCGGTACCTTAATACTCAGCAGACATTCAAAGAAGATTTCCTTCTCTTCTTTGGTAAGAGCGTAGCTTGCATGACCCTGATGTATGCTGTCTTTTCAGTGCATACGTTGCTGGTCCTCCCGTGCCTCAGGTGTATCTTTGATCTTCCCATACATGCCCAAGAAGCCAAGCAGGGTCACACAAAGATTCTTCGTCACGTGCATCATGTTGATTGCGGAGCGGACCTCTAGGTCTTTCCAATAGGGCAGGTCCCAAAATATAAATTTCTTTTCCCACATGGGTGCGTGTCCGTCAGCGTCATTCGGAACAGGTTGTCCACCAGGACCCTTTCCAAAGACCACCTTCAAATCCTTAACCATATCATGTACATCAGCACCAGTACTGTGGCGAGGCTTCGTCCGGTGATCCACCTCACCTTTGAAATGCTTGCCTTTCTTTCTTACGGGATGCCTGCTCGGAAGAAATCGATGATGTCCCAGGTACACATTCTTCTTACAATTAGCCAAATATATATTGTCGGTATCGTCCAAACAGTGCGTGCATGCACGGTATCCCTTGTTTTTCTATCCTGAAAGGTTACTGAGAGCAGGCCAATCATTGATGGTCATGAACAGCAACGCCTTTAGGTCAAATTCTTTCCCCATGTGCTCATCCCACGCACGTACACCTGTTCCATTCCACAATTGTAAGAGTTCTTCAACTAATGGCCTTAGGTACACATCAATGTCGTTGTCGGGTTGCTTAGGGCCTTGGATGAGCACTGGCATCATAATGAACTTCCGCTTCATGCACAACGAAGGAGGAAGGTTAGACAAACATAGAGTCACAGGCCAGGTGCTATGGTTGCTGCTCTGCTCCCCAAAAGGATTAATGCCATCTGCGCTTAGACCAAACCATACGTTCCTTGCGTCATCTGCAAACTCCTTCCCGTATTTTCTTTCAATTTTTCTCCACTGCGACCCATCAGCGGGTACTCTCAACTTTCTGTCTTTCTTACAGTCTTCTCTGTGCCATCGTCGCCTTGGCATGCTCTTTTTTTGGGAACAAACATTTCAACCGTGGTATTATAGGAGCATACCACATCACCTTGGAAGGAATCTTCTTCCTGGGGCGCTCGCCCTCGACATCAGCAGGGTCATCGCGGCTGATCTTATAGAGCAATGCACCACATACCGGGCAAGCGTTCAAATCCTCGTACTCACCGCGGTAGAGGATGCAATCATTAGGGCATGCATGTATCTTCTGCACCTCTAACCCAAGAGGGCAGACAACCTTCTTTGCTTCGTACGTACTCTCGAGCAATTCATTTTTTTTAACGATGAAGATAGTAGGAGAGGCTCCTACTGACGTTTAGTTCAATTTAACAAATATTTACAGAGATCCATCCTTACATTTTATCCGGCTAAGACAGGGGGTGGACACCAACTTGGGGGGACCAGCACCCTCTGTAAGTGCATCTAGTGCCCCTTAGTGATTTTGGTGTATTGAAGACTTATAGGTTAAGAAACTAATGTGTTTATGAGTGTACACATGTATATAAGTCTATGAGGAGTTTGATATTTACAGTGAAAGTCGACCCTAAAAATGAAGTTCTTCAACTGAAGACTTTGATATTCTGAAGACTTTATGAAGACTTTGAAAGTGAAGAAATTGGTGTGACCTTGAAGACTTGGTATTCATTTGAGGAACATGAAGCGTGAAGACTTTTGTTCTCGTAGTTTCATTTTCTCTTTCTTGAGTCATAGGAAACACCGTACTGTTAAAGGGGGTCGAGGAAATACTAAGGAAAAATTTCCATGTGATGCTCAACTCAAAATCCTACATCTACCAATCCCTTCGAGTGAAGCCTTCTGAAATCTCATACAGTTCAGTCAAACTTCTTCAGTGACAGAGACGAAGTTCTTCTGGTCGTTGAGGAATTTGTTCTGACTGAGGAGTTAGGAATTCGCTAGTGCGGATTGCCTACATAGTGAGGAACATGATAGCCCTGAGGAATTTGAGATTCAAATTTCCGACCGTTGTTGTGCTGCGCGCCAGCTGTCCCAAAATATCTTATCCACCTAACGGTCATATCATTGAAGGGCAATTATGTCATATCATGTCGGGCTGCTCCCAACGCTATAAAAAGCCGCCCTACAACCACTAGCTGGTTGGCTGCTCGAGAGAAACTTGACACTTGTCATTTGAGAGCAACCCATCCTCCGAGGAGTTTGAGCGAAAATCATCGAGGTGAGGAAAAACCCAAAACCAAACCCTACAAACCCAAAGTGATTGAGCATCATCAAGAGATTGATCCTGCGTGGATCCGACGCTTGTTACCTTTGAAGACTGTGCTTCTTCCAGATGGTTAGGCGTCATGGTCTAGAGCATCCAAGAGGAATTGTGGAACGCCGAGTGACCAAGTCTGTGAAGGTTTGGAAGTCGTCTGAAGACTTACCACGAGTGATTGGACGAGGTCTGTGTGACCTTAGTTCAAGGAGAATACGGTGAGGACTTGGTGTCCTGAGCTGCGTGCTTTCGGCTGGGTGTCTGGGACTGTGTGTCCTCGAGTTTAAATACTAATCCTTTCAAACCAGACATACAACAGAGACAGAAGTTGTAACTGGTCTAACAAATCATTCTCTTCACCAACCTAATCGGTTCTATTTCCTCAACCCTTTCATTTCCTCATTACTTTGTGTTGAGTGTTCATTCATATCTGTGTTTGAAGACTTTGGTAGAAGACTTTCTCAATTTCCTCATTTCAATTTCTTGATCTGTTTGTCTTCATCTTGTGCTATCCTGTGTTTACACTTTACATACTCTTTGATTGTCTTCATTTCATCATGATGACCATGCCCGCATTCTCTTATGCTTACTTACGAGTACTTATTCCGCTGCAAGTAGTTCTTCGCTAAGGAATTTCCTCACCGCAAATTCCTCGGTGAAGAATTCATAAAATCGCCTATTCACCCCCTCTAGTCGATATAACGCACTTTCAATTGGTATCGAGCAAGGTACTCCCTTGTTCTGTGTGATTTTGGTTTAACCACCTGAAGTTTTAGTTATGTCGACCGCAGGTATGAAGAAAGTGACATGCCCTATCTTTGACGGTCATGATTATGCCAAGTGGAAGGCCATGATGAGGAAGCGCCTCATGGCAATGGACAGCGAGCTGTGGACCGTCACTGAAATTGGTCTTACTGATCTATGCAAGATGGCAAACGCAGATGATATTCGCAAGTACACTCGACTTGACATCATGGCGAAGGATATCATCTGTTCAGAGTCCCGGATGAGATCCCGGACGTCACGAGGAGTTCCGGAATGGTCCGGAGGTAAAGATTTATATATGGGAAGTCCTATTTTGGTCACCAGAAAAGTTTCGGGTTTTATCGGTAACGTACCGGGACCACCGGGAGGGTCCCGGGGGTCCACCAAGTGGGGCCACCGGCCCCGGAGGGCTGCATGGGCCAAGTGTGGGATGGGACCAGCCCCAGGTGGGCTGGTGCGCCCCCCCACAAGGGCCCAAGGCGCCTAGGGTTTGGGGAGGGGGCGCCCCACCTAGCTTGGGGGGCAAGTTTCCCCCTCTCCCCCCTTGGCCGCCACCCATAGATGGGATTGGAGCTGCCGCACCCCTTGGGGTGGAAACCCTAGAGGGGGCGCACCCCCCTCCCTCTCCCCTATAAATACATGAGGTCTTGAGGGCTGCCAATAGATGAGTTTCACCTCTCCCTGGCGCAGCCCTACCTCTCTCCCTTCTCCTCTCCCGCGGTGCTTGGCGAAGCCCTGCAGGATTGCCACGCTCCTCCATCACCACCAAGCCGTTGTGCCGTTGCTAGACGGAGTCTTCCTCAACCTCTCCCACTCTCCTTGCTGGATCAAGGCGTGGGAGACGTCACCGGGCTGTACGTGTGTTGAACGCGGAGGTGCCGTCCGTTCGACACTAGGATCTCCGGTGATTTGGATCACGACGAGTACGACTCCTTCAACCCCGTTCTCTTGAACGCTTCTGCTTAGCGATTTACAAGGGTATGTAGATGCACTCTCCTTCCCCTCACTGCTAGTTTCTCCATAGATAGATCTTGGTGACACGTAGGAAAATTTTGAATTTCTGCTACGTTCCCCAACAGTGGCATCATGAGCTAGGTCTATTGCGTAGATTCTTTGCACGAGTAGAACACAAAGTAGTTGTGGGCGTTGATGATGTTCAATATGCTTACCATTACTAGTCCAATCTTCTTTCGACGGTATTGTGGGATGAAGCGGCCCGGACCGACCTTACACGTACACTTACGTGAGACAGGTTCCACCGACTGACATGCACTTGGTGCATAAGGTGGCTAGCGGGTGCCAGTCTCCCACTTTAGTCGGAACGGATTCGATGAAAAGGGTCCTTATGAAGGGTAAATAGCAATTGGCATATCACGTTGTGGTTTTGCGTAGGTAAGAAACGTTCTTGCTAGAAACCCATAGCAGCCACGTAAAACATGCAAGTCTAACTTGTTTTTGCAGGGTATGTTATGTGATGTGATATGGCCAAGAAGAATGTGATGAATGATATGTGATGTATGAGATTGATCATGTTCTTGTAATAGGAATCACGACTTGCATGTCGATGAGTATGACAACGGCAGGAGCCATAGGAGTTGTCTTTATTTATTGTATGACCTGCGTGTCATTGAACAAACGCCATGTAATTACTTTACTTTATTGCTAACCGGTAGCCATAGTAGTAGAAGTAATAAGTTGGCGAGACAACTTCATGGAGACACGATGGTGGAGATCATGATGATGGAGATCATGGTGTCATGCCGGTGACGATGATGATCATGGAGCCCCGAAGATGGAGATCAAAAGGAGCAAAATGATATTGGCCATATCATGCCACTATTTGATTGCATGTGATGTTTATCATGTTTATGCATCTTATTTGCTTAGAACAACGGTAGTAAATAAGATGATCCCTCATTAAAATTTCAAGAAAGTGATCACCCTAACTGAGCGCCGTTGCGAAAGATCGACGTTACGAAGCACCACGTGATGATCGGGTGTGATAGATTCTTACGTTCACATACAATGGGTGTAAGCCAGATTTACACACGCGAAACACTTAGGTTAACTTGACGAGCCTAGCATGTACAGACATGGCCTCGGAACACAAGAGACCGAAAGGTCGAGCATGAGTCGTATGGAGGATACGATCAACATGAAGATGTTTACCGATGATGACTAGTCCGTCTCACGTGATGATCGGACACGACCTAGTTGACTCGGATCATGTCTATCTGAGTGGGAGTTCATGAGATGAACTTAATTATCCTGAACATAGTCAAAAGATCTTTGCAAATTATGTCGTAAGCTCGCGCTTTAGTTCCACTGTTCAGATATGTTCCTAGAGAAAATATAATTGAAAGTTGACAGTAGCAATTATGCGGACAGTAGAAAGCTTATGTCCTTAATGCACCGCTTAGTTTGCTGAACCCCAATGGTAAATGCATGGATGTTGCGAACATCAGACATACACGTTTTGATAACTACGTGATAGTTCAGTTAAACAGTTTAGAGTTGAGGCACCAAAGACGTTTTTCGAAACGTCGCGGAGCATATGAGATGTTTCGAGGGCTGAAATTGGGATTTCAGGCTCGTGCCAACGTCAAGAGGTATAAGACCTCCGACAATTCTCTTAGCCTGCAAACTAAGGGAGAAGAAGCTCAATCGTTGAACTTGTGCTCAGATTGTCTGAGTGCAACAATCACTTGAATCGAGTGGGAGTTGATCTTCCAGATGAGATAGTTATGATTCTCCAAAGTCATTGCCACCAAGCTGCTAGAGCTTCGTGATGAACTATAACATATCAGGGATAGATATGATGATCCTTGAGGTATTCATGATGTTTGACACCGCGAAAGTAGAGATCAAGAAGGAGCATCAATTGTTGATGGTTGGTAAAACCACTAGTTTCAAGAAGGGCAAGGGAAAGAAGGGACACTTCATGAAACGGCAAATCAGTTGCTGCTCTAGTGAAGAAACCCAAGGTCGAACCCAAACCCGAGACTAAGTGCTTCTGTAATAAGGGGAACAACCACTGGAGCAGAATTACCCTAGATACCTGGTAGATAAGAAGGCTGGCAAGGTCGATAGAAGTATATTGGATATACATTATGTTAATGTGTACTTTACTAGTACTCCTAGTAGCACCGAGGTATTAGATACGGTTCGGTTGCTAAGTGTTAGTAACTCGAAATAAAAGCTACGGAATAAGCGGAGACTAGCTAAAGGTGAGGTGACGATATGTGTTGGAAGTGTTTCCAAGGTTGATGTGATCAAGCATCATGCGCTCCCTCTACCATCAAGATTAGTATTAAACCAGAATAATTGTCATTTGGTGATTGCGTTGAGCATAGACATGATTGGATCATGTCTATCGCAATATCTGATTATTCATTTAAGGAGAATAATGGTTACTCTATTTATTTGAATAATACCTTCAATGGTCTTGCACCTAAAGGAATGGTTTATTGAATCTCGATCGTAGTGATATACATTTTCATGCCAAAAGATATAATATAGTACCACTTACTTGTGGCACTGCCATGTAAGTAATATTGGTATAGAACGCATGAAGAAGCTCCATGGTGATGGATCTTTGGACTCACTCGTTTTTGAAAAGTTTGAGACATGCGAACCATGTCTATTGGTGTATACGCATGATGAAACTCCATGCAGATGGATCATTTGGACTCACTTGATTTTGAATCACTTGAGATATGCAAATCATACCACATGGACAAGATGACTGAAAAGCCTCGGTTTCAGTAAGATGGAACAAGATAGCAACTTGTTTGAAGTAAGACATCTTGATGTGTGCAATCCAATGAGTGCTGAGGCATGTAGTGAATGTCGTTATGTTCTTACTTCACGGATGATTTAAGTAGATACTGACTGTATTTACTTAATGAAACACAAGTCTGAATTATTGAATGGTTCAAGTAATTTCAGAGTGAAGTTGAAGATCATCGTGACAAGAGGATAAAATGTCTATGATATGATCATAGAGATGAGTATCTAAGTTACGAGCTTTGGCATGCAATTAAGACATTGTGGAAATTGTTTCACAATTAATACCACCTGGAACACCATAGTTTGATGGTGTGTCCGAACATCATACTTGCACCCTATTGGATATGGTGCGTACCATGATGTCTCTCGTCGAATTACCACTATCGTTTATGGGTTAGGCATTAGAGACAACCACATTCACTTTAAATAGGGCACCATGTAATTCCATTGAGAAGACACCGTATGAACTATGGTTTAGAGAAACCTAAGTTGTCATTTCTTAAAAGTTTGGGGCTATGACGCTTATGTGAAAAAGTTTCAGGTTGATATGCTCGAACCCAAAGCGGATAAAATGTATCTTCATAGGACACCCAAAACAGTTGGGTATACCTCCTAATTCAGATCCGAAAGCAATAGGGATTGTTTCTTGAATTGGGTCCTTTCTTGAGGAAAAGTTTGTCTCGAAAAGTTGGCGGGAGGATGGTGGAGACTTGATGAGGTTATTGAACCGTCACTTCAACTAGTGTGTAGCAGGGCACGGAAGTTGTTCCGTGGCACCTACACCAATTGATGTAGAAGCTTATGATAGTGATCATGAAGTTTGGATCAAGTCACTAACATACCTCGTGGGGTGACGAGGATGCGTACTACTTGAGTGGTACGCAATCACATCTTAGAGGTCATGTTGCTAGACAACAATGAACCTACGAGCTATGGAGAAGCGATGGTGGGCCCGGATTTTGACGAATGGCTCGAGGCCATAAAATCCGAGAAAGGATCCATGACTTTGGAAGAAATACTTGATGGTCGTAAGGCCGTTGAGTAAAGATGGATTTTAAAAGGAAGACAGACAATGATGGTAAGTATCACCATCAAGAAAGCTCGACTTGTCGTTAAAGATGTTTTCCGACAAGTTCAAGGAGTTGACTACGGTGATGCTTTCTCACTCGTAGCGATGCTAAGAGTTTGTTGGAAATGGATTAGCAGTTACTGCATTATTTATGAAATCTTGCAAATAGAATGTCAAAAAATTGTTTCCTCGACAGTTTTCTTGAGGAAAGGTTGTATGTGATACAACCAGAAGGTTTTGACAATCCTGAAGAATGCTAACGAATATGCAAAACTCCAGCAATCCTTCTAAGGACTGGAGTAAGCATCTCGGAGTTGGAATGTGCGCTTTGATGAGATGATCAAAGATTTTGGGTTTATACAAAGTTTATGAGAAACTTGTATTTCCAAAGAAGTGAGTGGGAGCACTATAGAATTTCTGATGAGTATATGTTGTTGACATATTGATGATCAAAAATGATGTAGAATTTTCTGTAAAGCATATAGGGTTATTTGAAAAGTGTTTTCAAGTGAAAACCTGGATTAAGCTACTTGAACATTGAGCATCAAGATCTATGAAGATAGATCAAAAACCGCTTAATGGTACTTTCAAATGAGCATATACCTTGACATGATCTTGAAGGTGTTCAAGATGGATCAGTCAATGAAGGAGTTCTTGCCTGAGTTGTAAGGTATGAAGTTAAGACTTAAAGCTCGACCACGGCAGAAAAGAGAGAAAGGACGAAGGTCGTCCCCTATGCTTTAGACGTAGGCTCTATAGTATGCTATGCTGTGTGCCGCACCTGATGTGTGCCTTGCCACACGTCTGGCAAGAGGGTACAAAGGTGATCAAAGAATGGATCATTGGACAGCGGTCAGAATTGTCCTTGGAGTAAATAAGGACATGTTTCTCGATTATGGAGGTGATAAAGAGTTCGGCGTAAAGGGTTACGTCGATGCAAGCTTTAACACCTATCCGAGTGACTCTGAGTAGCAAACCGGATACGTATAGTGGAGCAACCATTTGGAATAGCTTCAAGTGGAGCGTAGAAGCAGCATTTACAATATGACTTAAAGATTTGCGAAGTACATACGGATCTGAATGTTGCGTACCCGTTGACTAAAACTTCTCTCACAAGCAAAACATGATCAAACCCCGAACTCATTGAGTCTTAATCACATGATGATGTGAACTAGTTTAATGACACTAGTAAACTCTTTGGATGTTGGTCACATGGCGATGTGGCCTGTGAGTGTTAATCACATGGTGATGTGAACTAGATTATTGACTCTAGTGCAAGTGGGAGACTGTTGGAAATATGCCCTAGAGGCAATAATAAATTAGTTATTATTATATTTCCTTGTTCATGATAATCGTTTATTATCCATGCTATAATTGTATTGAAAGGAAACTCAGATACATGTGTGGATTCATAGACAACACCATGTCCCTAGTAAGCCTCTAGTTGACTAGCTCGTTAATCAATAGA
This sequence comes from Aegilops bicornis, assembly GCA_021605145.1. NCBI lineage: Eukaryota > Viridiplantae > Streptophyta > Magnoliopsida > Poales > Poaceae > Aegilops > Aegilops bicornis. Next base: position 105,202,482 of record CM038674.1, read on the forward strand.
TGGTTACGGTTTCCTGACCATGGACATTGGATGTCATTGATAACGGGATCACATCATTAGGAGAATGATGTGATGGACAAGACCCAATCCTAAAGCCTAGCACTAAGATCGTGGTTAGGTATGCTAAAGCTTTTCTAATGTCAAGTATCATTTCCTTAGACCATGAGATTGTGCAACTCCCGGATGCCGTAGGAATGCTTTGGGTGTACCAAACGTCACAACGTAATTGGGTGGCTATAAAGGTGCACTACAGGTATCTCCGAAAGTGTCCATTGGGTTGTACGAATCAAGGCGGGATTTGTCACTCCGTGTAAGCGGAGAGGTATCTCTGGGCCCACTCGGTAGGACATCATCATAATGTGCACAATGTGACCAAGGGGTTGATCACGGGATGATGTGTTACGGAACGAGTAAAGAGACTTGCCGTAACGAGATTGAACAAGGTATCGGTATACCGACGATCGAATCTCGGGCAAGTACAATACCGTTAGACAAAGGGAATTGTATACGGGATCGATTGAGTCCTTGACATCGTGGTTCATCCGATGAGATCATCGTGGAACATGTGGGAGCCAACATGGGTATCCAGATCCTGCTGTTGGTTATTGACGGAGAAGCGTCTCGGTCGTATGCGCATGGTTCCCGAACCCGCAGGAGTCTACACATAAGGTTCGATGGCGTTAGGGTTATAAAGGAAGTTTGTATGTGGTTACGGAATGTTGTTCAGAGTCCGGATGAGATCCCGGACGTCGGAGGAGTTCGGAATGGTCCGTAGGTAAAGATTTATATATGGGAAGTCCTGTTTTGGTCATAGGAAAAGTTTGGGTTTTATCGGTAGCGTCTGGGACCACCGGGAGGGTCCTGGGTCCACCAACTGGGGCCACCGGCCCCGGAGGGCTACATGGGCCAAGTGTGGGAGGGACCAGCCCGGGTGGGCTGGTGCGCCCACAAGGGCCCAAGGCGCCTAGGGTTTGGGGAGGCGCCCACCTGGCTTGGGGGCAAGTTTCCTCCTCCCCTTGGCCGCCACCCATAGATGGGATTGGGGCTGCCGCACCCTTGGGGTGGAAACCCTAGAGGGTGCACCCCTCCCTCTCCCCTATAAATACATGAGGTCTTGAGCTGCCAATAGATGCGTTTCACCTCTCCTGGCGCAGCCCTACCTCTCTCCTTCTCCTCTCATGGTGCTTGGCGAAGCCCTGCAGGATTGCCACGCTCCTCCATCACCACCAAGCCGTTGTGCTGCTACTGGATCGAGTCTTCCTCAACCTCTCCCTCTCTCCTTGCTAGATCAAGGCGTGGGAGACGTCACCGGGCTGTACGTGTGTTGAACGCGGAGGTGCCGTCCGTTCGGCACTAGGATCTCCGGTGATTTGGATCACGACGAGTCGACTCCTTCAACCCCGTTCTCTTGAACGCTTCCGCTTAGCGATCTACAAGGGTATGTAGATGCACTCTCCTTCCCCTCGTTGCTAGTTTCTCCATAGATAGATCTTGGTGACACGTAGGAAAATTTTGAATTTCTGCTACGTTCCCCAACAGTTCCTCCATGCTTAAAGTGCATTGAACGTGAATCTGCTAATTCTTCACCTGAATGTTCAAATGCTTCAACTATTACAAATTCTTCACCTGCCTCTGCTATCACTAATTCCTCATCCGAGGACATTCCTAGTATCACCGACGATGCAGGGCTGAAGGAATTGTACATGACAGCATGTAGAAAAGCCTCAAAGGGCATCGAGACTCTTTGTGATGTGCTTAAAAAGTAGATCCTCAACAGAACCCTAGGAAAGAGGGTATTGCCTTTGAGAGGAAACTCAATGCTGATGGAACATATTGGAAGCCTGAGCAGTACCCCAAAACCTCATGGGTTGCTACAAAGGGACCTCCAGTTGATCCATCTAACTTATCTGGCTTTACATGCGAATCTCCTCATTCTTCTGATGAGTCATTTGACTCCAAATATAAACTGTTCAAAAATCAGAATGGTGAAGTATTTGCTAGATATGTTGGCACTAACTGCAGGAACGGTTCCCCTCTGAAGAAAATCAGGGTTCCCAAGAAATGCCTTGAAAGTCTTACGGTGAATGTCCTCATGACACCACCTGTGAAGAATAGGAACCCCAGATCAAACTCTTCATATGGACCAAATTCTTCATATGGATCCAAGTCCTCATACGGACCAAATTCCTCACGTGGATCAAATTCCTCAAAAGGATCAAAGTCCTCATATGATTATCATCGTGCTAACAACTCTGTTTCGCAGGTAGAGCTAAGGGCTATGAATATGTGCATTATTCTTCAAACCAATATGTTCATAAGTCCTCGAAGAATTTCTCTGCTTATTCATATGCTTACCCTAACCCCTCTTATGTGAAACGAAATGGATTGGCCTCTATGCCACCATTCTCATATGGTGCTCGCAGAGTGATGAACTCTTTGACACCCCTTCAGATGTGGGTGGTGAAGAAAAAGAACTAACCTCTTCTGCAGGGTCAGGTCTCCGCAGCGCTTTAAGCGTCTGAAGAATTTCTTTGGGGGCACGACAAAAATGCACGAAAGGACGCAGGCTAATGATGATGAAATGAACTTTCATTTCACACGTCCTCATATCGCTTATCTGTTATATCGCTGATGAAATCCATCGATGAACTTGATATCATATTCTTCACCGATGAAGTATATGAGATCGTAAGTTGCACTAATTCATCTGCAGGATGATCAACCCAAAGCCACCGAGTGGGTTCTTGATAGTGGATGTACAAATCACATGACTGGTGACAAGAATCTATTGATGGATGCTCCCTTATCACCGTCACATCTGAAGCATATCATCTTTGCTGACAAAGGGAAAAGTCAGGTATTGGGTCTTGGTAAGGTTGCGATCTCTAAGGACATACACATGGACAAAGTCATGCTTGTTGAGTCCTTAGGATACAACCTCATGTCAGTCTCAATGCTTTGTGATCTTGATATGGTTGTTATCTTTGGCAAGTATCGTTGTGTTGTGATTATGGAACATGACAATTCCAAAGTCTTAGAAGGCTTTAGGAGAGGAGACTTGTATATTGTTGATTTCTCTACAGGACCACAACCAGCCGTGTGTCTACTTGCAAAAGCTTCAAAAGGTTGGCTATGGCATGGGCGACTTGGTCACGCAGGCATGAGGAATTTACTGCACGCTTGCAAAGAAGAAGCATGTCATTGGCATTGAGAATGTCAAATTCCTCAAGGATCACTTGTGTGGAGCTTGTGAAGCTGGAAAAATGACCAAGGCCAAGCATCCAGCGAAGACTATCATGACCACTACTCGTCCCATCGAATTGCTTCACATGGACCTCTTTGGTCCTAATCATTACTCAGCAGTCACTAATGATGAATCTCTATATGGATTTGTTATTGTTGATGATTACTCTCGTTACACATGGGTACACATTGTTACTTACAAAAATGAAGTGCAGGAAGTCTTCAAACGATTTTCCTCGAGGGCTTCAACTAACTTTGGTGTGAAGATCAGACACATCAGGAGTGACAATGGAACTGAGTTCAAGAATTTCGGTCTTGATGCCTATCTTGATAAACTTGGTATTACTCATGAGTTATCTGCTCCCTATACTCCTCAGCAAAATGGCGTCGTGGAGCGCAAGAACATAACTCTTGTTGAGATGGCTCGCACTATGCTTGATGAATACAAAACGCCTAGTCGTTTTTGGATTGATGCAATTGATACCGCGTGCCACATCATCAACAGAGTATATCTTCACAAATTCTTCAAGAAGACTGCCTATGAACTCCTCACTGACAAGAAACCCAATGTAAGTTATTTCAAAGTCTTGATTGCTAAATGCCGGATTAGAGATCCTCATCACAATTCTAAATTTGCACCGAAAGCACATGAAGGTTTTATGCTTGGTTACGGAAAGGACTACACACCTACAGAGTCTTCAACATCGCTCTTCGTAAGATTGTTGACACTGCAGATGTCTTGATTCGATGAAACTAATGGCTCACAAAGAGAGCACCTACCTTCGTGTTAGATGAACCAGCACCAAAGGAATCTATCAAGTTCAAGGCAATCGAGGATGTCATTCCCTCTTGAAGAATTTCTTTGAAGAATTCATTCCTGTCTGCGAAGAACGTCGAAATGATGCACTGAAGATAATGCTAAAGACAATGGTGTTGAGGAAAATGATCAAATTCCTCGGCGACAACCAGCTCATCCTCGCGTTGCAAAAGAAGTGCAAGTTGACAAGATCATCGATGACATTGAAGCGCCAGTCCTCTCACACGCTCAAAAGCTTCACATTTATCTAACTTTTGTGGGCACTATGCTTTTGTCTCTATCACAGAGCCCACTAAGGTAGATGAAGCATTTCTGGAGCCTGAGTGGCTTCAAGGCCATGCAAGAGGAATTACATCGATTCGAGCTCAACAATGTCTGGGAACTGGTCAAACGTCCAGATCCTCGCAAGCATAATATCATTGGCACAAAGTGGATCTACCGCAACAAGCAAGATGAAAATAGCCTTGTGGTGAGAAATAAGGCACGACTTGTAGCTCAAGGCTACACACAGGTTGAAGGAATTGATTTCGATGAAACTTTTGCACCTGTTGCTAGACTTGAGTCTATTCGCATATTACTTGCCTATGCTAACCATCACAATATCACTTTATATCAAATGGATGTGAAAAGTGCATTCCTCAATGGTAAGCTTGAGGAAGAAGTATATGTTGCTCAACCCCAGGTTTTGAAGATCCAAAAATCTCGACGAAGTCTTCGTGACTCAACAAGGCCCTCTATGGTCTCAAACAGGCCCCCCGCAGGCGTGGTATGATACATTGAAGGAATTCTTCGTGAAGAATGGCTTCACACCAGTTCACTCGACCCTACTCTCTTTACTAAATCATATGATGGTGAACTATTTGTGTGCCAAATATATGTTGATGATATTATCTTTGGCTGTCTTGACCAACGTTATAGTGATGAATTTGCCTATATGATGAGTGAAGAATATCAAATGTCTATGATGGGAGAGTTGAAATTCTTCTTAGGTCTTCAAATTCGTCAACAACACAATGGCATATTCATATCTCAGAGAAATACCTCAAAGATGTCCTCAAGAAATTCGGCATGCAAGATTGCAAAGGTGTCAAAATTCCTATGCCCACAAATGGCCATCTATGCAATCGATGAAAATGGTATTGACTTCGATCACAAGGTATACCGCTCCATGATTGGTTCTCTATTGTACTTATGTGCATCTAGGCCAGATATAATGCTTAGTGTTTGCATGTGTGCCCGATTTCAAGCTACACCAAGGAATCACACCATAAGGCTGTGAAGCATATTCTTCGATATCTAGCTCACACACCAACACTAGGATTATGGTACCCCAAGGGCCCTACTTTTGATCTCATTGGATATTCTGACTCTGACTATGCTGGTGATCGCGTGGACCGCAAGTCAACATCTGGTACTTGTCATTTCCTCGGACGATCTTTGGTCTGTTGGTCCTCGAAGAAAGCGGAACTGCGTATCCTTTTCATCTCTGCGGAAGCTGAATACATTGCTGATGGCTCTTGTTGTGCTCAATTGCTGTGGATGAAGCAAACTCTCAAGGACTACGGCATCAACGTGAAGAATATGCCTCTCTACTGTGACAATGAGAGTGCCATCAAGATTGCTCACAACCCATTTCAGCACTCGAAGACAAAGCACATTCAAATTCGTCATCATTTTCTTCGTGATCATGTGTTGAAGGGCGACATCTCCATCGAGCATGTGAAGACTGAAGAACAGCTAGCCGATATCTTCACTAAGCCCTTGGATGAGAAGAGATTTAGCAAGTTGCGGTGTGAGCTAAATATCTTAGAATCTTCGAATGTTCTTTGAAAAGGACACACATCCCGATACTTATGCAAAATTGATGACTTAGATGTGCAACACATGAAGAAACGTTTTTCTTCAAGCAATGAAGAATAACTCTCTAAGTGTGAAGAAATTAATGAAGAATTTGATTCTCAGAACCCTACGAAAATTGTACGCGGTGTCTGAAATCATCATTCTTATACGGTGGGTCACGCCACCACCAAAGTTGAAAATCTTCAATTTGAGTTTTTCCTCAGTTTTGAAATTCTTCAGTTTTTCAAATTCTTCAAATTTTAAAAATATTCATTGTTTCCGTCTTTTTTCTTCATTATCTATATATATATATATATATATATATATATATATATATATATATATATATATGTGGGTTTATGTCCTCTACAGCATTCACTTATGGCTAATTCTTCAAGATGCTTTTTACGCTAAGTGAATGTGATCGGACCCTTCCCCTCTATGCTATACACAACCCCATCTAGTCACAAATTCTTCATGTGCGTTCTATTTGAAACTCGTTCAAAATCTTCACTGTGTCCTTGTCAGCTGAAGAAATTGCGAACGGAACTTTAACACTGATCTTATCCAAACTTTCGGTTTTGCCGCTCAAACCGTTCCGCATCCCACAATGGATTTATCTATTCACCCACGATCTAATACGATCTCCATTTTTTCAGTACGTGGGTGACACATGTCAAGCGAATGAGAAGGGTCAGGGGCACGTTCGTCCCAAATCTTCGGGCGAACAGTTTTTCACCGTGGCTATATATACCCCCACTCCCCTTCCTCACTTCCTTTACTCCGCTCGACCGCTCTCTCTCTCACTCGAGCTTCTCAAACCGTAGCACCGCCGCTACTCCATCGTCGCCGGTGAGGAAGAGCCTCACTGCCTCGACCTCATCGCCAACCTACTCGCGCCGACCGCGGAAATCTTCACTCCGCCGCCGCCGTAGCTGTCTTCCTCCGCCGAGTTAGGGCGTGGAAGATCTGAACTGACGAACTTCCCATCTGTTCTTCTTAGTTCGTCGTGTTCTTCACTTGAGTAATTAAAAGTTACTTTTATTACTCGCTTTGATTCTCAAACCTTCCTGAAAATCTTCAAAGGTGTTTATTCTTCAAATCTTCACACATATGAACACCTCAAACAAAATATGCTCTTGATTCGTTTCTCTAAGCAATGATTTTCTTCAAGATTCCTCAATTGTGTGGATCCTCGATCTATACAACTCTGGAACCTAAGACAAAGATCGCTTAGTGAAATTCTTCAAGGCTCATCTGGTCAAATTCCTCAAACTAGTTCTTTTTTGAAAAACCTTCTGAGAACGCATATGATCTCTCCAAATTCCTCGCAACTATACTCTGTTCACAGGTACTCATGTCCACTGCTGAATCACTAGGTTCTCATCAACTTAACTCATTTGCAGTGTTCCTCGAAGAAAAGTTGCATAATTCTTCGTAGAATTCGTTTGTTCAAATTCCTCACACGAAGAACATGGCGGAAGGAAAGAAGCCACAGAAAGGAGGAAAGAGGCCTGAGTTCTTGACTGCGTTTTAGATATTTGAGGAAATATATTCTGATTATTGCACTACTGATGTAGCGGAGTTCGTCATAGAAAACAAAAATCAGCGCAAGGTGCGCATTCAAAGGATTGAAAGGAGATGGGCAAGGGAATGGAGGGAGTACAGATATGTAACTCCAAAGTACATGAAGAAATTCGCTCTCAATCCTCCATGCCCAAGAGCTCCGTTGGCACCTGGTCAAGAAGCTGACCCCACCAGCATCAAGTGTGGTGATGACTTTCCTGAAGAATGGGCCAAGCGCCAAGACAAATTGGCAAGACAAGCCAACGAGGCAGTGAGGAAATTCAATGAGGACTCTGCTACTGCTGCCACTGAGGCCTCTGTCAAGCCAAGAAAATCTATGGCAAAGAAGCCCGCACACAAGCCAAGTGCTTCACCAACAGTGCCCTCACGGCCAAGTTCCTCAGCTGTGCCCTCACGGCCAATTCCTCATGCTGCTCCTGCTCCTCCCAAGTCCTCAGCTGCTCCTACAATGTCCTCAGCAGTTCCGACAAAGTCCTCAGCACCTGTGCATCTGGCCACGTGCCAAAGGACTGCAGGCATCTCCATTGCCTCCGGTGTTTCAGCAAGTTCCTCAGCTGCAGCAAAGTCTTCATCTGGCCCGACTCTGCTGAAGACTAAGGCCACAGCTGGACGAGGTCCTCGGCCAAGTCCCAAGAAGAAACAGGTCGCCTTCCAAGAGCCACACGAAGATGATGAGGCTGATGATGATGAACTTGCGGAAATCATCGAGACCGCCAAGAAAGGGCCGCTAGAGCCAAAGGCACACACAATGCCCTTCTTTGTTGGATCCAAGAGCGATCCTAGACTACATTGATCTCGGCACAAGGACCCAAACACTCCTATGCTCGACTTCAAGTTGACACCTGGCCAAAGTCACATCTTGACTCATTTCATCCAAGAGGAGAAATGGAAATTTGATCTGACGGAGAGATCAAGAAATCGCAGATCTGAGAAAGGAGAAACTGCTGAAGAAAAGCGTTGTCAAAATGACAATGAAGAACTTATCAAGATGCAGGCTGACATCAAAGCCCTCGGCGACAAATTTGACTCCTATTATGCTGATTGGCAAGGAGCCAAAGTCAGATTAAATCAACTCGACGAAGAAATTCACCAATGTTGCTGCTAGCGCAACAAGAAATTCCTCAAGCCGGAGCCTCAGCTCAGCGGTGAAGAACATGCCAGCACCAGCGATGAAGTTCAGGCTGCTGAAGACAATGCTAGTTCCAGGCTGATGATCCCATTCCAGCCCGAAGAAATTGCGGGGCATCCACTAGTGGTGCGCTGAAGAAAGCCCGAACAAGTCGGGACAAGCTGCATCGATTGCGCTGAGGAAAATCAACCAGATTCCTCGGCTCCTCCTGCGCCAACACCAACTCCAATTCTTCCATTTGCCTCGATGTGAAGAAGACCAAGGCTGCGAGCGAGCTGCAATGAAGAAAGCGGAAAGCATCAATTGCGTCAAATTCTTGACTGCGAAGAAAATGAAGCCAATGACCAGCTCCTTTGAAAATCCTATTGATGCTGTTCCAATTTCCTCAATTCCATCAAAGGACCTTGTTCCTTTTGGTGAAGATTATGAGATCCCAAGCGGATCTGATGAAGAAGATCATTCTGCTGCTTCGTCAGAGCAGATTGATGAAGAAATTGAAGTGGAAGCTATCCCTTCAACCCCAATCATTTCCTCGCCTATGCCTCCGTTCATAGCTGAAGAGGCCGGTGTTCAGGAAATTGAAGAAGATGTGGATATTGGAAGCACAACGCCAGTGATGAACGATGACTTTTGGGAAAGTCAGCATCCAAATTCTCCACTCTTCACCCCAATCCAACAGATTCCTCAGTTCCCTGCTCCAACAGTTCAAATGGGCTCTGAAGAAACTCATCCCACTTCATCTGTCCATGAAGAAATTCCAGCCACTAAGCCGATGAACTCTTCTTTGCTGATCCTCGGTACTGTAGAGGAACAAGAAATTCCTCGGCTGAAGAACCTGAGATTGCGATTCCAGAGGTCGTGATGCAACTCATCGACACTCCACCGCCAAAGCCAAAGAATCCCTTCTCAACAAAGCAAAAGTTCAAGGCTGAAGATTTCTTGATGAGCATGTATTCTTCATCGATTACAATCCATATGATTACGCTCGCATAAGGAAGAGGCGGTTACGGACTGCCGGTCAAGCCAATTTCTATTCCTCGGTGCTCTTCAACAAAGACAAAGTCTTCGATCATGCACATATTCCTCATGTGGACATGGAGTCTCTGCCAGCTTTGAGCCAGTCCTCGGTGTTCTTCACGACGCAGGACTTACGAATTTCTGCTTGACATACATGATTGGAATGAAGAACTCATTCTTCAATTCTATGCAACGCTGCATATCACCGGAGACGCCAAGACGTGAACTCATGGGTGTTAGACTGGATGTCTGAAAATACTCACTACAAGGCACCAAAGAATCAATTGCTTCGTGCCCTACCACTCGATCCTCCACTTGATGGTGCTCGTTGTATCTACAATGAACCTGAGCTTTCAAATCACTATATGCAAGTGCTGATGAAGCCTTTGAAGCCAGGGCAGGCCCCAAGAACCAAATTCCTCGTCAAGGAATTATAGTATGTGCCTCGGACTGTCTATCGGATTCTGACGAAGACAATGAGTCCTATCAAAGGCCACGACTCAAATGATGAAGAAGTCGTTGGCATCATGAAGAATATGCTTTTCAATATCATTCATGGCGTTCCCGTCAACTTCCATGATTCCTTCATGAGGACTCTGGCAAACATTGCTATGTCACCATTTGAGTTGAAGCCTTATGCGCCTTGGATAATGAGATTCATCAGGACAAGGTCTTCACTCAATTACAAGGCTAATACTCTGAACCACTGCAGCTACTTGCCCCCGATTGAAGTCCTCAAACGGACATTTACCTCAGCTGATGACAAGGGCAAGGCAACTGCTGTGATCGATGAAGGCATTCGTCCATTGGATGGACAGTTTCGCAAAGCTGCATCCTACTCCACCAATGATGACTCTGCCACACATGACTCTGCCGCAAATACCTCAGTCAAGCAAAGTCCTCAAGCCACAGCACCCAGGGTGATGACTGATCGTGAGTTACTCCTCAGTCTTCATCAGAAGGTTGATCGCAATCATAAATGGGTAAAGCGTCAGTTTGGTTCAATTCTTCACAACATGACCTCTACACACAATGCAGTGAAGAAAAACCACTACTACCTCCATGAAACCTTCAAACGCACCTGGGCTGTTCTTTCAAATGTCTACAGCATGGAAGAACTGACGACAATGGGTCTCAAGGAAGAATTTGACTGGTCTGCACCTCCTCCGAAGAAATACAAGAAGGTCAAAGTTCCTTCCTTGGTGGCCAGCTCTTATTCTTCATCACGAGACACTGATGAAAATGAAGACTTGGACGACACTGCGGCATGCCCTACTACAACAACCGACCCCAACAACGCTGGCGCTCCTTCATCAACTTGAAATTCTTCAGGGGCGTTAGTCCTCAGTTTCGATCCTTTTGGTCATTCGATGACAAAGGGGGAGAAATTTGAGTTAGTCTTCAAGCGGGTCTATTATATGGGCAATAATTTTTGTTAAGTTACAACTCTCGTTCTTCTGAAACTTTTATTGGATCGAGTTGTAATCTTAAACCCGATGATGCTCTGATACTTTTGATGCACTGTGCTCTGGCACTATGCTCTGATACTCTTGATGCGTTATTTTGCATGCTTGTTCCTCATTAATGTTATCGCACGCATGCTGAATTTCATCAAGCACCATATTTCATCATGCATTTTCAAATTCTTCATATTATATGTCAAATGCGTGTATGAATTACAAGATATAGGGGGAGATCTCCATGATTCAACTCTTCAAATGTGCATTGCTTCAAAAGCAAATTCCTCACTATGCACATCTTCAGGGGGAGTTCTTCTATATCTTGCAACCAAATTCCTCAATATCAGTATTTACACTTCATATGTTTATCCCCGTTGAAAACTTAACCTATATTGTCATCAATCACCAAAAAGGGGGAGATTGTAAGTGCATCTAGTTCCCCTTCGTGATTTTGGTGTATTGAAGACTTATAGGTTAAGAAACTAATGTGTTTATGAGTGTACACAGGTCTATAAGTCTATGAGGAGTTTGATATTTAGAGTGAAAGTCGACCCCTAAAAATGAAGGTCTTCGATCAAGACTTTGATATTGAAGACTTTACGAAGACTTTGAAAGTGAAGAAATTGGTGTGACCTTGAAGACTTGGTATTCATTTAAGGAACATGAAGCGTGAAGACTTTTGTTTTCGTAGTTTCGCTTTCTCTTTGTTGAGTCATAGGAAACACCGTCTTTGTTAAGGGGGTCGAGGAAATACTAAGGAAAAATTTCCATGTGATGCTCAACTCAAAATACTACATCTACCAATCCCTTAGAGTGAAGCATTCTGAAATCTCATACAGTTCAGTCAAACTTCTTGATGTGAGACGAACTTCTTACGGTCACGAGGAATTTGTTCGGTGAGGAGTTAGAAATTCGCCAGTCGGATTGCCTACACAAAGGAGGAACATGATAGCCCGAGGAATTTGAGATTCAAATTTCCGACCGTTCTTTGTCTTTGCACGCCAGCTGTCCCAAAATATCTTATCCACCTAACGGTCATATCATTGAAGGGCATTTATGTCTTATCATGTCGGGCTGCTCCCTAGGCTATAAATACCCGCCCCCTACAACCACTAGCTGGTTGGCTGCTCCGAGAAAAACTTGACACTTGTCATTTGAGAGCAACCCATCCTCCGAGGACTTTGAGCGAAAATCATCGAGTGAGGAAAAACCCAAAAACAAAACCCCTACAAACCCAAAGTGATTGTGCATCACTGAAGAGATTGATCCTGTGTGGATCCGACGCTTGTTACCTTTGAAGACTGTGCTTCTTCCAGACGGTTAGGCGTCATGGTCTAGAGCATCCAAGAGGAATTGTTGATCGCCGAGTGACCGTGTCTTTGAAGTTTTGGTAGTCGCCTGAAGACTTACCACGAGTGATTGGACGAGGTCTGTGTGACCTTAGTTCAAGGAGAATACGGTGAGGACTTGGTGTCCTGAGCTGCGTGCTCAGCGACTGGGTGTCCGGGACTGTGTGTCCTCGAGTTTAAATACTCAGCCGCTCCAACCAGACGTACAACTGAGACAGCAGTTGGAACTGGTCTACCAAATCATTGTCTTCACCAACCTAACTGGTTCTATTTCCTCAACCCTTTCATTTCCTCATTACTGTGTTGAGTGTTCATTCATATCTGTGTTTGAAGACTTTGACTGAAGACTTTCTCAATTTCCTCAGTTCAATTTCTTCAGTCTGTTTGTCTTCATCTTGTGCTATCCTGTGTTTACGCTTTCTGTACTCTTTGATTGTCTTCATTTCATCATGATGACCATGCCCGCATTCTCTTATGCTTACTTCTGAGTACTTATTCCGCTGCAAGTAGTTCTTCGCTAAGGAATTTCCTCGCCGGCAAATTCTTCAGTGAAGAATTCATAAAAATCGCCTATTCACCCCCTTCTAGTCGATATAACGCACTTTCACCCTCCCCTATGGATAATTATGTGAAGGAGATTTACAGGCTCAAAAGTGTACCAAACCTAAGTACAAATCTAGTTCAATGAAGCAGCAAAGGCGCTCACAAACCCTTTAAGGGCAGGTTTGACTCGGTAGACGAGGAGGGCGAAGTCTTTCTTGAATCTGTCTCTCCAAGAGCCAATGGAGTGCGGTATCCCCCCTAAATTTTTTTTGTTACGTTCCTTCCATATACTCCATGCTCCGGTCATGAAAACCTCCATGTACATTGGTTGCGTCCAGCATCTCTGTCCTGAGTGAATGGCACTGAGGCGGTGGGAATCTCCCGTCCATGTAAGACCCACGGAGGACCAGCATTGTGCACTGAAGGGGCATCCAAAGAATAGGTGCTCCACTGTTTCTTCCACCCCTCCCTGGCACAAGGCACAGTTCACGTCATCCCCAACATTGTAATGTCTTCTACGCAGCATGTTTCGAGTGTTTATCTTGTCCGCCGCAAGGAACCATGCAAAAATTTTGATTTTCATAGTGCATCGGGATTTCCAGATCCACCGGAATGCATCATCAGCCTCCACATCTCTGAAATAGTGCGCATAGAATTTCCTAGAAGAATACGCCGCGCCCCATATACATACCCAAGTGTCAGGTTGAGCGCAGGGCTCCACAGGCGCCGCAGCGGCCTGCATCTCCTGAATCTCCAGTCGGGCCTGTGCCGAGAGTGGCGTATAAAAACCATCACTCACAGTCTGAATGGACAAGAATTGCGCTATCGACGCGTCTTCAATTCTGGTGAACGAGAAAGCTCTCGGATGTGAGGCTTCAAGTGTGTGATCCAGCCATAAATCTTTCCAGAACAGTGCACTGGTGCCGTCGCCGACATTCACACGGGTTATCCCACGATAAACATCGCTGAGGCTCATGACGTCGCGCCACCAGAAGGATCCACACGGCTCGGCAGTGTGCGGAACCACCTCCTCATAATACGTAGACCATATGAGGTTGCACCAGGGGATGTCTTTTTTGTTGTAAAAGGAGTGCAGAAATTTCAATAGCAGAGCCATGTTTTGGATTTTGATGTCCAGCACACCGAGCCCTCCATGCTTTTTGGGTCGGCACACAAGGTTCCATGCAGCAAGGGAGTTACTGGTCTCTCCATTTTCAGTTTTTCTGCGCCATAAGCATCTCCTTCTGAGCTTGTCTAGGTGTTCAATCAGCTTGGGGGGGAGCTTGATGGTGCACATGGGATATATCATGAGAGACGTGATAAGAGAGTTCAGGAGCGTCAGCTTACTTCCTTGATCCATAAGACACAGGGATGAGGACAGTTTGCGTTCAACCTTGTCCACCATTGGCATCAGGTCTGTCATCGTAGGACGGGTGGTACCCATGGGTAGACCGAGGTACGTGAATGGCATGGAGCCAATCGAGCATTGCCAGATTTGTGCCAGATCAGCTACCACATCGTCCTCAACATTTAGCGGCACAAGGACCGACTTTTGAAAATTGATCTTGAGGCCGATGGAATCAGCATAGTCCACCAAAATTTGCTTCATGGTTCTTGCTTGCTCCGGGCAGGCCTGCATCAGCAAGATCGTATCGTCCGTGTACTGTACCACAGGGTAATCTGTCGAACCCCGAGCTGGTATCGGCAAGCTAATCAAACCATTCCGGTGAGCATCATTGATAGCCGCCTGTACCAGGTCAGCAGCCAAGACGAAAATCAGGGGGACAGGGGGTCGCCTTGTCTCACACCGCAACGGCATTGAAACTGCCTCCCCGGCAACCCATTGAGTAGCACCGATGATGTCCCAGAACCAAATAAGGTATTAATCAAGTTCAACCACCTATCATCAAAGCCCATATGGCGCATGATCTCCAACATAGACGAGTGTTCTATCGTGTCGAATGCCTTAGCAAAATCCAGTTTGAGCAACACAATAGGCCGCTTCGAACTTTGACATTGATGGATGTATTCAAATGTCCAGGCCAGACAGTCTTGGATCGTTCTGCCACGGAGGAACCCATACTGATTTTTATGTACTATGTCGAGGATCAGTTTTTGTAGTCTGTTGGCTAGGATTTTTGTGATGATTTTGAGGCAGCAATTAAGCAGTGTGATCGGACGATAATCATTTGCTGTCTCCGGCGAACCAATCTTTGGTATCAAGGTGATAAATCCAGAGTTGATGCTAGTGAGATCCAGCCCACCTTTCCAAAAGTCATCACAAAGTTCATAGAAATCCCTCTTAATTATATGCCAGCAACTTTTCAGAAAAGTCCCGTTAAATCCGTCCGGGCCGGGGGCACGATCAGCTGGCATGGAGCGGATAACATCATCGATTTCTCTATGGGAGAAAGGAGCCGATAGGTTGGCAACACGTTTGATGATTGAAGCTAGGTCAAATTTCATGGACGGCATGGACGATTCACCCAGTCTCTGTTTGTACGTGTTGAACAACACTGCCTCTTTGGAGTTATGGTCTTGAACCACTGTGCCGTCAGGAAGTTTCAGCGAAGCAATGGTGTTTCTGCGATATCTTTCTGTTGCGAGAGCATGAAAGAGTTTTGTATTTTCCTGGCCAAACTTGATGTACCTGATTGTGCATCGCTTCCGCCAGTATTCATTTTGGAACTTTAGGAGCTTAAGAAGATGGGCCTTCACTATCATGCGGAAGTTGGATTCCGGCGTCGAAAGGGGTCGCTGGTCCTCGAGCCCATCAAGCTCGGAGAGAGCCCAATTACAGTTTTGAATTAGGACAGATAGGCGGGAAATCCCTTTGCTCCATTTTTTAAGATCATAACGGAGACACTTCAATTTCTTGCAAAGCAGAGCAGCACTGTTATTAGCATGGCAGGTTTTATTCCAGGAGGACTCAACCACATCAAGGAATCCCGGGTGATTAATCCAGTAGTTTTCAAACCGAAAGATTCTGCTCTTTGGTATATTTGTCTCAATGTGAACCACACAAGGGCAATGGTCAGACACTGGTTTGCCAAGGGAGGTGACCATAGTGTTAGGATAAGATTGCGTCCAGTGACATGAAGAAAAGCACCAGTCAAGTTGTTCTAACAAAGGGTCCTCTTGCATATTGCTCCACGTGTAAGTTCTCCCCTTCAAAGGGATTTCAATCAGCTCTTGGCATCGGATGATATCATTGAACGTAAGGATGTCGTTTACATTTCCCCCGGGTTTGTTGCGGTTTTGCGTGGATCTAATGAAGTTATAATCTCCCAGTAAAAGCCAATCCTCATCATCCGGAATGGACAAGTCATACAGCCAATCAGTGAACCTTGTTCTGTCCTCTCCTCGACAGGGTCCATAAACATTACACAGCACCCATGATCGTCCAGAAAGTTTGCAGGTGAATGAAATACCAATAGCAAAGATTTCAGAGAAACACATATTTCCATCAAAAGCCGAGCTGTTCCAAATAGTGATTAAACCACCAGACGCACCACTGGATGGAACAAATTCAAACTTATCGAAACGACGGGGGCAAAAGGTTTTAATATAGGATAAATCAAAAGAGGCGCGCTTAGTCTCCTGCAAACAAACGACATTACATCCACATGCATCGATCGCATTTTTTATAGCTAGAGTTTTTTCTTCAGAATTTATTCCGCGCACATTCCACACCAGAACGTTCCACTGCTGCTTGATTGTCATGCGCAATTAGGTAGAGGAGGTGGTGGAAGGCTCCCCTTTTTGGATGCAAGAAGCTTTGCTGGGGAGAGTTCTTCAGCAGGTATTCCGCAGCGCACTGAACCAATGGCCTGCAGAGTGGAAATGGGGGTTGGTGGTGGAACTCCCGTACAAACAGAAGACGTGGTGTTGTTCAGGTTGGGCGCTGCGGGCACCTGGCGAGGCTTCACCTTGCTCTTGCTCACTCGCCCTTCCGTCATGGAGGGGGCTTTAAATCCATCATATTTGTTCATCCTTGAGCTTCTACGGAGATTGCTGGTATCATATTCTGCCACAATTTTCTTCTTCTTCTCTTTGTGGGTAACCCGCTCCTTGATGGTGGCTTCCTGTACTACAAAAGCACCGCTGTCTAGCTCAGCCGCCCAGTCCATCAATCCAGCAGATTGGCCCTGAAGGCCCTGTCCTCCGTCGATCTGGATCACAAATGGTGCAAAGGCCGTGTCCCAGCTTCTTTTTTCCATTTTTGGACTAAAAACTGAACTCTCATCCACAATTGGGTTGTAAAATTTCTTCAGCATGTGTGCCACAAAAGTGTACTGGAGCTTTTTGCAGAACATGTATGCATCCACCTCCTGACGCCCCCCACACATGAGCATTGGTGGCATCGCTTTATAGATATAAGCTCTGAAGAAAGCAAGCAGATTCTTGAACGGCAAAACTCTGATACTCATGTCTTCCGCGGCCCCTCTGACAAAACTGAAACTGCTACTGCTTGATCCAAGCACAATGTCCTCAACAGCCAATTCCACCTGCGCCACGTGATCATTCCAAGCTGCCAGACCATCATCATGTACATTATCTTCCGGATGCACACCGTCCATCATGGACGGCCCAGTATAGCGATTACTACTGGCGGGCGTGGAGGTCGAGGGTGAAAGGCGGTGTAGCGGAGTTGGACCGTCACCCTCAATAGGAAGCTGACGCGTGTCTTGGTTCTGTAGATGATTCGATTTGATCCTCCAAAATCGTTTGGATGGGAGCTGTATCTCATTGTGCCTAGAAACCTTCGGTAACTTGTGTTTCTTTCCAAAATAGGTGATCGGATTGCTACATTTTGGCCTCCAAATAAGATTTGTCTGTTTATTGCCATTGTTGGACTGATTATAGTTGAGTAAGTGATCCGAGACAGTCCTCATATGCCTATTTACCGGGTTAATCTTTCCTTTCTTACTGACTCTCCAAAACATACGAATGATTTTTGTGCGGCCACATTGATTCCTTCTATGGCCAAGGAGGCCGCAAACAGAGCAGATCGTACGGGCCGGGCACTCGAAGAACGAGTGGGTTGTGGACAGGCAGGTAACACACAGCTCGGTGTTAGCTAAGTGATCAATACTGCTTTGGCCTGTTTCTAAATTACTGTGGGCTGTATGACTAATGGGCTCACTAATCATAGAGTATTCGGGAAGACATTCAGCTCCTAGGTGTCCAAGTTGACCACAAACGGAACAAAGATGAAGCCGATCATAAATTACCTCAGATGGCGGAATAGAGGATAATTTCCATATAGCAGCTATCTTGTCGTCAGAATACCCGAGACATCTTTGATCCAATATATGGAATAGCATAAAATTCGGGATATGATCCCATTTGGAAGCTTCAAATAATTTCCCTGTAAAAGTCCTCTTCTGCTGACACTGTGGCCCATCAATCAAAGCTTTGAATCCGCCCAGAGATAGCGTGGTAATAGGCCCGGCAGGTTGATTGGCATTCAATGGTGGTAACGTCCCAAAAAATAAAGTTTCCAAATTTGTTCCTGCCCTGGTCACATCGCCGGAATTAGACGCCGGCGACGAGCTGTTAGCCAGCGGCGTCGAGCTATAATTCATAGGATTCATATCTGAAGCAACCACTCCATCGAAACGAGACAGGCCAAATTTACGAAGCTCCGCTTCAGCGGATGTATCAAGTGCAGCACTTGCCTTGAGAAAGTCTAAGTTAGACTTGATGGCGATAGGAGTTCTGGCCGTAATCTCGAGTTCATCATCAGCATGCCACCCATGATCCCAATGAGAATAATCAACAGTGTGCTTGAACAAATGAAAATGACACACAAAATCTGGCCATACTCTATCTTTGAGCCCATATATGAAATGCCCGACACGATTAGAGGCAACAGAAAATTGAAAAGACCTGTTGCCAATTTGTTTTATGTTGAAATCCAGTGTAGAACCACCAATGCAACCGTGAAGAACCAGGCCAACAGATTCATTTGTGAGTGGGAAGGAGGCAGAGGAGAAAGAGACCACCAAGAAAAACTCCTTGTCATGGGGAGAGTTGGCAAAGTGGACCGTAGATCCGAACTTTGAACGAACCTGTTTGGCCACCTGGCGGCCCGGGTTGAGATCCCAATTCAAGAGATTAGCCATGGAGATCCAGATCGCCTAGAGGTCACCATTGTTGGGGTGTGTGGTGGGAAGGTGGGAGGAGGAGAGGATCCATCCCCCTCATTGCATTTACTCATCCTCCTCGGGCAATTCGTTGTCCTTTGGAAGCATATTCTTTATCATTACCAGCAATTTTCCAAATCCCTTGTCAGATACACCATTCCCTGCCTTCCATTGCAGCAATTCCAGTGTGGTTCCCAGCTTTTTCTTGTCACCTACGCAATTCGGGTACAACAATTTCTTGTGATCCTCTAACATGCGTTGCAACTTATTCTTCTCCAAATCACTTGCGCAGTTTCTCTTTGCATCGGCAATGGCCCGACCTAGATTATCAACGGGCTCATCTGATGCCTCTTCTTCAGCTTCTTCCCGCATTGCCGGCTCAGCTTCTTCCCGCATTACCGGCTCAGCTTCTTCCCCCATTGTTGTATCATCGTATTCAGGGAACCCATCGCCAGGATAGCTGTCGTCGTCCTCTTCTTCTTCATTGTCTTCCATCATAACCCCTCTTTCTCCGTGCTTGGTCCAAACATTATAGTGGGGCACAAAACCGGACTTAAACAGGTGGACGTGAATGGTTTTTGACTTAGAGTAATTTAATTCATTCTTATAGCCAGCACATGGACAAGGCATAAAACCATCCACCCGCTTGTTTGCCTCAGCCGCAAGCAGAAAAGTTTGCACGCCATTAATGAACTCGGGAGAGCATCGGTCATCGTACATCCATTGCCGGATCATCTTCAATACACATCACTGAAAACACCAAATTAATACAATACATAAAGTTCATACATAAAGTTCATACAACACTTAAATGCAACAAACAAATAACTCTCTAGCTAAAGCATTTAAATGCAACAACAAATGCGATCAAGATCGCGACTAAGGTAACAATTGATCCAGTAGCATAATGATACCAAGCCTCACTATCAATGGCATATTTTCTAATCTTTCTAATCTTCAAGCGCATTTTCTCCATCTTGATCTTGTGATCATCGCATTTACATCGGCAACATGCAATTCCAATTCCATCTTCTCCCCCTCAATTCTTTTCAATTTTTATTTCAAATACTCGTTTTCTCTTTCAAGTAAATTTAACCTCTCGACAGTAGGGTCTGTTGGAATTTCCGAGTTCACATACCTGCTAGATAAAAATATCTATGTCAACTTGATGGGCATAATTTGTCATAAACACAAAATGCAACAAATAGTTTTAAAAGAGAATATACCACATCTGAATCATAACAAGGACGAGGGCCGACAGGGACGGATATCAAAACCATGACACTATGTATAACAAACAACGTACGGGTAAGATAATTACACGAGTAACTATATATCCAAATCACACAAAATCAAATTTTTATATAAAATTTCATGAACAAGAGGCTCACCACAAGGTGGTGCCGGCGACGGGACGGTGCGGGCGATCGACAGTGGTAACGACGGAGATTTAGAAGGCACTAAGTAAATCACACCTACATATGCAAACTAAGTGTTATTTTGACCTCAAATTGCATATAAATCAAATACTACCACATATAATTCCTCCCAAATTACTAAAACCCACAATTAATCACTATATAAACCAATGCAAGAGCTAATCTAGCAATGAGAGATGAAAGGACAAAGTTGCTAACCTTTGTGATCATTTGAATGGATGGGGGCCTGCAAATCTTGACAAATTTTGGGCAAAATTTGTGATGAACTCGAGAGGAAGAAGGGAAGAACAGAGAAGAGGGAGAGGGAAAAGGGGGAAGAACAGAGTGCGGGTGGACGAAGGGTTTATATAGGACGACCTTTAGTATCGGTTCGTGTCACGAACCGGTACTAAAGGTGCTGGAAGGGCCCCACTCTGACAACATCCTGCCACCACTTTCTTTAGTACCGGTTCGTGGCACGAACCGGTGCTAAAGGTTAGCCACGAACCGGTACTAAAGAGCTCCTCCCGCCTAGCCGTTGGAACCGGCACTAATGGACACATTAGTGCCGGTTCTGTTACAAACCGGGACTAATGTGTCGCACATTTGACCCTTTTTCTACTAGTGTAATAACAAGAAGATCTGGAAGATGAGGATACCTCTTACGAATAAAATCTTTGCATGGTAACTTCATCGCGGAGTCATTCTACTAAAGATAACCTTATTGAGAGGAATTGGCATGGAAGTATATGCAATGTGTCTTTTGTTCGCATGATGACACAATAAAACATTTGTTCTTCCAATGTAAATTAGCTCATTCTATATGGTCAGAAATCCAAAATGCTTCTGGCTTGTATCCTCCTTGTAGTGTTGCTAATACATTTGGCAATTGGTTACATGGGATTGATCACAGGTTTGGAATTCTTCTCAGGGTGGAAGCGCTTGCCGTGATTTGGTCGCTTTGGCTATGTTAGAAATGATAAGGTTTTTAACAATAAAAGTACTTTTCTTATGTAGGTTATCTACGGATGTACCGGAACGTTTCGTTTATGGTCCTCTCTACAACGAGTAGAGAATCGAGACCTGTTTACGGAGGTGTGTGCATGATTGAAGGCCACGTTGAGGGATATTTTTACCCAACATGAGTGGCAGCATGAACTTAGGATTAGGCCACCTACAGTTTAGGTGTTATACAAAACTTAGTTTATTTGTATTTCGTCTTCTTCATTTTGACTTGGCGCGAGGACTTTGTTAGTTGTGTACATCTTAGTTATGCAGAACCGGGTGTAATGCTTAAGCCTTTTAAGTAATAAAGCGTCCCTTCAAAAAAGAGTGTACATCTCCTTTCATGTTCATGGGTTAGGCTTGGGAGTCGGATGGAATGAGGAGTGTGTGCGTAGTGGATCCTGTTTGCAAAATCAAACGCCACTCTGACTTGATTGACACTCTGCTCTGCTGAAAACAAAACACTAGTGTGCTCAATCTTTCTTTATGTTCTGAATCTAGAATAGACTGTCGAATTGTCCTCATGGAACATTTCCGACACACAGAAACAACAGTGGTTGAGATTCCCAAAGAGGCGAGCACCGAGCTCGCAACACAACACACATTAACCCACACTTGTAGATCTGTCCGGACTCTAAATTAAAAATCCGCAATAATGTTTATTCGCTTAAACCGTTAGGTTGAATCAGACGAAAATCAAAACTTGAACGTTTCAAAGGGCACGCGGTCAGTGATATCAATATGCCATGTACTCCATCTCATAGGTTTACGCCCTGCTTTTCTATCGTTAATCCTTGCATCATTGTCCAATTATTAATTTGCCAATGTTTCTACAACAAATTATGTTGAATTTAAGGATGATGCCGACTGAGTGGTGTTTCTCTGCTGTAAACGTGATGGGGTGACATGCTTTTTGAAACTATTATCAATTTTATCAGGCGTAGGCAATTTTTTTTATCCCAATTTATCAGGTGACACGCAGGATCAGATAACCTTTCAGCAGTATAGTGATATGCATGTACGGATACGGTCAGGTGCAGGCTGCGTGCACGTCCACGACCACCACAAGCCTCAGACCCTCAGTCATGTCTTGCCTGTGGGATATTCAGTCTTTCTTACCGGAACCAGCTGTGGGCTTTATCAACATACCGGTGTCGGTGCCGCCAAATTGCCGGCCATCGATACAATGACGGATTCATGATTGTGCCAATGCAAGGTAGCACCAGGAGCCATATGAGCTCCATGGGTAGCTAAAGGAATAGCCACCGAATTATTTACATGCTTGCAGTGTAGGATCTTAAAGTCAATAAACCAAGTGAACAGGAGGAATTTAGTCTCCCTGCAGAACACTCCATTGTGTGATTTGTCGTGTTCGTTGGATTGGACAGTGGCCATGAGTACAAAGGCACCTGTCTTGATAACAATGCGACCGAATACAACCTTAACCGCAAACGCAAACTATATTGAGAAAGCGTAAATGACCACACCCCATAATCTTTCATTTTGCTTTGCTCCTTCTTTACCATTCATCTTCATTTTTTTGTACTTTCTATACATAATCCGCTTACGTTTTACTTCTTTCATTTTTCTACCTTGTAGGCATGATCCTTCCACGTTATATCGTTTTCGTACAGCTCATGTTTGGACAGAACCAAAGTCATTCAATGCGGAGCGACGTACGTCGACCTGGGTGATCTTGCCGAGTCCGTGAGGCCAAACGGTAAAATGTCAACGAATGTAGTTGCATGCAGGATCGACTACATCAACGATCATATGGATGTGTGTGCCGACAAGATAATCATGCATTATAGTGTGACCTGCAAAATATGGGATGGTGACTTCCACCACAAAATCCTGAGGAAGAATTTTGCTCAACACGGTGAATTCAAACTCACACTGAAGAAATATGTGAGTACTCCTCCCCTTTCTGCACTGTTTTTTCACATGGTGTGGTTTTTTGCCATCATCTGCACTTGTGTTTATGTGGCAGATGTTTTCATGTGGCAACAGCTGCCGTGCACACTGTCATCTTGATTTTTGCATCCCGTGCAAACTATGTGGCAACTTGATAGTAAAATACACGACACATTTTGTTCATACATGGACGGCAACTTTCTTTCAACTACCCCCACCCATAATCAAACATTCTACGTGATTCTAATTTTTTTGTCCCTCTGTTGTTCTTTATGTGAACTATGCTTCTCATTTCCTTCACTTTTTAAATGCAGGTCATGTTCCCCATGTTCCAGGAGCTTGCACCACATGACCAACAAGACAAGTGTGGTCATCACTATGCCATCTATCTTGACCTGAAGAACCAACGTTTTGAGGTGATTGATTCAATCCGTTCGGAAGCTGATGCAGACCTTACTACATATGCCGAATTCTTCATCAACAACCTCAAAGAGACACGGAACCGTCACTACGAACATTCAAAGGTCCAGATCAGGCATTTCCCGACTGAGTATGTGGCGACTGCGAAGCAAGGGAACACGTAATTTCTTAACCCCCTCCTTCATGTGCCATTTACATCAATCCAACCCCTCTTTTGTTGCTACATCTGAATTGAAGTCTATCTTTTGCTACGTCTGTCCTTTTTGCGTGTTCACCTGACTCTTTTTCTCGTGCAGGACGGACTGTGGCTTTCACGCGCTGGAATACCTTGCAAAGTGGGAAGGCAGAATTGTCCCCGCTATCACAGCTGCAACGGTCGTTGAGCTCCGGAAAATCCACACATGGAACTGGTTGACGAATGAAGATTTCAACAAGCGGTCCGGAGCACGTGAGTTTATGGAGGAAGCTGTCAAGAAAGTCATCAAGAGGTACAAGTGATCACGCGGCGATACACACCGGACGCATACCTTACATTCTGTTGCAGAGGAATGTAAGGTACTATCTCTTTTGTTCTCGTCAAAAACTATGTTCGTGTGATATGTTATGACTGCAACCCCGCGTAGGCTACTATGTAGTGGTGGTGTGTGAGCGACATTTGAATAGTTTCTGTAATATATGTGTGGATGTGAACCTACTTAGGCGTGACAGTAGATATGTTTTTTATGTTTATCATTATTACTATGGTTTCATTGTTTGTATCACCCGTTTGTTGTTTCGAATGCGTCACGATGTTTTAAAACATGGCAAATGTAGTTCATCAGACATGGTTAGTGAACGTCATTGTCGTTGTTCATTTGGACGTCTTGCTTCTTCTATCTCATCACTAACTTCACCGGCTAGCATGGTAGGTTTGATCATGTAGCCACAACCTTTGTTGCGGTTTATGCACGTTACGCCTTTTCCAACTTGTTTCCTATACATTGCACACAATACACTACGTGTATCTAAACCGCGTTGTATTGTCATGGAAATATATGACATGCAGAGTCATTACAAATACCATGGCATATTTTCAGTACAGCTAACATGGCAGATACAGTACAAACAACATGGCAGATCCAGCATAATTAACATGGCAGACACAGTACAACTAACATGGCAGGTCCAGTACAACTGAAATGGCAGATGCAGTACAACTAGCATGGCATATTTAGTATAAAATAGCATGGCATATTTAGTATAAAATAGCATGGCATATTTAGTATAAAATAGCATGGCAGACTAACTACACATAACATGGCAGATTAACTACACATAACATGGCAGATTAAGTACCCATAACATGGCAACTGCATTTATCCACTCAGTGAATTTTCCTTCCACTTCGATGCCCCTCAAGAGTCATTCTCGCAATCTTAAAAAAATTCTCATCATCTAGGGTACAAAACAAAATGTCCACAAGGACCATGTCACGTCGCCCCAATTTTTGCTCATGGATCGCCGCCCCTTTCTTCGCTTTTCTTGTGTTTTGCTTGAATCTCTAATCCCGACTTGTACCTTATCTCTCTTGGACGCATCCTTTGTGATGGAACTGGGTGGGTTCCTGACACAGGTCTGCGTGCTTGCTGTTCCAGATCCTATCTCCGAAGTTTTCGATGATGGCCCCGTGGATAAAGGCACACTTGATGTGCGGGGAACCGTGTAAGGCTTCCTCGGCTTTCCTCTTCTTGATCTCATCAAGCTCTCTTTCAGTGCCTTCCTGTGTTTTCCGTGACTCTCGCTGTCTCATCACTCTTGCACGCTTCATCAATTAGCTCAAAGATAGTTCTTTGTCGGCTAGCGTGCCTCACGGCTTCCATGGTTGACTCAGGTCTCTCGTCATGCACAGCCAGAACTGCGTGTGTTGTCTGTGGCGCCAACGTGTCGTCAGCTTCCCAAGTCCATCGCCGCCTTATGAAATGGCGGGGCATCTGTGTCACAACGTTCATGTCCATTACTTTTAGTATGTGACAACACACAATGCCGTCCCGTTCGAACTTGCAGCATTGGTAGTAGTACTCGCCTTCGCCTATTGAGGCTTTGACGAAGTAGATCCTTCCTTTGTCCGGGTCTTCAGGTTCTGAATCTGACATGCCCAAAATAGAACACACCTTGAACGTATGTTCGCCCACCTGGAAAGCCGTGAAGATGCTGGCACGCTTTATTTCTTCCTGGAATCTGCAAGTTTTGTGTGTTTTACATTAAACTATCGTTCTTTTTCTTGTACCACCTTATGTTGTCATGTAAATAGAAATACATTTTGATTGAACATGGCAAACATAGTTCATTGAACATGGCAAATATAGTACGTTGAACATGGCAAATGCAGTACACTAGACATGGCAACTGGAGCACACTAGACATGGCAACTGTAGTACATTTTCAAATGGACATCGTCATTATCCACACCAACATTCTCCAATGGAAGCACATTGCATAAAACATGGCAACTGCCCTTTTATTTAAACATGGCATCTACAGTTTGGCTAAACATGGCAGATTCACTTTACTAAACATGGCAACTGCATTTCAGCATATGTGTCGCCAATATAACATTTTTCCAGTTGACATTGGCACTTGCATGCCAACATGCCCCAATGGAAGCACAGTGCATTAAACATGGCAACTGCACTTCATTCAACAAGGAAAATGCACCCGAGCAAGCACGGCAAAACAGAATTTTCATTGAATATGGCAACTGTAGCCGAGTAAGCATGGCAAACAGTATTTCATTAAACATGGCAACTGCATATCATGGCAACTGCATTGCACTCTATAAGGCACCTACCGCCTATGTGCTTTTTCTGCAAATAAAGGCATGTAACGCAACTGACTTACTTGTTAAAGATCTTGTTGGTGTATATCTTGCTCATTTGCCTCTCCATCGGTAAATACGTTAGCAATTTTGGCTGCTTTAGTGTTGTGGTCGCTTCTTGCTGTAGCTCAGATCCCAGAATTTTTTGTTGCAAAGCTGTGTACTGCTTGGCAAACTGTAGCAATGAGTTGCCAGGGCTGACGTACCGCTTCAAAACAGCATTGAACCCCTCGCTGCGCTGCGTAGTCTGCAGAAATGGGAAGAAGCACTGCATGAAGTAGGCCGGCACCCAGTACATTCGCTTCTCCCACAGGTTAGCAAGCGTCTCGTTGTCTTGGACTTGATGTGTTTCAATCATGGCCATCCAGCTCCTTTCAAACTCCTCCACCGTCAAGCTGTGGTCCACGCACAGCTTGAATGCCTTGTGCAGCTCTAGACGGTCAGCAAAGAACGGTCTTAGCGTCTCCTCAGCCTTCTTTATAATGTGCCACACCTGCGGTGCACATGCCGCCAATGGAAAGAACCTCCTCTATGCTCGCACGCATGCTGAAATCTTGGTCTGTTATTATGTTCATCGGAGCAAGTCCATCCATGCACTCCAAGAAGGTCTTGAACAACCAAACGTACCCATCCGTGTCTTCGTTCCGGACGAGCCCGCAGCCGAACTGCAGCGAATGATTTTGGTTATTTATTCCTATGAACGGAGCGCATGGCATCTTGTACATATTGGTGAGGTACGTCGCGTCGAATGAAATGCAATCTCGGAAATGTTTGTAGGCTCTCCTTGCAGCCCCATCCACCCAATACATGTTCCTGACACGGTCCTTATCGTCCAACCTTATCCTGTAGAAGAAATCTGGATCTTCCTTCGCTTTCTCATCGAAGTAGGCAATTGTGGCCTCTATGTCTGCCAACTTGCTTTCTCTACGGTACTTGGCCTGTAGGTTTGTGACGTCAGCTGGTATGTACGGCATGCTACTCAGTTTCCCCTTTTTGTTGTGGATGAGAGATAGTATCTGTACCATTCTTGATGGACTGACGTTACAATCATGTAGCAGCTTTACGAATTGCCTTTCGACGGGGGTGAACCCTCTGTGGGCGGTCAGAAATTTTACCAGGTCGAACTTCTTTATGAGTTGGTGGTTGTGCTCGTCAAAATATTCAGTGACCACCCACTGTGTACCATCTAAATTTAGCTTACACCGGACAGGGCATTCAGTGAGAATGATACCTCTCTTTCGTTCCGGAACGACAGGCGCAACACCTTTCCCCTTCTTGTTCCTCCGTGCCTTGTGGCACCTCATCTCACCTCTTTGTATTCGTTAGTTTTCTTAATTTTCTATGGTATTCGGTGTTGACCGCAAATCCATGGAACTTTGCATATGTCTGGTAGAATTCCTTTGCTTCTTGAGCGATTCAAATCTACGCCCAACGTCACGGTGGCTGAGGTACCATGATCTCTGATTGCCCACCATCTTCATCCCCTTGTGCGTCGTCGTCGGTTTCATCATTCACTTGACATCGTGGCAGTTCCATCTAGTTGAGTGTTGGCAGTGCTTGTGTTCAAAGGGGTGCTTGTTGGCATTGCTGGAATGATTGCCATTCCCGAATCTGACTCGAAATTGTTTGGCGGCATGATTGTCTGCTGGCTGGTGGAGCAGCGTCTTACAGGCGCCAGAGCTCCCCCGCAGTAGA
This sequence comes from Aegilops bicornis, assembly GCA_021605145.1. Lineage (NCBI taxonomy): Eukaryota > Viridiplantae > Streptophyta > Magnoliopsida > Poales > Poaceae > Aegilops > Aegilops bicornis. The sequence continues at coordinate 105,230,921 of CM038674.1, forward strand.
TGTCCCCGCGCCGCTGTTCACTGTAGTTGTAGGCCCTGTAATAGAAAAAACAGGTACGAGAGTAAGATTTTTGTTTGAATAACATGTGTATCGCAACGGATCACACCATCTTCGAGTGAGTTGGCATGACATCATTTCAAACAGCAAGCCGTGAGGCTGCGCGTGGACATGTATGGCAGCTGTAACTGTCCAGTCATGGCAGCTACTGTTCAACAAACATGGCAACTACTGTTTTGCCTACAAATAACTACAAATAACAAATGTAGTGCTGTTTTTGTGGTTCAGTTTTTCTCCTTGCCTTGTTGTGCTGCATTTGACCATCTTGTGTGGTCTGTGACACCAAAATGACGTGCTCCACCTGCAGTTTGTGAAGCTTGCCACGAGACGTTTGCCGGGTTACCACCAGCGTAATAACATGTAACCATAGTATTGGTTGGTTAATTCATGGCAAATGCAGTTTGTGCTAGCACGGCATCTGCAGTTGCCCATGATGTGGCAACTGCAGTTTTACTGGCATGGCAACTGTAGTTGCATCGGTATGGCAACCGGAGTTATTCCTTCATGGCAACTGCAGGTGTCTATGGATGGCAACAACAGTTGTCCAGGGATGACAAGTGTAGTTTTTAATTCATGGCAATTGTAGATGTCCAGTCATGGCAATTGTAGATGTCAACTATGCTCCTTCTGCTAATTGAGCATCCGCAACTTCACTTTTTTTATGGACTCACCTGTGCATGACGTCGATGGCAGGTACATGGGTGCTGCCTGATGCCACGTGCTGCATGAACGCTCTGCATTTTCACCCGTGATAACTCGTGAGTCCTTTTGCCAGTTTTTTTGCATGTTCATTTTTCATGTCCACAACAGTATGTGCTCTTTTTCGTTTTGCATTACCTTGATTAGCCATACTAGCTAGTTGAAGTTGGCTGTCCGCACATTTGTCAGTGTTAGCGCCTTGTGACTGAACTTGCCACGGGGGCCCCTAAAAGTGTTTTGGTCATAAGAACCTGCGAAAAAATGAGAGTGTACGACATAAGTAGAATGTCACCTTCATCGTTGCGAAGATGGCAACTGTTCTCTTCTTTTGTTATCACGCATCATACCTACGCCTGCATACTGTTCTAGTAGTGGCAGCAATGGCCCTGCAGAAATGAGTTGACTGTACTCTGATGCATCCCAAGGGGGCGTTTCTGGCCTTTGAGAACCCCAAGCATCAGCGCCATCTTCGTGATTCATTCTTTCTGTGTCTCGCTTCTTTCCGATGTGCTCTCAATCACTGCATGAACAAGAAGGCATCAACAATCCATAAGAATTATATTCTTCTGCTGCTTGCACATAGAAGATTGGGTTGGCAAGCAACTGTTCAAATTTGGTGGCAGATACTGACAACGAAAGGTGGCAACTGTCATTATACACAAGTGGCAATTAATTTTTCCCAACCCCTTCATTCCAAAAATTGTCCTTCCTGTCCTTTTTAGGGATTCCTACTCATCCATTTCATACGCAACTACCTGCATCAATTAAACTAGGAACTTAAGTTAATCTCAACACGTAGATCACAAAACTACTGGATCTCAGAACTACTGGTGTTGCCACCCCCCTATAGCATGGATCCGGTACAAGATCGGGGTGATTTTCAGCCTGAAGGATGAGAAGGATGAGATAGGGAGATTTTCACCTGATTTTAGCTGATCGTCTCTGAAGGGCTGGGTTGGAGTGGGGGGCTGGGGGTGGGAAGGGTTGGGGTGTGGTTTGCGGTGTGTTTGTCCTACGGATCTGCTCTGGTTGCCATGGCAACCAGAGAAGGCCGGCGACGGAGGTAGGGTTCGAGAGGTGGGGGACGATGGCGGCAGTCGAGAGAGGCGATCGAGCGGAGGACGGGAACGGCTGGGTCGTGCGGGCAGCGGGTCGTGTGGCCCGGACGGGGCAGTGCGGGCGGGGTTGCCACGCACCGGACGTGCGGGCCGTGGTTTTGTGCGCGCGGACGTGGTCGTGCGGGCCGGTTCCCGTCCATGCCACACGAGGCGTGCGGGCGGGTTCCCGTCCATGCCACACGTGTGGCAGTTATTCGGACCCAAAAAGAAACACAACCCACCCATGAGTCCAACTCGCGACCTCTTTGCCTAGCGCGTGTAGACGTTCCACTGAGATACTGCCTCTTCTGTAGTTAATACCGATTTAATTGCTAGCTATATCGAGGCTAAAAGAATTTGAATTCAAAATTCAAAATTCAAAATTCAATAATAAATTTCGTCCGAGCTGTTGGGCTGCCCGCGCCCAGCGCGTTTGTGCGCCTCGTGCGTGAGGCCGTGCAGTTCAGCGCGTGCATGCAGCATAGCGAGGCGTGGAGGTTAGGTCTCGTGGAGGAACTGCATGGCCCCATGCACTAGCGGCCGGGTCGCCGCGTGAGCGCGTAGTTCGCTGAGTGCGTTGTGTGAGCTAGCTAGACTATAACTTGGCCATGTGTCCCGTGTAGAGTTTGTGCAGCCGGGCGTTCGTCGCCGGAAAACCTCCAGTGTGCCCCGTTCCTTTTCTACCTCCGGCCGACTGAGAGAGAGAGCGTTAGTTAGGGCTGCCCCAACATGTTCTATCACATGGCTCGATTACTCCTGGCAATTATAGAGTACTAGCAAGTAAATTAATTTCATTGATGGTGGTGTCTCCATATATGTACAAGAGAAGTAGGGAGAGCTAGGAACCGCATCGGACAACCTTATATCATAGATCTTTCTACTTATATTCATCAATTGAATCAAGTATTACTAGCTACGACTATGTAGAGGCGGAGCACACTAGTATGTGACAGTAACACGCAAGGATCCTCTCTCTTCTCATGTAGGCAGTCCTAGGCTCCTACCTCATGTACATGATGAGTGAGAGTATATCTCTATGTTCGTGGGTTCGGCTTGGGAGGTAGAAGGAATTCAGGGTGTACGGGCGGAGCGGAACCATCTCCAATAATCAAATGCCATTATGTCTTTATTGACACGCTACTTTGGTGGAGATAGAACTCTAGTATGCTGAATCTTTGCTCGTGTTACATATCTGCATCAACCAGTTCATTGATCCTCATGGAACACAATTTAACAACAAAAAGAAGCAGCGGCAGTGGAGATTGCTGCAGAGGTGGGCACCACCACCAAGCTTGCAACAAACGAGAAATTAACTACCGCTTGTATATGTTTGGACTCTAAATTCAAAAGGCAAAATAGCAATTATTTGCTTATTTCATTCGGTCAAACTGGAAGGTGTCACAAATATTAAAATTTAGACGTTTCAAAGGGCAATTAATCCACACTGTCAGTCATGTGAATATGTCATGTACTCCAACGATTTACACTTAATCCTTGCTTCAGGACCATTATTATTAATTTACCAAAGTCATGGTGTTTTGTATAATAAACAGAAGGTACAAATAATGCTGAATTTGATGCTAATGCCGACGGAGACAGAGTGATGTATTTCGGCTGCAAACTTTATCGGTGGCATGCTGTCCATAACTATTACTCTATTTATTTTATCACGTGCAGGCAATCAATGCTTATCAGGTGATATGCAGGTGAATCAACATGTGGTTATGTACCTTTCAAGAGAGAAATCCTACAATAGGAAATATCTATCGACTTGATTTTTGTTATGTTAATTACTTAGAATCATAAGTAAAGTAGACCCCCATGCATGATATCTACTCCCTCCGTTCCTAAATATTTGTCTTTCTAAATATTTCAACAAATGACTACATACAAAGCAAAATGAGTGAATCTACATTCTAAAATATGTCTACATACATCCGTATGTTGTAGTCTTTGAAATGTCTAGAAAGATAAATATTTAGGAACGGAGGGAGTAGTTAACTGCTAATGTAGATTTCTGTTGCCTTCCCTGTCAAAAAGTTCTGAGTTTCTGTAGTAGCAAAAGAAACAGATTTTTATAATTTTATTTGCTAACGTAAGCTAGAATATAAAGGACCATGCTTTTGAGGGAGAGAGTACCCAAACACAAGCATACACCACACTTCATTTTGGTAGGCTGTCAGAAGTGCAACAGACAACGCACATTGAATTTAGATTCAGAACAGATCGCACACTGAACAACATATGCAGCAAGTTAAGCTTGGATGCCCTGTCACTCTAACAGAAGTTTTATTTTCTCATGGAATCTAGTGAATGCGAGAATTCAAGTGGATAACAATACAAAGCGCTCCAAAAAAAAGGTGGATTTATAGTTCCATTCCATGTAAAGAATCTAAACCTGATGAACATGCATCGCTTAACTTTGTCAGTCCTCTATGCACTGAGTTCACTTGTTGATCTCTCAGTTTTGGAGGTTAGGCGTGGGGAGCAAAGTGGAATTAAAGCGTGCGCTCAGCTTAACTGACCCATCTCCATCACGATTTCAAGGATGCAGCTCACGAACTCTTAGGAACAGGTAGCTATCCGGAGAGGAGACGCGCCGGTATGCTACCCTTCCAAACTTCCTGAGTGGAAAGCTTAAAAAACGGACTGGAAGAGGAACCAATTCTGATGCGGCACATTGACATAAAGTATATCTTCTATTCTATCATCGCCTAGTATAACCCACTTCACTTGATTCACCTGCAACCGTCAATGGAGGGCCTCTCTCATCGGCAGCATCAGCCGCGCCATCCAGGCAAGATGTGGCGTCTTTGCCAGAGCTAAGGTGGATGCGTAATATATCCGGTGCCATAGCTCAAGCCGAGGATGTGCGCAGCTAACACGTTTTGTTAGAAGGGAGAGAGGGAATTAATGGAATAGTTCGTTGTATTGCTTGAGCCTCATGAGCATATATATATATATATACGAGTCCAATGACCAACTTAAAGGACAAGACAAGGCATGACCAAATCCTAGTCTATCCTATACTTCCTAACAATCTTATACTCAACATCCCCCGCAGATGCAACGGCAGCGAGGCAGACGGTGAGACTGGAGAAGAATCTGAAGGCAAGCTGACGGACACCCCCCACAGTCGTAACAGTCGATGCATCGCGGAAGTCATGGCTGAAGTGAAACCCGATGAGGTTGCTCAAGCAAGGTGGTAGCCCTTTGTGCCGTTTGTCGATGTAGCCGAGAGCGTGTGTGGGGGAGCCGTGGTCGAGGTAACCGTGCGAAGATGCCGTGGTCGATGTCGAGTCGGGGTGGCCGGAATCGAGGAAGTCGCCGTGGAGCTGCGGGCGTAAGGGGGTGCCGAGTTAGCATGGGCGTAGTGGTGTCGAAGTAATGATGCGCCGGAAAGGAGATGTTGTTGACGACGCGTCGCAGCGGGTTTGCCAAGCCCGGGGACACATCGTAGACGAAGGCACGCACCGGTGTTGCCAGCACCGGGCATGCGTAGACGGACGAAGTCGAAGTTGACGAAGCGCTGCACCAGACTTGCCAGGCCCGGGGACACGTCGTGGACGAAGGCACGCAGCGGTACTGCCAGCACCGGGCATGCGGAGACTGGGACCTGCACTAGTTGTACGCCATGTCGAAGAAGATAGAGAGGCCAGCAGAGAAGAACTCGACGACGATTGCAGCCTCCATTGGCGCGGGGCCGATGTCACCAACGGTGGTCGGAGTAGATGAAGTGGTCAGGGTAGATGACGGCTACGCTGGCGACGGACTAGTGCTGGACAAAGACGAAGGGAGGTAGACAGGCGGCGGCGGCGGCTACGGGGGTAGCAGCGGCGGCGGCCGAAGAAGAGCGGCGGCGGCGGCTAAGTTAGGAGCGCGGCGGCGGTGCTCCAAGTGGGCGAGTAGAACCCAACATCGTGACGAAGGACGATGGTGTTCCCGTGCCAAGGGAGGCGGTGCAGCGCATACCACGAGAAGTCGACGTGCAGCGACAGCGGTGGACCACTGGCCGCAGCGCTATGACCTGAAGGGGCGACGCAGCGGCGGCGGGCAGGTCAAGGTGACGGTCGAAGACCTCGGGGCGGTCGTAGGGACCGCGACCCACAGCGCTATAGCCCAAAGGGGCGGTGCAGCGACGGAGCACGGGCCAATGCAACCGCGGGGACGGCCTCGGGACGGCGGCGTGGACCGCGTGCCACACTCTCTACGGCCCAACGTGGCGACACAGCGGCGGCGCGAGGGTCGGTGCAGCCACGGGTACGGCCTGGAGCGGACGGCCCGGGGCGGCGCCGGACCGCGGTCCGCGGCACTACAGCCCGAAGGGCGACGCAGCGGTGACGCGGGTCGGTGCAGCCGGGAGAAGAACCACGGGGCGGCGGCGCTGCGGCCTGATGGGGCGACGCAGCGGCAGCCCGTTGCTCGATCGGTAGAGGGGCGCGCTGAATTCGGGACAGTCTTCACGGGGCCTACGGAGGCGCGCACAACCGACGGGCCAGGTCGGTCGCACGGCGTAGCTGAGGCGGATCGCGGCGGGCGGACGGGTGATCAGTCCGATCGCGCGTGAGGTCGAGGATGCCGCAAGGCGGAGGTAGGGTGGTGGCGGAGTCTGAGATGAAGCCGACGACGGTGGGCGGCAGGGCGACTATGATTGGCCGCCGCATGACGCGAGGCCGCCAAGTCGGATGATGCAGGAGTCCCGGTCGGAGCAGGGCGGTGACAGCCGGCGTAGATCAACAGGCGGGCCGGTGCGCGAACGGCGGCGGTGAAGGGCCGCCGCATGACGCGAGGTCAGCTGGTCGGGCGATCAAGCGGGCAGACGACGGACGACGCGAGGTCAGCCGGGTCAGGGCGACCGCGAACGACGCGCGAGGCCGCCCGGTCGTGGCGATCGGCGGGCAGACGCGCGGACGACGCGCGAGGCTGCCGGGTCGGTGAAGAAGCTGGCTGATCGCGCCGGTGTCGAAGTAGAGGCGCACAGAGGACAACGGCGGCGGCGGGCGACGCAAACCGATCAAGTATAGATCGGAAACCATAGAAAAACGCCGATCAAGATGACTGGCGGGAGAGAGAAAAACCCGGAGCAAGGGCTCGGGAAAAGAGTTTCTAGGGCACCCGGTCAACACGACCGGCGATGAACCCTAGGTACGGGCGGCGCGGCCCCCAACGGCGGTCATGAAGGCTACCGCCCCGGAGCTGCGCGCGGGTGCGGAAGCGGCGGCGGCTAGGGTTTAGGATCGATTGAGTTGATACCATATTAGAAGAGAGAGAGAGAGATTTGGTGGAATAATTCGTTGTATTGCTTAAGCCTCGTGGGCATATATATGGGAATCCAATGACTAACTTGAAGTACAAGGCAAAATAGGACCAAATCCTAGTCTATCCTATACTCCCTAATAATTTTATACTCAACACCTTTGAAGTATTGTCAGATAATATTATTATCATTTTGAGGTGATGGTGAATTAACTAAAGTATTATTGGAACCACATTTCAGGATCGAGATGAACTTTTATAGTTGCGGACGGTTTCTCTTTTTCTATGATTAGAACAGTTAATATCCAAAGTATTTCTAAATTGTTACTCGTATGTCTTAATTCAATGACTATATTTAGCTAGAAGGACATAGGCTTGAGTTTTTGGAGAATATGCCGTCATCCATACTGAATAAAGACCTCCCTGGCCACCTGCTCCAACCACATACACATCGTCTTAAACAACGATTGATATTTGAGTGCATGCAAAGGAAAGGTGTTTTTGCCCTCCAAAATCAAATCATTTCTATATAGCGAGAGCGCCCATAATAAGGCATGTACCCGAATTAACAGTTTGAACCTATTTGAAATTTCGTCCAACCAATAACCAAAATTATTGACAACACTTATGGGCGGATACAAAATGGCCACAATTAGGATGACTGACCATGTAAAACGTACAAACTTGCATTAAAAAAGAGGTGTTTGATTATCCCGTCATGAGTACAAAAATATACTTCTTACTTCCTTGCTAATTGCAATAGGCTTGGTGCACCACCTCCTCCGACATAGGTATAGTGTTGGTCCTATATGGTCCTACTATTTTTGATATGTCGTCTTTTTAATTTTCTTTCGGTTTATTTTTGTTTGATTGTGTGTGTCTTAGTTATGTAGAGGTCGGGTGTTGCTCATCATGCTTTGTATCCGCTTCATGATACATTTTGGGTCAATAGAAATGCCCTTCATCATAGGCTTGAATTTTTGGGCGGTGTAATGTCTTTGACTAATTTTATATGTTCATCATTCAATTACTTAAAGAAAAAACATCATAATGTCTTTCATTGTCTTGTTTGTCCTCAGTTCTTGATCTGGCCAGAGATGTTGATCGTCTAGTTGATGGTTTGGGCTGCTTCTCAGGATGTTGAATTTATTTGCGTTTTCCTTTATTTGGGTTGAGCTTCTCATGTCTCCCTGTTTGGGCACCATATTCACGCTTCTTACGTCCGTGTCATATGTTGTACCACCTCTTGAATTTTCTCTAACTTCTTTTATTAATAAAATGATACACAAGCTTTGCGTATTCGTGAGCAAAAATGCAACATTTTTAGACAAGAAATGGAAATCGATGAGAAAAATAAATCTTGCCATCATAGTAGAATGAAACTGAACACATGGAAGCATGTTGACCCCTCAATCAAACGGTACCATTGACCCGAATTGATTAGTTATTTTCCAGTCCAAAAAAATCTTCGTGCTTTTAAGAATAATGATTTGGCCAACCTCAACGAAATTCCATCCAGTAGTTTGAAAGTGTACCTAGTGTCAAGTTGTTCTTTTTTGGTTCAGTGATGTGTGAATGGCACGACACCCTAACAGAACGAACACGGAACACACCTTGTGCATAGTTGCTTTCATGCTAGCAATGACATTGCCTTTTGATCTCTCCATGTTGCAGCTAGGCTCGGGAGACAACCAGAAACCGAGCGTGCGACCCTTGCGTCGTGCAGATCTGTTTGCTGGTTTAACAAATGTGTCATCTTGACACAATTTTGAATTTCTTGGCATTATATATTTTGGCTAAACAAAAGGAAACTCCTCGTTGGAAGCAAAAGAACCTAAACAAGTAGGAGGAGCGCGTAAGAGATTGTGTCATGGGTGCCACTGAGACATTCGCTTCACAGTATAAGATTAGCAATTCTGTCACTACTGACTCACCAAGTTCTCTAGAGTTGGATCGGCCAAATCGTCTTATTTAGGATGACCTTTTTACCATAAAAGTTGTATTGGCTCAAAATAGAACATCAAAAGGATACAAACATAAAGAGCGCACATCTGGCCTCGGTATAGTCCAAAATTCTAACTTAGAATGTACAAAACCAAAATCAACACATGCACACAAAATACGCCAACAAAATCTGAAAGTAATATAAGACCAAAGTTATGAGGAGACGAGGAAAAAAGAAAAACCCAAAGTGATCAGATTCATGATTGAAAACTACAACTATGACCATTCCGTACCATCTCATGACACCTCACAGACGACGAGGTTATATAACAGCAACGCCTTCAGGAAGGGAGCGACACTCAAGGGCCGCCGTCATCGAAAACAAAGACGCAAGGCTAGAATCTAGGTTTTCAGCTCCAAAACCCAGTCCAAACATATCCGAGCAATGCCATCAACAAGGTAATGTCGTCATTGTTAGGTATAACTAACACGGGTTAGACCTAGACTTCCACCCCGGAACTCAAGACCGGGTGCTCGAGTAGCATCACCATCAATGTCACTTGTATGTTGTCGCCACCACTTTTCCATGTTCCTAGCAGTTACATGTGATGTGTACCACTACGAGATAAATATTACAAGTTTAAACTCCGTGCAAAAGATAATTTGAGCCATAGTTCTACTTGACATAGCTCTACTGGACATACCTCCCAATGAGTTGCTTGTTCATCCTATAGCCATAGTTCTACTTGACATAGCTCCAAGCCTTCGATACACTTCAAATGGCTTGGTCAGCCTTCTCCTGGCAGCAACATGTTGTACAATTCATATTTCACCATTTTGGTACTGGTGTAAGAGGCTACCTAGTAGTGTTAGGCCGACTACCTTTGAGAAAAAGGGTTTCCCCCCGCTTTAGGTTATAAAACAACATCCAACCGATACAACCAGCTTGCTGGGGCCGCAGCACAAACAAGCCCAAAAGAAAAAGGAGAAAAAAACAAATGCCAACACTGGCAGTTCAACTAAGCAAAGATGGCTGACAACCGCTGCACCCTCCGGAGAAGTACCACCGCCCGCCAAGCACTCTGAAGCCTCGCGTACCAAGCAACATCTTTAGGAAGAAATGCGACGACGACGCCGCTGCTGCCCGGACAAGTCCTAGGGTTTCCCCTGGTACACGGATGGCAGTGGGGAAGGGGTATCACCGATGCCCCTCAGGAGGGTCCGGCAACGCCCACGGGCGCAGCCGCGCCGGTGGCGAACGAGCCGCCAGAGATTTCTCCCGCTCGAAACCTCCACCGCCACCTCAGACAATCGGACGCGCACCGCCCAACAAGCCGCCCACCAGCCTGTGCCACCACGGATACCGCTCCATCTTCACCGTCTCACTAAGGTCACCAACACGAGGCCTGGAGGAAGGACGAGAAGACACCGGGCTCAGGGGCAACCGCACCGCAGCCAACAGGAGGGAACAACCTCCACCGCCGCGCGGAGCCGACCTGACGTAGCGACAGGGACTTGCGAGGCCACACCGGCCCGGTCGGACCCAAACGGGTCCGGACAGTCCCTGCAGCCACGCTGCAGCACGCCGGCCACCGGAGCCATCACCACCCCAGCCACCGCCGCCTCGCCACACCACCAGGGAGCCACGCAATCGCGCCCGGACCCGCGGGCCCACCCCAACCCAGATGGGGCCCGAAAGGGCCCAGATCTGGGCCGAGCAGGCGCCGCCACCAAGAACCCACAGCCGCCCGCAGCCAACGACCACGCCGCGCTGAGGACACCCGAGGCCGCCGGACTCCGCCGTCGAGCCCCACCGCCGTCACCAAGAGCACCGCCGGGCAGAGGGAGCCCGACTCCCCTCCGAGCGCTGGGAAGGGGACATCCGCCGCCGCCGACGCCACTGGGCACGCCTGGGGCCGGCGGTGGCGAAGGGGGGAGGAGGAGGAGGGCGGGTCGAGACGGGAGGAGCAGATGGGGCGCTCCGCCGCCGCGACGGGAGCGCAAGGGAGGGGGGAAGGAGGGGGAGGGGAGGGAGGTGGGCCGGGGGGCGCGACCGGCGGCCGGCGGTGGCGGGGGAGAGCGCGGGTTTCCGGAGGCGGCGGGGGGTTGGGGAGCAGGGAAGGAACCCTAGCTTCGCCCCTGTCGGGTCGCGGGAGCAACTCCCCGTCCGATTTATTCCCCCGCCCCTCTCGTGTTATCTGTTTGCCGTCAGGCCGACTACTAATTTAAGTGAAGACAGATTGAGTTGAGGTGATCTAGATTTTCATTTATGGTAGAAGAGATTAGGAAAATTTTAGTTACATTTTTTAGCCGAACATTTTAGTTACATTGTACCAACAATCAAATCAAAAGGAAAAAAATAGCATGTAATCCTCAACATCATGGATTGACATATCTTGTGTCAAAATTTAGTAGTTCAAGTGTTCAACTCACTTTTATTTTAAGAGAGATATCTTTAATATATTTGATTCTTGAGTTTCTCCTCGTGCCTCCGGCCCTCCCACATGAAAAACGGAAGTGTTTAAGGCTCTAGAGGCTTCTGGGATTTAGCATGAGCATTTTGCATCTACAGCTCAATGTGTAAGTAATATGAATGGAAGTTTAGTAGAGGACGATGCATTCTATCTTCGAGCACAATTGATCCCAACTACTTTCCTGTACTACTAGTGAGTTAACTAATTCCATTGATGGTGATATATGCATATATGTACCTGAGAGGTAGAGACAGCTTGGAATCCACAACCATATGCCATCAACAATTTTACTTACACATTCAGTAATCAAATCGAGTGTTACTGGCTACTGACTATATAGAGGTGGAGCACACTAGTACGTGGTAGCAACATGCAAGGCTCTCCCCTCTTCTCACACATGAATTCTTAGCTGATATATATACATGTTCAATGTATATCTCCTTGCATTGCCTGTTCATGAGTTTGGCATGGGATGGGAGACAGTGGGAAGTCCGGGTGTGCATGATTGTTGGGTCGTGCTTGCGCCACAAGCGGCCTGTGTGCCTTTATTGACGCTCTGCTTCCACTAGGGATGCAAGCGGCGTCCAGCATATCCCGCAAAAGCAGCAAATTAGCACATTTGTGGCCAGAGGATTAACACTAAACTAGAGATCGATTTGTAGTAGGTTGTAGCCCGGAAACCCGTCCGCTCTGCATCCCTAGCTTTGACGGAATGATATCTCAAGCATGCTCGATCTTCTCTCTTGTTCATTGGTCCTTGACAAATATGATTTCGAACACAAAGATGCAGCTGCAGTGAAGATTGTAGTAGACACGACACGAGCACTGAGCTCGCAACACAAGAGGCATCAACTGCGGGGGGTACGTACATCTGTCCGAACTCAGAACGTTTACTTGCTTAATCCATTTGGCAGCAACGGAAAATACATACATTGCTTTATACTCCTCTGTACAATCGTATAAGAGCTATTATGCTCCATAAAAGTATGATTAGTAAACTCAGTTACCTAGCGCATGTAGGGCTAAAGTGAAGACACTGCAGCAGGTTTAAGCTGGGGCAGCCGGCGAGTACATAGCGTTAACTCCAACAGACAAACTGAGGCCCGAGACAGCCAAGACACATGTAGCGTTCCCAGGCGCACTTGCACCGAGCATACAACTCCAGCGCATGCAGGCACAACAAAGGCTCACAAAACATAAAGAGTGAAGCTTTTCTTTCAGCACCATCAGCGTGTCTTCTTTGCGCTTTGCCTGTATAAGAGAGGCAGCCACGGCGAGAGCAACGCAGCGGCCTTATGAACAGGCGCACTTACAGCAGCTTAAACTCGAAAATCACATCGTTATGGCAACGGCAAATTTGTAAAGCACCAAAAACATCCAAGTAAGATGTCACGGACAAGCTCCAGGTTGGCTTATCTCCGCACTGTTTTAGCATATTTGCATTTTAGGAAGATATGACTGCCGTTCTTGTCAAGTCTACAGCAGCTTGTATCCAGATCAATTCCTCTGCGCTTTAGGTTCAGAACAGAAAGGATGTCCTAATTTCCAAAGGAACATGCATATTTTCCTTGGCAACCTTTTCGCTCCATATGTTGTTCCAACAGTTGATCGTAGCTGCAGTACAGCACTGGCGTCTTCCTATCCAACGACAGTAATACTGAGTACTGACATCTCCCTGTCCTAAAATACAGACAAAGGGATTGTATATTACATCTGGTGGCAAAAGAACCTAGCTTGTCCAGGAGAAGAATGATAAGACCCCGTCCAGATTACTACGTATGAGTTGTTCAAAATGCAACTGCGAATCGGACCGAAGCCTGATGCTACTTATGTTGCATGTAAGGACAATGCAAGATTAAAAATTCAGCAGCATATATATTTTTTTAGAAAAGGATTCAGCAGCATATATGAACTTGTGGCCTTGACAAGGGCAAGTAAATAGCTAGCAAGCAGGCATAAGTGTAAAGAAGATTCAACAACTTCTTCTTGATACATAAGGAACTAGCTTATTATTATTACATCATCACAAGCACAATACAAGTTGAGCAGCTTGCTACCAAGCCAAGAAACTACTTGAATTAAAGATCATACAAGGAAGAGAGAGTAGGGAGGGAAACTCCCGCCTGCTCAGATCGAGAACCACCTCTCCGCCCCTCAATGCACCAGGCCTGGAAGAACTGACTACTATATTTTTGAAAATTTATTTTCTGCCGACCATAGTACATGTCATTAACATCGTCATTGATATGATGATGAAGCAAGAATTGTCATGACTATGCGATAGGCGGAAAGCGTCTTACCTCGGTACGAGGGGGGCGCTTCATGTTTATAGGCAGGGGTACACCTTCTTGATAGCGAATACAGTTGAGAGAAAACAGGAGGTTACATCTTGGAGATGAAGGCTAGTAGAGATAAGATGCTATTGTAACAAGAGATAAGAGATAAACATGTGCCTATCTAACTACCTAGCCTATCTTCCCAAGTAATCTCGTGTCAAGTTAGATGTCTCACGATACATGTGTTTGACACACCCTCCCTTAATCACAACTTCATCAATGTTGAGATTATGCTTGAAGTCTTCAAAACTCCTTCTGGGCAAAGCTTTTGTAAACCCATCTGCAATCAGATCTCTATAATGCACAAAATGAATGTCTAGTAGCTTGTTCGCAACTCTTTCTCTCAAAGAGTGAAAATCCATCCCAATGTGTTTTGTTCTGGCATGAAAGATTGGATTAACAGACAAATATGTGGCATCAATATTGTCACACCATAAGCATGCGGCTTGAACGCTTTTCACACCCAGTTCTTTCAGTATGGATTGAACCCATACAATTTCAGTTATCGCATTTGCTGTATCCTGCCTCGGGAGAGAGTGTCATGTTTCCTTGCACACCATAATATAAAGTTAAGTCCAAAAAAAATGCGAAGCCACTAGTTAACTATCATCCAGGCGCCCTGCCCAATCAATGTTAGACAAGGCATTGACACGAGTAGATGACGACTTGCTAAAGTTAAGACCAATGCTCAAAGAATTTTTCACATATCTAAACTATGTGATTTCCAGGAGTCTAATGAACTGTAGTGGATACATGAAGGAACTGACACACTTTCTTAACAACAAAATAAATATCAGATCTTGTAAGTGTCAAATCCTGAAGTGCACCTACTAGACTTGCGTATTTTGTGTTGTCCTTTTGATTCAAGAGTTCTCCTCCTGCAAGAGATAAATTTTCTGTACTAGATAATGGGGTGGGTGAAGGTTTCGAACCTTCTTATTACATCCAGTGGCAAGAAGAACCTCGTTTGTCTAGGAGAAAGATGATAAGATCCCATCCAGATTACAATGTATGAGTTGCTCAAAACACAAGCTAATTAAGTTGCATGTAAACACAATGAAAGATTACAAAATTCAGCAGCATATATGAACTTGTAGCCTTTGTGAGAGCCTTACTTAATAGGAATGATAGACTACTCACATCAACACGAGATTGCTTCTTTTTCGGAAGCCCATTCGAAAAGAAGTCCAAAGTTGAGCGTGCTTGGCTTGGGGTAATTATAGGATGGGTGACCGACCGGGAAGTTGGTCCCGGGTGTGCACGAGTGAGGACAAAGTCCGCAGAAAAGACTAGTGTTGGTCTAAGGGACCCGTCTTGATCCCATCAGACGTAACAGGGTGTTACAATTGATATCAGAGCCGACAATCACGGTTACACGGAGATTTACGGGTCAGGTGTGCGGGCATGTGGCACATGGCGCGTGTGTCCGAGTGACACGCGGCATGGCACAGTGTCCGGACTAGACGCAGATACATGTGCCAAGAGGGAACCTTTCTAATGGGCTGACGAGGACGTCGAGCAGCTAGCTGGTCAAGGCAAGAAATAGCATGAATTAAAGTAGACGTTTATTTATTTACTACCGACCGTATTACATGTCATTAACCTCATCATGGACAGTTATTTGTGATGATGCAGCAAGCAATGCCATGACTACCCTTTCCACATATAGCAATGTCTCTAGGATTGACCGAATCTCTACTGAAATAGATGTGTTGTTCACCAATACTGTTCAGGGCGGCACTCTTGGGTGTCTTGTTGGAGCAAAACTAGCTCACTTTGAAATCTGAATGCGCCGTGGTCAACACACAATAAATCAGACGTGCTGACATGCATAAATGAGAAATGGTAGAAGTAGTTGTTTTTGTAGCAGAGATACAATGCCAAATTGTAGAAAAAATAACAAATAAAGTGGATAGTAAAATTTGCATGGAAGCGATCAATTTGTTAGAGTTGTGTCGAATATTGTGTACAAGGTAGATTACAGTTGGACTTGTAGTTGTATTGTGTTTAGATAGGATATGAAGTCGTGTTCTAATAGGACACTTGTATCCTAGGCCCTCTCACATATATCAGGGGTAGACACACGATGTAACCTATGCCAACATAATAGCACCGGAACGCAGGGAAAGCCGGCGGCATGTGCCGGTGTCCAAGACGACCGGGTGCGGTATTGTAACGGTGTCACGGAAAGGAGCGCCATTAGTCAAGCCCCTGGGGATGTAGCCATATCGGTGAACCTCGTTAACAAATTTCGGTGTCGTGCTCGTATGATTGCTTGGTCCTTAGATGATTGACGGTATGCCTACGATTTATTTTAACAAGTGGTATCATGAGCTAGGTTGTCTGGAGGTAGCGGATTGTATCCGGAGATTTGTTTGAAAAACAAAACTGGACCGAGTCCAGAACCAAGTCCTCGTGTTCGACTGGAAACCCTACAGGTGCGCTACTAGGTAGCAGCAAGGGTCGGGTCACCGTACAGAACAGTATTTTTTTTTTTGAGACAACCTCGCGAAACTTTATTCATCCGTCACAATGTTTACAAGGACGAAGGAAATTTCATTAAGATGGCCAAACCAAACATGACGACCACGTCCAAGAGTTAAAGCATGTTTCGCTAAGTTGTGAGCTTCGACATTTGAGCTCCTAAACTCATGATCTAAAAAACACGAAGTAAAAGAAGAAATTTGTTGATTGATCTTCCGAACAGAACAGCAGTTGGAGCAGCAGGCGTCAAAGCTCGGATGGGCTGGCAGCAGGTGCTTGGATGGGCTGGCAGCAGGCCGGCCTAAGGTGCTTGTGCGGCAGCGTGGCCTGCTAGGCCGTGGTTCAGGTCCGGAGCTGCAGGCAAGGCAGCGGCTGCGTGGTGTGTGCACGTGATTTGGTTTGGACCAAAAAGAGGACTGAGTCCTCGTGCGACACGGACAGAGGCAGATCGAATCGGGAAGAGAAAGACCATGATGATACGGAGCCATCGAACAGAGCAGGGCAAAGCAAAGCTAGCATTGGTTCGTGCCCCCAGGCAGAAATTGAAGCAGCACTCCAAAAGTTTTTTGGTGAAGCATCAAGTACTAGTACAGGAGCTCTCGTGAGTAGCAAAATTCAATCAATCTTTGATCTGGTGTTTCTGCTGCTTGCACACGAGAAGTGTACAGGGAGTTTGTGTATTGCTATGTTCATCCGGATTGCAGGGCATCGTGTTTGAAAGCTTGGATGGATAATTTTTCGCAGGGTCAGCTGTACGAAAAAAAACTATGGCATCATCGGGTACCAAGTTTGAGGTGGAAAAGTTCACGAAACTGAAACCTTAGGTTATGACAGACAAGGGTGAAAGATTTGTTGGCACAATGGAGATGCTTGAAGGCGTTGCGGGAAGTCATGTCAGCTGAGATGGAATTGTCATGTGATGGATGGAAATTCGTGAAGACGATTTGGGAGCCTTGAGCGTGTCGTTGCAGTCAGACAAGTTCGGCTGGGTCGGACTAGGTAGTATGACGGATCGACGCAAGTCGGTTGGTACAGAAGACGGTGATGGGATCGGCGACGACGACGTAGGAGCGTGATGCTGATGGTGACAGACTTCTGGGCATGGAAACACGTGGCGTAGGATTGAGGGTTTATGTGGCTTCGACAAGACTATGGCGCGGGGTTGATTCAAGACGGTGCACATGAGGGCTTGAAGTCGACGGGGCGTGTGGGTGGACTGATCATCTACCATGGAGTCATGTTGAAGGTGGAGCTGGATTGTGGGGCTACATTGTAAGGTTCCAGAGAATCGAAGCCTATTTCAGCGGGAAAAAGCGAGTGACATGCAGTTCGGACTAGAGCCCAGTGGTCTAATGGAAGCATGAAACTCGTCATCGGTCGATGATGATCGATGGTACTCTGTAGTGGGGGTTGAGTGGTGTGGTTTCATGACCTTGAGACTCGACCGGGATAGCGGAGGCTCGACGCGATAATAACGGTGAGGCGTGCGGCATGCACGGGACATGAAGACGGGCCAGGGCTCTGGTGGTCATACATGTGGTGAGACAACTACGAATTTGACTCGGGATGACTACAAGCAATGGTGAAATTCCTTCAAGTTTCAGACAGACGGTCAAGAAAGGAGTTGTGATGTTGAGTTCAGGTAACTCTTATGTGTCACACCCAATATGTGAGTTGTTCACTTTCACGCAGGTCGGTGATCAGTGTGTGATGGCGTTGGACTGATACTCTGAAAGTTGGGAGTGCAAACTAGAGTAATAAGGAACTTAATTTTGCTCGAGTGTTGAATGTGGTCAAGAAATGAAGGGACTACAAGTTGCAGGTGGAGTCATATGGAGTCTTTGGAGTAGCAGCGGTACTCATGTGATAAGCTCAAGTCCAATGTACATGGAAGTTTGACGCGTTGACGAACTCAAGGTGGTGGAGAATATTCACCAAGGTGGAGTTTGTTAGAGTTGTGTCGAATATTGTGTACAAGGTAGATTACAGTTGGACTTGTAGTTGTATTGTGTTTAGATAGGATGTGAAGTCGTGTCCTAGTAGGACACTTGTATCCTAGGCCCTCTCATATATATCGGGCGTAGACACATGATGTAACCTGTGCCAACATAATAGCACCGGAACGCAGGGGAAGCTGATACATCTCCAACGTATCTATAATTTTTAATTCCTCCATGCTACTTTATCTACTGTTTTGGACTATAATGGGCTTTATATACCACTTTTATATTACTTTTGGGACTAACCTATTAACCGGAGGCCTAGCCCAGAATTGCTGTTTTTTGTCTTTTTCAGTGTTTCGAAGAAACAGAATATCAAACGGAGTCCAAACGGAATGAAACCTTCGGAAACGTGATTTTCTCACCGAACGTGATCCAGGAGACTTGGAACCTACGCCAAGGAACCAGAGAGGCGGTCACGAGGGTGGGGGGCGCGCCCCCCTAGCGCGCGCCCCCTACCTCGTGGGCCCCCTGTTGCTCCACCGACGTACTCCTTCCTCCTATATATACCGTCGTACCCCCAAACGATCAGAACAGGAGCCAAAAACCTAATTCCACCGCCGCAACTTCCTGTATCCACGATATCCCATCTTGAGGCCTGTTCCGGAGTTCACGGAGGGGCATCCACCACGGAGGGCTTCTACATCAACACCATAGCCTCTCCGATGAAGTGTGAGTAGTTTACTTCAGACCTTCGGGTCCATAGCTAGTAGCTAGATGGCTTCTTCTCTCTTTTGGATCTCAATACAATGTTCTCCCCTCTCTCGTGGAGATCTATTCGATGTAATCTTCTTTTTGCGTTGTGTTTGTTGAGACCGTGAATTGTGGGTTTATGATCCAGCTTATCTATGAATAATATTTGAATCTTCTCTGAATTCTTTTATGTATGATTGAGTTATCTTTGCAAGTCTCTTGAATTATCCGTTTGGTTTGGCCAACTAGATTGGTAGTTCTTGCAATGGGAGAAGTGCATGGCTTTGGGTTCAATCTTGCGGTGTGCTTACCCAAAGGATGTAAAGGGTTGCAAGGCACGTATTGTATTGTTGCCATCGAGGATAACAAGATGGGGTATTTATCATATTGCATGAATTTATTCCTCTACATCATGTCATCTTGCTTAAGGCGTTACTGTGTTTTTAACTTAATACTCTAGATGCATGTTGGATAGCGGTCGATGAGTGGAGTAATAGTAGTAGATGCAGAATCATTTTGATCTACTTGTCTCGGACGTGATGCCTATATACATGATCATACCTAGATATACTCATAACTATGCTCAATTCTGTCAATTGCTCAACAGTAATTTGTTCACCCATCGTAGAATAATTATGCTCTTGAGAGAAGCCACTAGTGAAACCTATGGCCCCCGGGTCTATTCTCATCTTATCAATCTCCATCACTTTTACACTTGCTTTGTTTTACTTTGCCTTTTACTTTTCACTTTGCATCTTTATACCAAAAATACCAAAAATATTATCTCTATCAGATCTCACTCTAGTAAGTGACCGTGAAGGGATTGACAACCCCTAATCGCGTTGGTTGCGAGTAGCTATCGTTTTGTGCAGGTACGAGGGACTTGCGCGTGGCCTCCTACTGGATTGATACCTTGGTTCTCAAAAACTGAGGGAAATACTTATGCTACTGTGCTGCATCATCCTCTCCTCTTCGGGGAAAACCAACGCAAGCTCAAGACGTAGCAACAGGATTTCTGGCGTTGTTGCCGGGGAGTCTACGCAAAAGTCAACATACCAAGTACCCATCACAATCCCTATCTCTCGCATTACATTATTTGCCATTTACCTCTCGTTTTCCTCTCCCCCACTTCACCCTTGCCGTTTTATTCGCTATCTGTTTCCCAATCTCCTCATCTTTTTCCCTTTGCCTTTTTCCTCGTCCGCTTGTTTGCTCGTGTGTTAGTTCGCTTGCTTGTCGTTATGTCTAATTCCTTATCCGCTCCTATGTCTCCCGAGTTTGAAGTTCTTCACTTCAAGCAAAGGCAAGGAGAAAACTTAAAAGATGCTTGGTATAGGATGATGGAATCTTATCGTAAGTGCACCCTAGAGGTGAACTTTGGAATTCTTCTTCGCAATTTTTATGTTGGGTTAAATATGACGCATAGACAACTCTTGGATTGCATTGCCATGGGAAATTTCATTGAGATTGATCCCAGTATTGCGCATGAAATTATAGAGGGAATAGTGGGAACACTTACCCAAAAGGGAGGATCTCATCCTACCCAGGAAGAAACCCAAGTGTTTGAGAAGATTTGCGAAGTAACAAATTTTTTACAAAAGTCTCTTGAGCCTCTTAAAAGTGTTAGCGGAAATCTTCACCGCATGAATATGTTGATTACTCTTTGAAATAAGCGATTGGATTATTTAGATCTAAAAATTTCCGACTATGAAGGGAAGCGGAAAGAACCACCTGAATTCGAGCATGACTCCGCTAAAAAACTGAAAATAAAAGATGGCAATACCTAGATCTATCCTTGCTTTTATGCTTAGCTAGGGGCGTTAAACGATAGCGCTTGTTGGGAGGCAACCTAATTTTATTTTTTAGTTTTTTTGTTTTTGCTTCTGTTTAGGAATAAATAATCCATCTAGCCTATGTTTAGATATGGTTTTATCTTTTAATTAGTGTTTGTGCCAAGTTGAACCTATTGGGTCTTCTTGGATGATAGTTATTTGATCTTGCTGTAATTTCCAGAAACTTTGCGCTCAGTGCCCGAATTGTTAAAAATCACCAGAACGTGATAAAATATTGATTCCAATTGCTGCTGATCAATAAAAACAATTTCCAGGTCGTCTAATTTTGGTAAAAAAAATTGATTTCCAGAAGTTTGCGTTAGTTACAGATTACTACAGACTGTTCTGTTTTTGACAGATTCTGTTTTTCGTGTGTTATTTGCTTATTTTGATGAATCTATGGCTAGTAAAATAGTTTATGATCCATAGAGAAGTTGGAATACAGTAGGTTTAACACCAATATAAATAAAGAATGAGTTCATTACAGTACCTTAAAGTAGTCTTTTGTTTTCTTTCTCTAACGGAGCTCACGAGATTTCTATTGAGTTTTGTGTTGTGAAGTTTCCAAGTTTTGGGTGAATTCTTTTGATGGATTATGGAACAAAGAGTGGCAAGAGCATAAGCTTGGGGATGCCCATGGCACCCCCAAGATAATTCAAGGACACCAAAAAGTCAAAGCTTGGGGATGCCCCGGAAGGCATCCCCTCTTTCGTCCACTTTCATCGGTAATTTACTTGGAGCTATATTTTTATTCACCACATGATAAGTGTTTTGTTTGGAGCGTCTTGTATTATTTGTGTCTTTGCTTGTTAGTTTACCAAATCATCCTTGATGTACACACCTTTTGAGAGAGCCATATATGAATTGAAATTTGATAGAATACTCTTTGTGCTTCACTTATATCTTTTGAGCTTGATAGTTTTGCTCATAGTGCTTCACTTATATCTTTTGAGCGTGATAATTTTTGCTCTAGTACTTCACTTAGATCTTTTAGAGCACGGTGGTGGATTTGTTTTAAAGAAACTATTGATCTCTCATGCTTCACTTAGATTATTTTGAGTCGTTAATAGCATGGTAATTTGCTTAATATTAATATACTTGGTATTCAAGATATGTGAAACTTTCTTTTGAGTGCGTTGAATACTAAGATAAGTTTGATGCTTGATAATTGTTTTGAGATATGAAGGTGATAATATCAAAGTCATGCTAGTTGAGTAGTTGTGAATTTGAGAAATGCTTGTGTTGAAGTTTGCAAATCCCATATCATGCACGTATGGTTAAAGTTATGTAACAAATTTGAAACATGAAGTGTACCTGGCTTGTGCATCCTTATGAGTGGCGGTCGGGGACGAGCGATGGTATTTTCCTACCAATCTATCCCCCTAGGAGCATGCGCGTAGTACTTGATTTTTGATGAATTATAAATTTTTGCAATAAGTATATGAGTTCTTTTGACTAATGTTGAGTCCATGGATTATACGCACTTTTACCTTTCCGCCTTTGCTAGCCTCTTGATTGCCGTGCATTGCCCTTTCTCACCTTGAGAGTTGGTGCAAACTTCGCCGGTGCATTCAAACCCCGTGATATGATACGCTCTATCACACATAAACCTCCTTATATCTTCCTCAAAACAGCCACCATACCTATCTATTATGGCATTTCCATAGCCATTCCGAGATATATTGCCATGCAACTTTCCACTGTTCCGTTCATCATCATCGTGACATACTTTACTTTTGTCATATTTCCATTGCATGATCATGTAGTTGACATCGTATTTGTGGCAAATCCACCATGCATTATTTTTCATACATGTCACTCTTGATTCATTGCACCATCCGATACATCACGGAGGCATTCATATAGAGTCATACCTTGTTCTAGTTTCGAGTTGTAATCCTTATGTTGTAATCAATAGAAGTGTGATGATGATTATTATTAGAGCATTGCCCAAAAAAAAGAGAAAGGACAAAAAAAAGAAAGGCCCAAAAAAGGGCAATGCTACTATCTCTTTTCCACACTTGTGCTTCAAAGTAGCACCTTGTTCCTCATGTAGTGAGTCTCATATATTGTGCTTCAAAGTAGCACCTTGTTCTTCATGTAGTGAGTCTCATATATTGTGCTTCAAAGTAGCATCATGTTTTTCATATAGTGAGTCTCATAAGTTGTCTTTTTATACTAGTGGGAATTTTTCGTTATAGAACTTGGCTTGTATATGCCTATGATGGGCTTCCTCAAAATGCCATAGGTCTTCATGAACAAGCAAGTTGGATGCACACCCACTAGTTTTCTTTTGTTGAGCATTCATAGCTCTAGTGCATCCGTTGCATGTCAATCCCTACTCCTCATGTTGACATCAATTGATGGGCATCTCCATAGCCCGTTGATTATCCTCGTCAATGTGAGACTTTATCCTTTTTTTGTCTTCTCCACACAATCCCCATCATCATATTCTATTCCACCCATAGTGCTATATCCATGGCTCACGCTCATGTATTGCATGAAGGTTGAAAAAGTTTGAGATTATTTAAGTATGAAACAATTTCTTGGCTTGTCATCGGGGTATAGAAGTTGGGAACATCTTTGTGTGTGAAAATGAAACATAGCCTAACTATATGATTTTGTAGGGATGAACTTTCTTTGGCCATGTTATTTTGAGAAGACATAATTGCTTAGTTAGTATGCTTGAAGTATTATTATTTTTATGTCAATATGAACTTTTGTCTTGAATCTTTCGGATCTGAATATTCATACCACAATTAAGAAGATTCACATTGAAATTATGCCAAAGTATCACTCCACATCAAAATTCTCTTTTATCATTTACCTACTCGAGGACGAGTAGGAATTAAGCTTGGGAATGCCTGATACGTCTCCAACGTATCTATAATTTTTTATTGCTCCATGCTACTTTATCTACTGTTTTGGACTATAATGGGCTTTATTTTCCACATTTATATTACTTTTGGGACTAACCTATTAACCGGAGGCCCAACCTAGAATTGTTGTTTTTTGCCTTTTTCAGTGTTTCAAGAAATGTAATATCAAACGGAGTCCAAACGGAATGAAACCTTCGGAAACGTGATTTTCTCACCGAACGTGATCCAGGAGACTTGGACCCTACGCCAAGGAACCAGAGAGGCGGCCACGAGGGTGGGGGCACCCCCCCCTAGGGCGCGCCCCCCTGCCTCGTGGGTCCCCTGTTGCTCCACCGACGTACTCCTTCCTCCTATATATACCTATATACGTACCCCCAAACGATCAGAATAGGAGCCAAAAACCTAATTCCACTGCCGCAACTTCCTGTATCCACGAGATTCCATCTTGGGACCTGTTCCGGAGCTCCGCTGGAGGGGGCATACACCACGGAGGGCTTCTACATCAACACCATAGCCTCTCCGATGAAGTGTGAGTAGTTTACTTCAGACCTTCGGGTCCATAGCTAGTAGCTAGATGGCTTCTTCTCTCTTTTTGGATCTCAATACAATGTTCTCCCCCTCTCTCGTGGAGATCTATTCGATGTAATCTTCTTTTTGCGGTTGTTTGTTGAGACCGGTGAATTGTGGGTTTATGATCCAGCTTATCTATGAATAATATTTGAATCTTCTCTGAATTCTTTTATGTATGATTGAGTTATCTTTGCAAGTCTCTTGAATTATCCATTTGGTTTGGCCAACTAGATTGGTAGTTCTTGCAATGGGAGAAGTGCATGGCTTTGGGTTCAATCTTGCGGTGTCCTTACCCAAAGGATGTAAAGGGTTGCAAGGCACGTATTGTATTGTTGCCATCGAGGATAACAAGATGGGATATTTATCATATTGCATGAATTTATTCCTCTACATCATGTCGTCTTGCTTAAGGCGTTACTCTGTTTTTAACTTAATACTCTAGATGCATGCTGGATAGCAGTCGATGAGTGGAGTAATAGTAGTAGATGCAGAATTGTTTTGATCTACTTGTCTCGGACGTGATGCCTATATACATGATCATACCTAGATATACTCATAACTATGCTCAATTCTGTCAATTGCTCAACAGTAATTTGTTCACCCACCGTAGAATAATTATGCTCTTGAGAGAAGCCACTAGTGAAACCTATGGCCCCGGGTCTATTCTCATCATATCAATCTCCATCACTTTTATACTTGTTTTGTTTTACTTTGCCTTTTACTTTTCACTTTGCATCTTTATACCAAAAATACCAAAAATATTATCTCTATCAGATCTCACTCTCGTAAGTGACCGTGAAGGGATTGACAACCCCTAATCGCGTTGGTTGCGAGTAGCTATCGTTTTGTGCAGGTACGAGGGACTTGTCCGTGGCCTCCTACTGGATTGATACCTTGGTTCTGAAAAACTGAGAGAAATACTTATGATACTGTGCTGCATCATCCTCTCCTCTTCGGGGAAAACCAACGCAAGCTCAAGACGTAGCAGAAGCCGGCGGCATGTGCTGGTGTCCAGGGCGACCGGGTGCGTTATTGTGACGGTGTCACGGGGAGGAGCGCCCATAGTCAGGCCCCGAGGATGTAGCCATATCGGTGAACCTCGTTAACAAATCTCGGTGTCGTGCTCGTGTGATTTCTTGGTCCTCGGATGATTGACGGTATGCCTCCGATTTATTCTAACACAATTAGGTCCAGTAGTAATTGATGTTGGGAATTAGTACACAAATACACTTGTGGTTAACTGAAAACTGCAGCGGAAACAATTAATCTCAGCACCACATTATGTACTAATTTAAGGATCGTTCCTTAGCACGGAAGGAAACATATGCGGCAGCATATATGGAGGCATAAAATGTTACTCAGCAGACAAGACACTCCTCAGCCTAGTGTCTTGTGGTAGGAGCAAGTTTTCCTGACAACATCAAGCATCAACAAAGAGACACCAGATTTTTACGTGGAAAACCCCTCAACTTGAGGGGGAAAAACCACGGGCCGAAGCCACCCAAATCCTCTTCCACTATTATCAAATGTGGGATACAACAAGTTCTTCTCTAGATAGCACTAGAGGATCTCATACATCAAGATTTCTGAATCTTAGATGAACACAACAGGATTTGGGGCTCAAGAACTAGGGATTGGAACAATCTCACCAAAGATGGTGGAACCGAAGCTTGAAGGAGGCGAGGTAGTGGATCTGGACCATCACAACCTTGGGGAGGAGCTCTCTTTTCTTCTTCCTTCAATCTTCATCTTCTTCTCTCTTGGAGGATGAACTGATTTTCGTCACAATTGGTGGTGGCTGCTGGATGGAGGGTAAAGCATCCCAATCCACACATGTGCAAAGTCCAAAATGACCCTAGGTCATAACCCTAATGGGTAGTGGGCTTATGCACCTCTTTGGGCTGCCTAAAAAGTCCTCAAATGGTCATCTCCTCACAGCCCACATGAGGAGGATATCCCAACAAATCTCCCCCTCCGACTCATGAGGGGGGCACCGCCATGCCCGCTACCTTGCAACATGCTTGTAGCTTCTCATTTGGTAATATCTTGGTCATCATATCCGAACCATTGTCGTCGGTATGGATCTTCTCAAGTTTCAGCAACTTGGAACTCACAACATCTCGAATCCAATGGTACCTCACATCAATGTGCTTGGTTCGAGAGTGATAGCTTGAATTCTTGGCAAGATGAATAGCACTCTGACTATCACAAAATGTAACATACTTCTCTTGCTTCATGCCGAGCTCTTGCAAGAAGTTCTTCATCCACAAAACCTCCTTGCCAGCATCAACTGCTGCAATGTACTCAGCTTCTGTAGTTGATGTAGAGACACATTTCTGCAATCTTGATTGCCATGGCACTGCTCCCCCTGCATAAGTCATCAGGTATACGGATGTGGACTTCCTACGATCCTTGTCACATGCATAATCTCCATCTGTATAGCCCTGCAATACAGGATCACCATTTCCAAAGCATAGACAAGATGTAGAAGTATCCTTGAGATACCTAAGAATCCACTTCACTGCTTCCCAGTGAGTTTTACATGGATTTGTCATGAACCGACTAACAAATCCAACTGCATAGGCGATGTCAGGCCTAGTGCATACCATGGCATACATCAAACTGCCCACAACAGATTGGTAAGGTACTTTCCTCATTTCTTCTTTCTCCTTCTTGCTTGTAGGACATTGTTTTGAATTCAGTTTGTGATGTCCTGCAAGGGGAGAGATAACAGATTTTGCATCTTTCATATTGAACCTTTCAAGTACCTTCTCAATGTATCTTTCCTGTGAGAGCCAAAACAGCTTCTTGATCTATCACGGGAGATCTTCATGCCAAGTATTTGCTTAGCTGGTCCTAACTCCTTCATGGCAAATGATTTACTCAATGCCTTCTTGAGGAGAGCAATCCTCTTTGTGCCATTTCCAACAATCAGCATATCATCAACATACAATAAGAGAATAATGAAGTCACCCTCGGCCTACCTCTTCATAAAGACACAATGGTCAGGTTGTGCTTTATGGTAACCAAGCCCAGTCATAAAAGACTCAAACTTCTTGTAACACTGACGAGGAGCTTGCTTCAAGCCATACAAGTTCTTCTTCAATTTGCAAACTAAGTGCTCCTTGCCTGCAACCATGAATCCCTCTAGCTGCTCCATGTATATCTCCTCCTCTAGGTCACCATGCAAGAAAGTTGTCTTCACATCAAGTTGTTCAATTTTCAAGTCCATGGTGGCAGCCATGCCAAGCACAACTCGGATCAAAGACATCTTGACCACTGGAGAGAATATATCACTATAATCAATGCCCTTTTTCTGGCTGAATCCCTTCACAACCAATCTGGCCTTGTACCTTGGATGTGAGGTGTTTTCTTCAGTCTTCACTCTGTACACCTACTTGTTCTTGAGTGCTTTCTTGCCTTTTGGCAGATTCACCAACTCAAAAGCATCATTCTCATACAGGGAATTCATCTCATCCTGCATGGCTTCTGACCATTCTTCCTTGTTCTTATCAGACATCGCCTCCTCATAGCATGAGGGCTCACCTGCATCCGTCATCAACACATATTGATGTGGTGGATATTTAGAAGAAGGAATGTGAACTCTTTCACTTCTTTGCTACTGCACTGGTGGTGAATCAGGTGGATTTTCGTTGGCATCATCATTACCAACTTCATCATCATCATCAATTGATGGCTGCTCGTCACCTTGACTTGTACTGGCTTGATCAGTTGCATCTCCACTGTCTTCAGTGTCATCATCTCCCCCATGATTGTCATGCACGAGAGGAGGACGGATTGGATCAATGTCAACCTGAGGTGTGTAGGTCATTGGCTTCTCTGGTTTCCCAATATCTTTTATTGTTTCATCTTCAATGAACACCACATCTCGGCTTCTCACAATCTTTCTATTTGCTGGATCCCACAACCTATAGCCAAACTCTTCACTTGGTTGGCTGAGGTAGATGCACTGCTTTGTCTTGCTATCAAGCTTGGATCTCTCGTCCCTTGCAACATGTACAAATGCCCTGCAACCAAAGACCTTCAAGTGCTTGTATGATACCTCCTTCCCCGACCAAACTCTCTCGAGGAATATCACCGCAAGAGGAACCGAGGGAGATAGGTTAACCACATACATAGCATTCATCAATGCTTCAGCCCAAAATGAATTAGGTAAATGAGCATGAGAGAGCATAGCTGTGACCCTCTCTGTGAGTGTCCTGTTCATTCTCTCTGCAAGACCATTGAGCTAAGGTGTCTTTGGTGGACTTTTCTCAAGCCTGATGCCAAACTTTCTGCAATATCTTTCAAAATGACCTCGGTATTCACCACCATTGTCTGATCTCACGCACTTCAATTTCCTGCCAGTTTCTCTTTCAACTTTGGCATGGAACTCCTTGAAGGCTTCAAACGTTTGGTATTTGTGTTTCAGCACATACACAAAAACCTTTCTGGAATGGTCATCAATAAAGGTCACAAAGTATAATGCTCCACCATGAGATTTTTCAGTCATGGAGCAAACATCAGTATGCACAATATCAAAAACATTTTCTGCACGATGTGGAGGGAGTGTACGAAATGCAGCCCTATGTTGTTTGCCAGCAAAACAATGTGCACAGGGTTTCAAGGATATACCTTTCAACTCAGGGAGGTACTCCATGTGAGCAAGAGCATGCATGCCCTTCTCACTCATATGCCCAAGCCTCTTGTGCCACAATTCAACCGAAGTGTCTTTTTCAACAATGTTCAACATCTCATTGCACAACTTGGTTTTAGTCACATAGAGATTACCTTGCTTACTTCCTCGAGCCACAATCAAAGAGCCTTTGGTGAGCTTCCACTTTCCTTCATCAAAATAACTAGGATGTTTGATATCATCAAGCTTGCCCACTGATAACAAATTCACCCTTATGTTGGGAACATGCCTCACATCATCGAGCACCAATCTGCCACATGTGTTTGTTTCAATGCATATAGAGCCCTTGCCAACAATTGCTGACGAACCACTATTTCCCATCCTCACTTGGCCAGTAACACCACTAGTGTAAGATGTGAAATACTTCTTGTGTGATGTGATGTGGAAGGACACACCTGAATCCACAACCCAACTCATGGCATCATCACGAACAACACTATAGCAATCTTCATCTTCAATGACTAGATAGTCCTCATCTGTTGCGGTCATGGCTGAACTGCTCTCAGTCTTTTGCTCGGTTTTCTTTGTGAGTTTCCTCCGCAAGCTCTCTCTTGTTCTTCCGGCACTCTCTCTTTATGTGTCCCGGATTGCCACAATGAAAGCAAGTGATATCTTTTCTCTGTTTTGACTTTGATCTCCCCCTGGATTTGCTTTTGCCTTGCTAAAATCTTGTATTGCTGCGTCCACGGTTCTCATTCTTTCCATGTGTTTCAGCCACATATGCATCAGAAGAAGAGGCATCACCCTTTTCCTTCTTTCTGGCTTCTTCATTCAGCATACTGTTCTTCACCATCTCCAAAGTCAGCTTCCCATCCGGAGCTGAATTGCTAAGTGACACAACAAGCGTGTTCCAACTATCAGGCATGGAACTCAGCAGCAACAATGCTTGCACCCCATCCTCAAAGTTGATCTTCATGGCTCAAAGTTGATTTATATGGCATTGGAAGACATTTAAGTGCTCAAACACACTTGTGCCATCTCGATACTCAAGCTTTGCAAGTCTTTTGATCACCGAGGCTTTGTTCATTGATGTCTTCCTCTCATACATAGACTCCAACTTCTGCCACATCTCATAAGCATTTGTGTCATTTGCAACATGGTGGAAAATATTGTGGTTGATGTACAACCGAATCATACCTACTGCCTTTCTGTGCAACACTCTCCATTCTTCTTCCGTGACACCTGTCGGTATCTTGTCTTTCACAATTGGCTCATACAAATCCTTGCAATAAAGGATGTCTTCCATCATGGGCTTCCATAATGAGTAATTGGAAGAATCAAGTTTTATCATGCCACTTGTAGTAGCGCTTTCTTCCAAAGCCATTGTGAGCAGCACTTCCGGCAACAATCAAGCAACTGGGATTTGCAACCTTCTAAGCAACCAAGGCTCTGATGCCACTCTGTTGAGAATTAGCACACAAATACACTTGTGGTTAACTGAAAACTACAGCGGAAACAAGTAATCTCAGCACCACATCCTATACTAACTTAAGGATCGTTGCTTAGCACGAAAGGAAACATATGCAGCAACATATATGGAGGCAGAAAATGTTACTCAGCAGACAAGACACTCCTTAGCCTAGTGTCTTGTGGTAGGAGTAAGTTTTCCTTACAGCATCAAGCATCAACAAAGAGACACCAGATTTTTACGTGAAAAACCCCTCAACTTGAGGGGGGAAAACCACGGGCCGAAGCCACCCAAATCCTCTTCCACTATTATCAAATGTGGGATACAACAAGTTCTTCTCTAGACAGCACTAGAGGATCTCATACATCAAGATTTCTGAATCTTAGATGTACACACCAGGATTTGGGGCTCAAGAACTAGGGATTGGAACAATCTCACCAAAGATGGTGGAACCGAAGCTTGAAGGAGGCAAGGTAGTGGATCTGGACCATCACAACCTTGGGGAGGAGCTCCCTTTTCTTCTTCCTTCAATCTTCCTCTTGTTTTGTCTTGGAGGATGAACTGATTTTCGTCACACTTGGTGATGGCTGGTGGATGGAGGGTAAAGCATCCTCATCCACACATGTGCAAAGTTTAAAATGACCCTTAGGTCATAACCCTAATGGGTAGTGGGCTTATACACCTCTTTAGGCTGCCTAAAAAGGCCTCAAATGGTCATCTCCTCATAGCCCACATGAGGAGGATATCCCAACAATTGACTCCTCCATCTTAATTTGCCTGTAGTATGGTGTGATAGCAGTAGTTGGCTCGAAAAGATGTCCTGCGCTGAAATCATCTTTGACAAGGCTGATACTGCGTTCTGCGTCTCCAGTACGCCGATACGCCATGCAGGGCCGGTCCTAAGATTTTGGGGGGGCGGGGCGAGACTATACCTAGGGGCCCTTAATATAAACACAAGTATGTATTGTAAGAATTATTTTGGATCGCTAGTCAAAGGAAATACAATGTGTTTCTCTTTTTCTGTTATATCAGGCACACTGTGTTTCTCTTTTTCTTTACTAATATATCTAGTAGATTTATTATTAAGTTTATCCAAATTTCTTTCATCAATCAGCTATAGTAAAAACTGGCACCTCGTCAAGAATAATGAATAATTTAAATGCCAATGATCACTCACGTTGTGATCCATTTTGATGTTTGATTGTATTATTTATAGCCCCTATATGGATTAGTTTATTCCTCCATAGCAATTACCAGCAAGTCACCAAATATAAAAAATAATAACCCCAATGATATCTATCCATTAGCAATACTGATAGATCGATTATTAGTGTCCAATTGCAACAATGCAGAGGCCATGTTGATGATCATTCATAACTTTTAATCAACCATCATGATAAAATTTCCTAGGCCAAATAGACCTATACAAATAGAGATTAGAGACATACCTTCTCTTCTCTGACTGTCATCGTGCCCTACCAGTATCGATCTAGCCTCCCAGCAAGTCAGTGTCCTGCGAGACAGCAATTGGCAATCTCTGACAGTCCTGCCGTCCTCCGACTTAGATCTGCTCCGATGCGAGGCGGTACCATGCATGCATAGTAGATGGATAGCAAGCGTTGTGACCTTGATCTATTCTTTATGTCTGTGTCATTGTCACTTCCCATTAGTCCTGTTTTTCTCACAAAATCGGGCGCACAACTTTCAGCTTGTGGATTAACCAAGGCGTTTTTTGCGGAAAGATTATGGAAGGAAACTAAGAGCGGATTGTTTTCATAACTGTACCTAATTAATCGCATCCAATAATTGCTCTAATAGAAAGGCCCTCAATCGTAATAACAGTAGCACGAAGAAAGGAAGGCAGGAAATCAGGGAAAAGGTAACAGGTGCATCGGCATTTTAGGCAAGGGCGCTAGGCTAATCAGAAGAAGAATCGGGGGGCCCTTGGCACCTGGGGCCCCGGGGCGGCCGCCCCGTTCGCCCCCCCGCAGGGCCGGCCCTGACGCCATGAGCAACCAAACGAAGGTAATGAGCTCTCCCCCAGTGCTCAGACATCGGGCATGCTCTTCCTGGCGGGACTTTCCAGCTGCGTAGACGAACATCCGCACCCACACCTTATCGAGTCTCGCCAGCTCGGCATTGATGCCCTGTTGGTTTCCAGCACCGCCCTTTGTTCCTCCCAGAAATCCAGACTCTAATACTCTGAAGATAATCACTCAAGAAAATACTCCCTTCTGGAGGCAACATCAGCTGCTACCGTAAAATCCTGCACCTTGCTGCTAGAAGAGGAGCACCCCTGGAAGGCAGCCTCTGCACCATAAAATCCTGCACGTTGCTGCACACGGGTAGCATGCCAGGTTATGCCACCAACAGGTACAACATGTACTCAGATAGCCTCTTGCAATTATCCATAGGCCGCGGCCACCGCCACGCTGCCTCTTGCTCTTGTTCTTTGGCAGCCATGTCAATCTGCAACCGGCCACTGCTGCTCACCATCATCAACTTGGCCACCTTGGGCATCAGCACGTCTGTCCAAATGTGTAACGACAGCAAGGCCTTCTTGAAGGGGAGGACAAGTAGTGATCTATAAGAACTTGGAATGCGGATCCGCTCACGAAGCCACCCCCTATCATGGCCTATTGTTTCGTGGATAAGCTCCTTCATCTCCCTCATGATGTGGGCATGCTTGGTGTGGCTTATCTTGTTCTACAGCTCACTAGCTCTAGATATGCCTGCCGTCTTTTCCATGACGACGATGCTACTCCCCAACATGTTCGTGCTTCTACGTCTGATACAGCAGGATCTCAAGAGGTTGCATTGTCGCATTGATTCGATAATAAGTTAAACATATGCACATGGTACTGAAATATCACCGACCACCGATGAACATTAACATTTGGCCGATTCAGTTATGCTTACATACAATTTCTTTATTTGGTAGTCATCTGGACGTTTGATTTCATTAGGTGTATATACAAGAAGTATTGTCATTTTCTAAAAATAAAAGGTTATGTACGGATTAATAATAGAAATCTGGTTTAATAATTTAAATATAACCTACATGACGTCTATCGCAGAGAGATGTTAGGAATAAGACACGGTGTTGGTGGTGACCAACGTGTGCGTGCGTGCTGGTTGTGCCGGACGCCGTGGTGTGCGTTGCGTGTGTGCGTGTCGCGAGTCTGTGCTCATGATCGAGTCATAGTCGGTTAGCAGTAGCAGGCCAGCAGCTGGACGCGTTAGAATGTGTCGTAGAGGACGGCGTAGGCGCGAATCAACCTGTGGTTGAGTTGGTTAGGTGGACAGTGGTATCTTCAACCCATCAGGGTTCAAATCCTGGTGCTTGCATTATTCCTGGATTTATTTCAGGATTTTCGGCGATGCGCTTTCAGTGGGAGAAGACGTTTCCGTCGACGACGAGGCGCCTACGGTGACTTCGTAAATCTCAAGATGATATGCCGGCTCAGTCTCTCGGAGGTGCTCATAGGGGCAGGGTGTGCGTGTGTGCGTTCATAGGGATGAGTGTATGCGTATGTATATGAGCGCTTGTGTCTGTACTGATGCTCAGAAAAAAAAGAGGACGGCGTAGGCGGGCGGGTCGTTGGGCGCTCGTACGTGCGTGCGTAGGAAACAGAAGCTTGGGCGCTGCATCCCATGTGCTAAAGAGCCGGCTGTGATTTGGTTTGTTAGTGCGTCCAGGTTGGTATACTTAGGTGGTTAGGAGTCCAGATACGATCTGGTTTGTCCAGCTGTATATGACAGAGAAAAAAGGGCGTTCAGCGCCGTGGTTCGTTGCCAAAAAATACATCTCCGTGTTTCCTTGTTTCGTCTACCTCCGTCTCTGAAACCTAGTTCGAGCTAGCTAGGGTTAGACCCCAACAAGAGAGACTAGATTGCTAACTAAGTTCATAGTGACCTATTAGAGTCATTGTCATCTATCAAATTGGTTGTTAATTTGATGTGATGTAGGTTTGCTTTCGCAAATTTAGGATTTTATTTTACACATGTAATATTATTTTGAACTTAATAGATAATAGTCTAGTGGTTAGTAACTCACTTCTCTTTTAACGAAAATACCTTTCATATATTTGATTCTTGAGCTTCTCCTTTTATCAACATCACTGAATCAAGTGTTCAACTCACTTCTCTTTTAACGAAAATACCTTTCATATACTTGAGCTTCTCCTCAAGCCTCCCATAAGAAAAGAAAAGTGGCGGTCTCTTCGGCGAGGCACCGCGCAGTTCCAGTCAGCTACTGGGACGGTATGGCGCGACTACCGGTGAAAATCATGTCGACTTCAGTCTTGACGGACGATGGTGGCGTCGCTGACGGCTTTTCCTTGTTGATGCATCGTCGTTGCAGGCATCGTCATCTCCCTCGGGCTGCTCCAGGAGAAACCCTAGATCTGGGTCTTCCCTGATCGGACGATGATGGCATCTTCGATGCCGATCTCCCTCCCGGGTCCATCGTTTTGGAGTAGGTGCTGACTAGAAGGGCCCAGAGGCAATGCAGAGTTTCATCTTCCGCATCGATGACGGCGGATCTCGGCGACGTGGCGCAGTGGAGTCTCGACGTCCGATGCGGGTTGAGGGACTCGCGCAGTAGAACGGCGTGGTGTGGCGTCAATGACAGGCCTGTCAAGGTTGATGTGTCAGTTCCTGTTCTAAAGATGGTTACGTGGAAGATGGCGGCGGTCGCCTCTGAGATTCCGCCGGACCGGTGTGTACCCTAGACCTTGCATTGTGCTTTGCTTGGGGCCGCCGGTTTTATATGTTTGGCTTTGTTGCGAAGTCTGTTTGGTATTCGGCACCCCTTCATCAAATGGATATGAGTAGTGACAGATGTTGCCGAGATGATGGCTTCAGACTTACTGATTTATTACTTTGTTGGGTCTTTGTGAATAATTAATAAAGTAGTCGGGGGTCATCCTCCTTTTTCTATAAAAAATGTCATCGACATCTCTACTTACATTCAGTAATTAAATCGAGTGTTACTGGCTACGACTATATATATAGATGTGGAGCTCACTAGTACGTGGTAGTAACATGCAAGGCTCTCCCCTCCGCTCACACATGAACTTCGAGCCCATGTACCTGTTCAGTGTATATCTCCTTGCATTGCATGTTCATGGGTTTGGCTTGGGAGGTAGCAGGAAGTCATGGTGTGCATACTTGTTGGGTCCTGCTTGCGAGCCCAGACCTCGGTGTTCTTCTATTGACACTCTACTTCGTAGGAAATATATGTCCAGTATGCTCGGTCGTTTATCTTGTTCACTATCTACGCCAACCTGTCGGTTCGTCCTCATGGAGTAACGTTTTCCAAGAAAAAGAAGCAGTTGTACACGAGATTCCAGCAGATGCGAGCAGTAAGCACACAACACAAGACATCCATTGTCGGGTGTAAATATGTTTGAACTGTGAACTGAAAAGAAATAGCAACGTTTACTCGCTTAATTAGTTAGGTTGAGTGTCAAGAATATCAACAATTGACCGTTTGAATGGGGAACTGATTTCCCTCAGTCATGCACGCCACGTACTATGTAGATAAGCACCCTGCTTTGTTGTCAACAATCCTTGCAAGAACTAGTGGGCTTTATTAACATACTGCCGCCCCCAAATCGTCGGCCATCATATGAGGTCCATATAGATAGCTAAAGCAGCCAAATTACACACCGGCCTAAATTTTAGGATCTTAAAATCAATAAAACTAGTGGACACTGTGAGTTTCACCTGCCTGAAGAACACTCCATGGTGTGATGCATCAGTGCGTCATGTTTGTTGGACTGAAGAGCGTCCATCAGTACAGAGCACTGAAAAACATAGCGCGCTATAGCATCGCTAATAGCACGCTATGGCGTATTGAGAATTGCCTCGCTAAATATATTAGTGTACAATGTCTCGCTAATAGAACGCTATAGCGCGATATAGCACACTAATAGCGTATTTTAAGGTTGGCGCTATTTTATTGTAGCGTGCTATTTTTTTCATTGGTACAACGGCATCCATCTCGATAGTGATGGGACTCATTCCAAGTTCAGTGAAAACTCAATTGCCTTCGGGGAGGCGGTCTTCTCAGCATGGATTGCATCAACTAAATGTTGAGTTGACACATCCAAGTGCAGAGCATTGTTTCCAGTTAATTAAGTCAAACTGAAAATAAAGCATTTAGGTTTTCGGAATCACAAGTTGACACATCCTGGCCTTAGAATCTTGCAGTTCAGGTCTTCACGTCACTTTCGGTTTTGTGAGATATTGTTAATCAGTTTGATTCCATTGCTTCTGCTCAGGCCTATCACAAGAAAAGATAGGAGTAACGGTTTTAGGTCACGGAAGCTTATGGTCTTAGGCGTAACCATGTCTTATTTATGTTTCGATTTTTAAGTTACATGCATGCAAAGTTTGCAGAGGATGGTACATTATATAACGCGGTTACTATATAGTACTACTCACAAGTTAATGAATATCAATGATATTGGTATCTGCATATATGTACTATATCGAAAGACTTGACAGTTGGAAAGGTAAATTGTTGTCTCTGGGTGGAAGATTGGTCCTCATAAATTCAGTACTAAATAATATGGTACTATATATGATTTTCTTCTTCCAGTTGCCGAAAGGAGTTTTACATAGATTGGATTACTTCCGATCAAGATTTTTTTGGCAAGGAGATAGCGAGAGAAAGAAATATCGACTGGCTAAATGGGTTGTGGTTTGCCGTCCCAAAGACCAAGGCGGGTTGGGCATTCATGACTTTGAGGTTAAGAATAGGGCCCTTCTCGACAAATGGTTGTTTAAATTATGAACGGAAGATGGTGTATGGCAAACCCTCCTAAGGAGAAAATATGTGGGGTCCAAGGTGGTATCCAAAGTATACTAGAAACCTAGGGATTCCCACTTTTGGTCGGGTCTAATGGCTATGAAGAAATATTTCTTCTGTTATGGATCCTTCTCGATTAAGGATGGTTCGGAAATTAGATTCTGAGAGGACAAGTGGCTAGGAAATGCCACACTCCAGGAACAATATCCGGCTCTATACAACATTGTGCGCCACAAGGATGATACTATCGCCACGGTAATGGAATCATTTCCGCCAAATGTGATGTTCAGAAGAGATTTAATTGGACCCAGACTCCAATCATGAAACATCCTGCTACATCGATTGTCTACGGTGCAATTGTCACATGGGTCTGATGTATTTTGATGGAACCTCCATGGGAATAGACAATTCTCAGTGAAGTCTATGTATAGAGCGTTAATCCAGTCTGATGTACCAGTTGATAATAATAAGAAGATCTGAAAGATGAAGATACCTCTTAAGAATAAAATCTTTGCATGGTATCTTCGTCGCGAAGTCATTCTTACTAAAGATAACCTTATTAAGAGGAATTGGCATCGAAGATCACAATGTGTCTTTTGTCACCATGATGAGACAATAAAACATTTATTCTTCCAATGCAAATTGGCTCGTTCTATATGGTCAGTCATCCAAATAGCTTCTGGCTTGTATCCTCCCTGTAGTGTTGCTAATCTATTTGGCAACTGGTTACATGGGATTGATCACAGGTTTAGAACTCTTCTCAGGGTGGGAGCAATTGCCATTATTTGGTCGCTTTGGCTATGTAGAAATGATAAGGTTTTTAACAACAAAAGTACTTCTCTCTTGCAGGTTATCTACAGATGTACTGAGACTCTTCATTTATGGTCCTCTCTACAACACGTGGAGAATCGAGACCTGTTTACGGAGGTGTGTACACGATTAGAGGCTACAGCGAGGGATACTTTTACCCAACATTGGTGGCAGCATGATCTTAGGATTGGGCCCCCTTCACTTTAGGCGTTATACGAACTCTATGTTCCTTTGTGTTTCACCTTTTTTTTCATTTGTGTGAGAGGATCATGTTTGGTTGTGTGCTTCTTCATTATGCAGAGGCCGGGTATAATACTTTTATAAGTAATAGAGCGCTCCTTTTCGAAAAATGTACTATATCGAGAAGTAGAGAGAGCTCGGGATCCACACCGGACAACCTTATATACAGATGGTTCTACTCACATTCATCAACCAATTCTAATGTTTACTAGCTATGACTATATTTAGAGAGGTGAAGCACACTAGTGCATGATAACATGCGAGGTTCCTGTCTTTTCACACATTACTGCCTTCTGGCATATTAATTCGTGGGGTTGGCTTGGAAGGCAGCAGGTATTCAGGGTCGGCATACATATAGGATCGTGCTTCCAAGACAAAACCACGCTGTGTTTCTTTCTATTGACATTTTGCCTCCCCAAAGAACACTCCATGTTGCAGTGCGTCGTGTCAGGTGGGCCAGAGAGGAGCCACGACTACACAAAGGCATCCATCTCAATAATGATGTGACCCATTTGCGTGCTCCTGCAAAGATGGTTTCTAAACCCAATTTAGATCGTGCACCCTCGCAAGGCTGAACTGTAGACCACTGTAGGAAGAGGAGACGTCCCTCCAGGCTCAAACTACAAGCAATGTGTTGTAGTAGTAAAAAATAAATACATCACTGAACTAAATGCCACAACCGGCGTACAACAGCAATACATGTCTACAGTCTACACACATAACATAATACTAGACCACCATCCAAACCGACTGAACGTATCCTGTCGTGGTATTTTCACGGCAGATGTCCTCATAGGATTTAGTCGCGAGGTCATTGTTGTTGCCGCTCTCTCTCACCGGACTAGAGGTAGACTACGACAAGCTGGACAGTTTTTCTAGCGACCAACGCCCTGGCGACGAACACCCCGGCGCCCAAACGCCTTCTTTATATTCAGTACAAAACTGCCACCTAATACACAGAAATGGCCATGGCTTTGTAGTAGCACAGCAACGCAGCCCCCAAGTTTCCTTGTGCGCACTTACCGCCTAGCTAGCTACTTGCATGCACTAACAAACTTGACCGGCCCATGCAAATAGCTACCTCATCCATCCGATGCATGCACGGATGCACGACGCGCGCGCCACACGGACGACGCGGCCAGCTCCAACGGACACCGCTAACAGCCTGCTGACCATCTAGCTACATGCATCAAGATTAATACTAACAGTCATCACGTCGAGTGGTAGATCGAAGAGGTTAAGTAGACACGAAAGACACAAGGGTTTATACAAGTTCGGCCCCTCTTGAAGAGGTAAAAGCCTATGTCCTATTTTAGGTGTACCGATTATGATCTCGATGCCGAGGTGCGCTAGGCCAACCCTAAGCTCGAGAGATTATAAGTTTTCCTGTCTAACTCGGGGCTCCCCTTTATATATAGGTCGAGGTCCCGGGGCATACATGAGAGTCCAAGCCGGGAACAAGTCCATATCTTGCCCCCTAAGTAAAGAAAACTCATACGATAGTTTACAAACAGGCCTAGGCCAGTGCACCTTGAGCCAGCCCATCTGAGGGCGGCTCATCTTTCTCCAGATAGTCTTCAGAAGAACACGGCACATCTGGCCAAGCTCCTCGTAAGTCGTCGTTAGTGACCCGGTCCTGAACGGGCGGGTCA
The DNA here is from genome assembly GCA_021605145.1 of Aegilops bicornis. Classification (NCBI taxonomy): domain Eukaryota; kingdom Viridiplantae; phylum Streptophyta; class Magnoliopsida; order Poales; family Poaceae; genus Aegilops; species Aegilops bicornis. Next base: position 105,270,865 of record CM038674.1, read on the forward strand.
TATCCTGGGGTTATATCCCCAACATTAGCCCTCTGGTTGATTTGAACTTCATGCATATTCGAGAAAAATATTAATGTCCAAAGTACCTCGAAATTGTTACTCGTATGTCTTAATTCAAAAAGTATATATAGCTAGAAGAACATGGGCTTGAGTTTTTGGGCGGTGTAATGTCTTTGACTAATTTTATATGGTCATGATTAAATTACTTAAAAAACAGAACATCATCATGCCTCCTTTTCAGATGTGAATGGAAAGCGATGAGAAAAACAAAATTTGGCTTGATAGTAGCATGAAACAGAACACATGCAAGCATGTTGAACCCTGAATCAAACCGCGCCATTGACCCAAATTGATTAATTATTTCCGGTACAAAAACTTCTTTGCGCTTTTGAGAATAATCATTTGGCCAGCATCAATGAAATTGTAGATTCCAACAAGTAGTTTGAAAGAAGCTAGCTAGTGGCAGGTGGTTCTTTTCGGTGATGTGTGAAGGCATGACACCTTAACGGAAGGAACACAGAACACACCTTGTGTATATTTTCTCTCATGCACAAGGAATAAGGACGACTTGGCGAAACATAAGCGGGAGAGTAGTAAATGATGGTGCTTTTGTGATCGGCAGGAGACGATTCAACATTTGTGTCTCAAACGCCCACTAGCCAGGTTATTGTGGCGAGCAATTCATGTATTGTTTAATGTCTTTCCACCTAATACCATATCCAGTTTATTTGACAACTGGTTAATTGGGATAGAGGCTAATACATCGACACAAATTCGCATGGGTGGTTGTGCATTACTTTGGGCAATTTGGAATTATGGAATGACATTACTTTTAACAGAACCCATATCACAATTTTTGCACGTTATCTTCATGCCATCTACAAGGATCCGTACATGGTAATTACTCAGCCGTGCAGAAGTTAGGGAGCGTATGACCTCTAGGTGCAACCATTGGAAGATGGTAGCACGGAACGTACAACTGATTTGGATGGTGGTCCAGTAATAAGATGGGCGTTTAGGCATCTCATCTTACTTTTGCCAGTTATGGCCTTTTTAGGTATGCCTGAGATGAGTTTCATACTTTGTTGAGACTTAATTTTAGAAAATGGCTGGGTGCATCGCTTGATGCAGAGCATGGGTGACCCTCCTTCCTGAAAAAAAAAATTGCTTTCATGCTAGCAATGCCATTGACATTTGATCTCTCCATGTTGCAGCTAGGCTTGGGAGGCAACTGGAAACTGAGTGTGTGACGTTCGCGTCATGCAGGTCTGTTTGCTGGTTTTTACAAATGCGTCATGTTGACGTAACTTTGAATTTCTTGGCATTATATATCTTGCCTAAACAAAAGGAAACCCCTCGTTGGAAGCAAAAGAACCTCAACAACTAGGAGCAGTGCGTAAGAGATTATAGTCACTCAGACGTTCGCTTCATAGTGGAAAACTAGCAATTCTATCACTAGTTCACTACTGACTCACCAAGTTCCCTACAATTGGATCAGCCAAATCGTCTTATTTAGGATGACATTTTTCCCACGAAGGGTGGATTTTATTGGCTTAAAATAAAACATCAAAAGAATATGAACATAAAGAGCACACATACGGCCACTGCATAGTTAGGATGCACTCAATCAAAAGCAACACACGAACACAAAAATATGCCAAAAAATAAGAAAGTCGACCAAAGTTTTGAGTAGGCGAGAAAAAAAAAACCCAAACAAATCACATTCATAATTGGTGAACTACAATAATGACTATATCCGCACCAACCTCATGACACCACACACACCACGAAGTTCTTTAAAAGCAACACCTTCAAGAAGAGAGCGACGCTCAAACGCTGTCATCACCAGATCCAACCACCCAAGGCCAGTAACTAGGTTTTCACCTCGAAGAACCAGTCTGAGCATATATGAGCAATGCCTTCAACAAGATAACGGTGTAAAAACATTGCCACTGTCAGGTATAACCAACACGGGTCAGGCCTAGACTTTCATCCGGAACTCGAGACCGGGTGCTCGAGTAGCACCACCATCACTTTTGTGTTGTTGCCACCACTTTTTCGCGACCCGAACAACTACATACGATGTGTACCGTTGTCACTGCATAACCATTCTTCTGCATCAAGCCATCGTCCATAGTTTTCATCTCCCCACCGAAGCCAATCACCGGGTCTGGAGGGAGGCATCCTATGAAGACCTTTCAGTGGCCACCGCCAATCCGCGGTAAGTTCACAACTGCAACAGGAGAGGTCGCCATAAAGACAAACATTGACGACAGAGCACACCGCCGTCGACTACCACCTCACCGGAGAGAGCCTTGCCTATTTCCATCGACCCAGGGGTTGACATGGTCGGAGCTAGAGCACTGCTGGCGCTAGATCAAGGTTGAGCCATGTCGCATCACCGACGATGCTCCCTGAAGAGCCGCTTCTGCCAGCCAGGAACCGCGTGAATGAGTGGATCCCAACTGAGGACGCAACAAAGGCCCGCTGCAACTGTCAGCCAGGTGGGATTCTCCCAGAGGCATCCTCTGGCGGCGGCGGGGAGGAGATCGGAGACATGTAGCACGCTGGAAGGACAAGGAGATCACCACCCTTGTCGCATGTACGGATGACGCGGGGTAGTTGTGCTCGTGAAACATATCATATTTTGAGATGACCTAGGTTATCTCTACTTACAAACACATGTGGGTTTCACTTGGTGTATTGCGGCCGTGTGGAGCGTGAGGGTAGTTGGAAGGCTGGTGTCAAGATGAGAAGATTTATAGGGGTTGTGTTGCATCTTACATCGCTCGCAATGTCAAACTAATTTTCTTATATATGTACACAAGGTCAATGACATCTCTAAGGTGAGTTGCTGATATTGTGATGCCATCACGAGCAGAATATTACAAGTTTAAACTCTGTGCAAAAGATAATTTCATCCATAGTTTTTGACATTGCTCCTCTAGACATACCTCCCGATGAATTGATTGTACATCCTATAGCCATACTTCTACTTGACATAGCTCCGAGCCTTCGATGCACTTCAAATGGCTTGGTCGATCTTCTATTGGCACCAACATGTTGTAAATATAAAATATTCATTTTTCACCTTCTCTGGTTACTGGTGTAAAAGGCTACCTAGTAGTACCGGGCCGACTACTAATTTGAGCAAAGATAGAATGAGTTATGCTGAGCTAGATTTTCAGTTATGGTAAAAGAGACTAGGAACATTTTGTTACCTTATATCAACAATCAAATCAAATGGATGAAAATAGTATGTAATTATCAACATCATGAGTTAACGTATCTTGGCTTAAAATTCATCAATTCAAGATTTCAACTCACTTTTCTTTTAATAGAGATATCTTTAATATATTTGATTCTTGAGCTTCTCCTCATGCCTGCCACAAGAAAAACGGAAGCGTCTTAGGCGCGTGAGCTTTCTTAGCTTTAGCATGAGCATTTATCACGAAAATTCGCATGTGAGCTTGAGCGCCTGTGAGCCCGGAATCTGTGCCATTTGTTTCTCTCGCGATCAGTGTTGCATTGAGTATAGCGTCGGGGCTATTTGCCCAAACAGTTAGATGGCCCACTGCTCAAAAAACCGTCGTCAGTTAATGCGGTGGCGGATAGACGGGTGTGGACGTGCTGTGCCGTTTAGTTACGCGACCTGGACCAAAGGACAAACGCATGCACATGCATGGACTGGTCTCCAATGCATAACCAATGCATGCAGAGTCCTAATCAGCTTCTGCATGTATATTATGGGAAAAAGTCTGAAATAAACCTTGAATTAGTATTCGAAATCTGAATCGAACCTTAACCTTCTAATTCCTGAAATCAGCACTTTGTATTTATCGATCCCGGTTAATCTGCACCCTAAACCTGTTTGTTGCAACGGGAAAAGCACAATCCCAGCCTGGATTACTCACTTCTTTTGTGACTATTCGAGGCCGCATGCCATCTCCATCTTCTTGATCGCCACAATCAAAAGCGGCGCCGCTGCGAACATGTGCACGTACATGTTACGAAGCTGGCTACCTAAGCAGGTCGATTGATTCAGTCTTGATGTGCTAGTACCTGAGGTAGCCGATTGCTTCGAGGTACACATATTGCACGTGGTAAATACGTAGTAACATAGATTGACTTATTATTCCAGCTCACTGACCATTCTCAGTGTGTGTACATGTACTACGGGGTCATCCCGCTGGACTACCTGTTGTTCCTTCCGGCCGAACAAGGAGGCTGTGGCGTACCTCAACATGCCGGGCATGGCGACGGAGATGAGGTGGTGGCACAAGGCTGATGCATCCATCGAGCCGGATGCGCTGACAACGCTAAGATGTACAAACGGCAACTGACCGGCTGTGGCGTGTGTGTGTTGTCCAACCACGTAACAAACCAGACACCATGGTCCGTGAAGGATCACCCCATGTATAAATAAAAAGATAAACTAAAGGAACGCACACACATATGCATAGCCGTCGTTACTCGTGAGCCGTCGTCACTCGTACTCGTCGGGTCGGAGCCACAGTCGTCTATCTAGCTGGGGTACTTTCTCCTCGATCCCGTGCCACATAATCAACCCGGTGTCCAAACAAGGTATGAGAAAAAAAAACGGCTAGGATTGACTGGGATCACAAAGTACAGAGTGCCAATTTTAAGGATTCCAAGATTAGGGTTTGATTCAGACTAAGAGTACGAAATCATGGTTTATTTTAGACTTTTCCCTATATTATGGGACCATTCTACCTGGTCGGATGCACTAAAGAATTATCAGCTGCCACCGGCCATGCGTTCGCTTAAAGATAGACCGTACGTACTAACTGATCCCCATGACACCCTAAAAAAAACTATTCTCAAAAAAAAAAACTGAAAGCAAAAAAAAACTATTCTTTCAATGTTTTCGCAATGGAACGAGGGTTCACCCCTTTTATTAGAAAGAATGGGTATTGGAGTGCGAGGACACGTAGGTCTAGATGCAACAAAGAAAGCAACAATTTGCCTCGCTTTACAGAAAGCAAAGGTCAAAGTTGGGGCAACCAGTGAGTACATAGCGTTTAACTCTTACAGCACAACCCAGGGCCAAAGACAACCAAGCAGTCAAGATAAATGTAGTGCTCACAGAGCCCTTGCAGCCATCATATGCCTCCAGTAGAGGCAGGCGCAACAAAGAATGGCCATATTAGGGCATCTTCAACAGATGATGTAAAATTTGATGTCCAAAAACAATTAGGCAAGGAGAGAGAAGATCTCTGGGCACCGCGGCTGATGTTGCTTTAATAGATGATGTAAAATGGGTGCCCACTTTTTTGTTTACCCCTTTTCAACTACCAAACGTTTGGATGCATTTTCAACACAATTAATGTGAAACAAATTATATCAAACTCATGTCACATTAACCTAAAAAAACTCAAATAGTACATAATTATACATAATTCATCAATCCACAAGCTCAAATTCAACACAATTGTTCATCAAACATAACAGAAAGTTCAACACACATGACATGAACACATAGAGGTAGAACTAGTGGTCTTGTTGCCCATTCCACGTCCACCACTCCTCGATGAGATATCTTGGAAGATCTTAGTTAGTATTTGCATCTCGAATTTCATGTGAACTTGAAGAAAGTATCGGATACGGTCTTCCCTTGTACATAGTTGCACCAGCTTTGCCATCAATTAGTAGAACGAGTAATCTAAATCTTTCCCACACTCACAACCAAAGGAACCATCAAGCCTTCGTTATTTGTTTTTTGGCCGAGATGGTGCCCCGATCCAGAACTGGGGATCTGGATACGTCGCGTTTCTCTTGAAGGCATCGTGGTGGCAAGGGAGAGCTACTGAGTGAAAGCTCTGAGCTTGTCGCCAACGACTGTGACACTCGCGGGAGCCGTTACCTTCCTGAAGACGTTGTCATGGTGCTCCTCTCCGTGCCTGGGTTCTGGGTGAAAACCCTTGTCCGGTGTGGACTCGACAACGGCGACGCTCGGCGCCGTTCCCCCTCTCGAGGGCATTATTGTGGAGCTTAGGTGTTCTAGGGCGTAGTGTGGTGCTGTTCTCAAGTCTTCCTGTGTTATCTTTCGGTGGCGTAGTCACTTACATTTTGCGTTTTCCGGTTTTGTTGGGATCATCTTTGTAAGAGGGCAACCTCACCATCTTGTATCGCCGGCCGTGTACTTTGTTTGGTTGGATCTTTATATATAAACAGGGCGAAAGCCTGTTCCGATAGCTATGCAGAGGCCGAGCATGTCGTTATGAGTCAATAAAAGCTCTATTTATTGAAAATAAAAGGGATTATGCATATGTTTTTAGCACAAAAATGTAGCGGCAAAGCCTGAAAAAATCATGTTATGTTTTGAACATGAAACAGGTAGTGATGATGAATCTCTTGTGACAAGATGGGCAGCAAACAACAAACGTGCCCTTTTAAATTATGTTAGTTCAGTTGTTGTTTGGAGAATTTGGAAAGTTCAGAGTGACTTGATTTTTAGTGGTCAAGTCTGGAAATCTGGATAGATAGTAAACTCGTGTGAAGGCTCATCCTTGGTTCAATAGAACGCTGTAAACTGGTAATTACATGTTGGAATGTACCAATAGGTACTGAGAGCTTATCGCTAGGTTGTTGCAGGCGCCAAAGCAGCTGAGAATGGCTTCGCGTCTGGTCCTGAGTCTGCTGGACTTCATGTTTATCCTCTCCTGCTGATGGATATCCTACAATAGCACTTGAGAGCTCGCTCCTGAGATTTAGGTTCTCTGAAGATCTCCCGGACCACTCTGGCCTCAAGTGCACTTTGACACACCACATAACAAATGGATCTGACGCATGCACCTATGCTTATGTAAAACCTGCCTTCGTTGTTGTGCACACCTTTGCTGTAAAAGCCTTACTGTTTTGGTTTTGGTCATTTTGTGAGGTAAACTGTTCATTGTTGTATCAGACCTTCAGGAGAACTCGACGAACCATTTGGTTCATTAATAGAATTTTGGGAAATTAGGGCAACCGTACAAAACTTCGGTTTGTTCGGTTGGCTAATTGGCATGCAACTGAACATTGCATCACGTACGAATCTAGCTTGATGCACTTTATTGTGCATATATATATAGCCAGGGTAGCCGATAGCTAATCCGTGTTGATGTACTTTGGTAGGCGTTGATGTAAATGTAAGAAAATGGATGCAGATGTATATATTGCAAGGTAGAGCTAGCGCTGGCTAGCATCCACTGGTAATGGTTTACTTCGTCATTCCGTCTATGTACACTTGTCCTCAGTTTTCTATTTTTACTGGTGAGAATGGGAAGTATCTGGAATATGAACGACCGGTTGCACAAAACAATACCTCCTACCCTAGCGTCTCAAGCTGCCTGCTCTTTCTGAGATACAGGAGGAACCTAGAATGATTGGCGGTACTCGATGGCCTGTGGGACCTTCCCGAGCTGGAATTCAAAGACGACGAAAGTGACACACATTGAGTCGGAAGTGGACCTTGCTTCACAACTTGGGTAACCTGCTAATGGATATTCAAGTTCTTGTCTCAGTCAAGTTTTAGCTGACGGATACGCCAACGCGGGCTTTCCTAGATCTTTATCGCCCGCGGAATCTTTAGCCCTAGACAATCTTTGATATTTTATTCAGCACATTAACCTAAATGAGGAACAAGATGCTATCAGCTGGGAGCTGCAGCCCTCCGGCAAATAATGGAGCAACTAGTTAACGAGCGCTCCTTCGAGAGCCTCGCAACGATCAGCGTCACTTGGCGCACTCTCAGCCATTCGCCACGTGTCGCGCTCTGGACGCTCCCTTCGAATTTTATATTTTTATTTTTCCGCACGTGTTTTCGGCTTTTAAAGCGAGTTTTTTTTGGGTTTTTTTGACGTTTTGGTTTTTCCCCGGTCTTTCTTAGCTTTTCGATCAAAAAAAAATTTTACGCGAAAAACGCGTTTTTTCCCTTTCGCAAAAGTCACGGTTTTTCTTCCGCGAGATGCACGGTTGTGCTTTAGCTAGAGTCACGGCCATGCCTTTCGGAAACGAAAAAAAACGTGTTTTCTGATTTTTTTTCTTTCATGACAGTAATGGTTTTGCTTCCGCGAGAGGCATGGTTGTGCTTTCGCAAGAGTCACGGCCGTGCCTCTTGGAAAGGGAAAAACAAAACGCGTTTTCTGTTTTTTTTCCTTTCGTGAGAGTCACGGTTTTGCTTCCGCGAGAGGCACGGTTGTGCTTACGCGAAAGTCACAGTCGTGCCTCTCGGAAAGGGAAAAAAATACGTGTTTTCTGTTTTTTTTTTCTTTCACGAGAGTCACGGTTTTGCTTTCGCGAGAGGCACGGTTGTGCTTCGCGAGAGTCACGGCCGTGCCTCTCGGCAACGAAAAAAAACGTGTTTTCTGTTTTTTTCCTTCCACGAGAGTCACGGTTTTGCTTCCACGAGAGTCACGGTTTTGCTTCCACGAGAGGCACGGTTGTGATTTCGCGAGAGGCACGGGCGTGCCTCTTTCGGAAAAGGAAAAACCGTGCTCCCGGTTCGGTTTTTTCGCCCGGTTTTTTTTTATGAAAAAAAAAAGTTCGTCAAAACCTATCAACATGGGACCTAATTTTGAAGATCTCGACGCGAGAAATCCAATAGTGAAAACGGTTCGAGATTTGGACGAACGGTTTAAGAGACAAAACGTTTTGAATAAACGGATCTACGAAAAAAAGGGAAAACTCCGAAGTTACGACAAATGGCGCGCTCGCGACCTGGGAAAGTGGAGTGTTCTTTGCAACGAGTACTCCTTAATTAGTGATTTCAGTCAAATTCTCTGCAAAATCTCTATAGGCCAAGCTGGTCTTTGGGCCCAAAGTTCGGTACGCCAAGGCCTTGTGGTCCACTTGTGTACTCCTCAAAGTGTGCATATTCATTTTGGCAAGCGGCCATGGACCGTCTACCCTCTTCTATTAACCTTCAACCGCACGGTCCGGGCAACGGGTTTTAAGCTTTATGTGGAGCTCTGAAAAACGCCAACCATATCATGTTCCAATGTGTCCCTGCAAAATTCTTGTTGAGTTTGTTCGGGACTGTTTTGGCCAAAATTGGAACCCAAATTCGATGATTGGGATTCTTGCTCTGCTAAGCAACAACCACGGCCAGCAACGTTGCTTATCTTGGAGAACGTTCAGTGCTTTATCTTGGGCATTTTGGACTACTCGTAATAAATTTGCCATTGAGGGATCCATTCCATCCCACCCAAATAACTATGTATCCAAATTGTCTCTATTTTCTCTCAGCAATGGCGTCCAATAGGAAAGAGAAAGAACTGTGAGGCGGTGGCTTACATCCTTCTCAAGATCAAAGACCTTCACACTATCCATAGGAGCCCTTGAGGGGGATATGTCGAGCCTTAAGTTTTCTTTTGCGCTCGTGTTTGAGTCATGATTTATACTATGTTTTATCCTTATGCTGGGTTTGTGAGGACTTAAAGTTTAATTTAGATCCGGGTGCCCCTTGGGCTTGTTTTCTAAAAAGAATCCACCGCCCTACTCCTCATCCGATTGATTTTTTTATATAAATAGATATATATACTCACTTTGTAACAAAATATAGGACTTTTTTGTTTCACATACAATTGTTAAAAACAATTTACATGGCAGAAAGAATTCTTGTGGGCTTTTATTTGCGTCAGATCATCATAAAATGCTTCTAAATTTTCCCTATTTCTCTGGGATACACATTGAGGAAGTTTCTGGCAAAAAAAAGTACATCAAGGGCCACTTCTTTCAGTGACTACATCTCTTTTTCTTTCCATGCAAGCATAAGCATATGAAGATGTCAGCAACTTCCACCGAAAGACACTAGAAGACAATGCGACCTTCCCTAGGTGCTCTTCGGTCAAGGAAGACCGCCTACACATGTTTTTCTCCTGCCCCTATTTGAGAGTGTGCTTTTGTGAATCTCCTGTACTATGAACTATGCTTGTTAAAAATCAATGGAAGCCTCTCCCCTCCCCCCAAAAAAAGGTTGTCGCCTACTACTCTCAGCACTTTCCAAGCGCCAGCTGCAAGGTCGCACCAGCTTCCATATTAACATGAGCTAGCAATCGTGCCAATCAGACTATCGTGCATGTCACGCAGATGAAATCGTGAAATACCTTGAAAAAAGAATCTTCCTGTAAATCGGATTATTGTATATATGTTGAAGGTTGATTTGGGGAGAACCATTATGCATAACATGCGCAAGACATGAATGCAAACCTGGAGCGTGCTCCCCTTTGATTGGTACCCTTCAAATTGTAATTTGTGAATATGGTAAACTATCTCCAACTTGGGTAGAAATGTCTTGGAATTAGGCATGCTTTTTTTTTAACGGAAAACAAATATGAAACAAGCTCGTAGCATTTTGCAGACTGTCTCCAATGTCAACTATCAACTATCTCCTATTGGGCACGCCAACAAGAAGTGATGGTTTCAAGCTACCTCGAAGTACTAAGTTTTTCCATGCACGATGCTCAGGGAGTCAGGTGTAGCAACGAAACCAACGTGTATCGTTTTGCAGATCTGCCTGTGTCAAGTTGGTGAGCAAGCGGGTTTAATTCGATGGGTACTGGATCTCTGGAAACATCGAACCACCAGGTCTATTCACATGCTCCTGAATTTGCATGCCGGAGCTTATTGGCGTGCCCTGAATTCTTGATGTCTCCCAGCCCGAATCGGAAAAACCAAATGGAAATATCAACATGTATTTGTACATACGAGACAAACATGAGAGAACCAGAGGATATGCATCAAGTTAGCTTGGGTTTTAGCATGTGGTTGCCGGTACTCTACGATATGAGTTATGTAACCACTAGATCGATCGAGTACCATATGTGTGTGGTATTTTTCTGTTTATTTATATAGAACCCAATTGAAGCAACCTAGCTCTCAACTACACCGCCCATATATGTGCACAATAAAGTGCATCAAGCTAATTTCTTATGTAGTAATCGTCATATTTTCAAAATAAAAATAGTACTACCTCTCTACATGCATGACTTTATATATGTTGCGATGCACCTACTAGCAGAAAAAAAGGATGTTGCTCTTTAGATAAAAAGTTACACGTCCAACTTCACTTAAAGGCCAATAACACAAGCCATGTCTTCCGTAGGCAACATATATGGAATACCAAACTCATGCATTGGGCAACTATAAAGGTGATGTCAAGGACAAAGAGAGGAGGGAACTCAACTTTTATTTCTTGAATAGGGGGGCTTGGCTATCTTTCAGATCTCCATTCAAAATGATGTGCTCCAATAGCCATCTCTAAACAATTAGCGCTACTTTAAATATTTATAAAATCAAATGATATTATTAAGGATGTGTGCATGCATGTTCAAATCTTGTAGGTAGAAATGTATGAGTGTTTGGAAATTTCTTAGCATGGTGCATGAACTCTACAGGCCTACTCTTTGTTTTTTTTCTTGTGATCAAAGAGTGTTCACATAATAAAAAAAAAGTTTTGCAATATTAAAAAAATGTATATGGCATTTGAAATAAATCATGTATTTCTAAAAATATGCACGTCACATTTTTAAAAATGTTTATGCAATGTAAAAAAATGTCCGCATGGTATAAAACTGTTAAGTGCCATCCAAAAAGTGTATGTAACATTTGAAGAAAGGTTACAATGCAAAAATATGTTCACGTAGTTTAAAAAACATGTTTAACGTCTAGTTAAAAATGCGTAACATGTATTCCAAAAAATGTTCAAGCCCAGTATTTGAATAAAAATCTACATGGTATATTTAAAAAAGTTTAACATGTATCAAAAAAAATACGCATGTAGTTCTATAAATGTAAATGTGCATTTAAGCCCTGACGAGACGCTCTCATCAGTGGGCGAGAAATAGCCCTGGCTTGCAACCCGGGCGTTAAGCCCTGACGAGGCGCTCTCGAGTCTCGATCACTAGTAATTTCCTTGGGTTTGCAAGCCCAGGCGGAACGGCTTCTGCTCTGTGTGAGTGTGGGTCGGGTATCCTCCTCGCGAACTGTAGAGGAAAGAGAAGAGAGGGAGAGACAGAGTACGCGGCGGCGAAGGCGATGGCGATGGCGATGGCGACGGGAGGGAAGGGGCTGAACGCGACGGGCGAGTTTTTCCGGCGCCGTGACGGATGGAGGAAGCACCCTATGGTGGGGAACCAGCTGCGCCACGCCACTCCGGGGCTCGGCATCGCCATCGTCGCCTTTGGGATCTACCTTGTCGGGGAGGCCGCCTACAACTGCCTCCACCGCCCCGCCGGCGACAACCACCACTAGATCGGCCCCAGAGGCCAGAGGTAACCGCCCCGTGTGGTCTTCACCTTTTTTTTTCCGAGTCAACCCAAATGGGTGAATTTGGGTTCATTTCAAGCCTGTAAGGGTTGTTGGGGGCGTTTCGCCTAGATCTGATCTGTCTACTGGGGATGGTGTAGTACTGTCTTCTGTGGAACGGATTATGGATTTACGCTTTGGAAATAAACTGCGGCTCTGATTCGACCAAGTTGTTTGCGATTATTATGTGCTTGTGGCATACTTGATGTTTGCAAAAGAATTGACCGAAATGCATCGCCTGCACGCATAACGATTCATAAATTGATTAGTTAAGTTTCTGCCCAGCATATGATGATTCTGATCACCAGTCTGAGTTGCATGTATGGCAACCGCACATCAATAGCTACTATAGCCATGCCGTGCTTCGCTTGTAGGCAGCTCAGTGTATATATGAATTTGTTTTACCTTGTTTTGTTGTTTCTGTGATTTTATTTTTCTCTTTTTTATATCCAAAGGAGTTCTGTAAATTTAAGATATGCAGAGTGCAGCTATTTCTGTGATGGTTGCTTCAGTAGTTTCTTTCTGCTTCCTGCTTGTCATATTCCACCCAATTTGTGTGGGATGCTCCCTGTGCTGTATTGAGGTATACGATTAAGAATTGGCCGATGCTAATGTTATGGTAAGTATGGACCCTGGGTCACTGTGGTACATTTGAAATAATATTATTCCGCTGAGGAAATCGGCCTCGGTTAATTTACCTGCCACTGCACCAATCATTGCTAGATTTTGTGGCATGCCAACTATCCAGCATCAGATGCTTAACTTGTACATTACACAATAAAGGGGTATGATCAATTATTAGTGTTGCTCTTATGCATTTAGTAAGACAAATTTGTATATAGAGAAGGATATGTTGATGGCATTTCATGCTAATTAAAATGGAAGTATCTAATTAGTATATAGAGAACATATATGTTATTATTCGACCTGTCCACAAGTGGGAAGGGATACTTCAGTTTGGATAGCATGGCAAATTCAGTATAACACTAATAAAGCATAGGCTTGAGTGCAACTAAATTAAGAGAGTGAAAGAGGAAACGTTCCATTGAAACACTCTAGTAAAGAATGACTGAACAACGCGGCAAATGAAATCTGTACGAATTATTCAGAGAAATTTGCAAGCAAATACATTAAGATAGTTTTGTAAATGTCGGCCTTGTCGGCTAAGATGTCTAAAGGTGAATAGCAAATGCAGGGGCGTTCGATAAAAACTGGTAAATAGCAAATGAAAAACAACACATAGGCATGTTATAGGCTGAAATATGGATTGTTTGACACAGTTAGCAATCTAAGGGGGCTTTCTAAAAGACTGTTTATTTAGGCATCTTCCCAAGCTCGGAAAGGGTCAGAGATTTGGAGCTTTTCTGTTCTTGAGAGAGTTCTAGAGTAGGGAGAGAAGTGGTGTCACTTTATCTACAAATCCATTCATGTTTGAGTGCTAAAGTTGGGGATTTGGAGTTAATCAAAAACCGCAACAGTGCTTCCTTGCTTAATGCATTTGGCTGAATCAAAAGGTGTCACAAATTAAAAAAATGTTTAAAAGGACAGCTAATCCACACAATCAGTCGTGTCATGTACTGCATAGATTTACGCCCTGCTTTGATGTCATTACTCCTTGCATCAGGTCCTGGTTGTTGATTTGCCAAAGTACTCCCCTGTTTTCTTAAAAAAAAGATACAAATAAGTACTTAATTTGATATGGTAATGTGCTTTCCGACTGAGTGATGTACTTCTGCTGCAAACAGTAGGTCGGTATGCTTTCCAAAGCTATTATTCATGATCCCACAAGGTAGCACAAGGAGACATATGAGCTCTATGGGTAGCTAAAGCATGAGCCACCCAATTGCAAACACGCTACATTGTAGGATCTTAAAATCGTAAATCTAGCGAACTTGAGGAAGAATTTCACCTTTATGACATGACATCTCATGTTTGTTGGACTGGAGAGCAGCCATGAATACAGATGCATCCGTCTCCATAATGATGCGATCCATTCCAACTTCAGCCACAAACTCAAATTCCTTTAGGTACTCAATCATCTCGGCATGGAGAGCATCGACTAAACGATGAAGAATATGATTGCCCGACCGATAGACCATGCCAATGCAGTCACACACATAGAAGCCCTCGCAGCCCATGTACTTGTCTCGTGGAGGAGATCTTCAGATGGCATGCTCCATAGATCAGTACATGAAAACAGTTTGCGTGCTCCTATAAAGATGACTACGGGTGTGTTTGCTTTGTGTCATGGGGTGGAATATAATGGGTCGGTTCCATCCCGAGGGCCCGTTCCTGTGTTTAATCCATGTAAGGAGCCGGAACCCACTCGTTCCATGAAACAACATATTCGCTAAATATGCGGAACGAAGTCATACCTCCAAATCGGCCGGACAACATGGAACCGCTCGCTTTCACCCCTCCCGCGACTCTCGCTCACCCCCAAATCTTTTCCTTCTCAGCGCCGCCACCCCTCGCCTGTCTCGCGCTCTCGATCTGAGACGCCGCCGGGCAGTCTCACCTCTCTCCCTCTCCCATGTATGGTGGCGGTGGGACGGAAGGAGCTGCGCGCTCCCACCCACAGCGGCAGTGGGCTAGCAGCGACGCTCCTAGCGACACAGCGGCCCGAGGTAAGAGAGAGACAGGGAGGAGTGAGAAAGAATTATGGCGGCGGCCGCGGCTCGCATGGAAGAGAGGCACAGCGGCCAAAAGGGGTAGCCGGCGTGGGCGTTCGATGGTCTGCCAATTGGGACCTCGTCAAGCAGTAGCACCCGCCCCATCTGTATGCGCATGTATGAACATCACTGTGTGTCTGCGCCGGCCGCTCGTGCCAAGAAGAGCTGTTGTGCGGCCGCTCTAGCTTGATTCCGAGCGATTTTTGCTCCAGCGTATGTGCATGCTTGCTTAATTTTGTATTTTTTTCGATTGAGATCCAATTCAATGTTTATAGGGTTTTTTTTTAGCAATTTGCAGTTGATGATTTTCGACTGTATGCGTCATCAGATGTCAAAGTTCAACAAGTTGTTATAAGCACAAGCATACGACTGATAACCTCATCATTTCTACACCAAATACATTCCATTCCGTCTCTCGTACCAAACAATAAAACGTAACCATTCCATTCCGTCTAATTGCTTCTACCAAACGCGGGAACGGAACCAACCTATTCTAGAGAAATGGAACCATTACATTCCGTTCCACTTGGTCCCTCAACTAAACACACCCTACATGCGCACTTGCAGCAAAGAATCAACATTTTGCAAAGCACTAATTTAGACGAAAATCCATCGGGCCGTGCTTTAAAGGAAGCAAAGGTTTAAACCGGGGAAACCAGAGATTACATAGTGTCAAAGTCTTACAGATAAACCCCATCCCGAAGACAATCAAACAGCCAAGACACATATAGCGTTCACACGCTGAACAAAGACTTACAAAACATACTGGCCATATTACCGCGCGATCATGACTGTTTCCTCTTGTGTTGTGTGCAAAGTTGGAAAAGAGTCAAATCTGGCTGCGCATGAAATTGGCAACGTGCCAATTACGGGTAAGTCGCTTTTTCCGCTGTGCGCGAGGGAGTGAAGAGTGTTTGCTCTACGAGGCCGAGCCATGGGCGAGTGGGAGCCGTAGATAGCCGGCGGGAGTGAGTCTGAAACTTGACGGTACGGGTCGGGATGGGGAGGGGGGGGGGGGCTTAGAGGGATGGTCACGGCGGTCGTCTGCACATTAGTGTAGGGTGGTTAAGGGGTGGGCTGGGTGATGAGGGGGCGCACAGTACCGCCCACTGACCACTCTGGAGGTGGCCGACTATTACGGCTGGGTCGAAGGGCGGCGCATGGTGGAAAAAGATGAACAGTGGTGACAGTAAAACGCAAGTAGGTGACAGTAAAACACAATACTCTTCTCTCTTCTCACATATGCATTCCTAGCTCATGTAGATGTTGAGTGTATCCCCTCTCATGTTCATGGACTAGGCTTGGGAGACAAAGGGAATTCAGAGTGTGCGTGGGTAGTGGAGCCTGCTTGCAAAATCAAACGCAGTTATGCCTTCATTGACACTCTGCTCTCCTGGAAAGACAATGCTTGAACGCTAATGTGCTCCCCTGGAAAGAGGACGCTAGTATGTTCAAGTAAATCTGTCGATGGGTCCTCGCGAAACACGCTTTCCAACACAGAGAAGTAGGCAACGTCGTAGATCACGCAGAAGAGAGCACTGAGTTCGCAACACAAAGACATCAACAACCTTGTGTAGATTTGTCTGAACTCTAAACTCAAAAACCGCAATAGTGTTTACTTGCTTAATGCATTAGGCCGAATCAAAAGGTGTCACAAATATATACAAAATAATGTTTCAAATGGCAACTAATCCACACAATCAGTCATGTGATGTACTGCACAGATTTACACCCTGCTTTGATGTCAGTACTCCTTGCATCGGGTCCTGATTGTTGATTTGCTAAAGTACTCTGTTTTCTTTAAAAAAAGATACAGATAATACTGAATTTGATACGCTAATATGCTTTCCGACTGAGTGATCTATTTTTGCTGCAAACATGTATGGCGATATGCTTTCCAAAACTATTATACATGATCCTACAAGGTAGCACAAGGAGCCATATGAGCTCCATGGGTAGCTAAAGCATGAGCACCCAATTGCGAACATGCTTACATTGTAGGATCTTAAAATCAATAAAGCTAATGAACATGAAGAATTTCACCTCCATGGCACGAGTACAACTGTCTTCATGATGATGTGACTTCCAACTTCAACCACAAACTCAAATGCCTTCAGGTAGGTGATCATTTGCATCTACTAAACGTTGAAGAATATGGGAGCCTGACTGGTGGACCACATCATTGCAGACGCACCGGCAGAAGCCCTGCATCCCATGTACTCCTTCCGTTTCTAAATATATGTCTTTCTAGAGATTTCATTATGGACTATGGACATAGTTTAGAGTGTAGATTCACTCATTTTGCTTCGTATGTAGTATCTTATTGGAATCTCTAGAAAGACTTATATTTAGGAACAAAAGGAGTACTTGTCTCCTGGCAAAAGGATGTTGATCTTCAGGAGATCTTCAGATGGCTTACTCCATAGATCAGTACATATGAAACAGTTTGCGTGATCGTGCAAAAGATGACTATAGGCGCACTTGCAGCAAAGAATCAACATTTTGCAAAGCACTATTTGTAGAGGAAATGCCATCAGGCACTGCTTTATAGAAATCAAAGGTTTAAACCGTGACAACCAGAGAGTACATGGTATCAAACTCTTACAGACAAGAGTGTTCACTGGCGCACGATCGGGCGCAAAATAGATTCGCAAAACACAATGACCATATTGCTGCATGATCAAAACGGTTTCCGCTTCGCGCGAGGCCCAAGGCGAGGACGTCGTTATGAGTGCCTAAGGATGTGTTTGGTAGGGTGCATGAGGATAAAAGTTCTCAATACGACCCACTTTTACTTGTTTGGTAGGGTGCATGGGCGCCCAACTGATGCATAAAAGGGCCCTCAGCAATGCTCATCTCATGCACCCCACACATGGTGCATGGAGGCAGCCATGCTGGCCCTGACCCTCATCCCCACCCATCAGACCACATCTAAATATGTTTATATTTTCAAAAAATATTCATAATTTCAAATTTTGTTCAAATTTTCAAAAAATATTATAAATTTCAAAATTTGCTTAAATTTTGAAAAAAAAATCAGAATTTCAAAATTCATTTAAACTTTTGAAAAAGTTTAGAATTTCAAAATTGTTTAAACTTTCAAAAATTATTCAGAATTTCAAAATTTGTTTGAATTTTCAAGAAATGTTCAGAATTTCAAGAAAAATAAAATAAAAATGTTTGGAATTTAAAAAAAAATGTTTGAGTTTTGAAAAAAATGGTTAGGTTTTCAAATTTTGTTTAAATTTTTATAAAATATTCAAAATTTGTTTAAATTTTCAAAAAAGTTCATAATTTCAAATTTTCAAAAAATGTTCAGAATTTGAGGATTTATTTAAATTTTCAAAAAAATATTTGGAATTTCAAATTTTGTTTAAATTTTCAAAACATGTTCAAATTTGTGTTCACATTTTTTCAGTTCTGTTCGTCATTAAAAAAATCAGAATTCAAAATTTTGTTCGGCATGTCTAAACACATGCAGTCTGCCAAATAAAGTCTCAGCTCAACATGTCTCAGCGCATACATTGCTGTCAAACAACATCAACTGCATGGACTCAGCATGTGTTACCTTTCAACATAGTACTTTACAATTCATTTTTGCAAAAAGAACTTTCTTCATCCTGATTAGTAGTCTGCCCGGTCCTTGAGTTGACGTGAACAAGATTGTTTTTTTAGAAAAAAGAGGCTAGGAAATTTTAACTTGCATAGTACTCCCTCCTGTCCTTTTTAGCTTACATATTAGGTTTGACTAAAGTCAAACTTTGTAAAGTTTGATCATGTTTGTAGCGAAAAATATTAACATTTTTAATACCAAATCAATATCATTACATATATTGTATAATATATTTTAATATTATATTTATTTGTTAGATACAGACATTATTTAATATAAGTTGGTCAAAGTTTACAAAGTTTGACTTAAGACAAATCTAAAACGCGGACTAAAAAGGAATGGAGGGAGTACATACAATCAAATCAAACTGAAAACATATATGTAGACCGACAAAGCTTGACTTCATACTATTTTGAAATTTGGCGGTTCAAATGCTCAACTCATTTTTCTTTTAGTAGAGATATCTTTAACGTATTTGATTCCCGAGCTTCTGCTCAGGCCTCTTGGGTTCCAATGTCTAAGTAACATGCATGCAAGAGAGGGCGCTACATTCTATCTTGGCGCCAAATTACTCCCAGTCCCAACTGCTTTCTTGTATTGCTAGCGAGTTAATTAATTCCATTGGCGGTGTTATCTGCATATATGTAACCAGACCGATCGAGAAGTAGGGACAACTTGGAATCCAAATCGGAGAACCATATGCCATCATTATCTCTACGTACATTCATCAATCGAGTGGAGTGTTACTAGCCATGACTATATAGAGCTGGGCAAACTAGCTAGTACGTGTGCAAGGCTGTTCTCTCTTATATGCATAGCTCATATATGCATATATGTTTAGCGTACATCATCTCCTCGCATGTTCACGGTTCGGCTTGGAAGGCAGCAGGAATTCTGGGAGTGCATCCCTGCATGATCTTGCTCGTGCAACAAAGCACAAGCGCGTTCTTATTGACGCTCTGCTTCGTGTTTAAGGAACCTGCAGTATGCTCAATCTTTCTTCATGTTCCACACCTACTACAAGATGTCGAATTTTACTCATGAAACATGTTTTTCAACACAAAGTGTTGAATTGTCTGCCAGCATGCGGTGGTGCAGATTCAAGCATACGCGAGCACTGAGCTCACAACACAAGTCTAGCAACTGTAGGTGCAGATTTGGCTGAACTTTGAACTCAAAAGTCGCAACCGTGTTTTCTCGCTTAATTCATTGGGTCGAATTGGAAGGAGTCGTGTGCATCAGAAGTCCAACTAATTTGACTGGGCAAGTAATGCACATGGTCATGCACATCGTGTGATACGTCGATTTGGTGATTTACACACTGCTTTTCTGTCATTAATCCTTGCATCAAGTCCCTAATTTGCCCAAGTACTTTGAGGCTTTCTATAACGAAAATAAAATTTACAATACTACTGATGGTCTGTGTTGACCACCGCGTGCCTCACTCTTGTCTTGGCTGTACGATATTCCAACGAGTGGGCTTTACTCACATACTGGTGCCGCCAAACCGTTGGCCACCACGACAAATACAAAGTCAGAAACTAGGAGCCATATGTGAGCTCCATGGGTTAAACCGTGAGCCACCAAATTACAAGCACGCTTGCACTATATGTTCCTAAATCAAAATGAATATATTGAACAGGAGGATCTTCGCTTCCATGGTGTGACGCATCGTGCTTGAAGGATGGGAGAGCGGGCATCAGTACAGAGGCATCCATGGGACCCATTCTAACTTCAGCCGCAAACTGAATTGCATTCAAGCGGGTGACCGTCTCCGTGGACCACGCCATTGCAGCCCCTGTACTTGTCCCAGATGTCATGGATGTTGATCTTCAGGAAATCTTCAAATGTCTTCAGATGTTGATCTTCAGGAAATCTTCATGATTATGTCCAGCGATCAGCACACATGTGCTCTACAGAAAGAACAGGTTCACGCTGGACCAACAAAAGAGCCAGGACACATATAGCGTTCACAGGCCCACTTGCAGCCAACATACACGTCCAACGCAGGTAGGTGCAACAAAGACTCACAGGACATAAAGACTGACCACGCTACCCAACACATCGAGGGAAGCCACAGATTAAGTGAGGCTTTCTTTTTGCCGCTATCAAAGCGCGTCCTTATGCTTTGCCGGTAAGAGAGGCATCCACTGCAAAAGCAATGCAACAACTTTGTTGAAACAGGCAGCTTATGCTTGAAAATCGCACTGTTACGACAACACTAATTTGAAAGCACTGACTCACCGAGATGTCACACAGAATGCTCCAGGTTGGCTTCTCTGTTTTAGCATATTTAAATTTTAAATAGATATGACCGCCATCCTCATCAAGTCTTCAGCTGCTACCGTATCCAGATCAATTCCTCCCGGCTATAGGCTGTGTCAGTATCTCGGGTGAACCGCGATGCCATCAGTCTACTGCAGTTCACAACAATGTAGGGGAAGTCCACTGAAGTACCATCTACCATAGTTCCTCCACTCCACAGCCTCAGCAACTATGGCAGCTGCCCGATCTGATTCAAACTATTGTCGATGCACCTCCTCCACTTCATATCGTCCATTGTGGACTGGAGTGTGGTTGGGGCATGGAAGCTGAGAAGATTGAAAGGATCACCTCTTCAGCTGCATCAACCAACATGGATTTCAAAACATAAGACAACTGGAAATAGGATATAACCACAAAACAAAATGATCATGAAGTTGCTGAACTTCCAATCAGATTACCTATCTGAGATTCTAAATTGTGATCAGGTAAAGAAAACAGGAAACATATTTTATCTCTCTAGGATTCAGAGGAAACCAGAAGCTAAAAACTATACAAAACAACAAGCTGGGAATGAATACCTGCTCACATGCTCGTAATTACAACAAAGCTTAACTTCATAGGAAGTCTATTTGACACAATGAGGTAAAATTATCACTGAGGCAGGGCACTTCACAAAGGTCACAATTTATGAAACCTTGCAAGCAGCAAAGAAAACCTTTATGGGCAATAAGGTCACAGAGTCTATGGAGTATGTACAGCTAAAATGCTGCATTAGATATCCGTCCATAGTTTTTTAGGCGCTGAGACGTTCTGAGGCATCCAGCAATTAAGCGGTGATTAATTGGTAAGGCGGGCGATTGACCTAAGTCGCCCTACCCAAGTCCTCACAACTAGGCAGTGATTAATCATCGCCTAGGCGGCGCCTTATAAATCATGCATCCATCGCACCAAATGGAAGTCAGGATTAACATTTAACAACTCATGCTTTACATTATTTGCACATTGAACTGAAACTTAAGGAGAATTCAGTCTTTTCCCCCGCAGGGGGGAATGCTGAACCAACAAAAAGGATCGTTTTGTGATATACTCCCTCTGTAAACTAATATAAGACCTTTTAGATCACTACTTTAGTGATCTAAAAGGTCTTACATTAGTTCACAGAGGGAGTATAATTTAATATGGAGTCTATTACCAGTATATATAGTTTTCTTCATATCTAGACTGGTAAGAGAGTGCATATCAAATTATATATCACAATGCTAAAGATCTAGGATTAAATACCAACATAAAACTCTGAAGCTAATATGCGAATGTTGGGGTCAAGTCTCATTCAAATCCCAATCTTTCTACAGTCTAATTCCGACCAAAATATAAAATCCTGCCCATGAAACTACTACCTTTTCCAGGCTAGGTGGCCTGCAAGGACCAGATATGTTGTTAACCAGAAAAATAGCTGGGCAGGGTGGGCTTTGACTCTTGACTATACAAGATGAACCAGACGGTTTTGGATATACACTTGGTTGGGTCTACCCATATGGGTGGCAAGTCCAACGATTTAATCGTCCCAAAAGAATGCATCGGATGAAATGCCAGGCTGCTACTATTAGTTGACACTCATGCAGTTACACTTCATTAAAGAATGCAAGGCTGTAGGAAAATATAGACTACGAATTAGTGCATGGAGCTTTGGTCTTGTCTCTCGGTAGTTGGGGCAGTTTTGGGACTCTGCTTTGTGAATGATCTATGTGTAATATAGTGCATTAGCTTCACATAAGTTTTGTACATTTATTCAGCAGCATGACCTAATGAATCACCAAACTTGTTTCTGCAATTTATAAAGCACAAATATTTTAAAACAGAAAACGACTTGTGTGCCTGATGTTCATACAGGTCTGATAAGACTACTCCTCCCTCCTATCCATATTAATTATCGCTGATTTAGTACAAAGTTGTACAACAACAATTAATATGGATCGGAGGGAGTACCTTTTTTCTGGGCATGAGACAACACTACTTGATACAAAAAAAAATATTGGGTACTCGTGTGTGAACAGTGTGCGAAAAGGATGTTTTCCTTTCATCTGATTTCTAGTTTTTGGTTTACCTAAACAAGTGATTTCGAACTGCCTACTAAAAAGCAATACCATTCCACAACAAACTGAGCATAAAACAAACCTCTTCCAATATTTTTCAGATCTTCTACAGCTTCATATACGTGCTCTAGATCATCTGTGCTCCACCATAGATCAAGCATGCTAGGTAGTTTTTCTTCTGCAAATAAATGTTTCTTGATCAATGATCAACAATATAGATGATGGTTACCTAAAACAACATAAAAGATATAGTAAGTTTAGGTAACTAATCAAAACAGATAAATGCATTAGCGGTTCCCCCAACCCATGCTTCAAGCTATATTTTCCTCTGAAAAAGAAAGCCTAGAACAGTCTACGCTGTAATAACATTACATGTAAGCAAAAAGAAGATCACGGTGTTACAAGAAATTACATATTTGTTCACTACTACAGAAACAGCATCAGCATTGGGTCTCAACTCCTATACCCGGGGGGTTTAACCGATGATTACAAAGCCATCAGTTCCCATTGACACTGATGACTTTGTTGATTTTGAGGATTAAAAAAAAGCAAGCCATGGCTAGTACTTAAAGTGATTACTGATTAGTCTTGGATTTGTTCACTACCCACAGCAAAACCGTAACATTTAAATGGCCATGCCTTTTTTCCTGTTTGATTAGTCTCCAGCACCTAATTCATGCTCGAGTTTTAGCATCCATCTAGACTTCCAATTAGTGCAATTCCAATTTTTTTCAACTTTAGAAAAGTTGGGATCCCAAAAAAAATTAAGTCTAAATCATGGCTATCCTAAGGATTATAAGCTACAAACACACAGCAGAACAGATCACCTAACTAAATGCTAGTCACGTGAACAGAAAATTGCTCCAAATGAAAGTAACCAGCTCTGAATTTTATTTCATACAACTAAAGCATTATAAACTACCGAATGGCAACTATGGTTACAAAGCAAGAGCCATCTCACATATATATAAAAAAAATGACACTACGATCTAGTAAGGCTACAGCATGGGGACAACTGCACATGCAACAATGGCTTAATTGACAAGGCCATCTACAAAAAAGAGAGCAGGAAATGGCATCCAAGAAGCCACAATGGCTTACCTTGGTACATGAACGACAACACCAGATCACAAAGTTACATCACTGAATGGTATCCAAGACTAACCACTTCATTCCTAAGAAAATGAAAAGACAATCAAACATATCAGGGAAGATTAAGTGTGGAATTGAGTAACCACAACTGAACCTTGCAATGATTAAAAAAAAGTGTTCACACATGATAAGTAAAGCAATATTCGAAATCAGACATGTTAACAAGTTACTACGCAAATTTTCTGAAGGGCTCATTCGTTTGCACATAGCCAGATTAGATCAATGGTCAGCTTCAGTAATAGTTTGGCAGCAGAAATTTTAACTTGCCTAAAATAAAGTCCATTGCTTGGTGAGAAAATGTAGCAAACAAAGCCTCAAGCAGATTAATCACTTACTACAGTACATGGACTTCAAATCGTTACTATCGAATTACCAGGCCATCAGTAGCAACTTGGCAGAACATGAGAAAAAATGTCAGGACAAGGATCCCCATTTTCAGAAAATATAAACAGTGAGCATACTACAGAAGTTAGAAGTAATGTTAACAGCGAGCATACAGCTAGCTCTACCTGTCACCAACAAGGATAATTACTAGTAATTCTTTACATTCACTTCCATGGAGATTAAACTGAAACTTCCTTGCTATAACAACCACAGTATATAACAAAAAATTAGTGATGCAGCACTATACCTACTAACAAAAAACCATCAACACAGATATATTTATCAGATTTTGACACAATCTATATGTATCCCACAGGAGTTACATCTTACATGTGTGGATGTGCTTCCATACAGCCAGCAATCAACACATCCTCATGTCCATTACGCAAGACAGGACTTACATGACGGTTGAATATGAAAGATATCCTCGTGAAAATATCTCTCACGGCCTGCAGTGAGAAAATAGCACAGATTATCCAACTGCACAGCACATTCTTATTCTTGTCTAGCTATTAAAGTTTAAAACAGAAAATTATTATCAGGTATTCATAGTCTAAAATCTGCTGCTTATGCTATTTACCTGTATCAACATATACTGATAAAATGACATGGATATTTGCACAGCTATCAAGCAAAACAGCGCTGTATATAACTTCCATATCTGCACAGCTATCAACTAAAACAGCATCATATATCAACTGAACATTTTTTAAGAAATCTTTGACTAACAGAAATAATGCTTTAGGATAGACCAAACAGATCTCTGTAGACAAATAATAAGAGCCTTAGTCATGTCCAAATTATCATAATCGGAGAACCAACAGTATCCTTTTTGCTTACTAGTTTCATTATATATGCACAAGACATGGATAAGCAACCTAGAAATATTCATTGCATTCCATCATGATGGCAAAGAAGTAGTGATCTTTACCTTGATCATAACAGGAGAGCAGTTGCTTCATTTGCTAATCCTATTCCATTCTAGCCGGCGCATGTAGAGTCAAATTCCAACTAACTGTATCGTTATTTTAAGACCTGTAACCTCCTATTACTGCACATACAACAACAAGTTCAGATATACTCCCTCCGTCCCATAATATAAGAACGTTTTTGACATTAGTGTAGTGTTAAATACATTCTTATATTTTGGGACAGAGGGAGTATATTGTAACATAAGGGATATGCATTGCTCACATAAGAATATGAACAAGAGAAAGTATTTGACAAGCATTGCTCATAACAGAATGTAAAATTTATAAGATCTAAACAGATAACTCTACCATTGGATACTTAAGCTTGTGTCATAGCATATCACATATAGAACGGGAAACTTGGTAAACTCAGTTAGTAACCCTTTCTGTTGCTTACTTGGCACTACTTATTTCGAAAGAAAGCTGAAGAAATATGGGTAAACATCCACTAAATGAATCAGGAAACATGTGACTCATGACATATAGTATAACATAACAGGTTCAGCAAATAATTGTCAATTACAAAAAATAAACAAATACTACTTGTTTAAAGTCCATTAGGAAACACGTGCAACAAGGAAATACAGAAACGCAAGTCATCTCACAGAGAACTCAACCATGGAAAATTTCCAATCTTCTGTAAAGTACTTGCGCAGTCAAATACAGAATAATGGAATCTCAGTTTACCTACTTACAAATGAGTAGATATGGGAGGAAACTTTTCTACAAAGTAATCTTGTGAAATAAGCTCCAGAAGCTGCCTAAACTCCATCATGACTTGGATGGTTCTCCGAATCCAGAATTAATGGCTTCTAATGCATCTGACATGGTAGAATACAGCTGAATTAGTTCACTCTTGCTCACGTCATTAACACATGTTAGAAAGGAAGACTGCAAAATCAAAACGAGAATGGAGAAACTAATTACCAACAGGGACAAAGAAGAAATATTCCATGGATAGGCAAAATCTCTGTCTCATACATGTATGAAGAACAGAAGTAACAGCTAACATGTTGCTGGTTGAATCCACCCTCAGCGTAAATAAAGATACACAAGATATGCAGAATAGTTTCAATGCTATGTTTGTCATGAGGTTCCTAACTACAATTGACAAACATAAACAGAGGATGAGCACCAATGAATTCTTCCTGAGTTGCCTAGAAAACTGGCCTTTAAAGATCATAATGGAGAGAGTATCATTACATAACTGATTTCTATTCCAGTTTTTCCTCTCCAACTAGGCAGCTTGGTCATAAACTGCAGAATTAATAAAATAAATGAAAAGATGTATTTTATATAGTTATGGAACCAGAACCTAACGAAATGATCAATTCACAGAGCTAGGGTGTTTACGAGAGCAAGTACATTATTGAAAAAATTAATTCATCTCTAATCCCTAAAATATACTCCAGAAAGAGAATAACAACACAGGAGACCAGGTATGCAATTCTACCAGATCCGTCACATAGTTCTACAGGAACCTGGTTTCAGTCATGCAGTTTGTTGTTTATCGCATTGACTATGAACATCGATGCAACACTTGCACATTGATCAATCACGGTATGGTGCATACCCTACTCCTGATATCTCTCCGCCGCTCTTTCCTTGTTAATGTTCAAATTTGTTGTGTGTTTAGCACGCACATCTCGCTACCCCTCTCATAGAAATGAGCAAAGAATGCTAGAACAGGGCATGCACACATGACAATTCACGAGCAAATTCGCCATAAATTGTCTGGAAAAACCAGATCGGAGCAGGTAAGGTTTGACGTTAGGGTTGGACCGAGCCTCACCTTCTTGAACGACGGAGACGACGGCGGCCAGCTCCGGCATCCTGCTGAAGGACGGGGAACTCGAGACGCGGGGCACCAAGCACGGATGCCCGAACCCTAGGTCCCGGCGACGGCGGCGGCGACGAGAGAGCCGCAGCGGGCGCACGCGACGCCGTCACGGCCAGCAGAGCTCGGGCACGGCTGCGGGGGATAGGGTTTCGGGGGAGGCGGCGAACACATGGCGGAGCTGGTGTTCCAGGGAGGCGCCGACTCCAGTGAGGGGATGAGCAGAGTCAGTGGACTCTGAGACTGGAGGGAGCATAGGAGTGGCCGGCGGCGCCAACCCCGGTTGCGGGCGCGGCGGCGAGTGGGAAGGCCGAAGGCGTCGTCGGCGACGTCGGGGCTCGGGAAGCAGAGGAGGCAACGCACAGGGACGAGCTACCCAGCTAGTAAATGGGCCGGCCCATTTGCGGGACGACAAATCCACCGGGCGAATAATAGTACCATACCGGAAGTTTAATCAGGATGTGATCAGTTTATTAGGCCGAATTCAGACTACTACATCGCCAACACGGGGATCATGCACGGCTGTCAGCTGCGAAAGATGCCAAAGTGCACAAATAAAAGAGGCCGCTGAGCCCAACCCGTGACCCAGCACCAGAGAGTGCACACGGACGAAAAGATGGTCTCCGAACCCAGCCGTGACCCTGCACCGATAAGTGCGCACGGACCAAAACATATGCAGAAAAGATTCCCTATGAGGGCACGGTCGTAAGAAAAAACATAGCGCAATTGCATTCCCCGGGTTGGCACGTGCTATACATTAGCACTGGGCTTTTTGTTCAAATTCCTTCCTTTTTTAAGGGCGATATCGAGAGAATGGCGTTTTGGGGCCTGAGTTGAAAAAAATAAATTCAAATTTTTATATTTCAAAAAATTCCAAAAATATATATGCGTGTATGTAAGGATGTAACCCACATAATGAAATACTTTGAGTTGCGACCTATACAAAAAATCATAATAAAATACTTTAAGTTGCGACCTGTACAAATTCTTGCAAATTCATAATGACCCGGGAGGATGAATAGTATCATATGTTAAACAACCTTCTATTTTTTTTTTTTTGCACAACCCTCATTTCAACGTATCTTGCCCTGAAAATTTACACACATGTGTGTTATTCTTTGTTTTTTTCCACAACTTTATGAAACATGAAAATTATGAATTTTGATAAAATTTGACTTTTGAATTTGGAGGCCTCATTGGAGCTCGGTCACCAAAAGGGATTTCCGCGATATAGATATCTTAAATGTATTTGATTCCCAAGCTTTTGCTCATGCCCCCCATAATAAGAAAAGGAAGGAAAAATAGGCTCCACTGGCTTATGGGCTTTTGCATGATCATGTCTGATTAACGTTTCCATGTCTAAGTAACATGCATGCATGGTTAGCAAAGGTCGGCGCCACATTCTATCTTGGTGATTAACTGCTCCCAGCTACTTCGTTGTGCTACCAAGTTAATTAATTCTGTTGATGGTGATATATGTAACCAGATCGAAGAGTAGAGACAGCTTGGAATCCAAATCGAAAAACCACATGTCATCAACATCTTACATTCATCAAGCGAGTCAAGTGTTACTGTCTACGGGTATATAGAGGTGGAGCAGACTAGTACGTGATGACTACGCGTATATAGAGGTGGAGCACACTGTACATGAGACATGCAAGGCTAGCTCTTTTCTCTTCTCATGCGTGAACAGGACTTGGGCTTGCATGTTAAGGTGTGCATACGTATTCAATCTTTCTTGCAAAATCAAACGCCCGTATGTCTTTATTGACACTCTGCTTCGTGGGAAAAAAATATATCTGAAGTATGCTCGACCTTCTCTGATGTATTGGAATCTGGCAGTTGAGATCTTCTGCTCATCACTTTTCCTTTTATAGAGATATAGTTTTTTTTTATAGATTGCTAATCAGTTTGATTCCCGAGCTTCTGCTCAAACCTGTAACAAGTGAAAAAATGGTTTTAGGCCTCTTCTGAACTTTGGCATGGGCAAGTCTTCTTTGATTTTCGATGTTTAACTTACACGCACGAAAAGTTGGCAGAGGACGCTTCATTCTATCACATGGCTCGGTTACTCCCACCTACTATAGTACTAGCAGGTTATAATTTCATTGGTGGTGATATCTGCATACACACACACACACACACATACACACTAGTTCGAGAAGTAGAGAGAACTTGGAATCTGCATCAAACAACCTTATGTCATAGATTCATAGATGGTTCTACTTAAGTTCATTAATCGAGTCGAGTGTTACTCGCTATGACTATATAGAGGTGGAGCACACTAGTATGTGACAGTAAAACGCAAGACTCTTCTCTCTTCTCATGCATGGAGTACTAGCTCATGCACATGTTGAATGTATATCTCTTTTCATGTTGATCGGTTTGGCTTGGGAGGCAGATGGAATTCAAGGTGTACGTGCGAAGTGTGTCACGCTCCAAAAATCAAAAGCCATTCTGTCTTTATTGACACCTTACTTCCTTCACTAGTAGAAAAAGGGCCTATAGTCCCGATTCATAAGGGCCTTTAGTCCCGGTTCGTGAATCGGGACTAAAGGGTCGGTACTAATACCCTCACCCTTTAGTCCCGGTTCTATCCAGAATCGGACAGATCAACCTTCACGTGGCCTGTCCGTGAGGCCGAGCGGGAGGCCTTTGGTGGGTTGGTGGCACCAGGACCAATAAACATCCACGTCGACATTTCTGTGGCTCTGTTTTTTGTTTTTTTTTTCAAAAGAGGGGGAGGTTTGGGGGGTTTTGGGGGGTTAATTTAGGTGTTTCATATATTGTGCTATAGCTAGCTAATTAATAGAGAAAAGTGTCATTTCTTTTGTCCGTGCTTGGTCGACGCTACGTACTATACATACGTATAGAGAGGACTAACTAGACATGCTAGCTAGCTAGTAATTGAGCAAACAGAAGATCGTCATGAACATATATATGCATACAGAGAGAAGTGATATCGACCACCTCTCCTTCTCCGAGAGATTGGTCGAACAACAAGTTCTCGTGATATCTATCCGACGCTACGGCTACATATATACAATAATTATCTTTTAAAATACGGACGCGTGGTCCACATGGTATTCCCGTCTTCAGCGATCACATAGTCAAGAAAGAATGCCGCCAATTCCTCTTGAATTGCTCGCATGCGATCTGGTGCTAGGAGTTCATCCGCTGCGAAACATCTAATTTTAAGAAAGGGTCAATATATATATATATATATATATATATATATATATATATATATATATATATAGATATATATGAATGAAACTCAACACAAATGATGGTAATAAAATAAAATTGTGAATATTTTTATTTACGCACTTCAAATTGTTTTTCGGAGTAGCCCCTCTCACAGGTCGTCTGGCGGATGGACTCGCAAACGTAGTATCCACAGAAATCATTCCCTTGTTCCTGCCACAACCACTTTACAAGAAACAGAGGTCAATCAAACTGATAATTATATATAGCAAGCACATGCTAAATGGTATTGATGAAACTAGCGCTTGAATCACTAGGAGATGCTTGCGTGGAATATGCTACTATGTAGTACTTACTTTCGGTGTCTAAATTGCAGCTTCTTGGTAGTCCCGGAGCTTTTTGGTGAATTTTCCCCAAGCCCTGCCATACAAAGAAAACAATTACTTGATATCAGAAATGAACAAAGTTGCTGATATGGTGGATAATGATCGATTTAACTTACTTCTCGAGCATTTCAGTCATTTCCGCATACTCCTTGGGATCTTTTCGTCTCGAGTCTAAGACAGTTACTACTCCTGCTCAAGCTTAATCTCTAGGAGAATATAGTGGAACCTGCATGCGCATGCATAACTCATCAATATTACATTTCTATAACCTGGACTAAATAAGGGAAACCGAATATGCCACAAGACAGTAACACTCACGTGTAGTTGTAAGGAAAGAGTATTGTATTTTTGTGTTCATTTATTTCCAACGATCGTAACAAGTTGGCCTCGGTTTCCTTGGCACGATATTTAACCTCATTTGCATCGATGAGATATGTGTTAATGAACCCAATATCACCCACTTGTTTTTTCTTCATTTCCATGATCTTCAATCTGCATAATATAGTGAGGATATTTATAAATACATGCAATGAAAGAGCTGAGTTATATAGAGATACTTAATGATGAAGTAGTACTACTTACAGACGATGGCAGGTGACTGTTGCTTTATCGATGGCCAATTGATTGAAAAACTGATAGAACTCCTCAAATGGAATAGGCAACAGTTCAATTCCAAGGAGGTCATGCTCCTTTTAACTCTCAAATACAAAGTATTCCTCCGTCGAGACTCTTTGCAGGTTTTCATGTACCAATCATGCAATCTTAGCATCATCGTTGTTAGAGAGCTTTCATCTTTGACGAGAGGCTTCCCGTACTCGTATCTTTGTATCTGCACCTTCAAGAAATCAAATTGTACATCGTCGGGCAAGTAATCTTGAGGATTGCCATAACGGGCACCATCCTCGGATCGGCGATGTCGCTAGCGAGCACCTTGAGCGGGGGCACGATTCGCCGGCTTGTTCGCCGAGCTGGGCAATTTGTTTCCAGCTCGTCGTTCTTTCATCCTTTGATCAGCAGCAGTACTTCCCGATCTCTCCGCCTCGGCAAATGCCTTTCCAATAATGCGCTCATAGTTGCCTTTGGCGGAGACTTGGGTGGTTTTGTCGGGGCAGCAATGCGCTTCGCTTTGACGGATCTACCTTCTCCTTCGGAGGTGGATGACTCTTTGCTTTCAACCCTTGAAACCAGTCATCCACTTCGGTCTCTGCGATCTTCGCGTTTTCCTCCTCGCTCCTCTCGTGCGGTAACTTCTCTGCAGAGTCTTGAAGAAGGACCGAATCAGATCTCCTCCCGCCTTTGGCAAGATCTTGCTAGACGCCGGAAGCGAGCAGGCGGATGTCTTCTTTCCTTGCTTACGAGGCGGAGGAGAAGGACTACGACAGCCACGGAGCAGCCGGGCGGCGGGTCTCTTCCGCCCTTGCCGGCGAGGCGGAGAAGGAGGAGGTTGGCTGCCCGGACGCGCGGTGCAGCGGAGAAGGAGACGGAGTGCCGCCACGCCGGAGAAAGAGCCGGCCGAGTGCCTGATCGTCACTCGCCGGAAGAGGAGGCGGTGGAGGAGGCGGAGTGCCCTGACTCGCGGAGGAGGAGGAGGAGGCGGTGGAGGAGGCGGAGTGCCTGACTCGCCCGGAGGAGGAGGAGGAGGCGGAGGCGTCCAGTTCGGAAGGTTGATGAGATCCTTCCGCCATAGGCATGGAGTCTTGAGCGAGAACCCAGCCGATACTCCCCTTCACCGGTAGGGTGGTCAAGCCGAGCTCCTCAAATCCCTCCGTTATTTCATCGACCATCACCTTAGCATATCCTTCCGAATCGGCGGCGGTGAAAAGTTGAGTCGGGTTTAGTGGGATAAACAGAGCCAACAACCGCCTTGACCTTTAAATTGCCCCATTGCGCCATAAGGTGGCAACTTTCAGCATCCGTGATAGCATCCACGGGATAGCTGGCGAGCCGTCAAGGCATCTTTGCTCTGGCTGAAGCAGCTCGGTGGAAGCCACGCTGCTTCTCCGCCGAGATGGCGGGGTAACCGGGGAAGCTTGGCGGTCGTTTGTTGTGATCGGCTGCTTCTCGTTCCTCTTCTCGTTCCTCTAGCCCCATTACCCTTTCGTGCGGCGCCGCATTAGGCTCTGCTCCGATTTCTTCCTCCTCTCATGGGTTTTGTAACCCCTGCGTCCGAAATCCAGCCTTCCACGAAAGGGAGCTGGCGTGCCTCGTGTCCGTCCGAGGTGCTCGGGATTCCCGAGGGCCATTGTGAGCTCGTCCTTCTCCCATGCAGAGCGAACTTCCCTTGCTGCGCTGCTTCGATATAATGCTTAAGCCTCTTGACTGGTATGTCCAATTGTTCGTCCATCCAAATGCACTTCCCGTTATAGGGTCCAAGGATCCGCCGCCCGAAGAACCAAGTCCGGCAATGGTCTCGCCAGTTCATTGTCTCGGGTTCGATCCCTTTATCAAGCGAGATCATTCTCAGCCTTGGACCACTTAGGCGGGCTATGAGGTAGCCACGACCCCGTGCGATGATGAAGCTTCTTCTTCGCAGCATTTCTCTTGTTTCTCGCTGACATCTTTTACTCTTTTCCGATGTCTTGTAGGCCACAAATGCGGGCGATCATCTCTGATCTTCTCATATTTGCCCGTGAATTCTGGTGTCTCATTTTTTCCGACATACGTATTGAGGTCTTTCTTCCAATTCCTGAATAGTTATGCCATCTTCTTAAGAGCAAAAGACTTGATTAATGGCTCTATTCTTGGCTTCTCCGGATCATCCTCTGGCGGTAGGGTAAAATTTGACTTCAGCTCGGTCAAAGATCATTTTTACGCATATCATTGACATAAGACACCTCGGGGTCTTCGTTCTTAGGCTTATACCATTGGTGGATGCTGATCGGGATCTTGTCCCTAACCAGAACCCCGCCTTTGAGCAACAAATGCCTTCTTTGTCCGGTAGGGTTCAATCGGTTGGCCGTCATGCGATTTGTATGATCTCAAACTTTTCATCCGAGCTCAACTTTTTCTTGGGCCTCGTCTCTTTACCGAAGTTGTGCTTGATCCGGAGGGCTAGAAAAAGAACAAAGGCGAGTTAATTAATATGTGTACATATATATATACCAAAACAAAGGCGAGAGCTAGTCGGCCAGACTTAACTAATATATATACCTGGCGGACTCGGTTTGGTGATCACCGGAGCCGTCCTCACGGTCTACTTCTTGCACCGGCATTGGGTCATCGAGCCATGTAAATCATAGCCAGCTGCTTCTTCACCCTCTCCTTCCGGACCATCGTTATCGACGTTGAGAAACATCATCGAGGAGACGGCATCACTTCCGTGTGCGATTATGTCCCTCAACAACGCTTCTTGTGCTTCGTCTCGGGGTGTCCATAGTTTCTAAAAATATTTACAACATGGCAATTATTATTCAAACATGACAGATATGGATATATTAGTGCCAACGTAGAACTAGCTAGCTAATCACAATAAGGAATCATATTAGTGGCCTCGACGCTGCTTCTCTAGGGTTTGGGGTGGC
Organism: Aegilops bicornis; assembly: GCA_021605145.1. Classification (NCBI taxonomy): domain Eukaryota; kingdom Viridiplantae; phylum Streptophyta; class Magnoliopsida; order Poales; family Poaceae; genus Aegilops; species Aegilops bicornis. The sequence goes on from CM038674.1 coordinate 105,305,272, forward strand.
CTCGACAACGCTTCAAGGGTTAGGGGTGGCCTCGAGAACGCTTCAAACTAGGAGGTGCGTAATATCGACCCCCACGTGTTGAAGCTATCGGGAGGGGTCGGCGTTGAACAGTACATCTATGTCCCACAAGTAGGGTAGAGGGTCGTGGATCGCCGAGCGGTTGAGGTCAAGGGTCGAAGATCGCCGAGGTCGGGAGGTTGCCTAGTGTCAAAGGATTCAACAAAACCATGTCTTCATCATTAGGCGAAAATGTGGTGCATGATGGTGCGAAGCTCTCCAAAGTTGTTTTGGAGCGGAGTCCCGAGATAGGATAATTAGCCTTTTGGTACAAAGTTCAGCAAAAGGCAAATTATCCTATCCGGGACTCCATTCAAACAACTTTGAGGACTTCATACCATCATGCCATGGTTACTTCCGGCTAATGATGAAGCGATAATTTCTTCAATACTTTGACACTATAGGAACCCTCGACCACGAAACCTTCGACCCTTGACCCCTTAATGACCCTCGACCCTCTACCCTAGTTCCCGACCCTAGACCCTCGGCGATCCTCGACACCCTCGTTATATCGACAACGCCCCCCTCGTGTCAAAGTTTCTTCTTTCTCCTCTATTCCTTTCTTTCTTCTTCGCCTCTTCATTTTCTTCATATCCCACGAGAAAGTAAAATAAGGAAAAGGAATAAAAGAGGAAGAAGGAAGAAGGAAGAAGAAAAAAAAAGAAGAAAATAGAAGAAAGGAATAGAAGAGAAGAGGAGAAGAAGAAAGGAATAGAAGAGAAGAAGAAAGGAATAGAAGAGAAGAAGAAAAAATAGAATTATTTCTATTTTTTCTTCTTCTCTTCTATTCCTTTCTTCTTCTCCTCTTCTTTTTCTTCTTTTTTCCTCTTCTTATTTATTTCTCCTCTTCTTCCTCTCCTCTTCTTCTCCTTTCTTCCTCTTCTTATTTTCCTTTTTATATGAACATACATTTTCTTTGCATATGCATATGAACATACATACATACATTTTTCTTTCATATGAACATACATACATACATTTTCTTTGCATATGACCATACATACATTTTTCTTTGCATATGACCATTCATACATTTTCTTTGCATATGCTTTGCATATAAAAATAAATACATATGAACATACATACATACATATAAACATAACATACATACACAAAAAATTCTAAAATCTGCCTAAAAATCTAAAAATCTACCTAAAAATTATCCATCCATCCATCCATCCATATAATGAACATATATAATGAACATATAAAAAGCATGCATACATCATCCATATTATGTTCATATAATGATCATATATACATGAACATAAATCTGCCTAAAAAATTATATGAAATTTTTTTTATGAAGAGGACGAGGGGCGGGGAGGAAAGGGGGTCGCCGAGCCGGACGAGCAGGGAGGAGGCGGCGTCGAGGCGGCGGCGGGCGGGCAGGCGCGAGGGCACGGGCGGCGGCCGTGGGGCGCAGGGCGCGCGTGCGTGCTCGTGGGCCCGAGGCACGGGCGGCGGTCGGCGTGGCGCAGGGCGCTGCCGTCGTGCTCGAGGACGGGCAGGGCACGGGCGGCGGCGGCGTGGGGCAGGGCGCGGTCGTGCGTGCTTTCGGGACGGGCAGGGCGGCGGCCGGCGTGGGCTCGCGGGCGAAACGCACGGGAGGCAGGGGATGGCGGCGGCGACGGGCGACGAGGAGCGCCTTGATTTGGGCAGCTGGCGGCGGGGCAACTGGCTAGGAGGCGAGGAGATGTGAAAATTTCACAAGTCTTGCTTATATAGAAGAGCATTGGTCCCGGTTCGTGGCACGACCGGGACTAATGCCCCTTAGTCGGTTGGTGCCACCAACGGGACCAAACAAATTTCAGCAGCCCAAAGGGCGGAAGCGGCGACCTTTGGTCGGTTGGTGGCACCAACCGGGACTAAAGGCATTAGTCTCGGTCGTGCCACGAACCGGGACTAAACCCACCTTTAGTCTCGGTTGGTGCCACCAACCGACCAAACTGTCTGCCCAGCGCCAAATGTTTAGTCCCACCTCGCTAGTTGAAGGGCGGCACTTTGGTTTATAAGCGCTGGTGTGCGTCCCTTCGAGCTCCTCTCAAATGCAGGCTTTGGGCCTAATCATGCTACTGCACGTGGGCCTATTGGGCCTCTGCGGGCCTGAATCCTGGCCCATGTAGGGTTTCTAGTCGTATTCGGGCCGTGGGGGCCTAGTAGGTGGTAGTTTTTTTGCTTTATATTTTATTTCTTTTTGCTTTTAGTTTTAGAAAAAATATAAACTTTCTATTAGTGCCATTAGTTTTAAAATTTGAAAACACTTTTTTGTTTTCTTTGTTGCTTTATTTATTTTATTTTGTTTCTACTTACAATAAAATACTTATTGTTGCTATTTTTATTTTTTCAAGTTTTTTGTTTTGTTTTCTGCATTATTTATTTTCTTTTGGTTTTTTGCTTTATTTTTTAATTCTTTTTTGCTTTTAGGTCAGCAAAATTATAAACTTTCTGTTAGTGCTTTTAGTTTTAGAAAAAATATAAACTTTCTGTTTGTGCCATTAGTTTTAAAATTCAAAAACACTTTTTTGTTTTCTTTGTTGCTTTATTTATTTTATTTTGTTTCTACTTACAACAAAATGCTTATTGTTGCTATTATTATTATTTTTTCAAGTTTTTTGTTTTGTTTCCTGCATTATTTATTTTCTTTTGGTTTTTGCTTTATTTTTAATTCTTTTTTGCTTTTAGGTCAGCAAAATTATAAACTTTCTGTTAGTGCCATTTGTTTTAGAACAATTATAAACTTTCTGTTTGTGCCATTAGTTTTATAAAATTTGAATTCTTTGAAATTTGTGTGAATCACAAGTTTGTGAGCTCAACAAAGGCGTAGAGGGACGGGCTTATAAACGGTGTGGCGCCCTTGGTTGGCGAGGTTCTCAAAGTTGGAATAGTATGTTCATGAACAAAAGCGGACAATGGTATCATACTCGTGTGTTACAAAGTTGGCATGGTATCATCATAATAGTTGCGGAGAAAGTCTTCACTTTTTCTTCGCTTGTGTCGTTTGCTTATTGCGCCGTAACCATGGATAATCTTCATCATTTATCGGGATGCTTGGGTCAGCCTTGACTTTGAAGGGGAATTTCATGAAACTTTTCATACTCTTGAGACATGTCTGTCTTGCCCTCCACTCCCGGGATGTCCCTTTTTCCCGAAAAGAACTATGTGGCGCTTTGGCTCATTGTATGATGTATTCGCTTCCTTATCTTTTCTTTTCCTCGGTGCCGTAGACATGTCCTTCACATAGATAATCTGTGCCACATCATTGGCTAGGACGAGCGGTTCGTCGGTGTATCCAAGATTTTTCAGATCCACTGTTGTCATTCCGTCTTGTGGGTCTACACTGTACCCGCCTCTGACAGATTGACCCACTTGCACTTAAACAAAGGGACCTTAAAATCTACTCCGTAGTCAAGTTCCCATATGTCTACTATGTAACCATAATATGTGTCATTTCCCTTGTCGGTTGCTGCATCAAAGCGGACACCGCTGTTTTGGTTGGTGCTCTTTTCATCTTGGTCAATCGTGTAAAATGTATTCCCATTTATCTCGTATCCTTTCCAAATCATTACAGTCGAAGATGGTCCCCTGGACAACAAGTACAACTCATCACAAACAGTCTGTCACCTCTGAGACGTGTTTCCAACCAACTGCTGAAAGTCCTGATGTGTTCACATGTAATCCGATTAAATCGCCTTTGCTCCGGGTGTTTGGAGCGCAGACTGTTCTTGTGTTCATCGACATACGGGTCACCAAGGTAGAGTTACGTAGAAGCTGTGTAGTGTGCTTGAGACCAAGAATATCCGTCCTGCATATTATTGAGTCTCTTCCAAGCGTGCCTTTTCGGTCAGTCTCCCCTCATACCGCGATTTAGGGAGACCTATCTTATTAAGGCCAGGAATGAAGTCAACACAAAACCCGATGACATCCTCTGTTTGATGGCCCATGGAGATGCTTCCTTCGGCCTAGCACGATTCTGAACATATTTCTTTAGGACTCCATGAACCTCTCAAAGGGGTACATATTGTGTAGAAATCTGGGCCCCAGAATGACAATCTCGTCGACTAGATGAACTAGGGCGTGCGTCATGATATTGAAGAAGGATGGTGGGAACACCAGCTCGAAGCCCGACAAGACATTGCGCCACATCACTCCTTAAGCGTTGCTATGATTTCTGGATCGATCACCTTACGAGATATTGCATTGAGGAATGCACATAGCTTCACAATGGCTAATCGGACGTTTTTGGTAGAAGCCCTCTCAATGCAACCGGAAGCGATTGCGTCATAATCACGTGGCGATCATGAGACTTTAGGTTACGTAACTTTTTCTCGACATATTTATTATTCCCTTTATATTCGACGAGAAGCGGTCGGGACCTTCATCTTGAGCAGGCATTGAAAGAATATTTCTTTCTCTTCTTTAAAAGAGCGTAGGTGGCGGGACCTTCATATCGCTTTAGGCATGCCCTCTTTTTTTCGCAAGCGTTGCAGGTCCTCTCGTGCCTCGGTGTATCTTTTGTCTTCCCATACACGCCCAAGAAGCCTAGCAGGTTCACGCAAAGGTTCTTCGTCACGTGCATCACGTCGATCGAAGAGCGGACCTCTAGGTCTTTCGATGAGGGTAGGTCCCAAAATATAGATTTCTTCTTCCACATGGGTGCGTGATTCTCGGCGTCATTCGGAACAGCTAGTCCGCGGGACCCTTTCCAAAGATTACGTGTAAATCATTGACCATAGCAAATGCGTGATCACCGATGCGCATGGCGGGCTTCTTCCGTGATCTGCCTCGCCTTTGAAATGCTTGCCTTTCTTTCGACATTGATGGTTGGTCGGAAGAAATCGGCGATAACCCAGTACACATTCTTCCTGCAGCTTCCCGGTATATACTATCGGTGTCAAGTAAGCGGTGCGTGCATGCGTGGTATCCCTTGTTTATGCATCACGAAAGGTTATCGAGAGCGGGCCAATCGTTGATTGTCACGAACAGCAACGCCTTCGTGTCAAATTCCTCCTTTTGTGCTCATCCCACGTCGTACACCGTTTCCATTCCACAGCTGTAAAGTTCCTCAACTAATGGCCTTAGGTACACATCAATGTCGTTGCCGGGTTGCTTAGGGCCTTGGATGAGAACTGGCATCATTATGAACTTCCGCTTCATGCACATCCAAGGAGGAAGGTTATACATACATAGAGTCACGGGCGGTGCTGTGATTGCTGCTCTGCTCCCGAAAGGATTAATGCCATCCGCGCTTAAAGCAAACCATACGTTCCTTGGGTCCTTTGCAAACTCATCCCGATTACTTTCTCTCGATTTTTCTCCACTGCGACCCGTCGTGGTGCTCTCAACTTCCGTCTTTCTTAAGGTCCTCACTGTGCCATCGCATCAACTTGGCATGCTCTCCGTTTTACGAGCAGACGTTTCAACCGTGGTATTATAGGAGCATACCACATCACCTTCGCGAGAACCCTCTTCCGGAGGCTCGCCGTCAACATCACCGAGGTCATCTAAATGCGATCTTATACCGCAATGCACCGCATACCGGGCATGCGTTCAGATCCTTGTAGGCACCACGGTAGAGGATGCAGTCATTAGGGCATGCATGTATCTTCTCCACCTCCAATCCTAGAGGGCATACCACCTTCTTTGCTGCGTATGTATGTCGGGCAATTCGTTATCCTTTGGAAGCTTCTTCTTCATTATTTTGATAGCTTCTCAAATCCTTTATCGAGCACAGCATTCTCTGCCTTCCACTGCAGCAATTCGAGTACGATCCGAGCTTTGTGTTGCCATCTTCGCAATTGGGGTACAACCCTTTTTGTGATCCTCTAACATGCGATCGAACTTCAGCTTCTCCTTTTGACTTTCGCATTGTGTCCTTGCATCGACAATGACCGGCGGAGATCATCATCATGGGGCACATCGTCTGGTTCATCTTGATCTTCAGCAGCTTACCCGTTGCGGCACCATCGTGCACATCATCTAGTGCAACTTGATGTTCAAGAGCATCACCGTATTCAGGGGGCACATAGTTGTCATCGTACTCTTCTTCCTCGCCGTCTTCCATCATAACCCCTATTTCTCCGTGCCTCGTCCAAACATTATAGTGTGGCATGAAACCCTTGTAAAGCAGGTGGGTGTGAAGGATTTTCCGGTCGAGTAAGACTTCGTATTCCCACATATAGGGCATGGACAACACATAAAACCATTCTGCTTGTTTGCCTTAGCCACTTGAGAAAAGCATGCACGCCCTTAATGTACTCGGAGGTGTGTCGTGCACCGTACATCCATTGCCGATTCATCTGCGTGCATTATATATAATTAAGTGTGTCAAAATCATTACAGAACATCATGAATAGATAATTAAATGACCAAATTAATAGAAGTTCATCATCACATAAAACCAAAGTACATACATAGTTCTCATCTAACAACATAAAGCTCTGCAGAGCATCTAAATTAATTAAACCATACATTGAAACTATGTAAAACATTTCAATGTGAAAACAAATACGATCATAATCGCAACCAAGGTAACAACTGATCCAACGGCATAATGATACCAAGCCTCGGTATGAATGGCATATTTTCTAATCTTTCTCATCTTCAAGCGCATTGCATCCATCTTGATCTTGTGATCATCGACGACATCCGCAACATGCAACTCCAATATCATCTTCTCCTCCTCAAGTTTTTTTTTCCTTCAAGAAATTGTTTTCTTTTTCAACTAAATTTAACCTCTCGACAATAGGGTCGGTTGGAATTTCCGGTTCAACAACCTCCTAGATAAATAAAATCTATGTCACGTTGGTCGGCTTAATTTTCATAAACAATAAATGAACCAATAGTTATGAAAAGATAATATATACCACATCCGAATCATAGACGGGGCCGAGGGCGGGGCGGATACCAAAACCATCGCACTATATAAGATGCAATAATAAAAGTAAGAAAATAATACAAGTAAGAATATTTTTCCTTTCGTAAAGAAGATAAGAACAAGAGGCTCACCACGGTGGTCTTTGGCGATGAGATCGCCATGGTGATCGGACGACGGTGAAGACGGGGCCAGGCGTGACGGACCGCTAAACCTAGACAAATATTGAGGAAAATGGAGGTTAGAGGTCGAGCTTGGAGAGGAGAAAGCTTAAGTAGTGTGGCTCGGGCATTCCATCGAATACCTTGTGTGCATAGGAGGTGAGCTAGAGCACCACCAAGCCCCTCCCCTCGGCCCGGAAAAAAGCAGGCGGTGTGCTCTGCTCTTGTGAGGGGCTATATATATGCAGCACCATTAGCCCGGTTGGTGGCATGAGCGGGACTAAAGGGAAGCCTTTGGTCCGGTTCATGCCACCAACCAGACCAATAGTGGTGGGCAGAGGCAGGACCATTGGTCCCGGTTCATCCTACCAACCGGGACCAAAAGGTCCGAACGAACCGAGACCAATGGCCCACGTGGCCCGGCCCGGCCCCTGGGCTCACGAACCGGGATAAATGCTACGCATTAGTCCGGTTTTGGATTGAACCGGGACTAATGGGCAAAACAGGCCTCAACGATAGCCTCTTTTTCTACTAGTGCCTGCAAGAGGAACTCAAGTATGCTTAACCTTTCTTCATGTTCCATATGAGCATTTGCATGTCGATTGGTCCACATGAAACATGTTTAACAACAAAATGAAGCTGCGGTAATGGAGATTCCCACATGGATACGCCATGAGCTTGCATCACAAGATACTCCCTCCGTTTCTTTTTACTTAGATATAAGACTTGGTCAAAGTTAAACTGTACAAAATTTGACCAAATTTATATAAAAAAACATGAACATCTACAATACGAAAATTATATAGTATGAACATACCTTTCATGGTGCATCTGATAATATTGATTTCATATTGGGAATGTTTATATTTTTAATATAAAGTTAGTCAAACTCTACAAAGCTTGACTTTGACCAAACCTTATATACGGACTAAAAAGAAAGCGGAGAATACATTAATTGTCAGCGATGTAGATGTCTGAATTCCAAACTCAAAAAGCGAAATAGCATTATATTGCTTAAAGGTGTCATGAATATTGAAACATTTCAAAGTGAAACTAAAGATGCCCGTAATGGGAGTATCATAGCTATTATCATGTGTGTCAACTAAGCAATTTTAATGAAGTGGCATAGAACTAAATAAAAGAAAGAGAGGGTTGAGTATCACAATAAATATTGTACTACTATATGTCATGCATGGCAATAAATATCTAAGATACTAATCTATGATACTCTGCATTATAGAGGTATAATCATACACTAGTATCATATGCATGATACTAACTTATGATACTACCCACTATGGGTAGCCTAATCCATATAGTCGGTCATGTGAATATATGACATCTACTCCATAGATTACCGGCTGATTTGTTGTCGTTAATCCTTGCGTTATGTCTATTATTATCAAATTGCCAAAGTGCTCTGATGTTTTCTATAATAAAAAAGAGATACAAATAATGTTGAATTTGAAACTAATGCCTACTAAGTGATGTATTTCTGCTTCAAACTTGAATGGGTGACATGCTTTCCGAAGTGATATGCGGAAAATCACTACTCGTACTAATTTAGATATATTAAAACTGAGCACCCTCCCAGCCCTCTCAGTCCATCAGGATTTTTCTCACGCCCCTAGCAATGTCAATCGTTCGATCTCATTGTTCACTCGTTTCTGGCCGTCTGATCTAATTAAGTTACAAACTGGGCTACCTGTCCGTGAGGGCCGCTACTCCGGTAGAAAAATCGGAGTTCTGGGGTTAACTGGGCTGTCGACCGCACCAAGCCCATGTAATGACCTTCCTCGACCCCTTCGCCCTTCCACCGCAAGGTCTCCCTCGCAGCGCCCCTCCGGCTCCGCTCCCTCCCGACTTCTTCTTGGGCTCGACTCCTGACACCGCCGCGGCGAAAGCAACTTGGAGCGAAGGTGCCCCTACCCGTCGAGTGGGGTGCCCTCCCAGAGGAACACACGTAGTGGTGGGCGACGACGGCGGCAGCGGCAGCGGCAACTGCTCTCTCTCCGTGGCGTTGTGCACCATGGCGATGACGACTACGATGTTCCAGATCAACCAGGTAAGAGCTATCCATCTACCCTTTATCCGGTTTAGAAATAACATCCAACGGCCAGGGGGGCGAGCGGTTGCTCATCTATGGCATGCAGGACGAGGCGGCATGCTTGGGCAGATGACGCGGCAGGTAGATTGGAAGCGGGAAGCTGATCCATCAACGAAATTAGAATCCTGGTGCTTCTTTCCTCAGATTTATACATTACTGTCTTTGTTACCTACAACTGCTTCTCCTCACACTCTCCCGTTCCCCTTCTGAACTAGGCAGCAGAACGACAACTATAGTTGTTGGCTAGGTTACCCCTTTATCTTCAGTTTTCCTGCACAATTTCCTTGCAATCCCCTCTTTTCATCCAATGACTCCATTGTAATAATCTGTTTCCAATCTGAATTTTGTGCAGAGAGTGTCCATCCTGGTTCTGGTCAATCCCTGAGCTGTGTTTTGATTTTCGGTTTCAGCTTTTTCCGCCCTAGGCGAGATGGCGAATTTCGCCATTTTCAAAAATTACGGCGGAAATTTGACCAAATTTTGACTGCAATTTGACTTAAATTTAACCAAAATTTACCAAATTTGAGCAATTTCGCCTAAATACACTTTTTCGCCCCAGGCCGAGATGACGAAATTGACTTTCGGCCGAAAATCAAAACACAGTCCCTGAGGTTCATTCTCATAAATTAGCTTGTATTCTCCCTAATGATGCTTGGGTGGTTTATTTTTTAATGATGTGTGATCAAGTTACCATCACTAATGTTGACTAGACATAGCAATTTTCTACTACTCATGTACATTGTCCGGTGTTGATTTTTGACCTTTAAGAAAAAATAATGCATGAATAACTCCACAAATCAAGGTGCTAAATAATCTGTTCGTCAGTCCGAGATGCTAGAGATTAGGGTAATAAATTAGGATTTGCCATACCCGTAGTGTTCAATGATCAGGGTTGATGCTATTAAGTTCATAGTGTACAATGGTCTATCATTTAACCGAATTCTGAATGCTCCAATTTCCACGGATGTTCACTTGATTTCCATGGATGTTATGTCGATCTGTTATACAAGTCATGCATACACTCTGTATTTTTCATTTTACAATTTCAGAAATTATTCAGATCACCTTGATGTTTGAATTATTATTTGAGCAAAAGAAAGTATATGTAGGGAATAGATTGTATGTAGTGTGCAGCGATAAAAAATTACTCTCCCTATAGGGTGTCGGAACATTTTTTTACTGAACATATCATCTTTATCTTTAGCAGTACGGAAACTCCCCTCAACGAAGATGCTTTCAATGGCCTTCTGTAATTGTCTCATTAAAGGACAGCCAGTGTTGGATGATGAGAGGACAACCAAGGTGAAGATACAACGCCTACAGTGCATCCTCCAAGTGAGCTACAATCAGACGTGGTACCACAGCTCCTCTTCTCCTTAACCGTCCTGATATAATTATTGCATATTAATTTGATCCATGGGATGAGTCTTTTTGGTTGCATAAAAAAAGCTGAATCTGTAGGACTACACGCATGCATGGTGGCTGTAGGAAGAGGAAAGATGTGATATTTCATATCTTAAATAGCCTCAATGAGTAGGTAGAGGAGGTGGGTTGTCCAGTACAACTAGAAATTATTTTACAATGATGTTATATCTGCAAATTTCCCTGGACTTGGAATTATATTATATACATATAATGTTCCATTTTTCAGAAAGCAAGTAACACTACAAAAGAAGGAGAATTATACTAAAAAGCTATATATAATAGATAGAACATGCATCTTAGCGGATACATGATAAAAGTAGAGGTCTTATAATCATCATCCTGTGAATGCTTAGCAGATTTAATGGTACATATAAATCAACAACTACACCCGAAATTCAATGTGTTTGGGTTATTTCAATACAAAAGAAGCTACCGAGAAAATGATAAAAATCTGTGATTCAATTTATGTGCAGATGCACTGAGGGAAATATACAATTCTGGTATGTATCTAACCTCTGCTAAACTGCATATCTATTGTTTGTGCTAAGCTATGAACTTTGGTATTGTTCTAAGATGTCGAGACATATATGTGGAACTGTTTTCACTTTTCATTGCTGAAATAGTTTTTCCTGTTACCAACTAATAATGCAAGATGTCTGTATCCTTCTCAAATTTCTGATATCACACCTCTTTTCACCAATACATGACGTTTTAGAATGACCATACAAGTCTCTAAAACGTCTTATACTAATGAACAGAAGGAGTATTTTGTAGATTCTAGGCTTGCCTCCAAAGTTTTTGGAAGAAGAGCTAACCATTCATTTATATGTTTGAGAGAATAATGGCAATATACCCAATTTGGTAAGCACATAGTTATAGTAATGCACAGTGCTTCAAGTCACTTGATTTACAAATGAAATAACAATGCTCAGGGACTGTTGCCTCACAAACCATATTGGCCCTGATCACTTGAACAATTTCAAATTGCCGTGGTGCTTCCAGCCACTTGGACGAGTGAAGTTTGTCTGGTGATAATAATTGTATTATTGTTTTATTTGTTTTGTTGGTTGAATATGGAGGGGAGCTGCATGGGTTCCAAAAAATTGAATACTGCTGCCTTTCTGTGCATTTGACCCTGTTAACTTCCAAGGTTTTTTCCTGGATTTAATAGTATTCTCTCTTTGAACAAGCATTTTTTGCTCGAGATTTTTTAGGTGGCGGAGCCGCCTAATCTTAGTGGTTCCCTGATGTTGTTCTTTTATGTAGCCCCTAATAGGCTTATCCTATGGTTTAGTAAATTAGTAGAATTGGCATGAATTCATGTTGGTTGTACATGCTTATCGAGTACCCCATATGCATGTTTTATGACTACCAGGTTTTTGTTTTCAACCCTCTCCAACTAAATATATTCTATACCCATTTTTTAATAGCACGGTGATAGCCCTGGCAGATAATGAAACTCAAAAACTGCACAAAAGGTATTTGTTAATCCAGAAAGACCGTTTTCTAGATGTTTGACGTTGTTCTTAAAGTGTTTAATGCCTCTAATTTTCTTGGTGTTGCCGCATCTCCTATCCCGTTGTATTTAACCTATAGGTTCCATTCGTCCAATTTTCTTGATGTTAGCTGCGTCAGATGATATTATTTTTCTTTTACATCTATCATTTTAATTAGTCTTTCTTCTGTTTTATAGTTACTTTTACATGAAAATGCAAAGCTTGCAGTCCTTCCTTTTAAGAATTCATTCTGTTTCTATTTCTGCAGCGCGGTCAATGGAATTCGGGTGGAGCGATGGTTATAACAAATAAGCAATACCTTGACCGTATCCGTGGAGATGAGCTTTCTGTAGGATGTGCTCCTTGGGAAGGTAACACTTGTTTAACTGAACATAAAATGACAGACTGTTGGAAGGAGGCACAGCCTTTAGTCTACTGCGAAGAAATTCAGTAACTGGAGCAGAAGTCGTCCAAAGTTATACCTGGACTGCAGCCGGTGATATGAACTTCATATGGCTGCCTTGCTGCTACGAGTTGCCAATTAGGATAGTCAATAGCGGTGTGTTTACAGTGTTGTGGGCAAAAATAATTGCCAGCCATTTTACTATAGCTGATATAGTTGTCCCTACAATAATGAGTACCCACACTTTATTTACCTTGCTTGCCTCCTCCCCTTTGTGTGGTCGAGAACCCTTGTTGTTCTTATGAAAAAAAATCAAACTGTTACCAGCCTTCTTACCATCTAACATATCCCAAATAATAATACTGATCAACTTAGATGTTTTCTTCCATCAATTGCTAACATTCTCATGTCGACAGTGAATCAGTGATGAAGCCCTCCTCTTGTGGTGTTGTGAAGTGACGACATAAAGCAAGTCCCTCTCCCTCTCAATTCCTCTCCTCTCGCGGGGTGAATATTTGTGTTCTGCCACCATGGTATTGTCTGTACGTCCCCTTGCCTGAAGAGATCTTTTTACATAGTTAGTCACCTCAAGATTTAGTGTTGATTCCAGACAGATTGATTTGCTGCATACTTAATCACCATGCTGTAGATGAATTATTATTTGTTTTTGTCATATATGTAGTTCATCTTGTCCAACGCTCTGGACTAATTACTAATTTGTGTGCCAGGCCACCGCCGTGGTGCCCATGTCTCTTCTCCAGTCAATCACATCGTGCTATGATGCACACATCCTCAAGTCTGGGAAGCAACCCTGGTAAGCCAATTATTAGAAGCGCATTTTTTTAGTCCCATCACATGCACAATCTCATCAATGGTTAATTTTCCATTATCATGTTTAAGAGTTTCTTGGTCGGCTCTGATAATTAGGATCTCATGGATGCCACCAATGCACACAATAAATAAACATATTTGATGATGCCTTCTTGAACAGATCAGCCTCCCCCCTCGCAAAAGAAAAAACGATCAGCCTCCCTAGATGAAATCAATAAACTGGTCACACCAATCTATCTACTACTTAGCCCTCGAAACCAGCATGACTACTAGCCAACTACACTAAATCATAGAGCTCTAAAATCTATTGTAACTATCTCACATGGTATTGTACTAAAAAAACAAAAAAAAATCAATTTTTCACTAAACTACTACTCAAATCATCCTATTGTTGCGAAGTTGTGAGGTATATATTGTATGTAGTATCTGTCGAACCCGAGAGTATGTACGTGTAGTATGTAGTATATAATAATGATTAGGTAGTATATATACTAATTTTTAGGTAGTATGTATCATTTTTTGAGTATGCTCTTTTTTATGTACAAATATGTACGTATTTCACAAATATAAAAAACTATGGGCTCATATGCAATTTTTCATGTAACTTGCTTTGAAATATCTTAGATATATTATATGAACATATTTAAAATAATAAAATAGTATATATAGTACCACATGGTAGTATATGAGACATGTGGGGTAACTACCACGGGTGGTAGGATGGATTTTCCCTATATATATATATATATATATATATATATATATATATATATATATATATATATATGATAGCTTACGATTGTTTGAAAAACTAAGACCATGGTCTAACCTAAATGTGAGATTTCATTTTGAATTAGTTGGTAGGCTTAATTCTTTTGTTCTGCTTCAGCTCACTCTTACATAATGCCAATTCGTGCCAATTGGACGCAGTCGCTGAGCCCTAAATTGGGTAGCCTAATCCATATAGTCGGTCATGTGAATATATGACATCTACTCCATAGATTACCGGCTGATTTGTTGTCGTTAATCCTTGCGTTATGTCTATTATTATCAAATTGCCAAAGTGCTCTGATGTTTTCTATAATAAAAAAGAGATACAAATAATGTTGAATTTGAAACTAATGCCTACTAAGTGATGTATTTCTGCTTCAAACTTGAATGGGTGACATGCTTTCCGAAGTGATATGCGGAAAATCACTACTCGTACTAATCACCTTTTTAAAGAAAGGGGGATTACCCCGGCCTATGGAAGTCGTACTTATCACGTGAAATGCAAGATCAGATAACCCATCAACAGTTTAGCGATACTCACGTTCGCATGGACCACCACATGCCTCACTCATGTCTTGGATAAAAATAGATGTTCGGAAACACTTGTCAAAAAAATTGATAAAAATAGATGTATCTAGAACTAAATTACGTCTAGATACATTCATTTCTAATGGCAAGTATTTTTAAGCGGAGAGAGTAGTATATAGTGTTGAATATATGGTTTGTGCATGTATATTGTATAGCCCGACTCACCTCCTAGTCTTTGTATAGTTGAGGTTGTGACCCACCTTGTACTCCATATATACGTGCGCTATGCATCGATCAATACATCGTGAAGCATTGCCAAAACATTCGTTTCTAACATGGTATCATACCTACGATCCTAACCTTAACCCTTGTCGCCGCCGCCGCTACGATCCCATCGCCGCCGCCGCCACCACGCGCCGTCGCGTCCCTACGCCCGCTGCGCCACGCCCGTGTGCCCGCGCCAGCGCTTCCGCCCGCACACTGCAGCGCTGCCCCAAGCCGCGCCGCCACCCCCCTTGCCGCGCCGTCTCACCACGCGCCGCCGCACCCTCCTCTCCAACATGGCCTCCCCCGGTTCCATCAGTGCCACCCGCAGCCGCCACACTAACCCGTTCGAAGGCCCCGATCCCGTCGTCATCCGTGATCTCAACATCCTCGCTCGGGTTCCCGTCGTCCTCAATCACCTCACCTCCACCTACTATGCCTGGAAGACATACTTCTCCCTTGTGTTCTGTGAGTACAATCTCCGGGATCACATCGATGGCTTTGTGGACTCCCGCTTCATGGAGGACGATGAGGAGTGGGCGTCCATCGATTGCACTCTCATCCGTTGGTTCTACACCACCATCTCGGGACCTCTTCCACACGGCGGTCTCCGCCCGGACGATGACGCTCACGCCGTTTGGACTAAGCTCAACGGCCTCTTCACCGACAACGCGCTCCAACGCAAGGTTTTCTTGCACGGCGAGTTTTTTGGGTGCCAGCAGCTCGACTCGTCCGTTGACGATTATTGCATGCGCCTCAAGAAGCTTGTTGACGAGCTCCGTGACCTCGGCGAGAAGGTCTCCGATGAGCTTCTTCTCAGCACCCTCATCGCCGCCTGAACAAAGACTTGAGAATGCCGCATCCACCATCCCTCTCATCACCAACCCGACCTTCCCCAAGATCGTCAGCGTACAGACCGCCGGAGGAGGCGGAGGATGTGAATGTCGCGCACCCGGTCCACCCACACGGCCCTCACCGCCGGTACCCGCGGCAGTGCGCCGCCCACCGCCCCGGTTCCCTCACCGCGGCCTGCCCCGGGCCCCTTCCAAGCGCCAGAGCACCTCCGGCCGCCTCACGAAAGCAGAAGGCCAGCGGCGTCATGAGGTGGCAGCAGAAGAAGAGCCGGCTGCCCACGGTGCCGCGCCACCGCAGCAGAACTCACGGGCGCCTTGGTAGGACGGCCAGAAACCTTGGATGGGGGTCGTTCACGCGTACTCCATGCCTATACCGCGCGCCCCCGTCCCCGGCTTCTTTGGGCCGCCCGGCATCCCATCAGGCTCTGTACACGGCTCCTCAGTCGTCTCCGCCGCCGCCGCTCTGGCCCCTCTGCGGCCTATGGGCTGCCTTCACGATGGGTTCGTGGCGACGCCGCCACAGCCGCTGCCGTTGGCCCCGACCCTCCCGCCGACACCTTGGGACCCCGCGCTGCTAGCGGCCCTCCACACCGCCCCCACGCCACAGCAGTACACTGGCGGTGGCGATTGGTATATGGACACCGGAGCCACGGCTCACTTGGCCGCCAACCCCGGTAACCTTCTTACCGCTCACCCCGTTCACACCGCTACTCGCATTACCGTGGGCGACGGTTCCTCCATGCCTATTACTCATGTCAGCCATGCTGCTTTTCCTTCTAACTCCATGCCATTATATCTTTCTAACGTACTTGTCTCACCTGACATCATTAAAAAACTTGTTTCCGTTCGTTCTCTTACACGTGAAAATCCTGTCACCGTTGAATTTGACATGTTTGGCTTTTCTATTAAGGATGCCCGTACCCGGATGGTGCTCCACCGATGTGGCAGCCCGGCGAGCTCTACTCGGTCCACTCATCCACCTCCTCTGTCGCTGCACCCATGGCGCTTTCCGCGGAGTGGACCTTTGGCATGCTCGTCTCGGTCATCCCAACACCGTCACCCTTCGTCATATTCTTCGGAGTTTTTCATTCACGTGTAATAAGATTGACGATCACACTTGTCATGCTTGTCGTCTCGGCAAACATGTTCGTCTTCCCTTTAGCACTTCCTCGCATGTTGCATCATACCCGTTTGAGTTAATTCATAGTGATGTTTGGACCTCTCCTATTGCAAGTAACACGGGCTATCTTTATTATGTTGTTATACTTGATGATTTTTCGCACTATGTGTGGACCTTCCTGTTTCGGCGAAAGATGGATACTGTTGCCACACTCACCGCATTCTACTCCTATGTCTCCACGCAGTTTGGTCGACCCATTCATGCGTTGCAAACAGATAATGGGAAGGAGTCTGATAATCTTGCGATCCGCAACCTTCTCGCCACACACAGCACGATTTATCGTCTCACTTGCCCGTACACTTTGCAACAAAATGGCCGCGCTGAGCGCGTGCTTCACACTCTTAATGACTGCGTCCGCACCCTCCTCTTTCACGCCAACGTGCCACCATGTTTTTGGCCCGACGCGCTTGCCACCGCATCACTACTCCTCAACATCCGTCCATGTCGCACTCACGGGAATTTTGCACCTCATCACCTTTTGTTCGGCACGCCACCTTCCTACGCCGAGCTACGCATCTTCGGTTGCCTGTGCTACCACAACATCGCTTCCACTACTCCTCATAAGCTCGCACCACGGTCCGTGGCATGTATTTTTCTTGGCTATCCCCCCAACACCAAAGGCTACCGCTGCTATGATCCTATCTAACATCGGGTGATCACTTCCCGACACGTTTACTTTGATGAGATGGTTTTTCCATTTCAGCAGGTACCTTCGGATGTTGCGGCTTTGCCCGCTCCCGGTGACGGCCACTCGCGAGCTTCTCTTGGGCCGCCTCCCGGCTTTGAGGGTGCCCCTCGCGCCACGGGTCGAGTTCCTCCCAAGTTGGCTGCCTTAGGGGCTGCACCCCTCCCGGCGCCAGCGCCGCCGTCAGCCTCCACGGCTGTCGCGGGCCTCCTCAGCGCCCCAGCGCCCTCGCTGCCTGCCTCGTTAGGCGGCCTCGCCCTTGACCACCCGCGGTGGCTTCGCCCGCGGCCTCGCCCGCGACATCGACGGTGGCGGGCTCTTCTTCATCTTCTCTCGTCGCCAACCCGGCCTCGCTGCCCTGCCCGATGACTCGCTCTCGGGCTGGCACCTTCTGCCCGAGTACGCAGTACACCAGCGATGAGTATCTTCTCGCTACTTCTGTCTCCGAGCCGTCCCCTCTCCCATTGTCGGTGTCAAAACCGGCGGATCTCGGGTGGGGGGTCCTGAACTGTGCATCTAAGGCGGATGGTAACAGGAGGCGGGGGACACGATGTTTACCCAGGTTCGGGCCCTCTCGATGGAGGTAATACCCTACTTCCTGCTTGATTGATCTTGATGATATGAGTATTACAAGAGTTGATCTACCACGAGATCATAGAGGCTAAACCCTAGAAGCTAGCCTATGGTATGATTGTTGTTGTCCTATGGACTAAACCCTCCGGTTTATATAGACACCGGGGGCTAGGGTTACACAGAGTCGGTTACAAGGGAGGAGATCTACATATCCGTATTGCCCAGCTTCCCTTCCATGCCAAGGAGAGTCCCATGCGGACACGGGGACGAAGTCTTCAATCTTGTATCTTCATAGTCCAACAGTCCGGCTAAAGGATATAGTCCGGCTGTCCGAGGACCCCTAATCCAGACTCCCTCGGTAGCCCCTGAACCCAGGCTTCAATGACGATGAGTTCGGTAGCAGATTTTCTTCGGCATTACAAGGCGGGTTCCTCCTCCGAATATTCCGTAGAAGATTCTGAACACAAGGATAGTGTCCGGCTCTGCAAAACAAATTCCACATACCACCATAGAGAAAATAATATTTCCACAAATCTAATCTGCTGACAACTTTTCATAACGTGGCATCACACCACGGCCTCGATCATTATTCGAACCGTTTATCCCAGCCTGCCACTGCATGTTCCGCGAGGCGGTTTTATTGGCACGTCTTGTCGAGCAGCGATTGTGTCCCCCTATCACGGGATTCTCATCAATACGGGTATGGGTAACCCAATCGTGCCTGTTGGTATGACTCCTCAATTTTAGGCAAGTCCCAAATGGCCACGCGGAGGACGCTTGATATTCACCCTCTTTATAAAGGGGCCAAGGCCTATCCCTTTCTTCTCGCGCTCAATCAAATCCTTCCGCCACCTCGAGTTCCAACACCCAAGGCTCAGGCTAGGCGTTTCAGACCTTCAATCATGTCTGGATCCAACCTTCAAGGTCGGTGGATGCCCTCCTCCGTCACAGAGGAGGACATCAAGAAGCTAAGAGAGGCCAGTGTCGACCGCCAAAATTTCGCGACAGCTGCCTGCTCGAGGGCAGGTCATCCCCACTCCTGAGCCTAACGAGAGTGTCGTATTTGTCTCCCACTTCCTCCGAGGGCTAGGCTTTAGTCTAGATCCCTTTGTTAGAGGGCTCATGTTCTATTACGGGCTCGATTTCCATGATCTGGCTCCAGACTCCATCCTTCACATCTCGTCGTTCATCGTCGTGTGTGAGGCCTTCCTCCACGTCACCACACACTTCGGCTTGTGGCTCAAGACCTTTAATGTGAAGCCGAATATGATTAATGGGCGACACGCAGAATGCGGAGGTGCCATAATAAGCAAAGGCGCCGATGCTCCATGGCCAAAGGGTTCCTTCCCGGAGGTGTCCAGCTTATGGCAACGGGAGTGGTTTTACATCGCAGCTCCCCGTGGTACTAAGTGGGTAGCAGCCCCTGCCTTCTGCTCGGGGCCCCCGCCACAACTGGCGTCATGGGTCAACAAGGGGCTGGACTGGGGCGATGAAATGATGTGCCGACGCGTTGCGAGTCGCATCCGAGATCTCTTCGAGAGAGGCGTCAACCTTGTCATGGTAATGCAAGTCATGCTAGTTAAATCGAGCCCTGCCTTGCAAACGTCGACCTCTCCGTATGTGGGAGTTCAACCCGGAAGGACCACGAATTATTCAGCACTTCTTTGGCATGACGCCTTGCGAAGAGATGTACGGATTGTTCTTTGGATCACAAATAAAGTGTCAGAACACCACCGAGGGTGCGGGTCTGAGCTGGAATCGTCTAGATTCCCAAGTAAGTAATCCTTTCGGCCGAACATGTTGTCTTTTTATTTATCACAACATCATTACGAAAAAGTCGCTCTTTGACCAGGACTGGGTAAAATAGGCGAAGATGATCAGTGTTCGACCCCCTTCCGTAAGGCTCAAGATCCAAAGATCGCCGTAATGCTTGAGCTCGTGCCTTATCCAGCGCCATAACGGGAAGATAAAGGGGGGAATAAAGCAGCCGAAATCGGGCCGCACTCATTATTCATCCAGACCGGGGGAATTAGTGCCTCCGTGAAGGAGGATAACCGGGGAGAAGAATCTAAAATCCCCTCTCCTGAAGGAAGGAAGAGGACCGCCTCTGAAGGCTTGGAAACAATGGTTTCCAAACGAGGGAAGAAATCTTCGTCAGGGGGTCCTACCCCAGAGGGTATCCTTACCGCACAGTGCCCGCAAGGGGACCAGCCCTCCACTGAACTGTAAATAAATAAAATTACTTTATAGCAAATATAGCCTGCTTCATTTCTGAGAACAATAACCGAGACGTATGTCTTGTAGTTCGGATCGTAGCACTTATCGACAGAGTTCGCCTTCGGGGGATCTTCTTCCGGAGAAGATGGAGAGCGAAACGCCTCCTCGTTCCTCCCTGCCTCGTGAAGCAGATGAACCCGAGGTGTCGTCATGGAGGATTTCTCTTGATCCGCCAAGGCCATAGGGTAACCCTTCGGCCACCCGAAGTCCGGAGTATTCGGCTCCTAAGGGGAGCAACAGAAAGAGTCCGGGACTATTCGGTGCGCGACCAGACGCACTGATGAATCTCCTGGAGCAAGAGGCTATCCCAATAGCGCATCGTACACTAATGGGTACAATGGCTGAGAGGATTTCATCTGCCGAAAGCGGATTGCATGAAGCTTTTATGAGCCTGCTGAGAGGCTTTGAGGTACGCAAAGTAATATATTTTTTGATGGTACCGCACATGCTAGGTGTGCCCTATGTAGATAGTAGCCCCTGAGACTCTGGTTGCTGTCAAAAAAGACGACAAATGGAGGATCAAAGTCCCAGGTAATAACCGTGCAGCTTTCATGTGCAGTCGGCTGTGGGTCCGGTGGCTAGTCGGACTGGTGAGTTTGTCGAACTGAAGCGGCAACTTGATGCGGCAGATGCCGACATCGTGCTTGTAAACAAGCGGCTTGACGAGGCAGGTATGTATTCTCCAATGATCAACACATGTTAAGAGGAGCATGATGCTAGTATCTGTAATATGATGTGATTGCAGATGGGGTCATCGCCCGTGGAGACCGTTCAGGAACTTGCTCGAGCCAAGGATCAAGCCAGAGGAGTGATGTGGCGCCCTAAAAGGCGGTCGAAGAGCTAAGAGCCGAACAGGCTCCACATTGCTGAAAGCAAAGAAAAATAGCCAAGATGGTTATTGAGCTGAAAGATGTCGCCGACCGGTATGAGCTTCTTGAGAAGGAAAACCGAACAAAGATGGTGGACCTGGAGAAAGCCATGGTAGCGACCAAGGAAGCCCGCTCTAAAATCAGAGCGGCAAAGGAGGATCTACGTCAAGCTGGAGATATCGTGGCTGGGAAGCCCTTTTTGTTGCGGGCGATGTTCGAGATCCTAAGTATGCCCTTCTGGATCAATTATGGAGTTTTGCGGACGCGTACCTGGATTTGGCAGCAAGTGCTGCTGATGCGACCAAGTTTTTCGAAGATCAGAAAGATCACGAAGTGGAAAAGTTATTCTGGTCGCAGTTCAATGCTCCGGCACGTTCATTGCTGTTAAATGAGCAAATGGCCGAGTGGGCCGAGCTCCATAGGTTGTCTGGGCTTGCCATGAGGTCTGTTGTGGATCATCTTTGGCCGGAAGGACCAAAGCCGAATAGTTATTTTGGCTTAGTGCAAAGATTCCTTGGTGCTGTGCCGCATATCGACGCTATGAAGAGCTCGGCGTGCATAGAGGGTGCACGGATGGCTCTTGCCCATGTCAAGGCATACTGGGTAGAGATGGAGGCCACCGCTATTGCAACCCAGAGTTCGGCCGTAGGCAGTATCAACCGAGCACTATTTTGAAGAAGTCCTAGAAGGCGCCGTTTAATAGAGGCTCGATTTCAAGAATGTCATGTTCTAGTGACATGTATCCCAATTGTAAGAACAATGTTATTTGAATTATAAAGGTTGTGTTTATACTTTTGCCTGAAAGTATTATTATGCCTCC
Organism: Aegilops bicornis; assembly: GCA_021605145.1. Taxonomy (NCBI): domain Eukaryota; kingdom Viridiplantae; phylum Streptophyta; class Magnoliopsida; order Poales; family Poaceae; genus Aegilops; species Aegilops bicornis. Next base: position 105,327,447 of record CM038674.1, read on the forward strand.
TGTGCGGTCGTTTATGTATATGCGTATATAACCTGAAAGTTTGCGATGTCGGCTTCATTTACGCATATAATGCGGGGGTGTTCGCAAAAGCACGTATTCACACTTGATCCAACGTCTTGGTCCATTAAGGAGGTGGTAGCACGGCGAACGAGGCAATCGGACTATATTGCTTTAACACTTTCACTTAACCATAGGAGTTTGACAGTGGGGCTACTATATAGCCCCTGGTATTTCCGCGGCTATCTGAATACGGTGCATGTACGTAATGACCAGGAAAACTGGTCCTTCGTTAATGCGGAGGAATCTCTAAGATTCTGATGAGTCATCGAGTGGTTGACCAGTCTCACGCTTTATCATGACAGTCAGTTTTCGGCTTTCTCTACTGAGGTGCTCGTCCGGATGAACCGGGGCACAATCGCAGTAGTTCTCCCAAAGGCCACCTTAGCCGATATAACGGAACGTAAGGTACCAAAACATGGGAGCCGGGCAAACCCAACATTTGACCAAAGACATGATTCGAAGCTGATGCATATAAGGCCAAACTCGCGACGCCGAACACTCCCTAAGGTATTCGGTCTTTACAACATATATCGGGCTGGGTAACGCCCTTGATAATGAACCCTGAGTGTCCAGGTACGTGCATCATTCTGACGTGGCGAAATGCCAATAACGTCAGCATCCTTCTCGGTTATGCTGAGTATCCGGAGGATGTGAAGCAACAAGAGACAGTAAAAAAGGTTTACACAGGGTCTTAATCTAAAAAGAAACCTTTGAGCGGGGCCCTGCTGCACGTCTGCGCCTGTGTCTCCGTTGTGCCGTATCCTGGAAGGGTGTAGCACGATTATCATCTGTAAAAGAGAAGAACTTAGGTGAAAGTTGTCGTGCGAAAAATTGGTTATTCTCAATAAACCATTAAAATTCAAGATAGGTAAGGTCGAGCCGAACTGTAGTCCTTTTTACATGCGGGAAGCCCCTGGTATCATCTACGGGGGTATATCCATTGTACCGATCTCAGGTTTATCTAAGCTGTTACAGCTAGTGGTGTGCCGGACTCGTCTAGCCGTGTCCGTGGTCTTGACGACCAATCATTTATTCTGGTTGGAGAGGTCGTTTAGTGTTCGGCTATTAAAGCCGCCACACGTTCTTCCGCGCGTAAGGGACGCTCGATATTTCCGCTGACTGTGATGATCCCACGTGGACCGGACATCTTAAGCTTAAGAGAAGTGTAATGCGGTGCTGCATTGAAATGAGCGAAAGATGTTCTTCCGAGTAGTGCTTGATAGCCGCTTCGGAATGGAGCGATGTCGAAGGTTAACTTTTCACTTCGGAAGTTGTCGGGAGAACCGAATACAACCTCTAGTATGAGAGAGCCCGTATAGCGTGCCCCTGGTCCTGGTATTGCCCCTTTAAAGGTAGTATTACTTTGGTTGATTCTTGTTGGGTCTATCCCCATTTTGCGGACTGTGTCCTGATATATCAGATTAAGACTACTGCCGCCGTCCATGAGGACTTGGGTGAAGTGGTATCCGTCAATAATTGGGTCTAGCACCAAGGCTGCCAATCCTCCGTGCCGGATACCTTTTAGGTGATTGAAAGTGCGTTATATCGACTAGAGGGGGGTGAATAGGCGATTTTTATGAATTCTTCACTGAGGAATTTGCCGGTGAGGAAATTCCTTAGCGAAGAATTACTTGCAGCGGAATAAGTACTCAGAAGTAAGCATAACAGATTACAAGCATAGTCATCATGATGAAATGAAGACAATCACAGAGTACGAAAGCGTAATCACAGGATAACACAGGATGAAGACAAACAGATCAAGAAATTGAACTGAGGAAATTGAGAAAGTCTTGATCAAAGTCTTCAAACACAGATATGAACAAATACTCAACACAATAATGAGGGAATGAAAGGGTTGAGGAAAAATAAACAGGTAGGTTGGTGAAAACAAAGATTTTGTAGACCAGTTCCAAAAGCTGTCTCAGTTTTATGTCTGGTTGGAGCGGCTGAGTAATTAAAATCAAGGACACACAGTCCGGATACCCGATCCGAGCACGCAGCTCAGACACCAAGTCCTCACCGTATTCTCCTTGAACTAAGGTCACACAGACCTCGTCCAATCACTCGTGGTAAGTCTTGAGCGACTTCCAAACCTTCACAGACTTGGTCACTCGGCGATCCACAATTCCTCTTGGATGCTCTAGACCATGACGCCTAACCGTCTGGAAGAAGCACAGTCTTCAAAGGTAACAAGCGTCGGATCCACGCAGGATCAATTTCTTGATGATGCTCAATCACTTTGGGTTTGTAGGTGTTGGGTTTGGGGTTTTCCCTCACTTGATGATTTTCTCTCAAAGTCCTCGGAGGATGGGTTGCTCTCAAATGACAAGTGTCAAGTTCTCTCGGAGCAGCCAACCAGCTAGTGGTTGTAGGGGGCGGCTATTTATAGCCTAGGGAGCAGCCCGACATGATAAGACATAAATGCCCTTCAATGATATGACCGTTAGGTGGATAAGATATTTTGGGACAGGTGGCGCAAGAAAGCAAAGAACGGTCGGAAATTTGACTCTCAAATTCCTCGGGGCTATCATGTTCCTCCTTTGTGTAGGCAATTCGCCGGCGAATTCCTAACTCCTCGGTCCGAACAAATTCCTCGTGACCGGAAGAGCTTCGTCTACATCCTTTGAAGAAATTGACTGAATCTGTATGAGATTTCCAAAAGCTTCACTCGAAGGGATTGGTAGGTGTAGGATTTTGAGTTGAGCATCAAATGGAAATTTTTCCTTAGTATTTCCTCGACCCCTTTAACAAAGACGGTGTTTCCTATGACTCAAGAAAGAGAAAATGAAACTACGAAAACAAAAGTCTTCACGCTTCATGTTCCTCAAATGAATACCAAGTCTTCAAGGTCACACCAATTTCTTCACTTTCAAAGTCTTGAGAAAGTCTTGAGAATATCAAAGTCTTCGATGAAGAACTTCATTTTTAGGGGTCGACTTTCTCTGTAAATATCAAACTCCTCATAGACTTATAGACCTCTGTACACTCACAAACGCATTAGTTACTTAACCTATAAGTCTTCAATACACCAAAATCACTAAGGGGCACTAGATGCACTTACAGTGATCCCTGTGATCGAAAGTGATCGGGCAGGCCGACCAAGGGTTGAATTTAGGGGTGACGGGATCTACGGCGCATATGTCTTGGAGTGCATGTTTGCTCCTTCTTTGTTCACTGTTTTGACCTCTGGTGGGAATTTTTTCTGTCCCCCAGTGTTTTGCTGGCGAGGCTCATCCTCCTCTTCACTTGGTGTCTCCCTCCCCTTGTGTTTGGCGTTTAGCTTGCCGGCCTGCTTGAAGACCCAGCATTCTCTGTGGGTGTGATTTGCAGGTTTATCGGAGGTGCCGTGAATCTGACATAATTTGTCTAGAATCTTGTTCAGGCTGGATGGTCCATCTCTGTTGCCTTTGAAAGGCTTTTTCCGTTGACCGGGTCGAGAGCCCCTAAATCCGGCGTTTACTGCCGTGTTGTCTGGGCTGTCTTTGTTATTTCGACGCTTGCTTTTACTGCGTCGTGGTTTTCCATTACCATCCCTGACTTCGGATGTGCCTGGGTCGCTGGTGCTACTACGGCCAGCCAGCTATCTTCGACCGTGCAAAAGCGGGTCATAAGGCTTGTTAGGGCTGCCATTGTCCTTGGTTTTCCTTGGCCGAGGTGTCTGGCGAGCCATTCGTCTCGGACGCTGTGTTTGAAAGCTGCTAAGGCTTCGGCGTCCGGGCAATCAACAATTTGGTTCTTCTTAGTGAGAAATCTGTTCCAAAGCTTTCGGGATGACTCTTCGGGCTGTTGAATTATATGACTTAAATGTTTGCATCTAGAGGCCGGATATAGGTTCCTTGAAAGTTGGCCCTAAAAGCATCCTCAAGCTCCTCCCAACTTCCGATTGAATTTTCGGGGAGGCCCTTCAGCCAGTGCCGAGCTGGTCCTTTCAGCTTGAGGGGCAAGTATTTGATGGCGTGGAGATCGTCTCCGCGAGCCATATGGATATGGAGGATGAAGTCCTCGATCCATACCCCAGGGTCCGTCATTCCATCGTATGCCTCTATGTTCACGGGTTTGAATCCCTCTGGAAATTCGTGATCCAGCACCTCATCGGTGAAACATAGGGGGTGCGTGGCACCCCTATATTTGGATGTGTCATTGCGTTCTGACGGTTGCAGTGTTCGGTTTTGATTATGCGCTGGAGCGCGCTTCCTAGATCCGTAGATGGATCTGGTCACGCCGGACTTTTGATGCAAGTCCTCGCATGGATCTGGTCACGCAGACTGTTCTTGTGTTCATCGACATACGGGGTCACCAAGGTAGAGTTCTGTAGAACTGTGTAGTGTGCTTGAGACCAAGAATATCCGTCCCTGTATATTATTGAGTCTCTTCCAAGCGTGCCTTTTCCAGTCAGTCTCCCCTCATACCGCGATTTAGGGAGACCTATCTTATTAAGGCCAGGAATGAAGTCAACACAAAACCCGATGACATCCTCTCGTTTGATGGCCCATGGAGATGCTTCCTTCCGGCCTAGCACGGTTCTGAACATATTTCTTTAGGACTCCCATGAACCTCTCAAAGGGGTACATATTGTGTAGAAATACGGGCCCCAGAATGACAATCTCGTCGACTAGATGAACTAGGGCGTGCGTCATGATATTGAAGAAGGATGGTGGGAACACCAGCTCGAAACCGACAAGACATTGTGCCACATCACTCCTTAAGCGTTGCTATGATTTCTGGATCGATCACCTTACGAGATATTGCATTGAGGAATGCACATAGCTTCACAATGGCTAATCGGACGCTTTTTGGTAGAAGCCCTCTCAATGCAACCTAAGCGATTCGCGTCATAATCACGTGGCAGTCATGAGACTTTAGGTTCAGAACTTTTTCTCCGACATATTTATTATTCCCTTTATATTCGACGAGAAGCCGGTCGGGACCTTCATATCGAGCAGGCATTGAAAGAATATTTCTTTCTCTTCTTTCAGAAGAGCGTGGTAGCTGGCAGGACCTTCATACCGCTTCGGAGGCATGCCCTCTTTTTTTCGCAAGCGTTGCAGGTCCTCTCGTGCCTCGTGTGTATCTTTTGTCTTCCCATACACGCCCAAGAAGCCTAGCAGGTTCACGCAAAGGTTCTTCGTCACGTGCATCACGCGTCGATCGAAGAGCGGACCTCTAGGTCTTTCCAGAGGGTAGGTCCCAAAATATAGATTTCTTCTTCCACATGGGTGCGTGATTCTCGGCGTCATTCGAACAGCTAGTCCGCCGACCCTTTTCAAAGATTACGTGTAAATCATTGACCATAGCAAGTACGTGATCACCGATGCGCATGGCGGGCTTCTTCCGGTGATCTGCCTCGCTTTTGAAATGCTTGCCTTTCTTTTCGACATTGATGGTTGGTCGGAAGAAATCGGCGATGGCCCAGGTACACATTCTTCCCTGCAGCTTCCCGGTATATACTATCGGTGTCAAGTAAACAGTGCGTGCATGCGTGGTATCCCTTGTTTGTCCGTCTCCGAAGGTTATCGAGAGCGGGCCAATCGTTGATTGTCACGAACAGCAACGCCTTCAGGTCAAATTCCTCCTTTTGTGCTCATCCCACGTCGTACACCGTTTCCATTCCACAGCTGTAAAAGTTCCTCAACTAATGGCCTTAGGTACACATCAATGTCGTTGCCGGGTTGCTTAGGGCCTTGGATGAGAACCGGCATCATAATGAACTTTCGCTTCATGCACATCCAAGGAGGAAGGTTATACATACATAGAGTCACGGGCCAGGTGCTGTGATTGCTGCTCTGCTCCCGAAAGGATTAATGCCATCCGCGCTTAAAGCAAACCATACGTTCCTTGGGTCCTTTGCAAACTCATCCCAGTACTTTCTCTCGATTTTTCTCAAATGCGACCCGTCAGCAGTTGATCTCAACTTCCCTTCTTTCTTAAGGTCCTCACTGTGCCATCGCATCAACTATGAATGCTCTCCGTTACTGAATAGACGATTCAACCGTGGTATTATAGGAGCATACCACATCACCTTCGCGAGAACCCTCTTCCGGGAGGCTCGCCGTCAACATCACCAGGTCATCTCGTCGATCTTATACGCAATGCACCGCATACCGGGCATGCGTTCAGATCCTTGTAGGCACCACGGTAGAGGATGCAGTCATTAGGGCATGCATGTATCTTCTCCACCTCCAATCCTAGAGGGCATACCACCTTCTTTGCTGCGTATGTACTGTCGGGCAATTCGTTATCCTTTGGAAGCTTCTTCTTCATTATTTTCAGAGCTTCTCAAATCCTTTATCGTGCACGGCATTCTCCGCCTTCCACTGCAGCAATTCGAGTACAAGCATCGAGCTTTGTGTTGCCATCTTCGCAATTGGGGTACAACCCTTTTTGTGATCCTCTAACATGCGATCGAACTTCAGCTTCTCCTTTTGACTTTCGCATTGTGTCCTTGCATCGACAATGACCCGGCGGAGATCATCATCATGGGGCACATCGTCTGTTCATCTTGATCTTCAGCAGCTTACCCGTTGCAGCACCATTGTGCACATCATCTGGTGCAACTTGATGTTCAGAGCATCACCGTATTCAGGGGGCACATAGTTGTCATCGTACTCTTCTTCCTCGCCGTCTTCCATCATAACCCCTATTTCTCCGTGCCTCGTCCAAACATTATAGTGTGGCATGAAACCCTTGTAAAGCAGGTGGGTGTGAAGGATTTTCCGGTCAGAGTAAGACTTCGTATTCCCACATATAGGGCATGGACAACACATAAAACCATTCTGCTTGTTTGCCTTAGCCACTTTGAGAAAAGCATGCACGCCCTTAATGTACTCGGAGGTGTGTCTGTCACCGTACATCCATTGCCGATTCATCTGCGTGCATTATATATAATTAAGTGTGTCAAAAATCATTACAGAACATCATGAATAGATAATTAAATGACCAAATTAATAGAAGTTCATCATCACATAAAAACCAAAGTACATACATAGTTCTCATCTAACAACATAAAGCTCTGCAGAGCATATAAATTAATTAAACCATACATTGAAACTATGTAAAACATTTCAATGTGAAAACAAATACGATCATAATCGCAACCAAGGTAACAACTGATCCAACGGCATAATGATACCAAGCCTCGGTATGAATGGCATATTTTCTAATCTTTCTCATCTTCAAGCGCATTGCATCCATCTTGATCTTGTGATCATCGGCGACATCCGCAACATGCAACTCCAATATCATCTTCTCCTCCTCAAGTTTTTTATTTTTTCCTTCAAGAAATTGTTTTCTTCTTCAACTAAATTTAACCTCTCGACAATAGGGTCGGTTGGAATTTCCGTTCAACAACCTCCTAGATAAATAAAATCTATGTCACGTTGGTCGGCTTAATTTTCATAAACAATAAATGAACCAATAGTTATGAAAAGATAATATATACCACATCCGAATCATAGACAGGACGAGGGCCGACGAGGCGGATACCAAAACCATCGCACTATATAAGATGCAATAATAAAAGTAAGAAAATAATACAAGTAAGAATATTTTTCCTTTCGTAAAGAAGATAAGAACAAGAGGCTCACCACGGTGGTCTTTGGCGATGAGATCGCCATGGTGATCGGCAGCGGTGAAGACGGCAGGGGCCAGGCGTGACGGACCGCTAAACCTAGACAAATATTGAGGAAAATGGAGGTTAGAGGTCGAGCTTGGAGAGGAGAAAGCTTAAGTAGTGTGGCTCGGGCATTCCATCGAACACCTTGTGTGCATAGGAGGTGAGCTAGAGCACCACCAAGCCCCTCCCTCGGCCGGAAAAAGCAGGCAGTGTGCTCTGCTCTTGCGCGAGGGCTATATATATGCAGCACCATTAGCCCGGTTGGTGGCATGAGCCGGGACTAAAGGAAGCCTTTGGTCCCGGTTCATGCCACCAACCAGACCAATAGTGGTGGGCGAGGAGCGGGACCATTGGTCCCGGTTCATCCTACCAACCGGGACCAAAAGGTCCGAACGAACCGGGACCAATGGCCCACGTGGCCCGGCCGGCCCCCTGGGCTCACGAACCGGGATAAATGCTCGCATTAGTCCCGGTTTTGGATTGAACCGGGACTAATGGGCAAAACAGGCCTCAACGATAGCCTCTTTTTCTACTAGTGCCTGCAAGAGGAACTCAAGTATGCTTAACCTTTCTTCATGTTCCATATGAGCATTTGCATGTCGATTGGTCCACATGAAACATGTTTAACAACAAAATGAAGCTGCGGTAATGGAGATTCCCACATGGATACGCCATGAGCTTGCATCACAAGATACTCCCTCCGTTTCTTTTTTACTTCGCATATAAGACTTGGTCAAAGTTAAACTGTACAAAATTTAACCAAATTTATATAAAAAAACATGAACATCTACAATACGAAAATTATATAGTATGAACATACCTTTCATGGTGCATCTGATAATATTGATTTCATATTGGGAATGTTTATATTTTTAATATAAAGTTAGTCAAACTCTACAAAGCTTGACTTTGACCAAACCTTATATGCGGACTAAAAAGAAACGGAGGGAGTACATTAATTGCCGCGTGTAGATGTCTGAATTCCAAACTCAAAAAACGAAATAGCATTATATTGCTTAAAGGTGTCATGAATATTGAAACATTTCAAAGTGAAACTAAAGATGCCCGTAATGGGAGTATCATAGCTATTATCATGTGTGTCAACTAAGCAATTTTAATGAAGTGGCATAGAACTAAATAAAAGAAAGAGAGGGTTGAGTATCACAATAAATATTGTACTACTATATGTCATGCATGGCAATAAATATCTAAGATACTAATCTATGATACTCTGCATTATAGAGGTATAATCATACACTAGTATCATATGCATGATACTAACTTATGATACTACCCACTATGGGTAGCCTAATCCATATAGTCGGTCATGTGAATATATGACATCTACTCCATAGATTACCGGCTGATTTGTTGTCGTTAATCCTTGCGTTATGTCTATTATTATCAAATTGCCAAAGTGCTCTGATGTTTTCTATAATAAAAGAGATACAAATAATGTTGAATTTGAAACTAATGCCTACTAAGTGATGTATTTCTGCTTCAAACTTGAATGGGTGACATGCTTTCCAGTGATATGCGGAAAATCACTACTCGTACTAATTTAGATATATTAAAACTGAGCACCCTCCCAGCCCTCTCAGTCCATCAGGATTTTTCTCACGCCCCTAGCAATGTCAATCGCTCGATCTCATTGTTCACTCGTTTCTGGCCGTCTGATCTAATTAAGTTACAAACTGGGCTACCTGTCCGTGAGGGCCGCTACTCCGGTAGAAAAATCGGAGTTCTGGGGTTAACTGGGCTGTCGACCGCACCAAGCCCATGTAATGACCTTCCTCGACCCCCTTCGCCCTTCCACCATGAGGTCTCCCTCAGCGCCCCTCCGGCTCCGCTCCCTCCCCGACTTCTTCTTGGGCTACGACTCCTGACACACGCCGCCGAAAGCAACTTGGAGCGAAGGTGCCCCTACCCCGTCAGTGGGGGTGCCCTCCCAGAGGAACACACGTAGTGGTGGGCGGCGACGGCGGCAGCGGCAGCGGCAACTGCTCTCTCTCCGTGGCGTTGTGCACCATGGCGATGACGACTACGATGTTCCAGATCAACCAGGTAAGAGCTATCCATCTACCCTTTATCCGGTTTAGAAATAACATCCAACGGCCAGGGGGGCGAGCGGTTGCTCATCTATGGCATGCAGGACGAGGCGGCATGCTTGGGCAGATGACGCGGCAGGTAGATTGGAAGCAGGAAGCTGATCCATCAACGAAATTAGAATCCTGGTGCTTCTTTCCTCAGATTTATACATTACTGTCTTTGTTACCTACAACTGCTTCTCCTCACACTCTCCCGTTCCCCTTCTGAACTAGGCAGCAGAACGACAACTATAGTTGTTGGCTAGGTTACCCTTTATCTTCAGTTTTCCTGCACAATTTCCTTGCAATCCCCTCTTTTCATCCAATGACTCCATTGTAATAATCTGTTTCCAATCTGAATTTTGTGCAGAGAGTGTCCATCCTGGTTCTGGTCAATCCCTGAGCTGTGTTTTGATTTTCGGTTTCAGCTTTTTTCCGCCCTAGGCCGAGATGGCCGAATTTCGGCCATTTTCAAAAATTACGGCGGAAATTTGACCAAATTTTGACTGCAATTTGACTTAAATTTAACCAAAATTTACCAAATTTGAGCAATTTCGGCCTAAATACACTTTTCGCCCCAGGCCGAGATGACCGAAATTCGGCTTTCGGCCGAAAATCAAAACACAGTCCCTGAGGTTCATTCTCATAAATTAGCTTGTATTCTCCCTAATGATGCTTGGGTGGTTTATTTTTTAATGATGTGTGATCAAGTTACCATCACTAATGTTGACTAGACATAGCAATTTTCTACTACTCATGTACATTGTCCGGTGTTGATTTTTGACCTTTAAGAAAAATAATGCATGAATAACTCCACAAATCAAGGTGCTAAATAATCTGTTCGTCAGTCCGAGATGCTAGAGATTAGGGTAATAAATTAGGATTTGCCATACCCGTAGTGTTCAATGATCAGGGTTGATGCTATTAAGTTCATAGTGTACAATGGTCTATCATTTAACCGAATTCTGAATGCTCCAATTTCCACGGATGTTCACTTGATTTCCATGGATGTTATGTCGATCTGTTATACAAGTCATGCATACACTCTGTATTTTTCATTTTACGAATTTCAGAAATTATTCAGATCACCTTGATGTTTGAATTATTATTTGAGCAAAAGAAAGTATATGTAGGGAATAGATTGTATGTAGTGTGCAGCGATAAAAAATTACTCTCCCTATAGGGTGTCGGAACATTTTTTTACTGAACATATCATCTTTATCTTTAGCAGTACGGAAACTCCCCTCAACGAAGATGCTTTCAATGGCCTTCTGTAATTGTCTCATTAAAGGACAGCCAGTGTTGGATGATGAGAGGACAACCAAGGTGAAGATACAACGCCTACAGTGCATCCTCCAAGTGAGCTACAATCAGACGTGGTACCACAGCTCCTCTTCTCCTTAACCGTCCTGATATAATTATTGCATATTAATTTGATCCATGGGATGAGTCTTTTTGGTTGCATAAAAAAGTTGAATCTGTAGGACTACACACATGCATGGTGGCTGTAGGAAGAGGAAAGATGTGATATTTCATATCTTAAATAGCCTCAATGAGTAGGTAGAGGAGGTGGGTTGTCCAGTACAACTAGAAATTATTTTACAATGATGTTATATCTGCAAATTTCCCTGGACTTGGAATTATATTATATACATATAATGTTCCATTTTTCAGAAAGCAAGTAACACTACAAAAGAAGGAGAATTATACTAAAAAGCTATATATAATAGATAGAACATGCATCTTAGCGGATACATGATAAAAGTAGAGGTCTTATAATCATCATCCTGTGAATGCTTAGCAGATTTAATGGTACATATAAATCAACAACTACACCCGAAATTCAATGTGTTTGGGTTATTTCAATACAAAAGAAGCTACCGAGAAAATGATAAAAATCTGTGATTCAATTTATGTGCAGATGCACTGAGGGAAATATACAATTCTGGTATGTATCTAACCTGCGGCTAAACTGCATATCTATTGTTTGTGCTAAGCTATGAACTTTGGTATTGTTCTAAGATGTCGAGACATATATGTGGAACTGTTTTCACTTTTCATTGCTGAAATAGTTTTTCCTGTTACCAACTAATAATGCAAGATGTCTGTATCCTTCTCAAATTTCTGATATCACACCTCTTTTCACCAATACATGACGTTTTAGAATGACCATACAAGTCTCTAAAACGTCTTATACTAATGAACAGAAGGAGTATTTTGTAGATTCTAGGCTTGCCTCCAAAGTTTTTGGAAGAAGAGCTAACCATTCATTTATATGTTTGAGAGAATAATGGCAATATACCCAATTTGGTAAGCACATAGTTATAGTAATGCACAGTGCTTCAAGTCACTTGATTTACAAATGAAATAACAATGCTCAGGGACTGTTGCCTCACAAACCATATTGGCCCTGATCACTTGAACAATTTCAAATTGCCGTGGTGCTTCCAGCCACTTGGACGAAAGTGAAGTTTGTCTGGTGATAATAATTGTATTATTGTTTTATTTGTTTTGTTGGTTGAATATGGAGGGAGCTGCATGGGTTCCAAAAATTGAATACTGCTGCCTTTCTGTGCATTTGACCCTGTTAACTTCCAAGGTTTTTTCCTAGATTTAATAGTATTCTCTCTTTGAACAAGCATTTTTTGCTCGAGATTTTTTAGGTGGCGGAGCCGCCTAATCGCAGTGGTTCCCTGATGTTGTTCTTTTATGTAGCCCCTAATAGGCTTATCCTATGGTTTAGTAAATTAGTAGAATTGGCATGAATTCATGTTGGTTGTACATGCTTATCGAGTACCCCATATGCATGTTTTATGACTACCAGGTTTTGTTTTCAACCCTCTCCAACTAAATATATTCTATACCCATTTTTTAATAGCACGGTGATAGCCCTGGCAGATAATGAAACTCAAAAACTGCACAAAAGGTATTTGTTAATCCAGAAAGACCGTTTTCTAGATGTTTGACGTTGTTCTTAAAGTGTTTAATGCCTCTAATTTTCTTGGTGTTGCCGCATCTCCTATCCCGTTGTATTTAACCTATAGGTTCCATTCGTCCAATTTTCTTGATGTTAGCTGCGTCAGATGATATTATTTTTCTTTTACATCTATCATTTTAATTAGTCTTTCTTCTGTTTTATAGTTACTTTTACATGAAAATGCAAAGCTTGCAGTCCTTCCTTTTAAGAATTCATTCTGTTTCTATTTCTGCAGCGGCGGTCAATGGAATTCGGGTGGAGCGATGGTTATAACAAATAAGCAATACCTTGACCGTATCCGTGGAGATGAGCTTTCTGTAGGATGTGCTCCTTGGGAAGGTAACACTTGTTTAACTGAACATAAAATGACAGACTGTTGGAAGGAGGCACAGCCTTTAGTCTACTGCGAAGAAATTCAGTAACTGGAGCAGAAGTCGTCCAAAGTTATACCTGGACTGCAGCCGGTGATATGAACTTCATATGGCTGCCTTGCGGCTACACGAGTTGCCAATTAGGATAGTCAATAGCGGTGTGTTTACAGTGTTGTGGGCAAAAATAATTGCCAGCCATTTTACTATAGCTGATATAGTTGTCCCTACAATAATGAGTACCCACACTTTATTTACCTTGCTTGCCTCCTCCCCTTTGTGTGGTCGAGAACCCTTGTTGTTCTTATGAAAAAAAATCAAACTGTTACCAGCCTTCTTACCATCTAACATATCCCAAATAATAATACTGATCAACTTAGATGTTTTCTTCCATCAATTGCTAACATTCTCATGTCGACAGTGAATCAGTGATGAAGCCCTCCTCTTGTGGTGTTGTGAAGTGACGACATAAAGCAAGTCCCTCTCCTCTCAATTCCTCTCCTCTCGCGGGGTGAATATTTGTGTTCTGCCACCATGGTATTGTCTGTACGTCCCCTTGCCTGAAGAGATCTTTTTACATAGTTAGTCACCTCAAGATTTAGTGTTGATTCCAGACAGATTGATTTGCTGCATACTTAATCACCATGCTGTAGATGAATTATTATTTGTTTTTGTCATATATGTAGTTCATCTTGTCCAACGCTCTGGACTAATTACTAATTTGTGTGCCAGGCCACCGCCGTGGTGCCCATGTCTCTTCTCCAGTCAATCACATCGTGCTATGATGCACACATCCTCAAGTCTGGGAAGCAACCCTGGTAAGCCAATTATTAGAAGCGCATTTTTTTAGTCCCATCACATGCACAATCTCATCAATGGTTAATTTTCCATTATCATGTTTAAGAGTTTCTTGGTCGGCTCTGATAATTAGGATCTCATGGATGCCACCAATGCACACAATAAATAAACATATTTGATGATGCCTTCTTGAACAGATCAGCCTCCCCCTTGCAAAAGAAAAAACGATCAGCCTCCCTATATGAAATCAATAAACTGGAGCACTCCAATCTATCTACTACTTAGCCCTCAGAAACCAGTATGACTACTAGCCAACTACACTCAAATCATAGAGCTCTAAAATCTACTGTAACTATCTCACATGGTATTGTACTAAAAAAACAAAGTTTTTCAATTTTTCACTAAACTACTACTCAAATCATCCTATTGTTGCGAAGTTGTGAGGTATATATATGATATATAGATATATATATATATATATATATATATATATATATATATATATATATATATATATATATATATATATATATATATGATAGCTTACGATTGTTTGAAAAACTAAGACCATGGTCTAACCTAAATGTGAGATTTCATTTTGAATTAGTTGGTAGGCTTAATTCTTTTGTTCTGCTTCAGCTCACTCTTACATAATGCCAATTCGTGCCAATTGGACGCAGCCGCTGAGCCCTAAATTGGGTAGCCTAATCCATATAGTCGGTCATGTGAATATATGACATCTACTCCATAGATTACCGGCTGATTTGTTGTCGTTAATCCTTGCGTTATGTCTATTATTATCAAATTGCCAAAGTGCTCTGATGTTTTCTATAATAAAAAAGAGATACAAATAATGTTGAATTTGAAACTAATGCCTACTAAGTGATGTATTTCTGCTTCAAACTTGAATGGGTGACATGCTTTCCGAAGTGATATGCGGAAAATCACTACTCGTACTAATCACCTTTTTAAAGAAAGGGGGATTACCCCGGCCTATGGAAGTCGTACTTATCACGTGAAATGCAAGATCAGATAACCCATCAACAGTTTAGCGATACTCACGTTCGCATGGACCACCACATGCCTCACTCATGTCTTGGATAAAAATAGATGTTCGGAAACACTTGTCAAAAAAATTGATAAAAATAGATGTATCTAGAACTAAATTACGTCTAGATACATTCATTTCTGTGGCAAGTATTTTTAAACGGAGAGAGTAGTATATAGTGTTGAATATATGGTTTGTGCATGTATATTGTATAGCCCGACTCACCTCCTAGTCTTTGTATAGTTGAGGTTGTGACCCACCTTGTACTCCATATATACGTGCGCTATGCATCGATCAATACATCGTGAAGCATTGCCAAAACATTCGCTTTCTAACATGGTATCATACCCACGATCCTAACCTTAACCCTTGTCGCCGCCGCCGCTCACGATCCCATCGCCGCCGCCGCCACCACGCCGTCGCGTCCCTCGCCCGCCCACGCCTTCGCCCGTGTGCCGCGCCGCCCGCTTCCGCCCAAGACACTGCAGCGCTGCCCCAAGCCGCCGCCACCCCCTTGCCGCGCCGTCTCACCACGCCGCCGCACTCTCCTCTCCAACATGGCCTCCCCGGTTCCATCGGTGCCACCCGCAGCCGCCACACTAACCCGTTCAAGGCCCCGATCCCGTCGTCATCCGTGATCTCAACATCCTCGCCGGGTTCCCGTCGTCCTCAATCACCTCACCTCCACCTACTATGCCTGGAAGACATACTTCTCCCTTGTGTTCTGTGAGTACAATCTCCGGGATCACATCGATGGCTTTGTGGACTCCCGCTTCATGGAGGACGATGAGGAGTGGACGTCCATCGACTGCACTCTCATCCGTTGGTTCTACACCACCATCTCGAAGGACCTCTTCCACACGGCGGTCTCCGCCGACGATGACGCTCACGCCGTTTGGACTAAGCTCAACGGCCTCTTCACCGACAACGCGCTCCAACGCAAGGTTTTCTTGCACGGCGAGTTTTTTGGGTGCCAGCAGCTCGACTCGTCCGTTGACGATTATTGCATGCGCCTCAAGAAGCTTGTTGACGAGCTCCGTGACCTCGGCGAGAAGGTCTCCGATGAGCTTCTTCTCAGCACCCTCATCGCCGGCCTGAACAAAGACTTCGGGAATGCCGCATCCACCATCCCTCTCATCACCAACCCGACCTTCCCCAAGATCGTCGCGTACCTGAAGCTGGAGGAGCGGAGGATGTGAATGTCGCGCACCCGGTCCACCCACACGGCCCTCACCGCCGGTACCCGCGGCAGTGCGCCGCCCGCCCAGTTCCTCACTGCTGCCTGCCCGGGCCCTTCCAGCGCCGCCAGAGCACCCCAGTGCCGCCTCACGAAAGCAGCGGCGCGCCGGGCGTCGCGGCCGAGGTGGCTGCAAGCAGCAGCAGCAGCCGGCTGCCCACGGCAGGGTGCCGCGCCAGCCGCAGCAGCAGCTCCCGCTGGCGCCCTGGTAGGACGGCCAGAAACCTTGGATGGGGGTCGTTCACGCGTACTCCATGCCTATACCGCGCGCCCCCGTCCCCGGCTTCTTTGGGCCGCCCGGCATCCCATCAGGCTCTGTACACGGCTCCTCAGTCGTCTCCGCCGCCGCCGCTCTACGGCCCCTCTGCGGCCTATGGGCTGCCTTCAGTCGATGGGTTCGTGGCGACGCCGCCACAGCCGCTGCCGTTGGCCCCGACCCTCCCGCCGACACCTTGGGACCCCGCGCTGCTAGCGGCCCTCCACACCGCCCCCACGCCACAACAGTACACTGGCGGTGGCGATTGGTATATGGACACCGGAGCCACGGCTCACTTGGCCGCCAACCCGGTAACCTTCTTACCGCTCACCCGTTCACACCGCTACTCGCATTACCGTGGCGGCGGTTCCTCCATGCCTATTACTCATGTCAGCCATGCTGCTTTTCCTTCTAACTCCATGCCATTATATCTTTCTAACGTGCTTGTCTCACCGACATCATTAAAAAACTTGTTTCCGTTCGTTCTCTTACACGTGAAAATCCTGTCACCGTTGAATTTGACATGTTTGGCTTTTCTATTAAGGATGCCCGTACCCGGATGGTGCTCCACCGATGTGGCAGCCCCGACGAGCTCTACTCGGTCCACTCATCCACCTCCTCTGTCGCTGCACCCATGGCGCTTTCCGCCGGAGTGGACCTTTGGCATGCTCGTCTCGGTCATCCCAACACCGTCACCCTTCGTCATATTCTTCGGAGTTTTTCATTCACGTGTAATAAGATTGACGATCACACTTGTCATGCTTGTCGTCTCGGCAAACATGTTCGCCTTCCCTTTAGCACTTCCTCGCATGTTGCATCATACCCGTTTGAGTTAATTCATAGTGATGTTTGGACCTCTCCTATTGCAAGTAACACGGGCTATCTTTATTATGTTGTTATACTTGATGATTTTTCGCACTATGTGTGGACCTTCCTGTTGCGGCGAAAGATGGATTCTGTTGCCACTCTCACCGCATTCTACTCCTATGTCTCCACGCAGTTTGGTCGACCCATTCATGCGTTGCAAACAGATAATGGGAAGGAGTCTGATAATCTTGCGATCCGCAACCTTCTCGCCACACACAGCACGATTTATCGTCTCACTTGCCCGTACACTTTGCAACAAAATGGCCGCGCTGAGCGCGTGCTTCACACTCTTAATGACTGCGTCCGCACCCTCCTCTTTCACGCCAACGTGCCACCATGTTTTTGGCCCGACGCGCTTGCCACCGCATCACTACTCCTCAACATCCGTCCATGTCGCACTCACGGGAATTTTGCACCTCATCACCTTTTGTTCGCACGCCACCTTCCTACGCCGAAGCCACGCATCTTCGGGTTGCCCGCTACCACAACATCGCTTCCACTACTCCTCATAAGCTCGCACCACGGTCCGTGGCATGTATTTTTCTTGGCTATCCCCCCAACACCAAAGGCTACCGCTGCTATGATCCTATCTAACATCGGGTGATCACTTCCCGACACGTTTACTTTGATGAGATGGTTTTTCCATTTCAGCAGGTACCTTCGGATGTTGCGGCTTTGCCCGCTCCTGATGACGGACGCTCGCGAGCTTCTCTTGGGCCGCCTCCCGGCTTTGAGGGTGCCCCTCGCGCCACGGGTCGAGTTCCTCCCCGGCTGGCTGCCTTAGGGGCTGCACCCCTCCCGGCGCCCGCGCCGCCGTCGGCCTCCACGGCTGTCGCTGGGCCTCCTCACGCCCCAGCGCCTTGCTGCCTCGTTCGAGGCGGCCTCGCCCGCGACCACACCCGCGGTGGCTTCGCCCGCGGCCTCGCCCGCGACATCGACGGTGGCGGGCTCTTCTTCATCTTCTCTCGTCGCCAACCCGGCCTCGCTGCCCTGCCCGATGACTCGCTCTCGGGCTGGCACCTTCTGCCCGAGTACGCAGTACACCAGCGATGAGTATCTTCTCGCTACTTCTGTCTCCGAGCCGTCCCCTCTCCCATTGTCGGTGTCAAAACCGCGGATCTCGGTGGGGGTCCTGAACTGTGCATCTAAGGCGGATGGTAACAGGAGGCGGGGACACGATGTTTACCTGTGTTCGGGCCTTCTCGATGGAGGTAATACCCTACTTCCTGCTTGATTGATCTTGATGATATGAGTATTACAAGAGTTGATCTACCACGAGATCATAGAGGCTAAACCCTAGAAGCTAGCCTATGGTATGATTGTTGTTGTCCTATGGACTAAACCCTCCGGTTTATATAGACACCGGAGGGGGCTAGGGTTACACAGAGTCGGTTACAAGGGAGGAGATCTACATATCCGTATTGCCCAGCTTCCCTTCCATGCCAAGGAGAGTCCCATGCGGACACGGGACGAAGTCTTCAATCTTGTATCTTCATAGTCCAACAGTCCGGCTAAAGGATATAGTCCGGCTGTCCGAGGACCCCCTAATCCAGGACTCCCTCAGTAGCCCCTGAACCAGGCTTCAATGACGATGAGTTCGGCGCGCAGATTTTCTTCGGCATTACAAGGCGGGTTCCTCCTCCGAATATTCCGTAGAAGATTCTGAACACAAGGATAGTGTCCGGCTCTGCAAAACAAATTCCACATACCACCATAGAGAAAATAATATTTCCACAAATCTAATCTGCTGACAACTTTTCATAACGTGGCATCACACCACGGCCTCGATCATTATTCGAACCGTTTATCCCAGCCTGCCACTGCATGTTCCGCGAGGCGGTTTTATTGGCACGTCTTGTCGAAGCAGCGATTGTGTCCCCCCTATCACGGGATTCTCATCAATACGGGTATGGGTAACCCAATCGTGCCTGTTGGTATGACTCCTCAATTTTAGGCAAGTCCCAAATGGCCACGCGGAGGACGCTTGATATTCACCCTCTTTATAAAGGGGCCAAGGCCTATCCCTTTCTTCTCGCGCTCAATCGAATCCTTCCCCCACCTCGAGTTCCAACACCCAAGGCTCAGGCTAGGCGTTTCGGACCTTCAATCATGTCCGGATCCAACCTTCAAGGTCGGTGGATGCCCTCCTCCGTCACAGAGGAGGACATCAAGAAGCTAAGAGAGGCCAGGTATCTGACCGCCGAAATTTCGCACAGGCTGCCTGCTCGAGGGCAGGTCATCCCCACTCCCGAGCCTAACGAGAGTGTCGTATTTGTCTCCCACTTCCTCCGAGGGCTAGGCTTTAGTCTAGATCCCTTTGTTAGAGGGCTCATGTTCTATTACGGGCTCGATTTCCATGATCCGCTCCGGACTCCATCCTTCACATCTAAATGCTCATATCGTGTGTGAAGCCTTCCTCCGCATCACATCACACTTCGACTTGTGGCTCAAGACCTTTAATGTGAAGCCGAAGATGATTAATGGGCGACACGCAGAATGCGGAGGTGCCATAATAAGCAAAGGCGCCGATGCTCCATGGCCAAAGGGTTCCTTCCCGGAGGTGTCCAGCTTATGGCAACGGGAGTGGTTTTACATCACAGCTCCCCGTGGTACTAAGTGGGTAGCAGCCCCTTATACCTTCGGGGCCCCGCCACAATGGCCCAGCGTCATGGGTCAACAAGGGGCTGGGATGGGGCGATAAATGATGTGCCGACGTTGCAGAGTCGCATCCGAGATCTCTTCGAGAGAGACGTCAACCTTGTCATGGTAATGCAAGTCATGCTAGTTCGTCGAGCCCTGCCTTGCAAACGTCGACCTCTCCGTATGTGGGAGTTCAACCCGGAAGGACCACGAATTATTCAGCACTTCTTTGGCATGACGCACGAAGAGATGTACGGATTGTTCTTTGGATCACAAATAAAGTGTCAGAACACCACCGAGGGTGCGGGTCTGAGCTGGAATCGTCTAGATTCCCAAGTAAGTAATCCTTTCGGCCGAACATGTTGTCTTTTTATTTATCACAACATCATTCTGAAAAGTCGCTCTTTGACCAGGACTGGGTAAAATAGGCGAAGATGATCAGGTGTTCGACCCCCCTTCCAGAAGGCTCAACAGATCCAGTACTGGCCAGAATGCTTGAGCTCGTGCCTTATCCAGCGCCATAACGGGAAGATAAAGGGGGGAATAAAGCAGCCGAAATCGGGCCGCACGCATTATTCATCCAGACCGGGGGAATTAGTGCCTCCGTGAAGGAGGATAACCGGGGAGAAGAATCTAAAATCCCCTCTCCTGAAGGAAGGAAGAGGACCGCCTCTGAAGGCTTGGAAACAATGGTTTCCAAACGAGGGAAGAAATCTTCGTCGGGGTCCTACCCTGAGGGTATCCTTACCGCCAAAGGCCCGCAAGGGAGACCAGCCCTCCACCGAATCAGTAAATAAATAAAATTACTTTATAGCAAATATAGCCTGCTTCATTTCTGAGAACAATAACCGAGACGTATGTCTTGTAGTTCGGATCGTAGCACTTATCGACAGAGTTCGCCTTCGGGGGATCTTCTTCCGGAGAAGATGGAGAGCGAAACGCCTCCTCGTTCCTCCCTGCCTCGTGAAGCAGATGAACCCGAGGTGTCGTCATGGAGGATTTCTCTTGATCCGCCAAGGCCATAGGGTAACCCTTCGGCCACCCGAAGTCCGGAGTATTCGGCTCCTAAGGGGAGCAACAGAAAGAGTCCGGGACTATCCGGTGCGCGACCAGACGCACTGATGAATCTCCTGGAGCAAGAGGCTATCCCAATAGCGCATCGTACACTAATGGGTACAATGGCTGAGAGGATTTCATCTGCCCAGCGGATTGCATGAAGCTTTTATGAGCCTCGCCGAGAGGCTTTGAGGTACGCATAAAGTAATATATTTTTGATGGTACCGCACATGCTAGGTGTGCCCTATGTAGATAGTAGCCCCGAGACTCGTTGCTGTCAAAAAGACGACAAATGGAGGATCAAAGTCCCAGGTAATAACCGTGCAGCTTTCATGTGCAGTCGGCTGTGGGTCCGGTGGCTAGTCGGACTGGTGAGTTTGTCGAACTGAAGCGGCAACTTGATGCGGCAGATGCCGACATCGTGCTTGTAAACAAGCGGCTTGACGAGGCACAGGGTATGTATTCTCCAATGATCAACACATGTTAAGAGGAGCATGATGCTAGTATCTGTAATATGATGTGACTGCAGATGGGGCTGTCGCCGTGGAGACCGTTCGGGCGGAACTTGCTCGAGCCAAGGATCAAGCCAGGAGGAGTGATGTGGCCGCCCTAAAGGCGGTCGAAGAGCTAAGAGCCGAACAGGCTCCACATTGCCTGAGCAAAGAAAAAATAGCCAAGATGGTTATTGAGCTGAAAGATGTCGCCGACCGGTATGAGCTTCTTGAGAAGGAAAGCCGAACAAAGATGGTGGACCTGGAGAAAGCCATGGTAGCGACCAAGGAAGCCCGCTCTAAAATCAGAGCGGCAAAGGAGGATCTACGTCAAGCTGGAGATATCGTGGCTGGGAAGCCCTTTTTGTTGCGGGCGATGTTCGGAGATCCTAAGTATGCCCTTCTGGATCAATTATGGAGTTTTGCGGACGCGTACCTGGATTTGGCAGCAAGTGCTGCTGATGCGACCAAGTTTTTCGAAGATCAGAAAGATCACGAAGTGGAAAAGTTATTCTGGTCGCAGTTCAATGCTCCGGCACGTTCGTTGCTGTTAAATGAGCAAATGGCCGAGTGGGCCGAGCTCCAGAGGTTGTCTGGGCTTGCCATGAGGTTCATTGTGGATCATCTTTGGCGGAAGGACCAAAGCCGAATAGTTATTTTGGCTTAGTGCAAAGATTCCTTGGTGTCAGGCCGCATATCGACGCTATGAAGAGCTCGGCGTGCATAGAGGGTGCACGGATGGCTCTTGCCCATGTCAAGGCATACTGGGTAGAGATGGAGGCCACCACTATTGCAACCCAGAGTTCGGCCGTAGGCCGGGTATCAGCCGAGCACTATTTTGAAGAAGTCCTAGAAGGCGCTCGTTTAATAGAGGCTCGATTTCAAGAATGTCATGTTCTAGTGACATGTATCCCAATTGTAAGAACAATGTTATTTGAATTATAAAGGTTGTGTTTATACTTTTGCCTGAAAGTATTATTATGCCTCCTGTGCGGTCGTTTATGTATATGCGTATATAACCTGAAAGTTTGCAGTCGTCGGGTTTCAAATTTCACGCATATAATGCGGGGTGTTCGCGAAAGCGTCTTCACACTTGATCCAACGTCTTGGTCCATTAAGGAGGTGGTAGCACGCTTAACGAGGCAATCGGACTATATTGCTTTAACACTTTCACTTAACCATAGGAGTTTGACAGTGGGGCTACTATATAGCCCCTGGTATTTCCGCGGCTATCTGAATACGGTGCATGTACGTAATGACCAGGAAAACTGGTCCTTCGTTAATGCGGAGGAATCTCTAAGATTCTGATGAGTCATCGAGTGGTTGACCAGTCTCACGCTTTATCATGACAGCAGTAGTTCTCCCAGTGCCACCTTAGCCGATAGAGCGGAACGCAAGGTAGCAAAACATGGGAGCCGGGCAAACCCAACATTTGACCAAAGACATGATTCGAAGCTGATGCATATAAGGCCAAACTCGCGACGCCAAACACTCCCTAAGGTATTCGGTCTTTACAACATATATCGGGCTGGGTAACGCCCTTAATAATGAATCCTGAGTGTCCAGGTACGTGCATCATTCTGACATGGCGAAATGCCAATAACGTCAGCATCCTTCTCGGTTATGCTGAGTATCCGGAGGATGTGAAGCAACAAGAGACAGTAAAAAAGGTTTACACAGGGTCTTAATCTAAAAAGAAACCTTTGAGCGGGGCCCTGCTGCACGTCTGCGCCTGTGTCTCCGTTGTGCCGTATCCTGGAAGGGTGTAGCACGATTATCATCTGTAAAAGAGAAGAACTTAGGTGAAAGTTGTCGTATGCGAAAAATTGGTTATTCTCAATAAACCATTAAAATTCAAGATAGGTAAGGTCGAGCCGAATCGTAGTCCTTTTACATGCGGGAAGCCCCTGGTATCATCTACGGGGGTATATCCATTGTACCGATCTCAGGTTTATCTAAGCTGTTACAGCTAGTGGTGTGCCGGACTCGTCTAGCCGTGTCCGTGGTCTTGACGACCAATCATTTATTCTGGTTGGAGAGGTCGTTTAGTGTTCGGCTATTAAAGCCGCCACACGTTCTTCAGCAGCGTAAGGGACGCCGATATTTCCGCCGACCGTGATGATCCCACGGACCGGACATCTTAAGCTTAAGAGAAGTGTAATGCGGTGCTGCATTGAAATGAGCGAAAGATGTTCTTCCGAGTAGTGCTTGATAGCCGCTTCGGAATGGAGCGATGTCGAAGGTTAACTTTTCACTTCGGAAGTTGTCGGGAGAACCGAATACAACCTCTAGTACGAGAGAGCCCGTATAGCGTGCCCCTGGTCCTGGTATTGCCCCTTTAAAGGTAGTATTACTTTGGTTGATTCTTGTTGGGTCTATCCCCATTTTGCGGACTGTGTCCTGATATATCAGATTAAGACTACTGCCGCCGTCCATGAGGACTTGGCTGAAGTGGTATCCGTCAATAATTGGGTCTAGCACCAAGGCTGCCAATCCTCCGTGCCGGATACCTTTTAGGTGATTGAAAGTGCGTTATATCGACTAGAGGGGGGTGAATAGGCGATTTTATGAATTCTTCATCGAGGAATTTGCGGTGAGGAAATTCCTTAGCGAAGAATTACTTGCAATGAATAAGTACTCGAAGTAAGCATAACAGATTACAAGCATAGTCATCATGATGAAATGAAGACAATCACAGAGTACGTAAAGCGTAATCACAGGATAACACAGGATGAAGACAAACAGATCAAGAAATTGAACTGAGGAAATTGAGAAAGTCTTGATCAAAGTCTTCAAACACAGATATGAACAAATACTCAACACGAATGAGGAAATGAAAGGGTTGAGGAAATAGAACCAGTTAGGTTGGTGAAGACAATGATTTGGTAGACCAGTTCCAACTGCTGTCTCGGTTGTATGTCCTGTTGGAGCGGCTGAGTATTTAAACTCGAGGACACACAGTCCCGGATACCCAAATCGAAAGCACGCAGCTCAGACACCAAGTCCTCACCAGATTCTCCTCGAACTAAGGTCACACAGACCTCGTCCAATCACTCGTGGTAAGTCTTCGTGCGACTTCCAAACCTTCACAGACTTGGTCACTCGGCGATCCACAATTCCTCTTGGATGCTCTAGACCATGACGCCTAACCGTCTGGAAGAAGCACAGTCTTCAAAGGTAACAAGCGTCGGATCCACGCAGGATCAATTTCTTCATTGATGCTCAATCACTTTGGGTTTGTGGGGGTTTGGTTTTGGGTTTTTCCTCACTTGATGATTTTCTCTCAAAGTCCTCGTGAGGATGGGTTGCTCTCAAATGACAAGTGTCAAGTTCTCTCGAGCAGCCAACCAGCTAGTGGTTGTAGGGGCGGCTATTTATAGCCTAGGGAGCAGCCCGACATGATAAGACATAAATGCCCTTCAATGATATGACCGTTAGGTGGATAAGATATTTTGGGACAGTGGCGCCAAGAAGACAAGAACGGTCGGAAATTTGACTCTCAAATTCCTCGGGGCTATCATGTTCCTCATCAGGTAGGCAATTCAAGACCATGAATTCCTAACTCCTCGGTCGAGAACAAATTCCTCGTGACCGGAAGAGCTTCGTCTCACATCAAGAAATTGACTGAATCAGTATGAGATTTCCAAAAGCTTCACTCGAAGGGATTGGTAGGTGTAGGATTTTGAGTTGAGCATCAAATGGAAATTTTTCCTTAGTATTTCCTCGACCCCTTTAACAGACGGTGTTTCCTATGACTCAAGAAAGAGAAAATGAAACTACGAAAACAAAAGTCTTCACGCTTCATGTTCCTCAAATGAATACCAAGTCTTCAAGGTCACACCAATTTCTTCACTTTCAAAGTCTTCGTAAAGTCTTCGTAATATCAAAGTCTTCAGATGAAGAACTTCATTTTTAGGGTCGACTTTCTCAGAATATCAAACTCCTCATAGACTTATAGACCTCTGTACACTCACAAACGCATTAGTTACTTAACCTATAAGTCTTCAATACACCAAAATCACTAAGGGGCACTAGATGCACTTACAGTGATCCCTGTGATCGAAAGTGATCGGGCAGGCCGACCAAGGGTTGAATTTAGGGGTGACAGGCTCTACGGTGCATATGTCTTGGAGTGCATGTTTGCTCCACTGTTTTGACCTCTGGTGGGAATTTTACTGTCCCCCAGTGTTTTGTTGGCGAGGCTCATCCTCCTCTTCACTTGGTGTCTCCCTCCCCTTGTGTTTGGCGTTTAGCTTGCCGGCCTGCTTGAAGACCCAGCATTCTCTGTGGGTGTGATTTGCAGGTTTATCGGAGGTGCCGTGAATATGACATAATTTGTCTAGCATCTTGTTCAGGCTGGATGGTCCATCTCTGTTACCTTTGAAAGGATTTTTCCGTTGACCGGGTCGAGAGCCCCTAAATCCGGCATTTACTGCCGTGTTGTCTGGGCTGTCTTTGTTATTTCGACGCTTGCTTTTACTGCGTCGTGGTTTTCCATTACCATCCCTGACTTCGGATGTGCCTGGGTCGCTGGTGCTACTACGGCCAGCCAGCTATCTTCGACCGTGCAAAAGCGGGTCATAAGGCTTGTTAGGGCTGCCATTGTCCTTGGTTTTCCTTGGCCGAGGTGTCCGGCGAGCCATTAAATCTCGGACGCTGTGTTTGAAAGCTGCTAAGGCTTCGGCGTCCGGGCAATCAACGATTTGGTTCTTCTTAGTGAGAAATCTGTTCCAAAGCTTTCGGGATGACTCTTCGGGCTGTTGAATTATATGACTTAAATGTTTGCATCTAGAGGCCGGATATAGGTTCCTTGAAAGTTGGCCCTAAAAGCATCCTCAAGCTCCTCCCAACTTCCGATTGAATTTTCGGGGAGGCCCTTCAGCCAGTGCCGAGCTGGTCCTTTCAGCTTGAGGGGCAAGTATTTGATGGCGTGGAGATCGTCTCCGCGAGCCATATGGATATGGAGGATGAAGTCCTCGATCCATACCCCAGGGTCCGTCATTCCATCGTATGCCTCTATGTTCACGGGTTTGAATCCCTCTGGAAATTCGTGATCCAGCACCTCATCGGTGAAACATAGGGGGTGCGTGGCACCCCTATATTTGGATGTGTCATTGCGTTCTGACGGTTGCAGTGTTCGGTTTTGATTATGCGCTGGAGCGCGCTTCCTAGATCCGTAGATGGATCTGGTCACGCCGGACTTTTGATGCAAGTCCTCGCATGGATCATGTGCTGACTTTATGTGCGGCCTCGTTAGCTGCCCTATCGCGGCCACGAGGTGGTCGATCCGACGGGTCAGCCATTTTATTTTTCGGCTGTGTGGGCTCTAAGGCCTCATCATCGAATTCAAGCAAAAACTTGCGCTTTGGATAGCTCTTTGTGTGGCTACTACCACTATACTTTTCTTTGATGTCGAGCACTTTGTTCCATCTACTGTTGAGCGTATTCTGCGCGGCCTTAAGCCTTTGCTTTTGCTTCTTCAGACTCCTCGCGGTGGCAATAAGTGTTCTATGGAGGTTCTCTTGTTCCAAGTGCCTTTCCGGGATGATGTGTGCGTCGTTGATAACCCACAAGTATAGGGGATTGCAACAGTTTTCGAAGGTAGAGTATTCAACCCAAATTTATTGATTCGACACAAGGGGAGCCAAATAATATTCTCACCTATTAGTAGTTGAGTTGTCAATTCAACCACACCTGGATAACTTTATATCTGCAGCAAAGTATTTAGTAGCAAAGTAATATGATAGTAGTGGTAACGGTAACAAAAGTAACGGTAGCAAAAGTAATATTTTTGGTGTTTTGTAGTGATTGTAACAGTAGCAACGGAAAAGTAAATAAGCGGAGAACAATATGTGAAAAGCTCGTAGGCACTGGCTCGGTGATGGAGAATTATGCCGGATGTGGTTCATCATGTAACAATCATAACATAGGGTGACACAGAACTAGATCCAATTCATCAATGTAATGTAGGCATGTATTCCGAATATAGTCATACGTGCTTATGGAAAAGAACTTGCATGACATCTTTTGTCCTACCCTCCCATGGCAGCGGGGTCCTAATGAAAACTAAGGGATATTAAGGCCTCCTTTTAATAGAGTACCGGACCGAAGCATTAACACATAGTGAATACATGAACTCCTCAAACTACGGTCATCACCGGGAGTGATCCCGATTATTGTCACTTCGGGGTTGCCGGATCATAACACATAGTAGGTGACTATAGACTTGCAAGATAGGATCAAGAACACACATATATTCATGAAAACATAATAGGTTCAGATCTGAAATCATGGCACTCGGGCCCTAGTGACAAGCATTAAGCATAGCAAAGTCATAACAACATCAATCTCAGAACATAGTGGATACTAGGGATCAAACCCTAACAAAACTAACTCGATTATATGATAGATCTCATCCAAGCCATCACCGTCCAGCAAGCCTACGATGGAATTACTCACGGACGACGGTGAGCCTCATGAAATTAGTGATGGAGGATGGTTGATGATGACGACAGTGACGAAGCCCCCTCTCCGGAGCCCCGAACGGACTCCAGATCAGCCCTCCCTAGAGGTTTTAGGGCTTGGCGGCGGCTCCGTATCGTAAAACGTGATGAATTCTTCTCTCTGATTTTTTTCTCCCCGAAAGCAAATATATAGAGTTGGAGTTGAGGTCGGAGGAGCTCGAGGGGGGCCACGAGGTAGGGGGCGCGCCCTAGGGGGGCGCGCCCCCACCCTCGTGGCTAGGGTGTGGCCCCCCTGGTCTTCATCTTTTGCATGGATTTTTTATTATTTCCAAATAGACGTTCCGTGGAGTTTTAGGTCATTCCGAGAACTTTTGTTTCTGCACATAAATAATACCATGGAAAGTCTGCTGAAAACAGCGTCAGTCCGGGTTAGTTCCATTCAAATCATGCAAGTTAGAGTCCAAAACAAGGGCAAAAGTGTTTGGAAAAGTAGATAGGACGGAGACGTATCAACTCCCCCAAGCTTAAACCTTTTCTTGTCCTCAAGCATTTCAGTTGACAAACTGAAAGTGATAAAGAAAAACTTTTACAAACTCTGTTTGCTCTTGTTGTTTTGAATATGTAAAGCCAACATTCAAGTTTTCAGCAAATATTATGACTAACCACATTTGCAATAACTCTTAGGTCTCTTGTTTACTCATATCAATAGCATAATCAACTAGCGAGCCATAATAATAAATCTCGGATGACAACACTTCCTCAAAACAATCATGATATGATATAACAAGATGGTATCTCGCTAGCCCTTTCTGAGACCGCAAAACATAAATGCAGAGCACCTTTAAAGATCAAGGACTGACTAAACATTGTAATTCATGGTAAAAGAGATCTCCAGCTAGTGCTTTTTAATAAGAGGGTGATGACTCAACATAAAAGTGAATAGATAGGCCCTTCGCAGAGGGAAGCAGGGATTTGTAGAGGTGCCAGAGCTCAGTTTAGAAATAGAGATAAATAATATTTTGAGTGGTATACTTTCATTGTCAACATAACAACCAAGAGATGGCGATATCTTCCATGCTACACACATTATAGGCGGTTCCCAAACAGAATGGTAAAGTTTATACTCCCCCTCCACCAACAAGCATTAATCCAAGACTTGCTCGAAACAAAGAGTGTCGGTGTCAAAACCGGCGGATCTCGGGTAGGGGGTCCCGAACTGTGCGTCTAGGCAGATGGTAACAGGAGACAAGGGACACGATGTTTTTACCCAGGTTTGGGCCCTCTCGATGAATGTAAAACCCAACTCCTGCTTGATTAATATTGATGATATGGGTAGTACAAGAGTAGATCTACCACGAGATCAGATAGGCTAGACCCTAGAAGCTAGCCTATGGTATGATTGTTGTTAGATCCTCTGGACTAAAACCCTCCGGTTTATATAGACACCAGAGAGGGCTAGGGTTACACAGAGTCGGTTACAATGGGAGGAGATCTACATATCCGTATCGCCTAGCTTGCCTTCCATGCCAAGGAAAGTCCCATCCGGACACGGGACGAAGTCTTCAATCTTGTATCTTCATAGTCCAGGAGTCCGGCCAAAGGTTATAGTCCGGCTATCCGGACACCCCCTAATCCAGGACTCCCTCAGTAGCCCCTGAACCAGGCTTCAATGACGACGAGTCCGACGCGCAGATTGTCTTCGGCATTGCAAGGCGGGTTCCTCCTCTGAATACTTCATAGAAGATTTTGAACACAAGGATAGTGTCCGGCTCTGCAAAATAAGTTCCACATACCACCGTAGAGAGAATAATATTTACACAAATCCAATCTGCTGACGTATTCCGCAGCGTGACATCACACCACGGCCAAGCCTTTATTCGAATCATTTTTACTGTCCCACCTCGGCGCGTTTAGCGAGGCGGTTTCCTTGACACGTCTTGTCGAAGCAGAGATCGTGTCCCCTTATTCCGGGATTCTCATCAATACGGCGTGGGTAACCCAACCGTGCCATTAATTCCGGCGTTTGGGAGATAAGCGAGTTTTACCAGGCTGGTGGGGCAGATAGTTTCGTCCGCCCATTTAAGGGGATAAGGATCCACCTTTTTCATCTACGCCTTCTTCCTCCTTCGCTTATCCATTTCCGTGCACTCGAGCTCCAGCGCCAAAGTCCGCACTTCCCACCTCAACCTTCTCCAACCATGTCCGGAGCGGGAGTTAGGTGGATGGCCTCCTCTGTCACGGAGGGGCACATCAAAAAGTTGAGGAAAGCCGGATACTTGTCCGACGACATTGCGCACCGGCTTCCAGACGAGGGGCAGCTCATCCCCACCCCTGTGCCCCATGAGAGGGTGGTGTTCCTCCCCCATTTCCTCCGCGGACTGGGCTTCCCACTCCACCCATTTGTCCGGGGGCTCATGTTCTACTACGTCCTGGATTTCCACGATCTGGCCCCAAACTTCATCCTAAACATCTCGGCGTTTATCATCGTGTGCGAGGCCTTCCTCTGCATCAAGCCCCACTTCGGCTTATGGCTGAAGACCTTCAATGTCAAGCCGAAGGTAGTGGGCGGCCAGCAAGCGGAGTGCGGAGGTGCCATGGTGGGCAAGATGCCCAACGTTATATGGCTCAAGGGCTCCTTCGTGGAAACCATCAAAGGGTGGCAATCGGGGTGGTTCACATCACCGAGCCATGTGACCCTGAATGGGCAGCGGCCCTCGAATTCCAATATGGCATCCCCACAAGGCTCACCTCCTGGAAAGAGAAGGGCCTGTCGTGGGGTAATTCGGGAGAGCTGACCGGACTCCAAACATGCGTCCAAAACCTGGTGGACAAGAAGGTTAAACTTGTCAACATAGTCCAGGTCATGCTCATCCGCCGGATCCTCCCGTGTAAACGACGGGCTTTGAACTTGTGGGAGTTCGACCCGGCCCAGCACCAAACTCTGACCAGGCTCTTTGACACAACGCACGAGGATGCCTGGAAGGTGCTATTCAAGGGCGCCGAGGTTTCCCCTCCCATTATCGAGGATCGCGGATTCTGCGCGAAGCGCCAAGCCAGTGTAGTAAGCTTGTTTTACCCTTTACGGGATACTTGTTTTTCATAGTTTGACTCTATGCGGGATCTAAGCTCCCATTCCTTTGACAGGACTGGCAGAAGAAGACCGGATAGATCGACTATCCGCCTTTCAAGGCCCAGCAGATGCCCGCTTGGCGAAGCTGCTGGTCCCGCACCTTACGCGTGCCGGAGAAGAAGGCCAAGAAGAAAGCCACGGAACTCGAAAGAGTTCCCGGCGCTGGTGGTATCGGACTCATCGTCCGATGACTCATATGGACTCCTCCCACGAAAACGAGGAGGAGGAAAGAGAGGTCTCTCCCCCAGCGGGGGGAGAGAAGAAAAGGAAGGCCGCCCCAACTGGGGGGGGGGGGGGAGGGTCCAAGAAAGGAAGGACCCTTCCTCCGGACTACTCCACCAATGCCGCCGACGACGAAGAGGAGTGGCCATCCAGGGCCAAGCC
Organism: Aegilops bicornis; assembly: GCA_021605145.1. Classification (NCBI taxonomy): domain Eukaryota; kingdom Viridiplantae; phylum Streptophyta; class Magnoliopsida; order Poales; family Poaceae; genus Aegilops; species Aegilops bicornis. The sequence continues at coordinate 105,358,922 of CM038674.1, forward strand.
CCTGGCAAAATCGTAAGTATCCGGATACCAGAATAACTCATGGTGTTCCTTTATTGCACAGTATCTTCTGACGCCGAATATAATCATGCAGTCCGCCCATGGCCCGGCTCGACGCTTCGTCGAGCGGCTCCCTAGATTCGTCGGATGTGAATAGTCTTTCACTTCCGATCAAGCATTCTCCTCGCCCCACGGACGATGCCGAGGTGGAGTCCCAAAAGGTTCCAAGCCAGGAGGAGGTGGTCTGGAGGCACCACAAGGCGACCTCCCGGACTCAAAGAAGGGGATAAAACCCCAAAGGGCTCTAAGTCCAGCCCCAGGCAGGACTCCGCACCGGAACCTTCAATGGTTCCGGAGTCTGCCAGGCGGCCCCCTAGTAAGAAGGGCAAGCCTACGACGCCGGTGACCTCCGTCCAACCGGAGGCACCGGATAATTTGCTGGAGGTGCTTAACGGCGCCTCCATCAACGAGGAGCACCGCACTATTATGAGTGCGGTTATCCAGAAGGTTCGATCCGCCAAGAGCGGGCTGGGGCTTTTGCCTGCCTTCTAACAAGCTTTGAGGTATGTATTTAAGATATGTAAAAATATTACCACATAGACAGTAGCCCCTGATGCCCAGTTTGGTGTTCGGAAAGAAAAGCCGAACTGAGGATCTAAAAGATATACACAGGAGTCTAACATAAATAGGTCCAAGAAAGGAAGGACCCTTCCTCCGGACTACTCCACCAATGCCGCCGACGACGAAGAGGAGTGGCCATCCAGGGCCAAGCCCCTGGCAAAATCGTAAGTATCCGGATACCAGAATAACTCATGGTGTTCCTTTATTGCACAAGATCTTCGGCGCGAATATAATCATGCAGTCCGCCCATGGCCCGGCTCGACGCTTGCCGAGCGGCTCCCTAGATCTGGCTTGATGTGAATAGTCTTTCACTTCCGACTGCTACCTCCCCTCGTCCTACGGACGATGCCGAGGTGGAGTCCCAAAAGGTTCCAAGCCAGGAGGAGGTGGTCCTGGAGGCACCACAAGGCGACCTCCCGGACTCCAGGCGCAAAGGGGATAAAACCCCAAAGGGCTCTAAGTCCAGCCCCAGGCAGGACTCCGCACCGGAACCTTCAATGGTTCCGGAGTCTGCCAGGCGGCCCCCTAGTAAGAAGGGCAAGTTTACACGCCCGGTGACCTCCGGCCCAACCGGAGGCACGGATAATTTGGTCGGAGGTGCTTAACGGCGCCTCCATCAGCGAGGAGCACCGCACTATTATGAGTGCGGTTATCCGTAGGTTCGATCCGCCAAGAGCGGGCTGATCAAGCTCGTGCCAGCCTTCTAACAAGCTTTGAGGTATGTATTTAAGATATGTAAAAATATTACCACATAGACAGTAGCCCCTGATGCCCAGTTTGGTGTTCGGAAAGAAAAGCCGAACTGAGGATCTAAAAGATATACACAGGAGTCTAACATAAATATGTCAATATGGGAATGCAGGCTCATTGACCTCTGCCGCACTGACTGCGGAGGTCGATGCATTGAAGCAGAGCTTCGAGCGGTCCGAGAACGAGCTCGGCCTTGCGAAGAAGCAGCTCGAGGACAAGGAAGGTAAGTAATACCTTATGTAAGTATATAAAAAGATGTGGTTGCAAAAAATGACGGGACCAACGTGAGTATTACAGGGGCCACAACCGAGGTGGCGACCCTGAAGGAAGCGCTGTCCAAGGCCGAAGACAATGCGGCCGTGGAGCGCACCGAGCGAGAAAAGCAGGAGGCGTGGGTGGCGGAGGTGCAGCAAGAGCTCCAGGCTCTCGTGGAAAAACACGGGAGTTTGGAGCTTGACTCAAAGACTCGAGAGTCCGAGCTCGCCTCGGCCCTTGAGAGCGCCAAATCTGCCAAGGCCGAAGCCCAAAAAGCCCCGAGTCCGGAGCTCTCCAGGAGCATTCGCAGATCTTCCCTGTAGTGTGTCCGACGCTGCCGCATTCCACCGAGCCGAGGAGGGGAACTCGACGGAGAAGGTGTTATGGTCCCAGTATGTTGAGGCCGGACACCCGGTGCCCTTGAGCGACCAGCTGAAGCTGCTGGTCGAGCTTCATAAGGTGGCCGAACAGGCCATGAAGGGCCTTATAGTCCGGCTATGGCCTGGGGAGGTCATGCCTGGGAGCTACTTTGGGCTGGTGAGGCGGCTGGCAGATGCATGTCCACGGCTTGAAGTCATCAAGCGCTCCGTATGCATTGAAGGCGCCGTAGAGGGCCCTTGCCCGTGTTAAAGTACACTGGGCAAGATGGATGCTGATAAAATTTGGTGACAGATGGGCCACCGGAGGGCAAGGAGCATCGCAAGCCCGAGATGTATTATGAGGGCGTCCTGAAGGGTGCCCGCCTTATGGCGGATGAATGTTCCTATGATGTAATTTATGAGTAAACTTCGCCGTGTTATCCTGCGCTGAAAACTTGTTCATATGCGCTAAGCAACGCTTTTGAATTTAAAATATTACCTTCATGCGTCTGCTTATTAAATCTGAGAGATGGCGAAGTCGTCGGCTTCTCGCCCCATGCCACGAAAGTGCTCGGGTGTTGGGATAAACCTGAGCGCTCTTGTTCCCATTCTTGGGTCCTTCGAGGGAGGCGCTCGGCAACGAAAGCAAGGCAATCGGACTATAATGCTTTATCACTCTCACTTAGCCATAGAATTCTATAATTTTAAATTTCGGCGAAGCCCCTAGTATTCGGAAGACCGAGTTAGGGGCGCTATCCACGCCTAGGCCGGACAAAGCCGGCTCCTCGCTCTAAGCAACATAAGTCTTTAGGGACTCAAACCTCTCGAACAGCGACCAGCTCTCGCCTATCATGACGGCCAGTTTTAGCTTTCTCTCGAGGTGCTTAACCCAGCTCAACCGGGCACAATCACAGTAGTTCTCCCGGCGCTACCTTAGCCGATATAACGGGAACGTAAGGTACCAAAACATGGGAGCCGGGCAAAACCAACTATTGACCCAAGACATGATTGAGCCGATGCATATAATGCTATAAGTTCGGGGTGCCGCACTCGTGAGAGTGTTCGGACTTCTCACACCATATTCTGGGGTACTTAAGCCCCTGGTGTATTGGCCGTACCAAACTGTACGGTTGCATAATGTCATAACTAAACATATTCACATAAAAAGGAATGCAATAATAGACAAAAACTATGTATTGTTTAGTCGAAAAGGCTGCCGTAAAAGCAGAACGATACAAATAGTGCGATAAGCAAGAGATGGGACTATTTGACATGTCCTCCCCTCGAGGCGAGCTGCAGGATGATATGTGAAACAAGTATACTGCTCGTTATAGAGACCACCTGGACACTCGATGTAGCTTTCTGCCTCCCTGGCTGTTGCATCGTGTGTTCGGCGATTGTACTGCCGGACAGGCCTTTCGCAGAGTGGAGTCCTGAAAGTAAGAAGAAAAAAGGAATGACCAAATCAGGAGCCCCTAGTGCGGTTGAGCCGCGTTTTGGGCATGCCGTGGTTGTGCCCCTCCCCTTATGCCCATGGTATTTCCAGAGCGTAATTATATGCAGCGTAATCTTGGTTTCGTGATTTCGTGAGGGCTGGGGTTGGGGCCGCATTGCTACGCTTGCTCGGAACGCGTGTGCGGTCTTGTTGTAGGTTACTCGGCGCCGCTTGACGGTGCCGGACGCTTAATAGCCGGATCGAGAATTGCCTCGAGAGGCTACTTTGTACTTCCGCCATGAGGGGCGCCGTATGCTCCTCCGTTGGGAGAGAGCGTTTGGTGTTTCCATTGACCGTGATTACTCCTCGAGGGCCTCGCATCTTGAGCTTGAGGTATGCGTAGTGCGGCACCGCATTGAACTTTGCAAATGCGGTTCGTCCGAGCAGTGCGTGATAGCAACTGCGGAACGGGACTATGTCGAAGATTAACTCCTCACTTCGGAAATTATCTGGGGATCCGAAGACCACCTAAAGTGTAACTGAGCCTGTACAGTTAGCCTCTACACCTGGTATGATGCCTTTAAAGGTCGTCTTTGTGGGTTTAATCCTTGAGGGATCTATGCCCATTTTTTGCACTGTGTCCTGATAAAGCAGGTTCAGGCTGCTGCCGCCGTCCATAAGGACTCTAGTGAGGTGAAATCCGTCAATGATTGGGTCTAGAACCAATGCGGCGAATCCGCCATGGCGGATGCTAGTGGGGTGGTCCCTTTGATCAAAAGTGATCGGGCAGGAGGAGCATGGGTTGAACTTTAGGGCGACTGGCTCCAACGCATATACGTCCCTGAGTGCACGCTTCCGCTCCCTTTTGGGTATGTGGGTTGCGTATATCATGTTCACCGTCCGCAGTTGTCTTCTCCCGCGCAAAAGCGGGTCATGAGTGTTGTGAGGGCTGCCATGGATTTCGGATTTTCCTGTCCTAGGTGCCGGGCAAGACACTCGTCACGGATGTTATGTTTGAAGGTTGTGAGGGCCTCTATGTCCGGACAGTCGACTATTTGATTTTTCTTGGTTAGGAACCGTGTCCAGTAATTGTCCGCCGATTCACTCGTGGCTGCTGAATTATGTGGCTTAGGTCATCGGCGTCTGGTGGTCGCATATAGGTGCCACAGAAATTGTCGAGGAATGTGGCTTCGTGTCCTCCCCAAAGAACCAATTGACTCTGCTGGCAAGCTGTTAAGCCAATGCCGAGCTGGTCCTTTAAGCTTGAGTGGGAGGTATTTGATGGCGTGTAGATCATCACCGCGGGCCATGTGGATATGAAGGAGATAATCCTCGATCCATACCGCAGGATCTGTTGTGCCGTCGTATGATTCGATGTTTACGGGTTTGAAACCCTCGGGGATTTGATGATCCATTACTTCATCTGTGAAGCATAGTGGGTGTCTTGGCGCCTCAGATCGGGCTATATCACGGCGTAGCTCAAATGAGCTTTGTCATCAGTGTTCGCCCGACCGGATTTGACATATCCGGCATGACGGTTATCGTCACGCGTGTCGTAGGCGCCCACGCGATCCGTAGATCGATCTTGTTTGCCTTGCCTTGTCCTCCAATATATCTCGCAGTGTCCGCACATTTCCCCGTGCCTTGGTATTCTTTGAGCGACGCCGGGGTGCGACTTGAGTGGAGGGCCGAGAGGCCTCTCTGTTGCGGCCGCGAGGTGGCCGGTCAGCCGCGTCGTGCACTGGTGATGTAGGTTTAGGTGCTTCCTCCTCTAATCGGGGTAGCAGCCTACACTTTGGGTAGCTCTTGGAGGGGCGTTCGAGTTCATACTCTACGGCCGCAAGGACTTCAGTCCATCTGTCGGCTAGCAAGTCTTGGTCAGCTCTAAGATGTTGTTGTTTTTTCTTGAGGCCGCTCGCCGTGGCCATAAGCCTGCGTTTGAAACGCTCTTGTTCGACGGGATCCTCAGGCACGACAAATTAAATCGGCGTCGAGGCTTGCCTCGTCTTGGAGGGAGGCATGTAATTATCGCCCTCTACCCTCTGCCGCTCTCTCATGGGGCTGGCTTCTCCATCCTCCTGTCTTTGAATCCTGCTGGAGTGGGTTGTCTTAAATCCTTTGTTAGGTGTTATTATTTCCCGTGCGGAATCGCCGCTTTTGCTTTGGCGGGATTTAGAGCGGCGCCACGATGCCGGGCGCTTAGGATGCTTCTTGGAGGGGTCATCCTCCGTTGTTCCATCGCCTTCCCTTCTTTTGGGGTGTCCACCATGTATATGTCATACGACGAGGTGGCCTTCCAGTTCCCTATAGGCGCTGGTTCTTGGTCGTCTCCTGCATCGGCGTCCATACCGTCGATGTCTTCGGAGTCGAAGTCGAGCATGTCGGTTAAATCATCGACAGTGGCTATGAAGTGGGTGGTGGGTGGGCTTTGAATTTCTTCGTCGTCCGCATCCCAACCTTGCTGACCATAGTCCGGCCAGGGCTCTCCTGATAAAGAGAGAGACTTTAGTGAATTCAGAATGTTGCCGAAGGGCGAGTGCTGAAAGATGTCCGCGGCGGCGAACTCCATGATCGGCGCCCAATCGGATTCGATTGGCAGGGGCGCGGAAGGTTCGGAGTATGGAGAGGAGTCCGGCACCTCGGAGTCACGGCCTTCGCAGAGGACAAGGCTGGTGTTCGGCTCGATTGGCGTAGAGATTGCAGCCCCCGTGGCGGTGTCCAGCCACCCGTCCTCGATTGGCGCAGTCGGCTCCGAGCTAAGGGTGCGGCCTCCAGGGCACTGTTCGGCGGCAGAGCTAGATCATGCCCATCGTGATAAAGGCGGCGCGCTCGGTCAGGCTCGAACCCGTCGAAGATCAAGTCTCCGCGGACGTCGGCCGTGTAGTTCAAACTTCCAAATCTGACACGATGGCGGGCGTAGCTTCGATCTGCTCCGGATGGCCAAGCGAATTGGCCCGCGGTGCAAAGCCGCCCGAATCACGAAGATCTGCGGGAGAAAAGTATCACCCTGGACCGCATCGTTGTTGATGATTGGAGGAGCCATCGGCCTAAAGATGACGCATACGCAGGAACTCTCAATGAAAGCACCAATGTCGGTGTCAAAACCGGCGGATCTCGGGTAGGGGGTCCCGAACTGTGCGTCTAGGCGGATGGTAACAGGAGACAAGGGACACGATGTTTTTACCCAGGTTCGGGCCTCTCGATGGAGGTAAAACCCTACTCCTGCTTGATTAATATTGATGATATGGGTAGTACAAGAGTAGATCTACCACGAGATCAGAGAGGCTAGACCCTAGAAGCTAGCCTATGGTATGATTGTTGTTCGTCCTACGGACTAAAACCCTCCGGTTTATATAGACACCGGAGAGGGCTAGGGTTACACAGAGTCGGTTACAATGGGAGGAGATCTACATATCCGTGTCGCCAAGCTTGCCTTCCACGCCAAGGAAAGTCCCATCCAGACACGGGACGAAGTCTTCGATCTTGTATCTTCATAGTCCATGAGTGCGGCCAAAGGTTATAGTCCGGCTATCCGGACACCCCTAATCCAGGACTCCCGCAACGAGTGTCTCCAACTAGCAACAGTCCCAGGGGGAGTTTTGTTTGCAATTATTTTGATTTAGTTTGCATAAAGCATGGGACTGGGCATCCCGGTGACCAGCCATTTTCTCGTGAGTGAGGAGCGGGGTCCACTCCTCTTGAGAATAACCCGCCTAACATGGAAGATACAGACAACCCTATTTGATACATGAGCTATTCGAGCATACAAAACAGAATTTCATTTGAAGGTTTAGAGTTTGGCACATACAAATTTACTTGGAACGGCAGATAGATACCGCATATAGGAAGGTATAGTGCTCTCATATGGCATAACTTTTGGGTTTTAAGGGATTGGATGCACAAGCAGTATTCACGCTTAGTACAAGTGAAGGCTAGCAAAAGACCGGGAAGCGACCAACTAGAGAGTGACATCAGTCATGAACATGCATTAAAATTAATAAACATTGAGTACAAGCATGAGTAGGATATAATCCACCATGAACATAAATATCATGAAGGCTATGTTGGTTTTGTTTCAACTACATGTGTGAACATGTGCCAAGTCGAGTCACTTAAATCATTCAAAGGAGGATACCACCCCACTATACCACATCACAACCATTTTAATAGCATGTTGGCACGCAAGGTACACCATTATAACTCATAGCTAATCAAGCATGACACGAGCAACTATGATCTCTAATTGTCATTGCAAACATGTTTATTCATAATAAGCTGAATCAGGAATGATGAACTCATCTTATTTACAAAAACAAGAGAGGTCGAGTTCATACCGGCTTTTCTCATCTCAGTTAGTCCATCATATATCGTCATAATTGCCCTTCACTTGCACGATTGAACGATGTGAATAATAATAAGAGTGCACGTGCATTGGACTAAACTGGAATCTGCGAGCATTCAATAAACAGGAGAGGACAAGGCAATATGGGCTCTTGGTTAAATCAACAATAATGCATATAAGAGCCACTTCAATAATTTAATCATGGTCTTCTCCTATCGACCCCCAAAGAAAAGAAAAGAAATAAAACTATTTACACGGGAAAGCTCCCAACAAGCAAAAAGAAGAACGGGAAATATTTTTGGGTTTTCTTTTTCATTATTGCTACTACAGCAAGAAAAGTAAACTAACTAAAACCTACACTAATTTTTTTGGTTTTTCTTAAGGTTTATCAAACACACAAAAAGAAAGCAAGAAAAAGAAAATAAACTAGCATGGATATTACAGTGAAAAAGTATGAGCATCGACAACTAGCAATGAGTGTGCGAACATAAATGTAATGTCGGTGGGAAATACGTACTCCCCCAAGCTTAGGCTTTTGGCCTAAGTTGGTTTATTGCCAAGGATGGCCTGGCGGATATCCATAGTCGTAGCCGGGGTCGTACTGTGATGAAGAGGACTATGACTGCCACTGGCTGGCAGTCATCTGCGGATCCCAAAAGTAATCAGACTGTCTTGGAGGCTCAAATTGTGGTTCCGGCTCCGGGGCTGGTGTAGGGTTCCGGTAAGCGTAAATGGCCGCCCATGGAACGAGATACGGACCTTCAGATAAATTAAACAAGGAAGGAGCAGGCAAGGTAATAGTCTCAGGGTGATGTTTATCAAAGAACAATTTGTATTTAAGCTCCCCTTCCTTATTCTTAACAATAAAGTCATGCGCTACCATACTCTTATAATCTAAATAAGCATTGGGCAACAATTTTTCTTCTTTCTCATAGAGCCTAATAGGTATGTTATAATGTGCAGCAAGGTGTGAAGCATAAATACCTCCAAATATGGGGCCCTTTGTACGGTTCAAACTTAACTGTTTAGCAATAATACCGCCCATACTAACAGTGTTATCGGAAAATAAACCATGGAACAAAATGATAATATCAGGAACACTAAGGTTTCCAAACTTTCCGCAACCAATCAAGCAACGACTAGAAAATATGGCAAAGTAGCGTAAAACAGGAAAATGTATGCTAGTGATTCTTGCATCGGGAAACCTTCCTGGTTTCCCCCACAGTAATGGTGTCAATAAATCCGTCCACATCTTTACGATGTGGTTCATCTAAGGTACCCTCGAAGGGTATTTTGCAAACCTTGCAAAATTCATCTAGTTGCATCTTCTTAACAACATCATATAAATGAAACTCTACTGAAGAAGGTGTTTCTTTAGGAAAATAGTAGAAGTTTTGCACAAAAGTATTGGTGAGTAAGAGATACTGATGACGTTGGTCGCGGAGGAAGTCAGTGAGGCCAGCATTCTCAGCCAATGAATAGAAATCATCATAAATCCCGGCTTCTCTCAAGAAATCATCGGAAGGCCATTCACACGGCCGGACCTCCATGATCTTGAGGCAAATTATATTTGGGCCTCTGTGCTTCTTCACTTTGCTTTTCCTTCGAGCTTCGGCTCGATGAGCCCCTCAAAAATCTCTTCATTATTTTCTGAAAAATTCTGAAATTTTTAGTAACTTCAAATAAAAATGAACCAACCTCAATAAAATTGATAGCAACTACTCCTACAAGTGCCTAGATCCTATATCAAGCATTAGAACTACTTGGAACCATATAAATTTGACATGCAACCTCAAGAACATGGTCACCTATGCAGCACAAATTTGCAATGAATAGAGCACTAGAACAAAAACTAATTGCACCAATGGAGGAGTCACATACCAAGGAACAATCTCCCCAAGCAGTTTTGTGAGAGGTGCTTTGAGCAAGGAGATCGAAAATCACAGCAAAATGAGCTAGAACTCGTGCTTGAGCTGGATATTGGTGTTTGTGGGAGGAAGAAGGAGTGTATGGGTGCAGGAATAAGTGGAGGGGGCCACCATGGGCCCACGAGGCAGGGGGCGCGCCCAGGGGGGTAGGGCGCGCCCTCCACCCTCGTGGCCAGGTGCTTTCCCCTCCTGCTGTGTTCTCAGTGCCAGATATTCTCAAATATTCTAGAAAAAATCATATTCCATGTTCAGGGCATTTGGAGAACTTTTATTTTCGGGGTATTTTTATATTGCTCAGATAAATCAGGAAACAAACAAAAAAAATACTATTTTTACTTTATTTCAACTAAATAACAGAAAATAGAGAGAGGGTACAGAAGGTTGTGCCTTCTAGTTTCATCCATCTCAAGCTCATCAAAAGGAATCCACTAACAAGGTTGATCAAGTCTTGTTAACAAACTCATTCCGAATAACATGGAACCGGAGAAATTTCGAATAACACTATGTTACCTCAATGGGCATATGCACATCCAAAATAATAAGAATATCATATTTGTTCTTGACAGTAGGAAGAGGAAATTCAAAACCTCCAAAAATAATCGATGGAATTTTTCCAATGGAGTTGATACTATGAACTTGAGGTTGTTTCCTCGGGAAGTGTACCGTATGCTCATTACCATTAACATGAAAAGTGACATTGCCTTTGTTGCAATCAATAACAGCCCCTGCAGTATTCAAAAAAGGTCTTCCAAGAATAATAGACATACTATCGCCCTCGAATATCAAGAATAACAAAGTCCGTTAAAATAGTAATGTTTGCAACCGCAACAGGCACATCCTCACAAATACCGACAGGTATAGCAGTTGATTTATCAGCCATTTGCAAAGATATTTCAGTAGGTGTCAACTTATTTAAATCAAGTCTACGATATAAAGAGAGAGGCATAACATTAACACCAATTCCAAGATCACATAAAGCAGTTTTAACATAGTTTCTTTTAATGGAGCATGGTATAGTAGGTACTCCTGGATCTCCAAGTTTCTTTGGTATTCTGATGTCTACAACGCAACCTTCTTCTTGTAAAGGTTGTTGGGCCTGCAAGTGCACAGGTTTGTAGGACAGTAGCAAATTTCCCTCAAGTGGATGACCTAAGGTATTTGTCACCACAGATAAACACGGCAAGACATACATCAAGTATTCTCAAATCAAAGACTCAATCCGATAAGATAACTTCAAAGGGGAAACTCAATTCATTACAAGAGAGTAGAGGGGGAGAAACATCATAAGATCCAACTACAATAGCAAAGCTCGGGATACATCAAGATCGTGCCATAGAGGGAACACGAGAGAGAACACAAGAGAGAGAGAGATCAAACACATAGCTACTGGTACATACTGTTGGTGTCAAAACCGGCGGATCTCGGGTAGGGGGTCCCGAACTATGCGTCTAGGCGGATGGTAACAGGAGACAAGGGACATGATGTTTTTACCCAGGTTCGGGCCCTCTCGATGGAGGTAAAACCCTACTCCTGCTTGATTAGTATTGATGATATGGGTAGTACAAGAGTGGATCTACCACGAGAACAGAGAGGCTAAACCCTAGAAGCTAGCCTATGGTATGATTGTTGTTCGCCCTCTGGACTAAAACCCTCCGGTTTATATAGAAACAGGATAGGGTTAGGGTTACATGCAGTCGGTTTACAACGGTAGGAGATCTACATATCCAGATCGCCAAGCTTGCCTTCCACGCCAAGGAAAGTCCCATCCGGACACGGGACGAAGTCTTCAATCTTGTATCTTCATAGTCCAGAGTCCGCCAACGGTGATAGTTCGCTATCCGGACACCCCTAATCCAGACTCCTCGGAGCCCCTGAACCAGGCTTCAATGACGATTTAGTCTGGCGCGCATATTGTCTTCGCATTGCAAGGCAGGTTCCTCCTCCGAATACTTCATAGAAGATTTTGAACACAAGGATTGTGTCCGCTCGCAAAACAAGTTCCACATACCACCGTGAGAGAGAATAACCTTTGCACAGATTTGTCGACGTATTCCATGCATGACATCACACCACGGCCAGGCCTTTATACGAATCGTTTTTACTGTTCCACCCCAGCGCGTTTAGCGAGGCGGTTTCCTTGGCACGTCTTATCAAAGTGGAGATCGTGCCCCCTTATTCTGGGATTCCCATCAATACGGATGTGGGTAACCCAACCACGCCATTGATTATGGCGCTTGGGAGATAAGCGGGTATTACTAGGCTGGCGGGGAACGCATAGCTTCGTCCGCCCATATAAGGGGATAAGGATCCACCTTTTAACCTACGCCTTCTTCCTCCTTTGCTCATCCATTTCCACGCACTCGAGCTCCAGCGCCCAAGTCCGCACATCCCTCCTCAACCTTCTCCAGCCATGTCCGGAGCGGGAGGAAAGTGGATGGTCTCCTCCGCCACGGAGGGACAAGTTAAAAAGCTGCGGAAGGCCGGATACTTGTCCAGCGACATCGCGCACCAGCTCCCCGATGAGGGGCAGCTTATTCCCACCTCTAGGCCCCATGAGAGGGTGGTGTTCCTCACCCACTTCCTCTGCGGACTAGGTTTTCCACTTCACCCATTTGTCCGGGGGCTCATGTCCTACTACGGCCTGGATTTCCATGATCTGGCCCCGAACTTCATCCTCAACATCTCGGCATTTATAGTCGTGTGCGAGGCCTTTCTCTGCATCCAACCCCACTTCGGCTTATGGCTGAAGACCAATGTCAAGCCGAAGGTAGTGGGCGGCCGCCAAGCGGAGTGCGGAGGTGCCATGGTTGGCAAGATGGCCAAAGTCCTATGGCTCGAGGGCTCCTTTGTGGAGACCGTGAAGGGGTGGCAATCAGGGTGGTTCTACATCACCGAGCCGCGCGACTCTCAATGGGCGGCGGCCCCCGAATTCCGATCTAGCTTCCCCACACGGCTCACATCATGGAAAGAGACGGGCCTGACGTGGGGTGATTCAGAAGAGCTGTCCGAACTCCAAACCTGCATCCGAAACCTGGTGGACAAGAATCTCAAGCTTGTCAACGTAATCCAGGTGATGCTCATCCACCGGATTCTCCCATGCCAGCAACGGGCCTTCAATTTGTGGGAGTTTGATCCGGCACAGCACCGAACCTTGAGCCGACTCTTCGACACTATGTACGAAGATGCCTGGAAGGTGCTGTTCAAGGGCGCCGAAGCTCCCGCATCCGCTACCGAAGATCGCGGATTCAGCTCGCAGCGTCAAGCCAGCGAGGTAAGTTATTTTACCCTTTATGGGACTCTTTTTTCATAGTTTTACTCTATGCGGGACTTAAAACTCCCTAACCTTTTGACAGATCGGTCAAGACGTCCGGACAGATTAACCGCTCCAGCCCCTTGCCGTAAGACCCAGCGGAAGCCCGATTGACGGAAGGCTCCACCTCACGTGGTGCCGGAGAAGAAAACCAAGAAGAAGTCCACGGAACTCAAGGAGCTCCTGGCGCCAGTGTTGTCGGACTCATCGTCCGATGACTCGAGGCGGAATCCTCCCCGAGGACGAGGAGGAGGAAAGAGCCTCTCCCAAATGGGGAGAGAAGAAAAGGAAGGCCGCCCGACTAGGGGGGCCAAGGGTCCAAGAAAGGAAGGACCCTTCCTCCGACTTCTCCACCAACGCCGACAACGACGAGGAGGAGTGGCCACCAAGGGCCAAGCCTCGGCGAGATTGTAAGTGTCCGGACTCGGAATAGCTCATGACTTTTTATTTGTCGACATCGCCTTCTAACGCCGAATATAACCATGTAGCCCGCCCAAGGACGAGCTCGCCGCTTCGTCGAGCGGCTCCCTGGATTCGTTGGATGTGAACAACACTTCACTTCCGACCGCCTCCTCTCCTCGTGACGCAGAAGACACCGCGGTGGAGTCCCAAAAGGGGCCCAGCCAGGAGGAGGTGGTCCTGGAGGCGCCGCAAGGCGACCTCCCGGACTCCATGCGCAAAGGGGGCGAGACCCCAGAGGGCTCTAAGTCAGGCCCTGTGCCGGACTCTGTACCGGAACCTTCAGTGGTTCCGAAGTCTGGCAAGCGGCCCCTTCGTAAGAAGGGCAAGACTGCGACGCCGGTGACCTCCGTCCATCCGGAGGCACCGAATAGCTTGCTGGAGGCTCTTAGCGGCGCCTCCATCAACGAGGAGCACCGCACTGTTATGAGTGTGGTAATCCAGAAGTTCACCCGCCAAGAGCGGGCTGACTGAGCCTGTACCAGCCTTCTAATGTGCTTTGAGGTAAGTTTAGAATATGTAAAAATATTACCGCATAGACAGTAGCCCCTGATGCTTAGTTTGGTGTTCGGAAAGAAAAGCCGGACTGAGGATCTAAAAACACGAGAGTTTGGAGCGTGACTCGAAGACTCGAGAGTCCGAGCTCGCTTCGGCTTTTGAGAGTGCCAAAGCCGCTAAGGCCGAAGCCGAAAAAGCCCTCCAAGAAATTGAATCATTAAAGAAGATAGCGGCGGGTAAGGCATTCTTTATGCAAAGCAAGCATGTGAAAGTGAATTATCTATTACTTACCCGAATCCGGAGCTCTCCAGGAGCATTCGCAGATCTGCCCGTAGTGTGTCCGATGCTGCCGCGTTTCACCGCGCCGAGGAGGGGAGCTCGACGGAAAAGGTGTTCTGGTCTCAAGATGTCGAGGGCCGGACATCCGGTGCCCTGGCGACCAAATTAAGCAGTTGGTCGAGCTCCACAAGGTCACCGAACATGCCATGAAGGGCCTCATAATTCGGCTGTGGCCTAAGGAAGCCATGCACGAGCTACTTCGGGCTAGTGCGGCGGTGGTGGACGCCTGTCCAAGGAGTGAAGTCATCAAGCGCTCCGTCTGCATTGAAGGTGCCCATAGGGCCCTTGCCCTTGCTAAGGTGCAGTGGGGCAAGATGGACGCTGAGAAGCTTGTGACGGACGGACCACCACCGAAGAAGGAGCATCGCAAGCCTAAAATGTATTATGAGGGCATCCTGAAGGGTGCCTGCCTTATAGCGGATGAATGCTCCAAAGATATAAATTTTGAGTAGACTCGCATTTGTTATCCTGTACGCTGAAAACTTGTTCATATGCGCTAAGCAACGCTTTTTGAATTTAAAACATTACCTTCTGTGCGGCCGTTTATTAAATCTGAGAGATGGCGAGTCGTCGGCTTCTGCCCCCATGCCACGAGTGCTCGGGTGTTCGGGATAAACCTGAGCGCTCTTGTTCCCATTCTTGGGTCCTTCGAGGGAGGCGCCAAGACAACGTGAACAAGGCAATCGGACTATAATGCTTTATCACTCTCACTTAGCCATAGAATTCTATAATTTTAAATTTCGGCGAAGCCCCTAGTATTCGGAAGACCGAGTTAGGGGCGCTATCCACGCCTAGGCCGGACAAAGCCGGCTCCTCGCTCTAAGCGACATAAGTCTTTAGGGACTCGAAACCTCTCGAACAGCGACCAGCTCTCGCCCTATCATGACGGTCAGTTTTAGCTTTCTCTACTGAGGTGCTTAACCCAGCTCAACCAAGGCACAATCACAGTAGTTCTCCCAGCGCTACCTTAGCCGATATAACGGAACGTAAGGTACCAAAACATGGGAGCTGGGCAAACCCAACTATTGACCCAAGACATGATTCAGAGCCGATGCATATAATGCTATTAGTTCGGGGTGCCGCACATGTGAAATTGTTCGGACTTATCACACCATATTTTGGGGTACTTAAGCCCCTGGTGTATTGGCCGTACCAAAGTGTACGGGTGCAACATGTCATGAATGAACATATATATAGATAAAGAAAGGAGTGCAATAATAGGCAAAAGCTATGTATTGTCTATTCAAAAAGGTACTGCAATGAAAGCAGAATGATACAAATAGTGTGATAAGCAAGAGATGGGACTATTTAACATGTCCCACTCCAGGGGTAAGCTGCGGGATGGTATGTAAAACAGGTATAATGCTCGTAGTAGAGACCACCTGGACACTCGGCGTAACTTTCGCTTCCTCGGCTGTTGCATCGTGAGTTCGGCAATTCTAGTGCGGACGACAGGCTTCTGGAAACGGAGTCCTCAAAGTAAGAGAAAAGAAGAAAGAAAAAGAATGACACAATCGGAGCCCCGGTGCGGTTGAGCCGCGTGCAGGCGCAGCGTGGTCATGCCCTCCCTTATGCCCATGGTATCTCCAGAGCGTAGTTATGTACGCCAGTAATCGGGCTTCACAATTTCGTGAGGGCTGGGGTTGGGGCCGGATTGCTATGCATGCTCGGATCGTGCCAGGCGGTCTTGTTGTAGGTTACTCCAGGCGCGCTTGACGGTGTCCGGACGTTTAATAGCTGGACTCGAGAATTGCTGTGAGAGGCTGCTTTGTACCTCCGCCGTGAGGGCCACCGTGTGCTCCTCTGTTCGGAGAGGGCGTTTGGTGTTTCCATTGACTATGATTACTCCTCGAGGGCCTGGCATCTTGAGCTTGAGGTACGCGTAGTGCGGCACTGCATTGAACTTTGCAAATGCGGTTCGTCCAAGCAGTGCGTGATAGCCGCTGCGGAACGAGACTATGTCGAAGATTAACTCTTTGCTTCGGAAGTTATCCGGGATCCAAGACCACTTGAGTGTAACAGAGCCTGTACAATTGGCCTCTACACTGGTATGACGCCTTTAAAGGTCGCCATTGTGGGTTTAATCCTTGAGGGTCTATGCCCATTTTGCGCCTTTGTATCCCGATATAGCAGGTTCAGGCTGCTACCGCCGTCCATCGTGACTCTAGTGAGGTGAAATCCGTCGATGATTGGGTCAAGAACCATGCGCGAATCCGCCGTGGCGGATGCTAGTGGGGTGGTTCCTTCGATCAAAGGTGATCGAGGCGGGGAGGACCATGGGTTGAACTTCGGGGCGACTGGCTCCATCGCATATACGTCCCTTAGTGCACGCTTTCGCTCCCTTTTGGGTATGTGGGTTGCGTATATCATGTTCACCGTCCGCACTTGTGGGGGGAAGCCCTTCTGTCCTCTATTGTTCGGCGGCCGGGGCTCCTCCTCGTCATCGCTATGCAGCCCCTTGTCATTGAGTTCGACATTTAACTTGCCTGCCTGTTTGAAGACCCAACAATCCCTGTTGGTGTGGTTGGCTAGTTTTTCGGGGGTGCCATGTATTTGGCACAAGCGATCGAGTATTCGGTCTAGATTGGACGGGCCCTTAGTATTTCTTTTGAACGGCTTTTTCCGCTGACCGGGTTTAGATCCTCTGAACCCGGCATTGACTGCCGTATCTTGAGCATTATCGCCGTTAATGCGGCGCTTGTGCTTGTTGCGACGCGACCTACCATTGCTGTCCTTGGTATCCGAACTACCAGGGTTTTTGGTCAAGTTGTTACTACGAGCTAGCCAGCTGTCCTCTCCCGCGCAAAAGCGGGTCATGAGCGTTGTGAGGGCTGCCATGGATTTTGGCTTTTCCTGTCCTAGGTGCCGGGCAAGCCACTCGTCGCGGATGTTATGTTTGAAGGCTGCAAGGGCCTCTGCATCCGGACAGTCAACGATTTGATTTTTCTTGGTTAGGAACTGTGTCCAAAATTGTCCGCCGATTCTTCCGGCTGCTGAATTATGTGGCTGAGGTCATCGGCGTCTGGTGGTCACACGTATGTGCCCCAGAAGTTATCAAGGAATGCGGCTTCCGTGTCCTCCCAACAACCAATTGATTCTGCCGGGCAAGCTGTTAAGCCAATGCCGATCTGGTCCTTTAAGCTTGAGTGGGAGGTATTTGATGGCGTGTAGATCATCGCCGCGGGCCATGTGGATATGGAGGAGGTAGTCCTCGATCCAAACCGCAGGATCTGTTGTGCAATCGTATGACTCGATGTTTATGGGTTTGAAACCCTCGGGGATTTGATGATCCATCACTTCGTCTGTGAAGCATAGTGGGTGTGCGGCGCCTCTGTATTGAGCTATATCACGACGTAGCTCAAATGAGCTTTGTCTACTGTGTTCGGCCCGGCCGGAATTGCTGTATCCGGCGTGACGGTTATCGTCGCGTGTCGTGGGGCGCCCACCCGATCCGTAGCTCGATCTTCTTGCCTTGCCTTGTCCTCCAATATGTCTTGCAGGTCTGGCGCGTTTCCCCGTGCCTTGGTACTTTTCGAGCGACGCCGGGGTGCGGCTTGAATGGAGGGTCTAGAGGCCTCTCTGTCGCGACCACGGAGTGGCCGGTCAGCCGCATCATGCGCTGGTGATGTAGGTTTGGGTGCTGCTTCCTCTAAGTGGGGTAGCAGCCTGTGTTTTGGGTATCTCTTGGAGGGGCGTTGAGTTCGTACTCTTGGCTGCAAGGACTTCATCCATCTGTTAGCTAGCAAGTCTTGGTCAGCTCTAAGTCTGCTGCTTTTTCTTGAGGCTGCTTGCCGTGGCCATAAGCCTGCGTTTGAAACGCCTCCTGTTGGCGGGATCCTCAGTCACGACAAATTAAATGCGTCGTCGAGGCTTGCCTCATCTTGGAGGGAGGCATATAATATCGCCGTCCACCTCCTGTCTGCCGCTCCATCATGAGGGCTGGCTTCTCCCTCCTCCCGTGCTGAATCCTGCTGGAGGGTTGTCTTCAACCTTTGTCGGGGTTGTTATTATCTCCCGTGCGGAATCACCGCTTTTCTTTGTGGCGGGATTTAGAGCGGCGCGCCACGCCTTCGGCGCTTGGGCTGTTTCTTGGAGGGGTCATCCTCCGCTGTTCCTTCGCCGTTCCCATCTTTTGGGATGTCCACCATGTATATGTCGTATGACGAGGTGGCCTTCCAGTGCCCTGTAGGCGCTGGTTCTTGGTCGTCTCCAGCATCATCGTCCATACCGCCGATGTCTTTGGAGTCAAGTCGAGCATGTCGGTTAAATCATTGACAAGGCTACAAAGTGGGTGGTGGGTGGGCGTTGAATTTCTTCGTCGTCCGCATCCCAACCTTCCCGACCGTAGTCCGCCAGGCTCTCCGATAAAGAGAGAGACTTTAGTGAATTCAGGATGTCGCCAAAGGGCGAAAGTGCCGAAAGATGTCCGCGCATGAACTCCATGACCGGTGCCCAATCGGATTCGATTGGCCGGGCGCTGGAGGTTCGAGTCCGCACCTTGGAGTCACGGGATTCAGAAGCGACAGGGATGGTGTTCGCTCAATCGTCGTGAGATCGTAGCCCCGAGGCGGTGTCCAGCCACTCGTCGTCGATCGGCGGAGTCGGCTCCGAGCTAAGGGTCGGAGCGGACGCTGGTGCGGCCTCCAGGGCACTGTTCGGCGGCAGAGCTAGATCGTGCCCATCGAGACAGTCCGACGCGCTTGGCTGTGGCTCGAATCCGTCAAAGATCAAGTCTCCGCGGATGTCGGCCGTGTAGGTCAAACTCCCAAACCTGACCTGATGGCCAGGGGCGTAGCTTTCGATCTGCTCCAGATGGCCAAGTGAATTGGCCCAGCAAAAGCCGCCGAATCTGAAGATCTGTCCGGGAGAAAAGTCTCACCCTAGACCGTCGTTGTTGATGATCGAAGGAGCCATCGGGCCTAAGGATGACGACACATAGGAACTCTCAATGAAAGCACCAATGTCGGTGTCAAAACCGGCGGATCTCGGGTAGGGGGTCCCGAACTATGCGTCTAGGCGGATGGTAACAGGAGACAAGGGACACGATGTTTTACCCAGGTTCGGGCCCTCTCGATGGAGGTAAAACCCTACTCTGCTTGATTAATATTGATGATATGGGTAGTACAAGAGTGGAGCTACCACGAGATCGTAGAGGCTAAACCCTAGAAGCTAGCCTATGGTATGATTGTTGTTCATCCCACGGACTAAAACCCTCCGGTTTATATAGACACCGGATAGGGTTAGGGTTACACAGAGTCGGTTTACAATGGTAGGAGATCTACATATCCGTATCGCCAAGCTTGCCTTCCACGCCAAGGAAAGTCCCATCCGGACACGGGACAAAGTCTTTAGTCTTGTATCTTCATAGTCCAGGAGTCCGGCCAACGGTGATAGTTCGGCTATCCGGACACCCCCTAATCCAGGACTCCCTCACATACCCTCAGCCCCGAGGGTGACTACTCCCTCCTCGTCATGGATAGCACCAAGATGATGAAGATGGCCATCGGTGATCGATTACCCCTCCGGCAGGGTGCCGGAACAGACTCCCGAGAGGTTTTTGGTGGCTACAGAGGCTTGCGGCGGCGGAACTCCCGATCTATCTTGATATTCGATGGTTTTAGGGTACGAGGGAATATATAGGCAAAAGAAGTCGGTCGGGGGTGCTCGAGGGGTCCACGAGACAGGGGCCGCATACAGGGGGGCGCCTATCTCCTGGGCTCCTCGAGGATCTTCCGACTTGATCTCCAAGTCTCCGGGATCATATTCTTCCAAAAAATCACGATGCCGAAGGTTTCATTCCGTTTGGACTCTGGTTGATATTCCTTTTCCTTGAAATACTGAAACAGGCAATAAAACAACAATATGGGCTGGGCCTCCCGTTAATAGGTTAGTCCCAAAAGTAATATAAAAGTGTATAATAAAGCCCATAATCATTCAAAACACATAATAACATAGCATGAATGCTTCATAAATTATAGATACGTTGGAGACGACAAGATCCCTAAGCTTAATTCCTACTGCCCTCGAGTAGGTAAATGATAAAGAAAGAATTTATGAAGTGCGAATGCTAGAAGGTGCACAAGTTTGATCAATGATAATTTCAATCACCTTTTCTAGCATGATAATATGTCATAACAGTAGTTCATCTCATAAAACTTATCACGATAAAGTAACAAGCAATTCACATGTCAAAGCATAGACCATAAACTTTCTTGAAAACTAGCAAACTTCATTCTCAGTCATTCAAACAATTGCAATTCATCTTATTTCAGGAATATCAAACTCCACATACTCAACTATCATATAGTCTTCTACAATTGCTAACACTCACGCAATACTAATGGTTATGGAGTTTCAATTGGACACTGAGAAAGATAGGGGCTTATAGTGTTGCCTCCCAACGTATTCACCTTTGGGTGATGTCAACAATAATAGTTCATGCTAACTTACATCCAATTGGATATATATATCAGGATCACCCCAACACAAAGTGCTTGCCAAAGGATAAAATGAAAAAGGGAAAGGTGAAGATCACCTTGACTCTTGCATAAAAGTAAAAGACATAAAGTAAAAGATAGGCCCTTCGCTGAGGGAAGCAGAGGTTGTCATGTGCTTTTAGGGTTGGATACACAAAATCTTAATGCGAAAGAACGTCACTTTATATTGCCCCTTGTATATGGACCTTTATTATGCAGTCCGTCACTTTTATTGCTTCCATAACAAGTTCGTACAAAGCTTATTTTCTCCGCACTAATAAGTCATGCATATTTAGAGAGCAATTTTTATTGCTTGCACCGATGACAACTTACTTGAAGGATCTTACTCAATCCATAGGTAGGTATGGTGGACTCTCATGGCAAAAGCTGGGTTTAAGGATATTTGGAAGCACAAGTAGTATCTCTACTTAGTGCAAGGAATTTTGGCTAGCATGAGGGGGAAAGGCAAGCTCAACATGTTTAAATGATCCATGACAATATACTTTAACTGAGATGTCGGGAAACATAAACCATTACGTTGTCTTCCTTGTCCAATATTAACTCTTTAGCATGTCATACTTAATGAGTGCTCCCAACTATAAAATATGTCTAGGATAGTATATTTATATGCGAAATCTATCTTCCTTCAATATTCTTTCATGAATTGTTCAAATGACCAATACAATGCTAGCTAACCTTCAATAAATTTACAACCTCTACTTCTTAGATGTGAAGTCATTACTCCCCATGGGATAAGCAAATGAGACATATATAATTTCAGATTTATGACAATCAACTCATTCAACAATTTACTCATAGGATATAAGTGAAGCACACGAGTAAATGACAAACTACTCCAAAAAGATATAAGTGAAGAACAATGAGTAGCTAAATAATTATGTAACTATATGAAGACTCTCTCTCATTTAAGAATTTCAGATCTTGGTATTGTATTCAAACAGCAAGAAAAACAAAATAAAATGACATTGCAAGGATAGCACAACTCATGTGAAGAAGCAAAAACTTAGGCTCAACCGATACTAACCGATAGTTGTTGAAGAAGAAAGGTGGGATGCCTACTGGGCATCCCCAAGCTTAGATGCCTGAGACTTCTTGAAATATTATCTTGGGGTGCCTTGGGCATCCCCAAGCTTGAACTTTTGTGTCTCCCTAATTCCTCTCATATCATGGTTTCTCTTTTTATCAAAAGCTTCATCCACACCAAACTCAACAAGAACACGTGAGATAGGTTAGTATAAACCAATGCAAAACCTTATCATTTTCTACTGCAACAAATCACTAAGATTATTATTCAACATTGCATACTAAATGACTCTACATATTTAATACTCCTATCCTTAAATAGAATCATTAAACAAGCAAACATATGCAAACATAACAGCAATCTACCAAAAAAGTACAGTCTTTAAAGAATGCAAGAGTATCAATACTTCCCTAACTCCAAAAATTATGAACTAAAATTCCAACTGTAATAACAGAAAACTCGTAAGCTCCGTTAGCGAAAGAAAACAAAACACCACTTCAAGGTACTGTAATGAACTCATTCTTTATTTATATTGGTGTTAAACCTACTGTATTCCAACTTCTCTATGGTTTGTAAACTATTTTACTAGCCATAGAGTCAGCAAAATAAGCAAACAACACAATGAAAACAGAATCTGTCAAAAACAGAACAGTCTGTAGTAATCTGTAACTAACGCGAACTTCTGGAACTACAAAAATTTCTAAAATAAATTGGTGGACCTGAGTAATTTGTCTAGTAATCATCTGCAAAAAGAATCAACTAAATAGCACTCTCCAGTAAAAGGTTGAAACTAATCTCGTGAGCGCTAAAGTTTCTGTTTTTTACAGCATGATCATAAAGACATCACCCAAGTCTTCCCAAAGGTTCTACTTGGCACAAACACTAAATAAAACATGAGAAAACGTCTAACCAGAAGCTATATGGATTATTTATTACTAAACAGAACCAAAAAGAAAGAAACTAAAATAAAATTGGGTTGCCTCCCAACAAGCGCTATCGTTTAACGCCCCTAGCTAGGCATGATGATTTCGATGATGCTCACATAAAAGATAAGAATTGAAACATAAAGAGAGCATCGTGAAGAATATGACTAGCACATTTAATTCTGACCCACTTCCTATGCATAGGGATTTTGTGAGCAAACAACTTATGGGAACAATAATCAACAAGCATAGGAAGACAAAAATAAGCATAACTTCAAAAATTTAAGCACATGAGAGGAAACTTGACATTATTGCAATTACTACAAGCATATGTTCCTCCCTCATAATAATTTTCAGTAGCATCATGAATGAATTCAACAATATAACCAGCACCTAAAGCATTCTTTTCATGATCTACTTGCATAGAAAATTTACTACTCTCCACATAAGCAAAATTCTTCTCATTCGGAATAGTGGGAGTATTATAAGAGACTTGAACACTAAAAATTGTTTCCACATTAAAAGAGTAATGTTCAGAAAAAGGGTAATCATAATCATGACAAGATTTGTAAATATAATCATCACTACTTTTTATAGCATAAGTTTCATCACAATAATCATCATAAGTAGCAACTTCGTTCTCATCATAATCGATTGAAACCTCTCCCAAGATAGTGGAATCACTAAATAAAGTTAACACTCTTCCAAATCCACTTTCATATTCATCACAATAAAATTCAACATCCTCCAAAATAGTGGGATCACTACTTCCTAAAGTTGACACTCTTCCGAACCCACTTCCATCAATATAATCATCATAGGTAGGAGGCATGCTATCATCATAACAACTTTGCATATCAAAACTTGGGGTGCTAAAATATCATCTTCATTAAACATAGCATCCCCAAGCTTGGGACAAACATTAATTTCAGCAAATATATTCTCAAATATTTCATCCTCATCAAACATAGCTTCGCCAAGCTTGGGCTCTTTCATATCATAAGCATAATCACTCTCATCATTAAAAATATGGATAGCACCAATAGTAAAGCAATTATCATCATCACAATGAGTAGTAGGGGCAACATCATTTGGGAGGGATACCTTTCTACCTTTGTTGCTCCTTCTTTTCTTTTTCTTCTTCACATTATGTGTAGGTTCAACCTTCCTCTTTGAGCTCCTTATTGATGAGATTGGTTGAATAGAAAGCTCCTCCTCGTTACCTTCAAGCACTAACCTCCCCGGCAACGGTGCCAGAAACTGCTTGATTGACGGGGTGTGAGTGAGTGCCCTTTACCTAGCCTCCCCGACAACGGTGCCATATTCCACCCTTAAAAGTATAATTAGCAAGCATGGTGGAAATTTCAGCTTCCGTATCTTTCTTTTATTAGTAACAATATCTTTCATATACTTAGCATAAGGATTCATTTTGAGCATATCAGTTAACCGCATACACAAAAAGATAGGTCTAATCATTTCAGCAAAGCGCTCAAAATCTTCATCATCCTTTTTCTTGGATGGTTTGGGAGGAAAAGGCATGGGTTTCTGAACCCAAGGTTCCCTTTCTTTACCATGTTTCCTAGCAACAAAGTCTCTCTTATCATAACATTGATTCTTTGATTGTGGGTTACCAAGATCAACAGCAGGTTCAATCTCTACATCATTATCATTACAAGGTTGAGCATCATCATGAACATCATCATTAACATTTTCATTGGGTTCATGTTCATTACCAGATTGTGTTTCAAAGATCGTAAATAGAAATATCATTTGGATTCTCAGGTGGTTCAGCAATAGGTTCACTAGAAGCATGCAAAGTCCTATCATTTTTCTTTTTCTTCTATTTAGAAGGACTAGGTGCATCAATATTATTTCTCTGAGAATCTTGCTCAATTCTATTAGGGTGGCCTTCGGGATACAAAGGTTCCTGAGTCATTCTTCCAGTTCTAGTAGCCACTCTAACAACATTATTATTTTTCTTACTATTCAATTCATTGAGCAAATCATTTTGAGCTTTAAGTACTTGTTCTACTTGAGTGGTAACCATAGAAGAATGTTTACTAATGATTTTAATTTCACCTTTGACTCTAGACATATAATCACCCAAGTGCTCAAGCGTATCTGAATTGTATTTCAATTGTCTACCAAAATAAGCATTGAAGTTTTATTGTTTGACAATAAAATTATCAAACTCTTCTAAGCATTGTCTAGCAGACTTATAGTGAGGAATATCACCTTCATCAAATCTATAGAGAGAATTTACCTTTACTACCTATGTCGGGTTATCAAGACCATGAGTTTCTTCAATAGGTAATGGATTAAGATCATATGTTTCTTCAACAGGCGGTAAATTAAGACCATGTATTTCTTCAATAGGAGGTAAATTCTTAACATCTTCAGCTTTTATACCCTTTTCTTTCATAGATTTCTTTGCCTCTTGCATATCTTCAGGACTAAGAAATACAACACCTCTCTTCTTCGGAGTTGGTTTAGGAATAGGCTCAGGAGCTGGCTCAGGAAGTGTCCAATTATTTTCATTTGTCAACATATTATTCAATAGAATTTCAGCTTCATCCGGTGTTCTTTCCCTGAAAATAGAACCAGCACAACTATCCAGGTAATCTTTGGAAGCATCGGTTAGTCCATTATAAAAGATATCAAGTATTTCATTTTTCTTAAGAGGATGATCAGGCAAAGCATTAAGTAACTTGAGAAGCCTCCCCCAAGCTTGTGGGAGACTCTCTTCTTCAACTTGCACAAAATTATATATATCCCTCAAAGCAGCTTGTTTCTTATGAGCAGGGAAATATTTAGCAGAGAAGTAATAAATCATATCGTGGGGACTACGCACACATCCAGGATCAAGAGAATTAAACCATACCTTAGCATCACCCTTTAATGAGAACGGAAATATTTTATGGATATAAAGATAGCGAGATTTCTCATCATTAGTGAACAGGGTGGCTATATCATTTAATTTAGTAAGATGTGCCACAACAGTTTCAGATTCATAGTCATGAAAAGGATCAGATTCAACCAAAGTAATTACATCAGGATCAACAGAGAATTTATAATCCTTATCGGTAACACAGATAGGCGAAGTAGCAAAAGCAGGGCCAAGTTTCATTCTATCATTAAGAGATTGCTGATTCCATTTAGCTAATAACCTCTTGAGTTCATATCTATCTTTGCAAGCTAAAATAGCTAAAGAAGCTTCTTTATCAAAAACATAACCCTCAGGAATAACAGGCAAGTCTTCATCGTCACTTTCATCAACATAATCAGTTTCAATAATTTCTTTCTCTCTAGCCCTAGCAATTTGTTCATCAAGAAATTCACCAAGTGGCACAGTAGTATCAAGCATAGAAGTAGTTTCATCATAAGTATCATGCATAGTAGAAGTGGCATCATCAATAACATGCAACATATCAGAACGAATAGCAGAAGCAGGTTTAGGTGTCGCAAGCTTACTCAAAACAGAAGGTGAATCAAGTGCAGAGCTAGATTGCAATTCCTTACCTTCCCTCGTAGTTGAGGGATAAACTGTTGTCTTAGCGTCCTTCAAGTTCTTCATAGTGACCAGCAAATATAAATCCCAAGTGACTCAAAGAATAGAGCTTTGCTCCCCGGCAACGACGCCAGAAAATAGTCTTGATAACCCACAAGTATAGGGGATCGCAACAGTTTTTGATGGTAGAGTATTCAACCCAAATTTATTGATTCGACACAAGGGGAGCCAAAGAATATTCTCAAGTATTAGTAGTTGAGTTGTCAATTCAACCACACCTGGATAACTTAATATGTGCAGCAAAGTATTTAGTAGCAAAGTAATATGATAGTAGTGTTAACAGTAACAAAAGTAACGGTAGCAAAAGTAATATTTTTGGTGTTTTGTAGTGATTGTAACAGTAGCAACAGAAAAGTAAATAAGTGGAGAACAATATGTGAAAAGCTCGTAGGCATTGGCTTGGTGATGGAGAATTATGCCGGATGTGGTTCATCATGTAACAATCATAACATAGGGTGACACAGAACTAGCTCCAATTCATCAATGTAATGTAGGCATGTATTCCGAATATAGTAAATGCGTGCTTATGGAAAAGAACTTGCATGACATCTTTTGTCCTACCCTCCGTGGCAGCGGGTCCTAATGGAAACTAAGGGATATTAAGGCCTCCTTTTCATAGAGTACCGCATCAAAGCACTAACACATAGTGAATACATGAACTCCTCAAACTACGGTCATCACCGGAGTGATCCCGATTATTGTCACTTGAGGTTGCCAGATCATAACACATAGTAGGTGACTATAGACTTGCAAGATAGGATCAAGAACACACATATATTCATGAAAACATAATAGGTTCAGATCTGAAATCATGGCACTCGGGCCCTAGTGACAAGCATTAAGCATAGCAAAGTCATAGCAACATCAATCTCAGAACATAGTGGATACTAGGGATCAAACACTAACAAAACTAACTCGATTACGTGATAGATCTCATCCAACCCATCACCGTCCAGCAAGCCTACGATGGAATTACTCACGCACGGCGGTGAGCATCATGAAATTGGTGATGGAGGATGGTTGATGATGACGACGGCGACGAATCCCCCTCTACGGAGCCCCGAACGGACTCCAGATCAGCCCTCCCGAGAGGTTTTAGGGCTTGGCGGAGGCTCCATATCGTAAAACGCGATGAATTCTTCTCTCTGATTTTTTTCTCCCCGAAAGCAAATATATAGAGTTGGAGTTGAGGCCGGAGGAGCTCCAGGGGACCCACGAGGTAGGGGGGCGCGCCCTAGGGGGGCGCCCCCCACCCTCGTGGCTAGGGTGTGGCCCCCCTGGTCTTCATCTTTTGCAAGGATTTTTTATTATTTCCAAATAGACGTTCCATGGAGTTTCAGGTCATTCCGAGAACTTTTGTTTCTTCACATAAATAACCTAAAGCGAAATAAGCACAAGGAAAGAGTAATAGGCCAGACCATCCCACAAAAATGAAACAGTCGGTTCAAGCGGCCCGCCTTTCATCATTATCTATACCAACTGCCACGCACGATCATCGTTTCTATGGTTCCCTTTTGAACGATGAGGCCCTCTCTATACACCGGAGCCCTTTCTTTCATCAAAAGGGGAAAGTCTGCTGAAAACAGCGTCAGTCCGGGTTAGTTCCATTCAAATCATGCAAGTTAGAGTCCAAAACAAGGGCAAAAGTGTTTGGAAAAGTAGATACGACGGAGACGTATCAGTCGTCGTCCGGACTGTTTTCCTCTCCGGAGAGAGCTTGATGAGCTTTATCCTCGGCGTCAATGTGTTCGGACAGCGGCTCCGTACTATGTTCGTCGTTCGCTCGTTCGTCCTGCTCTATCATTGGGTCAATGTGGTCATCACTTCCTCTGGAGTCGACCGGGGTGTTATTTTTTCTTGTGCTGTTATCGCTATTTTTGCCGAGGCGGGATTTGGAGCGGCGCCTACGCCATCGCTTTGGTTGCTTCTCGAGGGAGCTATCCTTCGCTGCATTCTTTCGTTCCTCATCATTATTTTCTTTGGGTGTATCCACCATATATACATTGTGTGATGAATTGGCTGTCCAGCGCCCTGTGGGCGGTGGTTCCTGTTCGTCTCCTGCATCGTCGTCCATACCGTCGATGTCTTCGGAGCCGAAGTCGAGCATGTCGGTTAAATCGTCAACAGTGGCTACTAAGTGGGTGGTGGGTGGGGAGCAAATTTCCTCATCGTCCGCATCCCATTCTAGCCGAACATAGTTCGGCCAAGGGTCTCCTGACAGGGAGAGAGACCTCAACGAGTTTAGTACGTCGCCAAAGGGTGAGTGCTGAAAGATATCCGCGGAGGTAAACTCCATGATCGGTGCCCAATTGGATTCGATAGGCACGGACGCAGGCGGCTCGGAGCCCATGGCCGGGGACGAAATCAATGGTTCGGCAACATGGGTCTCGTAGGAGGTGAAGTCAGTATTTGGCTCAATCGCCACTGAGTATGCGGCCTCCGTGGCGGGGTCCATCCACCCGTCCTCAGATGGCGCAATTTGTTCCGGATTAAGGGACGGAGTGGATGCAGGTGTGATCTCCCGAACACTGTCCGACGGCAGAGCTAAGTCATGCTCGTCGTGATTGTGCAGCGCATCTGACATGGGCTCGAATCCGTCGAAGATCAAGTCTCCGCGGATGTCGGCAGTATAGTTTAAGTTTTCGAACCTGACCTGATGGCCAGGGGCGTAGCTCTCGGTTTGCTCCAGATGGCCAAGCGAGTTGACATGTAGTACGAAGCCACCGAATATGAAGATCTGTCCGGGGAGGAAAACCTCACCCTGGATCGCATCATTGCAGATGATCGAAGGGGCCATCAAACCTTGTGGTGACGGCACAGTGGAACTCTCAATGAAAGCACCAATGTCGGTGTCAAAACCGGCAGATCTCGGGTAGGGGGTCATGAAATGTGCGTCTAAGGCGGATGGTAACAGGAGGCGGGGGACACGATGTTTACCTAGGTTCGGGCCCTCTCGATGGAGGTAATACCCTACTTCCTGCTTGATTGATCTTGATGATATGAGTATTACAAGATTTGATCTACCACGAGATCGTAGAGGCTAAACCCTAGAAGCTAGCCTATGGTATGATTGTTGTTGTCCTGCGGACTAAACCCTCCGGTTTATATAGACACCAGAGGGGGCTAGGGTTACACAGAGTTGGTTACAAGGGAGGAGATCTACATATCCGTATTGCCAAGCTTGCCTTCCACGCCAAGGAGAGTCCCATCCGGACACGGGGCGAAGTCTTCAATCTTGTATCTTCATAGTCCAACAGTCCGGCTAAAGGATATAGTCCGGCTGTCCGAGGACCCCCTAATCCAGGACTCCCTCACCCATCGCCAGCTCGAGCCGCCCTTAGGGATCCTCATTGGCTCGCTACGATGCAGGAAGAGTTCGACGCACTCCAACGGAACCGCACCTGGCAGCTTGTCCCTCGGCCACCTCGTGCCAACATCATCACGGGCAAGTGGGTTTTTCGGCACAAGACTCGTCCGGATGGCACTCTCGAGAGCTACAAAGCTCGCTAGGTGGTTCGAGGCTTTCGGCAACGTGCGGGCGTGGACTTCACCGACACCTTTGCCCCGGTTGTTAAACCGGGCACGATCTGCACCGTGCTTCAGCTAGCCGTCTCCCGAGCTTGGCATGTGCATCAGTTGGATGTCTCCAACGCCTTCTTGCACGGCCACCTCGCTGAGCAGGTGTTCTGTGAGCAGCCCACCGGCTTCGTCGACGCAACACATCCAGACCATGTGTGCTTGCTCTCCCGTTCCCTTTACGAGTTGAAGCAGGTGCCTCGGGCCTGGTACCAGCGCATCGCTGCATTCCTGCAGACGCTCGGATTTACATCGACTCGCTCCGATGCGTCCCTCTTCGTGTACCATCACGGGGTTGAACAGCCTACTTGTTGCTCTATGTCGACGACATCATCCTGACGGCATCCACTGTCGCGCTCCTCCAGCGGCTCACTGCTCATCTTCGCGATGAGTTTGCCCTGAAGGACTTGGGGCCCCTTCACTACTTCCTTGGCATTGAGGTGGTTCGACAGCCCGATGGGTTCTTTCTGCACCAGCAGCATTACGCCCATGAGCTTCTCGATCGAGCCGGCATGCTTAACTGCAAGCCCGCTCCCACACCTGTCGACACCAGGGCCAAGGTTTCTGCTCTGGAGGGTTCTCCCGCATCCGACGCGGCCTTCTATCGCTCCATTGTGGGTGCTTTGCAGTACCTCACCCTGACGCGTCCCGACTTGCAGTATGCCGTTCAGCAGGTCTGTCTTCACATGCATGCTCCGCGTGACTCTCACTGGACCTTGGTGAAGCATATCCTCCATTACATACGCGGCACCCCATCCATGGGACTTACACTGACGGCCTCCACCTCCACCGACCTCGTCGCCTACTCTGACGCGGACTGGGCTGGCTGCCCGGACACACGGCGCTCCACTTCGGGGTACTGTGTCTACCTTGGGCCGTCTCTGATCTCTTGGTCCTCCAAGCGACAGCCCACCGTCTCCGCCGAGTGCCGAGGTAGAGTATCGGGCAGTGGCTAACGCCATTGCCGAATGCTCTTGGCTTCGTCAGCTGCTCCAAGAGTTGCTTTGTGATGTTCACAAGGCCACGCTCGTCTACTGCGACAACGTCTCCGCCGTGTACCTCTCCGCCAACCCGGTCAACCATCGATGAACGAAGCATATTGAGCTCGACATACACTTTGTTCATGAGCAGGTGGCCCTTGGGCGCACCAGGGTCCTCCACGTCCCGACGGTGCAACAGTTTGCCGATGTCATGACAAAAGGATTGCCTACTTCTGTTTTCGAGGAGTTTAGGTCCAGTCTTTGCGTCTCCGGCGACGCTTCGACTGCAGGGGGGTGTTGAATATATGGTTTGTGCATGTATATTGTATAGCCCGGCCCACCTCCTAGTCTTTGTATAGTTGAGGTTGTGGCCCACCTTGTACTCCATATATACGTTGCCATCGCCTGTTCCGTCCAAGCCGGTTGGATCCCACGCGTTCCGTTGCCTCCCGATGAACACGACGCATTCCGTTTCCTCCCAATGAACACGACGCATTCCGTTGCCTCCCCATGAACACGACGCATTCCGTTGCCTCCCGATGAACACGATGCATTCCGTTGCCTCCCCATGAACACGACGACGACGCTGTTTCTCCGTTCCGACCCAGCCATGTACACGAGCCCCTGGCCGTACGTATGCGCGAGTAGGCGTTCGAGACCCTGCCCGTATGTACGTACGTGGCCGTATTTTCTTTCTTGCACCCTCGCCGCTGTACGTACGTGTACATGCTACGTGCGCGCCTCTACTACGACACGTGCGCGCCTCTACAACGACCAGTATGTACGTACACGTTCGCGACCAGAATGACAACGCTACGTACGCTTCGACCAGGTGGGTCCGGTATCGTGCACTTCCTTGCTGTGAAGATGTAGCTGGTGGGTCCCCAGCGATCGAGGCGAATGGTTTTTTTGCCCAGACGCACTTCTTTGCGTGCGAAGATGTAGCTGGTGGGTCCCAGCAGATAGGGGGAAACGTTTTTTCGTGAAATACGGTGGCCCGTCCGGTGGGTCCCGCTGTCAGGTGGAGGAATAATTATTTTGCGCGTAATAAGGAGGCACTTCCTTGCTGCGGCCATGGACCCAGCTGTCGGCCTCTCCACGTACAGTCCACGTCCAATGGAAGCCATTCCTTGACCACGTTGACCATGCCGCAGCGAGAGCACAAGGGCGATGGACGACGCCGAGGCCTAGGAAGGGGACGACGCGGAGCCGGGGAAGACGCGGCAGTGGATGCCCACGCGTAGAGGAGTACGAGGGTTCACTGGTTCGCTGCGGTGTGAGGTTGCCGTCGCCGCAGAATAACAGGGGGTGTGGGTGAGTAGAGGGATGGCCTGGCCAGTGGTGGGAGTAGTTGGGGGCGGTGAGGCCTCCGCCGCATCGCAGCCGACCACGGGAGGCAGGAGCACGAGGCACGACCGGCGCTGGTTTGGGCGGCTGGAGCAAGAAGACCAGAGGTTGAAGAAGCACTACGGCCGTTGGATGGACATCGTACGGTCACTGGAGCTAGAAACGTGCATATTGACTAAGTTGACAAGGCCGTCCATCCCCGTCAACTTAGTAGGCCCACAAGTCAGCCTGCCACTATACTGGGTCCCAGCTAACAGGGGTAGTATTCATTTTTTTTGCGTAATAAGGAGGCACTTCCTTGCGTGCGAAGATATAGCTGGTGGGTCCGAGCTGTCAGCGGCGGTAACGTTTTTTTCGCGAAATACAGAGGCCCTTTCGGTGGGTCCCTGATGTCAGGTGGAGGAATCATTATTTTGCGCGTAATAAGGAGGCATTTCCTTGCGTGTGTCCGTGGACCCAGCTGTCGGCCTCTCCACGTGCAGTCCACTTCAGATGCATGTCGGTCGTTGACCACGTTGACCAGGTCGCGCCGAGAGCACCAGGGCGGTGGACGACGGCGAGGCCTAGGAAGGGAACGACACGGAGGCAGGGAAGACTCGGCAATTATTTCCCACGCGGAGAGGAGTACGATCACGAGGGTTTATCGTCTGCCCGCCGTCACGGAGAATAACAGCAGGTGTGGGTGAGTAGAGGATGGCTAGGCCAGCGATGGGAGTACGATGGGGCGGTGAGGCCTGCGCGGCAGCAGAGCCGGCCGCGGGGAGGAGGGAGCAGGCAGTCCCGTCGGCGCCTGTTTGAGCGGCTGGAGCAGGAAGAGCAGAGATTGAAGAAGCACGACGGCCGTTGGATGGACATCCAACGATCCCGCTGTCGTCAACCTTTTTTTATGAAAGCCTCAAATCTTTGGAAAACAGCATACAACCCATCTGCCATTATTTCTAATAATTTACAGCCCATTTGCTAATTCTTAAGGTTTTTCTTGGAGTCCATATTATTTTTGTTAGCATTAAAGCCCATATTGTGGCCACGGTTAAAAAATTATACAAAATTTTGCATATTTCGGTGCGGTCCGAACTGTTTTTAATCCCGAAATTTCGACTCACATTCAAACTGATTTTAAAAATAAATATATATCAATATAAAATCCAACAAATTCTCCACGCATAAAAATTAATGTAATTTAAAATCTGAAATGAAAAAAATATATTTGAAACTAATTGCCGGTTTGATGTGTTTTAAAAATGTACAGCCCATTTCTCATTACTGATAGGCCATTTTCTCGACCAGCCGAATGAAGCTCTCCTCGTATTGAAAGATTTGCAGGCCAACGGGCCTGACAAAGCGACTTACTTGGCAAATCACAAAAAAACTAGGCTGTGGCCATGGACCCAGCTGTCAGCCTCTCCATGTACAGTACTCTTCCGATGGAAGTCGATCGTTGACCACATTGACCACGCCGCGTCGAGAGCACCAAGGCGGTGGACGACGGCGAGGCCTAGGAAGGGGACGACGCGGAGCCGGGGAAGACGCGGCAGTGGATGCCCACGCGGAGAGGAGTACGAGGGTTCACTGGTTCGGCTGCGGCGTGAGGCTGCCGTCGCCGCAGAATAACAGGGGGTGTGGGTGAGTAGAGGGATACCCTGGGCCAGCGGTGGGAGTAGTAGGGGGCGGTGAGGCCTCCGCGGCATCACAACCGGCCACGAGAGGCGGGAGCACGCAGCACCACCGGCGCTGCTTTGTGCGGCTGGAGCAAGAAGACCAGTGGTTGAAGAAGCACTATGGCCGTTGGATGGACATCGTACGGTCACTGGAGCTAGAATCGTTCATATTGACTAAGTTGACAAAGCCCTCCATCCTCGTCAACTTAGTAGGCCCACAAGTCAGCCACCCACTAAGGTGGGTCCTAGCTAGCAGGGGTATTCATTTTTTGGTGCGTAATAAGGAGGCACTTCCTTGCGTGCGAAGATATAGCTGGTGGGTCCGACCTGTCAGCGGGGGGAACATTTTTTTCGCGAAATACAGAAGCCCTTCCCACGTACAGTGCACGTATATGCGTAATAAGGAGGAACTTTCCTTGCGTGGACCATGGACCTCGTGGGTCCCAGCCGTCAGGCTCTCCATGTACAGTCCTCTTCCGATGAATCTCGTATGTTGACCACACCGCGTCGAGCGCACCGAGGCAGTGGACGACGGCGAGGCCCCAGACTGGAACGACCCGGAGATGGGGAAGACGCGGAAGTGGAGTCACAGACGGAGAGGAGTGGGAAACTTGACTGATTCGGGTGCGGGGTGGGCCTACACTCGGCACAGAATAACAGGAGGTGCAGAGTGGAGGGATGGCCTGGCCGTCGGCGGGGTAGCATTTCGCTGAGGAGCGCAAAACAACGCCGCTGGACGCCGAAGGCTGGAGCAGGCGGTTCCGGCAGCGCTGGGGGAAGAAGACGAGAGATTGAAGAAGAATGCCGGCCGTGGGATGTAAATCCAACGCCTTCTTAGGCTTCGACCAACTGGCCCACATGTCATCCAGTCCATTTGTTTTTAATCCATTTGGTGGGCTGGGTGAAACAATGATCTAGCATCTATGCAGCCCGTTTAAATCCCATTTGCATTTTTCTCGAAATCCGCGGACTTGCTGGGCTGGGTGAAAATATCATGTTGGGCTAGACGGAGAAATGTTATAAAAACATAAACACATGATTGCA
This sequence comes from Aegilops bicornis, assembly GCA_021605145.1. Taxonomy (NCBI): domain Eukaryota; kingdom Viridiplantae; phylum Streptophyta; class Magnoliopsida; order Poales; family Poaceae; genus Aegilops; species Aegilops bicornis. Next base: position 105,393,832 of record CM038674.1, read on the forward strand.
CGTCAGTAAAATCTTTGCAAGCTTATGTACGCAATCACTAGGAGTTTGGCAAGTTATATATAAACAATTATTATTGCAGTATTATTGTGTATGAACTTTCAACTTACGAAATAAAATATCATTTTAATTTTATGAGTTAATAGTACGTGGGGTATTATTATTTTTTAGGTTAGACGTGGGACAGTTGAGTTGGTTCTATGGGAAAGTACTGGGAGAAAACTCAGTTTACATCGAAAAAGAAAGTGGGAGAAAATTTAGTGACCTGCTGGGTCCACCTTAGGAGATGAATATGTTGGGTGGAAGGAGATTCAAAGCACGTCAGCCGAGTGAACTAGTTTTTTTTACGTACAAGTGAACTAGTTTACATACATAAGCAAATAGCCACTAAAAAAGCAATCAGGTTAATGGGTTCTTAAAAGAAATATTTCGGACAAAACAGATAATTACGGCACATAGGCTAATGCATGAAACACTCAGATGATAAAGGTGCTTATAATCAGATAAAGTACAACATCTAGACCTTCCTGGCACGCTTGATCATGACGATGCGGCTGTCCTTGTACTCGCCGGTTACGGGAAGCGCATACGCCTCATGTCCAAGATCTGTCTGTACATGTCGTAGCATGCGTGCGCGTCCTTGGCCGCCAGCGTAGGTTATGTAGGCTAGATTCGCAGGTACCTCCCACGTGTTCAGGTTGTCTTCTTTCATGTTGGCGTATCGTGGGTCGATGATGGTCTCGGCGAGGTCAACCACGTAGTCCTTCTCCGCCTGCTGTCGATGATCTTGTATTGCTTCTGGATATCGGCAAGCTTGTTGCACCAGATGGCGGATCATCGTGTTCTTCCTTCTCTCCACCATAGCGAAGGTGCAGCCGGCGCTGCCAATGAAACGGGCGAATGCTCCAGAACCTGGTGCAGCCATAGGACTGAGGTGAGGCAGAGCTTCACCGAGTCCGTATCGTTGGTGTACATCACATTCAACTTGGTGCAGCCATAGGACTGAACGGCGAACTCAAAGGGGAACTCCTTGCTGAAGTCCATATCCAGCAGGCTCACCCCTCGAATTGCCATTGGAGTCCCTTCGAGTGAATGAGTGTGTAGGCGGCGTCAGCAGTTCGTTTTTCAGCTCTTGGGGAACTGGATTCAACAGTAAGCTGAGTGTGTACAGGCGACAACAGTTACTACCCCTCCCTCGTCATGCACGCCCGCAAAAGATGCACCCTCGGCGCATTCAAACGCCTCCATTAAGAAACCTACTCCGCCACACGTCAGTACACGAGCGGTTCTGTATTGGTACTGAAATAACAGGAGTTAGTGGTCACTTTACTTAAATTTAATTAGCTTTAATAGAAATTTATACTTAAAACAAGCAATGCATTCGCTCGTTCTATCAGTGCCACAGGATCAACATGCACAACAATTATAATTATTATTCTCAGGACACACACGATCAGCACATTTGTCGCACTTTCACAAAGATAATACTACCAAGTTTGAACTGTTTGTTATGGTTGTTGTCCTCTGCATCATCATGTCGTGTTTCCCAGCTTGCAAGATTCAGAACTAACAAATAAGATCCAAATGATAAGTACAACAAAGATGCCTACACATCTCATTGATTCCCAGCTTGCAAGATTCAGAACCAACAAATAAGATCCAAATAATAAGTACAACAAAGATGCCTACACATCTCTTTAATTTCCAGCTAGCAAGATTCAGAACCAACAAATAAGATTAAAATAACAAGTACAACAAAGATGCCTACACATCTCACTGATTCCCAGCTTGCAAGATTCAGAACCAACCCATTAGAGCCTTTTGATAAAGTGAATATCGGGATTAAATCCATCTTGGCTAGCCATTTCATACAATCGAAGAACTTGGCGAATGCTCTTGACCGTCACAACATCTGTAGTTGAGTATTCATGTTTGCACAGCATGTTTGCACAGCACAAACAAGGAGACAGGAGAGCATGATTTCACATTAATAGCGGCCTCCTTGAACTCAACCTCCAGCTCTACTTGGATGAGGTCTGCCTGGAGTTCCATGATTCAATTCATGCGCCTTTTTTCTGCAGTTCACCTGAAATGAAGCAAAGATTGCATCATTCAGCTAGCAAGAAGTACTTTCTCTTGTGAGCTGGCATGTTCTTCTTTAGTAGTTGCACTAAAATTGAGGAACATTAAGGTTGGCTGTCCGGCTCATGTAAGGTGCAACTATAATTTTCTTATCCTTTTGTGCATTTCCACTAAAATAGTGCCATTGTGGTGACAGGGACGGCTCCATCTTGCAAAGGCTAATAAAATGTTGCATGAGATTACCAGCAGAACTTGACGGAGATTTTGGAAACTCCAATCACCATTTTGTGCAGTTCCACCAAAATTGAGAGATGTTGCCCACGTGACATTTTAGTTGAACTGCACAAGACACTCATTCCAAAAAGAAGTGTTTTATGCAGTTCACCAAAAGGTCACAATAGCAACAAGGTGAAATGGATATCCCTATCTGCACAAAATGATAGAAAGTAAACAGTTGCTGGTCAATAAGAATATACGAAACATATACAAAATGAAAAGAAGCATCTTAATTATGTTCATGGCAATCACGCAAGGATGTAGAAATTTTAAAGCGTCAATGCTTCATGTTACCGTAAGCATTACGATCAACAATGAGATTCCTCAAATATGGGATTACTTGGTGGCATTTCTTGTTTACCGGATACGATAAATCAACAAGAGCTAAAGAGTTGGTTTAAGGGCATGGGACCGTGGGGACACCAGGACACTCAAAGCGTAAAGGAGCAACTTACTTATCATCTTTGGGGAAAACAGCAGGAGTGCCATTTGTAACACAGTTTAATTGCATCTTATCACTTTGGAGGCATTAGATTAACAATAACACTGGTTAGACATGTCCCTAAGGTAACAGTGTGATTGCTTCATTTTACATGCGCCCTTACATTAACAACAGCAAAAGGTTGGTATAAGGACATGCGACAATGGACGCATCAGCACAATGTACCTACAAGGAGGCATAAAGTGGTGATGCCGAGCCTGTTCACGCTATGTGAGGGCAGCAAACCTAATCCTGGAGACCTTGTACTATGTGAGGGCAGCAAATCTAATCCTGGAGACCTTTTACTATGTGAGGGCAGCAAATCTAATCCTGGAGACCTTTTACTATGTGAGGGCAGCAAATCTAATCCTGGAGACCTTTTACTATGTGAGGGCAGCAAATCTAATCCTAAGACCTTTTACTATGTGAGGGCAGCAAATCTAATCCTGAGACCTTTTACTATGTGAGGGTAGCAAATCTAATCCTGAGACCTTTTACTATGTGAGGGAAGCAAATCTAATCCTGAGACCTTTTACTATGTGAGGGCAACAAATCTAATCCTGGAGACCTTTTACTATGTGATGGAAGCAAATCTAATCCGGGACATACTCTGTTGACTTGTCCACCAGCCGCCACTTTCTATCCTTTTTTCAACCAATAGTAGATCTGTTCCTTATCTAGTTTGTACTGCGTTTTCCCATTATTTCCCTTTTCAACCAAGAGACCGGTTGGGTATCCGATCTCTACTACTTTCACCATATTATTTCCTCTTTGAATCAAGTCCTAGATTCATGCTACAACTTTCCCCCTTTCTTCGTTGTTTGAACAAAGCCCTAGATTCGAATGCATGAAGTAGCTTTACCTCTCATAATACTAAAAATTTAGGTGGCTTTGGAAGAGCTGATGGGAGTAGAAAAAGATGCACATGCAGACACGTGGGGAGCTGGGCAGTATAGCAAGGCCGATTTCGAAGAACTTATACCTGAGGGTCGTCGGGATGTCGGCGGCGGCAGGTCGGATCTGCGGACAATACGGCAGGGAGGAAGAAGGGTCGGAGGACCTCCCGAGCTGGCGCTGTGTCGGAGAGAACGACATGGGCAGAGGATCGGGCCCCTCCGGCAGCTGTGGGTTTCCTCCCTCGGCGGCGATGACCGCGTGAACGATGCACCTTTTAGTCCTCTACACACACCGGCCGTAGGGATCCGGCCGGATCTGTGACCAGCGGTAAGAAGAGAGAAAATGTCGCTACCGCTGTCTTGTTTATATCTGGAGAGGATGAGAGAATGAAGAGAGCAACCCTAGTAAAGCAAGCGCTCAGGCCCCTGCGTCCATATATAGTGGAGTGATTATCTTTTTTCTCTCCACAACAAGCGTTTCAATTTGTGTACGTGGCATTAAAGAAAAGAAACTCTCTATGTAAGGTTCACTTGTGCTCCCCGCCCCTCCATTCATTGAACAACCCCACAGGTGAATAAACATACATTAAGTATTGTATTTATATGGAACGAACAAGCTCGAACTATTTTTGCGTAGTTAAAAGTTGAGGGCGGGGCTTTTCTCGGGCAGTACGCGCGGCAGTTTTCGGGTTGGCGGTTTGACAGAGAGGCAAGGAGGGTGAGCGAGTGGGGCTGTGCGATTTGATGGCGTTCTATCGCTGGAAAGACTTGTGATATGACCACTCACTATAGTCATGAATTATCTGGCGCCCAACCGGGTGATGCCCCTCTTCCGTTCCGCGCTCTAATCTGGTGCATGACACGTCGACCCGGATGCTGGCTCTCCCACATGTCGGAGTAGTAAGAAGGAGCAATGAATGATGCGGTATATACTAGTACTATACTACTCCCTCCGTTCCTAAATATAAAAGTCTTTGGAGAGATTTCACTATGGACCACATACGGAGAAAAATGATTGAACCTACACATAAAATGCATCTATATACATCTGTATGTGGTCCACAGTGAAATATCTACGAAGACTTATATTTAGGAATGGAGGGAGTACTACTCAGGTCGGAGGAGTGCAAACCACGTTAGCCCAGTGAACCAGCAATAGAAAACAATGTGGTGATATGGCCATAAAAAACAATGTGCTACGGTCCACGCTGTAGCATGTACAATAACACTCCTCTTTGTTTGGATCCCTGAGTTAGAGCTAGTTTGGGTTGAAATAGCCTCAAATTGTCGAAACAGGAGGGGTTAGTTTGAGCTAGTTTGCTCTAACCCAGCTAAAATAACTAGCCCGGTGGACAGGTTCTAATTGGGTTAGTTATCCTCGGGCCCACTAAAAGAGAACTAAAAAAATCTCACCTGCCCGCACCAGATCGCTCCCCCCCTCTCGCACGACTCCTCTCTGTTCCCCATAGGGCTGCCCGCCCAAGCGCCGCTCGCCCTCTCTCTCCTCCGGCCGCCCTCTCCTTCCGGCCTCCGCCGCCCTACTCCGGCCGCCCTCTCCCTCCGGCCTTCGAAGGTCGCCCCGCTCCCCCTTCACCAGTCGTTTTTCTCCCTCTATCGTGCGCGGCGGCGGCGCATCTACCAGGGAGGTCGCGAGAGGGGTGAGTTTGTTCGTTCCTTCACTGTCTCACGGCCATATCATTGATCTTGCTTTCTCTAGCGCTATTCTGATTTGGAAAAGTAGATCTTGATCAAACTTGCTATAGATTTGTGGTGCATGCATGGAATTGTTTGATGCTGCTTGAGGAGGTAATAAATCTTTCTAGAGGCCCAAAGATTCAGGTCACCTTTCTAGGTATTTCAATTTTAGGCTTGCATTATTTGTAGAGGCCCAAAGATTCAGTTCACCTTTCTAGGTATTTCAATTTCAGGCTTGCATTATTTCTAGAGGCCCAAAGATTCAGTTCACCTTTCTAGGTATTTCAGTTTCAGGCTTGCATTATTTCTAGAGGACCAAAGATTCAGTTCACCTTTCTAGGTATTTCAGTTTCGGGCTTGCATTATTTCTAGAGGCCCAAAGATTTAGTTCACCTTTCTAGGTATTTCAGTTTCAGGCTTGCATTATTTCTAGAGGCCCAAAGATTCAGTTCACCTTTCTAGGTATTTTAGTTTCAGGCTTGCATTATTTCTAGAGGCCCAAAGTTTCAGTTCACCTTTCTATGTATTTCAGTTTCAGGCTTGCATTATTTCTAGAGGCCCAAAGATTCAGTTCACCTTTCTAGGTATTTTAGTTACAGGCTTGCATTATTTCTAGAGGCCCAAAGATTAAGTTCCCAAACGGCGGCAAGCTGCCCTGCTAACCATGTCATTGTCGACCTCAACTCGCAAGGGTCAAGGCGTCGGAGGGGTTCCGAGGCTTGGGCTCTCTGAGCCTTCCTACAGAGCGACGATGGCGAGCTCCTCCCTCAGTGCGTGAGGGGCTCCGGGCTCCCTCCTTATCGTGAATGACTTCCGTGATGAGTTAACTCATTCTTTGTTTCATGAAGTGTTTTTTTATTTTGTGAAGCTTGATTGACGACTTGTATGTTTAAGTGGGATATCTTATTTGTATGGACAAAGTAAGAATTATCATGTTTTGCATGCTTGATTTGTATAGATGGTTCGTTTATGTCAATTGTGAGCGGGAGGAGGCCACATAAGAGCCGGCCACACCAAGAGGATGCTTGGATCCAAGGGACTTATTTTAGTCTCACTAAAAATAGGGTCCAAAGTAGTCAAATGATTGAGATAGAGCATTTATTGTCAATCTAACCCTGCCATCCATACACCTCTTTGGTTTAAAGTTAGTTCAGGGTTAGAATCTAACTCTAACCTCTAACTGAGTTAGAGTTCTCCTCGTCTCGGTTCATCGCCATCAAACTTTCCCCATTCCTGTATTTTCAGTATCCTGCGAATCAAAGAGGCCCTTTGTTTGGGGGAAAGATCAATGAGGCCCTTAGTCTGGTTTAGGTCCGGTCATTTTTATAAACGTGTTATGTCCAAAATTTAATGAACGTGCTCCGGTTTCCATGAAAATAATCCGGTTTCATGTAGTAATTCATTCATTTATTTATTCTTCTGCGGGGGGTTTGCATGTAATTCGTGAGGTCTGAAATGTAAAGTACCCCGACATATGCTCCGAGTCGTGCATGCACTACGACCCAGATGCTCTATGTCCCACATGTCGGCGAATGGGAGCACGTGGAAATAGCCTAGGAGTACATATAGGAGGATAAATGCGTGAAAAAATATGTACTGTGAAGCGTAGCCGCAATTCGAAAAGGAGACCTAAAGTGATGACAGCTATAGGTCGCACGCACCCAACTAGTGGTACTAGACATACGACTAATTTTTCCCTCAAAAAAGAGAGGCACGAGTGCTCAGTACTCCTATTCTATAAACACGAGTCCCATCTGACAACAGCGTCCGTGCTACAGCTAGCTCTCCTCCCTCGTTTCTCTCTTCTAATTCTAAACTCGGCCGATGCTCGGTGGGCGGGGTGGGTTTGCTCAACTGCGGCCCCACCTCATAGTGAAAACGTTATTTTGGAATAAAATGCCATATACTCCCTCCGTTCATAAATATAAGCCTTTTTAGATACTAGTTCAAATGGAATACAACATACAGATGTATGTAGACATAGTTTAGAGTGTAGATTCACTCATTTTCCTCCGTATGTATTAGTCACTTGCTGGAATCTTTAGAAAGACTTATATTTGGGAACGGAGGGAGTACTATACTAATAAAACATTAAGGCCACGAGGCGATGCAAGGTTGGTTACAGGAGGCAAGAAGAAGAGATGCATCCATCGACGACGCCCACCTCCTCGACTCAGTATACCGCCCACCGAACGGCGCCTAAGTAGCAGCGGCTTTGTGGCCAGGTCGGCGTGCTTGAACAATGGCGTCCAAAGATTCCAGCCCGGAAGAAGGCCAACGTCTTTCTGTCCTCGCTTGCCTTGTAGTGGCCTATGTAGACGATTTCCTCGTAGACGTGGATGTGCAGGTCGATGGTTTCTTGCATGGCGAGGCGCTGCGCGGCGAGCGCGGCCTCGAGGTGCACATTCTTCGTCGCGACCTCCTGCACCTGCAGGGCCACCAGGGCTTGAAAGAGTTCGTCACCATGTAGGCCGATGAGGGTGGCAGGCAATAAGGAGCCTGGGCGCGCGGGCTGGAGCAGTACGGCAAGGTCCTCCGCGCGCTTCTTGACGGCGGTGAACTTGCGGATGGAGTTGACCATCATGTCGTCCATGCGAGAGGCGAAGCCGGCGTCAGCGAGGGCTACGATGCCTGCGGTTGCCAGCACCGTTTGGAAACAATGCGCGGTGCGGGGCCGCAGGCCGGTGCCTTGGATGATTTGGCACAGCCGACTGCTGCTCGCGTCCATCGCCTCCATAGGTGCTTGTGGCTTCTAGTCACTTGGTCTTGGATTGGAGTGAGCAGTGTTGCGCAGAGACTTGGGAGTAGATGGATTGGAGTGGTGGGGCGCCTTTATTATATGAGAGTCCAAACTCTGTTGCATTCACATCGTGCTGGCTCTATTCTGCTTCTCCAATTAATTCCCTCTGCATGTAATTGAGGATGCATCATTGACCGTTCAACGTCTCGGGAACCGCTACCCTCTTCCTCCTTGGCATTCAAGCACCTATGGACCCGTCGACGACGAGGTGCCTATGGTGACTTCGTAAATTTCAAGATGATAGTGCCGTGCGTGTGTGCGTTCATAGGGGTGAGTGTATGCGCGTGTATATGAGCGCTATCTTCTGTACTGTGTCAAAAAAAACGTAAATGCATGTCAAAAAGAGACTAGTCAGTATACTCAATATTGTTCACCTCGGAGAGGAAAACGATAGAACTAGTACGTATTTATTTACGGTGCAGATTCACTCATTTTGCTCCATATGTACTCCGTCTCGGTGTAGCCTAGTCACTTGTTGAAATCTCTAGAAGGGCAAATACTCCTTTCTGGTTTACAGGGCTATACTAGCAAGTAGTTGTACGTACTAGTACAATAGTGGGCTCACATAGCAATTTTGTCTCATGCAAGAGCTTGGCTATATGCGTGCTCCAATGTTCGCAACTGCAACATTCAGTTTGCGCTTGGCTCTTCGCCTCTTCGAGAAGACGAACAATGATGTTACTACTACTGCTTCTACAGTGTCAAATCCACTGCTGCATGTCCGTCCACCGTGAGCGGGACGGATAGCTTGTTGTAGAAGTACTACTAAGCAAAAGCCTATCCTCATTTGCGAGCAAATCATACGCATGGGCGAGGGAGAAGGCGTGTAGTAAAATCAAGCTTCTCCTCGTTGTACGAGTTGATGCGACACATCATAGCACTTGCCCCACATGCTTGCCTCTAAACTTGGCTGAAAGACCCGCAGTGTACAATATATTTGCTGCAACCTCTAACATTTACCCACCACAAAATAAAATATATGTGGTCAGATGCATCGTTACGATGCGAGGCCGGGGAGTCCCGCCTTTTCAAAAAAACAAATTAAAATATATATTCCTGTCTTGACCAGATGAGCGTGCAAACTACAATCACCAGGGTGATAGGTAGGGCCAGAAGACTATTTTAATTTTTTTTAAAACTTCGAGACGGCCACATAGCATGGAGCCGACCCCAACGATTTTAAGCTTACAGGCACGGTACACACTATCCTAGACTACTCTACACATGAAACTGCCACACGAGCGTCCGGGCTGCGCTTGGCTCTTCGCCTCTTCGGGAAGTCGAACAATGATGGAGTACTACTGCACTGGAGGAGTACTACAGTACGCTTCCGCCATCTCGACACCGATTGAACTGCTGCATGTCCACCTGCAAGGGAGGGAGAGCATGTAGCGAAAGCTTCTCCTAGTCTTGCCAGCCACCACGCTCATGGGCGAGGGAGGGACGCTCCTGCCTTTGCGTGTATGACAGGTGGGCCCGACAGGTGTGTGGACAACCTGTCATATAGCCAAAGGCAGGTGTAGTTAAGTCCGCGAGGGAGAGGATAATGAAACTTCTCGTTGATGTACGAGTTGACGCGACACATCAAAGCACTGCACTCGATATACTCCCTACTTTCCCGTTTATAAGGCTCAATTCAAAAATCTCACCAACCAAGGTACTGTAGATGGTGAGTGGTGGAATATTTTTTGTAGTAGTTTGCAAAAGCACCCAATTAGTGGTCTTGTTTTTCTCAAAAAAAGTATGTTTATCAATGCATTAATTGCAATGCATGCATGCATAAATTACATGCATTGGTCAATTTTCTCTTAATACTTGCATGCAATGATTTAATGCACCTTGGAATCTGAACATGTGATGGGGAACAACCAATTTGAGCCTTATAAAATGGAAAAACTGAAATTTTGAGATAAGCCCTATAAACCGGAAAGGAGGGAGTATTTCAATAATTTTTGTTTACCGATGCATTAATTACAATGCATGCATGCATGCCATGACTCTTCTTTTGATACTACTTGCATGTGTTGATTTAATGCACCTTGAAGTAGTACTATAAAATATGTGATGATAAAGCTTTGTAATACCCCGGCCCAAGTCGAGAGATTGTTGTGCACGAGGAGGGCGAGATCATGCAGACCGAATAGGACCCGACGATGGAGCTCTCTAAGGTCTCGATGGACCTCACCATGCTCCACTGCCCCTTGTGCCTCCGCCCCTTGACACCTCCAGTGTATGAGGTTCAAATACACCTCGTCCATTCGGCTAATTGAGCAAGGTGCAGGTTTCTTGATTGATGTGCTGTTCGATTGATTTCTGCAGTGCAAGGGAGGGCACTGCCTGCGCAGATCGCCGTCGGCGCCCGGGAACCAGCGGCAGTGCCAGAAGTGCGAATGCGGCGGTGGCTTCGATGTGCGGAACACGGCGGTGGACTTCATCCTTTCGTCGGTGAGGGTGGAGTGCCCGCACGAAGGCTGTGGGCTCTACGTCACTTACCACAAGCTCGCCGATCACTAGAGCGTGTGTCCGCTCGCGCCCTGCAAATGCCCCGTGCCCGTCTGCGGCTACGAAGGCCCGCCGCCGGCGCTCTACCACCACATCAGCACCGCGCATCCCATGCCCGTGCACAGGATCCAGTACGGCAAGGTGCTACAGCTGCAAGTGCCACTGTCGGAGCCACGGCTCATGCTATTCGCGGAGGAGGACCGCCGCGCATTTTTCTTGGTCGGCGGTGTGCTCGACATCGGCGCGCCTATCGCCGTGTCTGTCGTCTGCATCAGAGCGGGGCATCCCCGCTGCCGCACTACTTGGCCAAGCTGTGGGCGAATGGCCCACCAGGGGAGCCCAAAGGCATGACCAACGCTGTCAAGGTGGAAATAGAGGTGACAAGCAGCAAGGATCCCGGCGACGTCGACGTGCAGGAGCTGGCCTTCTTGACAGTTCCGCCCAAGCTGCTGGCCGGGGCTAAGCTTGTGTCCCTCCACATTTAGATTGACAAGCTCACGTCCTAAATGTTTCTATAGTGTCTTCTGTTTATCTTAGTAATATCCTAATATAGGGATTACCTTGGTCTACTTTAGCTTAAGAAATGGTGGGTTTTGGTGGTGATGCAGCAATTACTTCGACATCAGACCAGTAATTTCCAACAGTCGAACGGATATTTTGTGTCTGTTGGATATAAAGTTCCTTTGGGTAAGAAGTACTACTTGTCATCAAAATGGATAAAAGGAGATGTATGTAGACGTATTTTAGTTCTAGATACGTCCCTTTTTATCCATTTTGATGCCAAGCACTCCCTCCGTTCCATAATACATGCCTTCCATTTGTCAAAATATAGATGTATCTAGACATGTTTTGGTATATAGGTACATCCATGATAGAGCCAATCGGATGGTTGAGAACACTACAATTCGTAGCTACAGATGCGTGTGTGCCTCCCAGATGCAGAGGCCGGGGGTCATCTTCCTCCTTTTCGAGAAAAAACAGACGCGTGTGTGAGAGGACGAGTGCGTGCGTGCACCTTTTCTCTTCCTGTATAACGTACTACTAAACTCAGAGTACAAGTTTTTGTGGGTGGCACTATGGTGCGTCAAGTAGAAGTCCCGAGAGATAGGTTTAATGCGTCTGAAAAAAGGACTAGCCTAGAGCTCGCCACGCGGCTATCCCCGTCGAACGCCCCATTAACTGTAAGATATGTATACGATGGTGCCAGTTATTGCACGTACACAGCAGTACTCCCTCCTTTCCGGTTTATAGGACTTAATTCAAAAATCTCACCAACCAAGATGGTGAGCGGTAGAATATTTTTTGTAGTTTGCAAAAGCACCTAATTAATGCTCTTGTTTTTCTCAAAAAATTATGTTTATCAATGCATTAATTGCAATGCATGCATGCATAAAGTAGCTTGCGTCTCGTCACGTTCCAAATTACTCCACGCTATATTGAATTGCAAACCTGTTCACACTGATCACAACCTAAACGGTTTCCCACTTAGGAGCGTATTAGTACCACGCTATATTGAATTCCAAACCTATTCACACCGATCACAACCTAAACGGTTTTCCACTTAGGAGCGTATTAGTACTCGGTTATAAATACTAGTATGCCAAGATGACTGCACATTCCTCCTCAACTCCTCATCCACAAAAACAAACAAGTCATTCATCATCCTTCCCTTAAATACGCCATGGCCAGCGTGAGTTCTGGGTCGAGAGATTGCCACCAGGGAGAGGCGAGCATGGAAGCGGAAGCACGAGAGATGTCCCGCCTCGCTGCGAGAGCAGCCGACATGTCCCGCCGCGCGGAAGTAGCAGCATAGAGGTCCCGCCGCGCCGCTGAAGTAGCACGGAGGTCCCGCCGCGCCGTTGATGCTGCAGACTAGTCTGGCCGCGTCGCGGAAGCAGCAGAGATGTCCCGCCTCGCGCCACGAATGCAGCAGAGATGTCCTGCCGCACCGCGGCGGCCTGGGAAATTTCTCGCGGGCACGCGACGACTATTACAGGCGCATGCATGTGATCGTCCATAGCCAGATGGATCAGATCTCCGGCTGGGCGAGGTTGCAGGACGACGTGAAAGCCTCGTTTGAACAGGCTACCGGCGTCATCCGGCAACTAAGGGAGGGCAATGAGAGGCTCCGGGCAAGCGCGACCTGCTGAGGGAGAAGATCGTCCGAAGTGCAGACCAGCAGGAGGAGACCAGTGCCTTGTTGAAGAGGACCAGCGTCATCGTCAAGAAACTTATGGACGAGAATGACATGCTCCGCAACGAGCGCCAAAGGCTGGTGGAGGAATCCGTGGATGTTCTCAAGTAGCATCTTGAGGACACGAAAGAGCTCATCACCGCTCGCCGCAGAGACTAGTTCCCGCGGCCTGCAGCAACGCATCAAGAAAGTAGAGATCAGCGAGCCAGATCCTTGTCTTCCTTCTTCTTTTACCCTTGTGTATTTGGGCCGTAGCCGCATGTGGCTTTTTTAATTATCTTTCTAATTATGTAAGACAATTAATCGTCCTTATCTTTCTGTGGAAGATCAATGTTGTGAGGCTGGAATGAAGAAAACTCTTGCTGTGGCGACCACAGCGTTCTTTGTTCTTCTAGTTCTTCTTTGGGCTTCCTTCAGTTTCCTGGTTTCTTTTTTATGTAATAATCGGTTTAGGATCTGGATTGTGTCGTCGGTTGTGAAATGTTGGGTTCTAGCGCGGATGTTTGGCCTTTGTTGGCCTCTTGGGATGTTGCGATTTCAATCTGGTAGCTTTTAGTCCTTCGTGTTAGGCTGGAGTTGTGCTGAACTTCTTGTGAATTGTGGTGGTTTTCAGTAATGAAAATCGGAAGGGGCAAGCCCTTCTTTGATCAAAAAAAAATAATCGTCCTTATATATTCATCAGTCTTGCTATAAGCCGAGTAGATGCTATATAGGTCCGTCGGATCTTACATCAAGATCCGTGCTTTCAGATTTTTCTTTTTTCTCTCTTAAATCTTAGTCGAGTGAGACATAGCCACGCCATTAAAGAGAGGCTCGGGCGCCATTAATGGAGACCTTGGGAGAGAGGTGGACGGCAGATGGAGGTCAAAGGGCTCTCCTCCCGATAAGCACGCGCAGGGGTATGATCGCACGCCTCGTACTCAAATAGCTACCCTACACTGCGCCTCCTAGCTAATAAAAATGGGGACGCGTGGCGGCACGTAAATGGTACTAGTAAGTAGAACGCCCACGGTTTCAATAATACTTGTGTTTCCGATTGTAACGTGACAACACTTATTCCAAAATGACTTTGTTGATTGTTAATGTGTGCGCATTCGCAAATCGGACTTCAAATTTACCACAGCATGTTGGTGCCATGTCATGGCACCAAGCCAAGTTCCATTATTTTCATGCGTGTTTTGGATTTACAGGAATTAGAAAACTAAGTTTCTCAATGTTTCCAACCCAGCCACGACGCCCAAAATTTTGAATTTCATTCCCATTTATTGCATGGAACCTAGAAATTTACCCGAGGACACACATGTGATTTTTCAACCAACTTTGGTGCACTCGAACATGTGCTTGTATTTCAAATTTGAATTATGCACACAAAGGTGACACATTCCTCCCGTAATACGAGCCTTCTTGAGAGAAGCTCCGATTTGCAAGAAGCTTATACCAAAATTTGTTCCTATTCGGCCAATTTTTTTACCACGGCATGGTACTACCATGACATGACACCATGCCAAATTTCACGATTTTAAAACCAAGTTTCTCAATGTTCTCGACCGAGCCACAATGCCCAGATGTTTGAATCTTATTCTCATTTTTTGCATGGGACCTAGTAGAAATTCACCCGAGGACACAAATGTGATTTTTCAACCAACTTTGGTGCACGGGAGCATGTGCTTGTAGTTCAAATTTGAATTATGCACATTAAATGACCAAAAACTCAATTAATGTGTAAATAAGGCCAAACGAAGCCGGAATAATTCCAAAATTTAACAGGGCACTCATGTAGTTCTATGTTGCCTTTGTAAATAAACTCAAGGGGGACAATGTATATCGTTTCGCACTCAAAGGTGGCATGTTCCCTCTCAGAACCACGAGCCTTCTTGAGAGAAGCTTCGGTTTGCAAGAAGCTTATACCATAATATGTTCCTATTCGGCCATTTTTTTACCACAACATGGTAGTACCATGACATGACATCCATGCCAAGTTTCATGATTTTCAGACATGTTTTGGATTTACAAGAATTTTAAAACCAAGTTTCTCAATGTTCTCGGCCGAGCCACGATTCCCATATGTTTTAATTTTATTCTCATTTCTTGCATGGGACCTAGAAATTCACCCGAGGACACAAATGTGATTTTTTAACCAACTTTGGTGCACAAGAGCATGTGCTTGTAGTTCAAATTTGAATTATGCACATTAAATGACTAGAAACTCAATTAATGTATAAAAAACGACAAACGAACCCGGAATAATTCCAAAATTTAACAGGGCACTAATGTAGTTCTATGTTTCCTTTGTTAAGAAACTCAAGGGGGGGGGGGGCAGCGCATATCGTTTCACACTCAAAGGTGGCACGTTCCCTCTCTTAGAACCACGAGCTTCCAAATCGGCCCAATTTTTTACCATAACATGTTAGTGCCATGACATGACACCACGCCAAGTTTCATGTTTCTCGATGTTCTCGGCAGATTCATGATGCCCAGATGTTTGAATTTCATTCTCATTTCTTCCATGGGACCTAGAAATTCAACCAAGGACACACATGTGATTTTTCAACCCACTTTGGTGCACCGGAGCATGTGCATGCAATTCATATTTAGATTATGCACATTAAAAGTCCGTAAACTCAATTAATGTATAAAAAGGCCAAATGAACCCGAAATAATTCCAAAATTTAACAGGGCACTCATATAGTTCTATGTTGCCTCTGTAAATAAAATCAGGGGAGGCAACGTATATCGTTTCAAGACGTAAAGGTGACACGTTCCCTCTCGGAACCACGAGGCTCGTTGAGAGAATCTCCGGTTTTGCAAGAGGCTTATACCAAAACTTGTCCCAATTCAACAAAAAATTATATGTATGAAAACAGGGTTTAGATTATCCCGAACATCTCGCTACCTAGACCAATAATGTACTATGATTTGAATTCAACATAAAATGGATAAAAATATTTGAATTGGAGAGCGTATGGTACATGTAGTTCATAGTGAAATATGATTACTGCTATATGCATGTCTTTTTGTTATCAAGATAATATTTAAATTATTGTATAACTTGACAACACTCGTATTCAAATAAAGAAAATTGATTCAAATTTAGTCCATATGGTAGACGACAATATATATGTTCACATGGTGGAGTAAAATGTTCATATATGATGGAAGATCAAAATGTACGACTACATCAATTATAAACCGCAAGGTCACCTAATGATATATTCGAATTCAACATAACGTGGATTCAAAAATTGAAATTCGAGATCATGGCATCTATAATCATATAAAAAGGTACATTACTCTTTCTTTGGTGGGAATTGATTTGTTTTTTGTTGTTGTTGAGGGAAGTGCGAATCGATTTGGTACTGTGCAGGGTAATCTTGTTCTCCCGATTTTTTGTACATTTTTCTTGTAGTTTTTTCAATGGCATCTATAGCAATATAGTAAAAGGGGACATGACTCTCTTGTGTCTTGTATGAATTGTTTTTTACACGTTAAGTTTGTTCTGCGAACAAGGAATCCGCACCTTGTTATCCCGAAATTTTCAAGCTCGAGTATCTTTTGTCTCACCTGCTTTGAAACTCCCGCTTCTTCAACCCGTGCTGCGCCTTGTTATCCCGAAATTTGGACGCGCGCGAGAACTCTCTCCTCATCCAAAATCGCTCCCGCAGCCCAGACACGCGAAATCCCCCTTCTACCCCTCAGTCGGAAATGAAGCTCCACGTTGTGGTGTCAAAACCGGTGGGGGTACGCTGGTAACTTACCCTACATTTCGGACAAGCGCGTCCCTAAGCTTGGCTCCTCCCCTTCGCCCCCATTCGTACACCGAGGCCGCCAAAACCCGCGAAACCCCACGCTCCTCCGTCGGCCTCCCGACCGCTGCCCAGCCGGAGACTCTTCCCCGACTACGTCGTCCACCGCAACAGCTCGCGTCCCTCATCCACCGCACCGGATGAGGATCCGTTGTCGATCTCGTCGTCCCGCCGGATCAGCCGCCCCGTCCTCCACCTCCAAGGAGCTACCCCGATGTTTGCCTCGTCTATCGCGCCCCCTCAATCCCCACAACGCCGTCTTGACCTGCCCCACAGGAACCGCAGCACCCTCACCAATTCCTCCGATGAAGCCGAGGCCAACTCGGCGTCACCAAGGAGGTTCTGCACTCACCGCTGCATTTTATCTTTTATTCGATCTCATAGGGTTGCCGGTGCTCGATACCGAGCAGACATGGCGTCTCCATCGACGGCGCCGTCGCCGGCCACATCATCCATGGCATCTCTCCCCCATGTCGTTGCTTCCTCGGCGGCGACTTCCACAATGGCACTAGCTGCAGCTGCTTCGGCTCTCGCTCGTGTTGCGGCTCTGTTCTTGCTGTCGGTCACGCTGTTGCACTGCTCCTGCTTTCGTTCGTGCTGCTGCTCTGCTCTTGCTCTCGCTTGCGCAGCTGCTGCTGCTGCTGTACGACCTCCGGCAGCTACATGAGTTGCTGCTTTAGCACTCGCTCGCAGTGCTACTGCATGACTTGCTCTCTGCTAGTGCGTTCGCTGCTCGAGCGTCTGCTGATTTAGATCATTGCTTCTCTGCTACTAGTGCTCGAATGCCCTAAACATCTATTGCAATGCTCTGTTACTAGTTCAATCAGTTTCGACAAAAAATTCAGTTTCGACTGTGAAGTTTCATTTTCTTCAGTTAAGTTCAGAGTGAACAGTACTTACAGAATCTGTCGGAGCGGCCGTGGCGCGGCTGATGCGTTTTACATCTAGCACTTTTTGGTGATGTATTTTACATCATCTATTGCAGATGATATTAGGGTCCCACTTCAGATTAACGTTGTCTGTCTTGTCATGCTTCAGCCTCGTCACCGTACACCTTAGCGGAGCTGCTCCAACGACGGAACCGTCCATCACAGCGGAGCAGTACCCTCGGCGCCGTTTCCAGAGGCCTCGGATCTTCTTCCCCGCCTCCGATAGTCACACCAGCATCATCACCATCCTCCACGTCCAACCCAATGATGCTGAGGTCCACAAGGCTATGCCAAAGAGGTTGTACACTCGTCGCATCACTTTGTTTCTCCATTCCTCTGTTCTTCCAATTCATGTGAGCCAAACACCCAAAGTTGACTGAAATCCTATGTTTCCAAATGCTCTGTTTTGCACGTGCATTCCTATCCTATTCCTGTGTTTTTCCTGTCCCTGCGTTTATAGAATCCTCCAATTCTAAGGAGCCCTTACAGATTTACTTCATTTTTAGATTGGCGTCAAAGAAAACTCTGTGTGTTATGTCCTGCTCCTGCCGTGCCGTCATCCACCCCACCTGAGGTGCGCCATCGACAGAAGTGTTCACTGCCGTAGAGATCCCCCCTGCAGACTTTCTTTCACCGCCTCAGATCATCTTCCCCATTGCCGGCAGCCACGCCAACTGCATTACCATCATCGACTGAGCAGATGAACCTGAGGACTACACAGTTCCGGAAGAGAGGTCGCAGTCTTTCGTGTTTGCTTACGTTATACATCGGTTATTATTACCTGCTACTTTATCATTCAATCTTGAGTTTTGAATTGCCCATGGGTCTCATATCGAGCCAGCAATGAATAGTATTTGTCTACTATCTGGTTCATCTGGGGTCTTCTATGTGGTTCATGTTGGGTGGGCAACAAACAATAGATGATCCATTGTCTATCTTTTTAAACTGAAGCTATAATCTACCTGCTATCACTAGTTTTGGATCCATCCACTCGTTTGCTACCATCAGTCTTGATTTTTGCATGCACCCCTTAGGCCTTACAAAATCTAACTATTTTTTTAATTATGCATGTCAGATATTGTACACAATCATACTGAACATGTAGAGAAAAAGAGAAGACCGTTGCGTGCAAATATAATGTCATGCAGACGCCACTCCATGGTGGGCGAAGTGGCCCCCCTCTCCTGCATTTCCAGATTGTATTCCAGAGGAAGATAACTGTTCAGATGGAGATTCAGAAGGAGCCGACCACGCTTGTTTACCACCTGAGGTGTTTTCTCTAACCTGGCATGCTGATGTTGGTCATATCATGCATATGGCGCCTTGCATTGCTTACATTATACATCTTATATGTCATCAGCTTAGTTTAGATTTGCTTTGTGTGAATGCCACCTGTTTGGTTTCTATATCACACTCCCCCATTCCTAAATATTTGTCTTTTTAGAGATTTCAACAAGTGACTACATACGGAATAAAATGAGTGAATCTACACTCTAAAATATGTCTATATACATCAAGATGTGGTAGTCCATTTGAAATCTCTAAAAAGACAAATATTCGTGAACGGAGGGAGTATATGGGAATTATGCAATGCCATCTTCTTTAGCTAGGCATCACATACGTGAATCATGCAATGCCATCCTGTTTAGCCACCATCGTATATGTGAATTGTATCGTGCCATATTTTTTTCCATAATGTATTCCATTTGTCAACAATGTTTATACATTCATCTACTCTTCCTGTGCATCAGTCATTTGAGTCGGTCATGGGAAAATCTGGAGTGAAAACAAGGTCTTCTGAGCAGTCAGTGCTACCTGTCAATACAGATTTCTTGTTGGTTACAGATAGCTCCTCAGAGGAGGATTCAGAGAGATGACCAACAGATTCCCCCCAGGTGCATGCTCTAACTTGGCTGGGTTATATTGCTCATATCATGCATATGGTGTCTTGCATTGTCATGTCATCTGCTTAGATTAGACATGCTTTGTGTGAATGCCTCATTTTTGCTTTCTATATCAGATATGTGAATTATGCAATGCCATGTTTTTCAGCCAGTTATCATATATGTGAATTATGCACCGCCATGGAGCCAGGCATCATATATGTGAATTATCTCATGCCATATATTTTTTCATTACGTATTCCATTTGTCGACAATCTGTGTATATTGAACTACTCTTCATGTGTATCAGCCATTTGAGCCGGTTATGGAAAAATCTAGAGAGAAAACAAGGTCTTCAGAGCAGGCAATGGTACCTGTTGAAGCATATATCTCGATGGTTACAGGGAGCTCCTCGTAGGAGGATTCGTAGATGTATGACCAGTCCTATATCCCACCCGAGGTGTATGCTCTAAGTTGCAATGTTTATATTTCTCATATGATGCATATGGTGTCTTGCATTGCTTAGTTTAGACATCATATGCACAATATTGAATTCTATCTGCTTAGTTTAGAGATCATACATGCAGTGTCACTACTTAGTATATGAATCAATTATGTCAATTATATCATGCCATCCTGTATACTTAGACAACATGTATGTGAATTATTTCATCCCAACCTATTTTAGAAAGACATCATATAGTTTTGTCATGTCATCCTGTTTAGGTACTCATCATATGTTGAATTATGCCATTATATCCTGTTAAGTTATCCATCATATATCTGAAACTGTGTCATGCTATCCTGTTTAGTTAGGCATCATATATGTGAAATTCTGTCATGCTGTCCTGTTTGGTTATACAACATATATGTGAATTACCACATCTGTCTATCATACAATGTCTGTACGTTCAATTTCTTTTCTTGTTTATCATCCATTTGAATTGGAGGGGGTGATGGCAGTATCTAAGGGAGCAAAAACCCGTTCTTCACAAATGCAAGTGCTACCCGTCGATGCAGATAGAACCATGGTTGTACTGGCCACAAACTAGCCCCACCACACATAATCGAGACTCTTCCAGATTGCACACTTACACCAAGGCGTAGAACCAGCTACAACCCATCTAACCGCAACCCCAAAGCAGATAGTAACCCACTTATAGTTGACAAAGCACCATGTCCACCACAGAGTACCCCCACAAGAGCAGTTTGTAAAGCTACTACAGTGCCCAAAGCACGAAGACCACCACAGCTAACCCAAACTCCATGTTTAAAGCAGAAGAGCAATTGTTCTCAGGTCAGATTCCGTA
The DNA here is from genome assembly GCA_021605145.1 of Aegilops bicornis. NCBI lineage: Eukaryota > Viridiplantae > Streptophyta > Magnoliopsida > Poales > Poaceae > Aegilops > Aegilops bicornis. The sequence goes on from CM038674.1 coordinate 105,414,680, forward strand.
GCTATGGTCCATACTCCTTTGCTGTTGCATCATTGTATTTACTCATACCAACTACTTTCGAATTTGAAGGATCCAACTGAAACTCCAATGGCGCAACAGGTATGTTTTAAACCTATTTCTTTAACTGGATTACTGTTCTAACATCTTGCTCTATGTTGATTTCAGTTTAAGTTGTATAAACAGTTATATTCTCATGTGATGCACATTACAAGTGCTGCCAATGCTGTGTAGTTTCTCACACTTATATTATGTCTATGCTGTTGTGTCTTAAAAATATATGAGTTGAGCTGTGTCTCTATCTTGATTAGGGAACATAAACTAGAATGATATGGACAATACAGTGACCATAATACATAGATATATGTTTGTTTCATGCTGTTATCATGTCCACCTTACTCCTGAACCGGTTTACCAAAATGAGTTTCATATACTACAAGCTAAACTTGTGATGTGTCTGCTTGTTTCTCTTGTAGTATGCAAACAGAATATTGGAGAAGAGCACCCCACTATGCAATGGTAGAGAAAGTAATGCAGATAAGGTTCAAGATAGTGAGACAATCCTGTTGGTCTCCAAGAAAGGTGATAAAAATGATCTTGTAGACGGTGAGAAAACCCCCCGATCCTGCGTTGATGTAGTGTTCGAAGTTCTTGGCGATCACCTGGCACAAGCTCTTCGAACTCATTGCTGAATCACTTCAGCTTCTTGAGTCTCAGCTATAAGCTGAAAGGCATCGATCGGTGTGTCTTTGCGGCAAGAAGCCGAAGGGCGAGGAAGTCCTTGCGAGAATTCAGATCGTACTTTCTTGTGCAACGACAAGTTACTGGAGGATTTAAGCGCCAAACAAGAGAAAGTTAATAAGCTTGCTAAGCATCTTGCCGCATTATGGATACCCAGGATATTGTTTCTTGAACTCTTCCAAGTGGTTTCGATTCTGGACTTGTTTTCTTTGTATGCGTTTATATGCTGCTTTGTTTCCTATATTTGCACTGGTGGCGAACTTTAATGCCCAGTGGATGTAATATGTGTAATAGCCGTGATAGCCTAGCATAAGTTTCTTGTTTATTTATTTCCTTGTTGTCTTGTTTATTTGTTTGCTTGTAGTCAGTGCAGTTCTTTTTCCGCGGTTTGCTAGTGGCTGCAATAACCTATTTTTTAAAACTAGGCCACAATAACCATGGGCTAATATTTCTTGTAGTGACATTGGGCCTCCTACGGGCCGTAGAAAGCAATGGGCCTTCTCGGCCGTAGAAAGCGATGGGCCTTCTACGGGCCGTAGAAACAATGGGCCTTCTACGGGCCGTAGAAACAATGGGCCTTCTACGGGCCATATCATCAATGGGCCTTATACGGGCCGTATGATCGATTGGCCAAACATGGGCCAATAACAGGCCGCATTATGGTCGTAAACGGGCTAGAGTTGGAATCGTTCGTTCATGGGCCGACCATAATGGGCCATCGTTAATAGGCCGTGTTGATGACGCTATGAAAACGGCCCAACGTGATTAATCGGACCACAAACGGGCTTCATCAGAACACGGCTGAATTTGGCCCACAAGCGAAAATGACAAGAACGGGCCGTAAGTAAACGAATCGGAAATGAGCCCAAGAATAAATGGGCTCGAGAAGGCGAAAGATAACATGGGCTGAAAGCGCCCAATCGAATAACGGGCCCTTAATGGGTATAAAGTGATACCTTTGTTCATTACGGGCCGGTTTCACCACGGCCGTTAATGGGTGTAAAGTGATACCTTTGTTCATTGCGGGCGCTTTCACCACGGGCCGTTAATAGGCCAAGAGTTACATAGGGCCTCATATGGGCCGAAAGACGTCATGGGCCAGAAGTGAAAATGGGCTGGAGTCATATTGGATGGCCCAGATGACGCTACTGGGCCTAATTCGGATAGGGCGTAACATGCCTTGGGTTAGCAGGCTGCAAATGGGCTATATGCGAACAGGCCATTAACAGGCTTTCCATGGGCCGGCCCGCCAGCTTTTGACCAAGTCAAACGGGCCAGCCTTTTCACATGAATGGGCCACTGTTGGGCCGCGCCACATGTCGACGTATCATAGGCGCCTTCTGTCCAGTGAGTGGATGACATCTGTCCCAAGAATGAGCCGACACGTGTTTCCTCCAGCCAATGATGATTTTACACGTGGAAAATCCCCATTGGTCGGGTTGTTAACGGGTTACGGATCCAAAACCCGACCCGATAGCTTAACGGCGTTCGTTACGGTGAATGCCACGTGTCGGTCACCCTTGGACGAAAGCACTTCGTGACGCCAGCGATTTATCGTCATGGAAGTGGACACTTCCGTGATGATAATTTTGGTAATGTCATGGAACACTTCTACGACAGCATAGGTATGACTATCTTGATTTTGTCATAAAATCGTCATGGATGTACATGCATGACAAAAAACGCGACCTACCGTGACAAACACGTATCATCACGGAAGTGTATTTTTTTTGTAGTGCATATCCTATCTAAACTCCAAATCTCTATGTTATCTCCAGTATACGTAAATCAACACATCACTGAATCTCGAAATAGAGTTTACATAGAGCATACACTCTAGTGATCTTGACAATTTGTACCATCAAAATAAGTGATCGTGTCAATATGACAATAACGCCAACACTAATATGACAACAAAAAAGAATTTCTTTGACAGTAATTCCGTTGACACTCATTTAGTGTTAAAAAATGAGCTCACCAAATGGAGTACAAAATCTTTGATAGCAGCCATTTACTGAACATTTATCTGCATGCATATAAATGCTGAAATCTTTGACAACCATTTACTGAAGATTTGTCAGTTAACACTGATTTCTACTCCTAGCAAATGTGCTCACTAAATGTGCTCACAACAAAGATTTTCTTCGACAACAACAAAGAATGACAGTAGCAAAGAACATCATGGTCATGTAGGCATTAAAGATTTCTGTGAGCATTCGGGCTTCTTTGTGACAGGAAGGTAGGCTTACTCTGACGAGCTGGTGCGCCTAAAATCATGCAGTATGCCATAGCCCCTGGGTACAGTCCTCTCTCAGCGCCAATGATCTGGGTCAAACATACCATGGAACCGCCGGATTGCGCATCCTGGAACCGCTTCGCCATCGTCTTTATCAGCAGCCAAGGTGTGAGTACTCATCTTTAGTTACACTGAGGAAGTCTTGCACTTCCCCTGATCATAAGGCCAGGCAACATTTCATGGTTGAAATCAATGGATGCTAAGCTGACTGAAATTAGTGGAGTAGGTTGTTGATTAGTTGAGCTTGACCATGCGTATAATTATGTCAACAAAAAATTGGGCATGTGTATCACAATATCTGTCAGTACTGTATGCATACCTTCATAGGAGCAGCAGTTGACCAAGGCGTTGAGCCCGCCGCGGCGCCGACGGCCGCGAAGTCCAGCCCCACCACCGCGATGGCCTCCTCCCCATCACCCGCACAGCGCCGCGACTCGTCCGCCATCGAGGCCAGGGCATCACCAAGGAGCATCAATGGCGCGTATCTGAACCACCAACAATGAGCAGAGGTGAGGGAACAGTGTTCTTGAAGGGGAGAGGGCCGAAGCGAGACCACACCGCCTCAGATGACGGATTAGCTGTCCGTGCGCTCCTCGTGTGGATGGCGACAACGGCGACGGAGAAATATGCGAGGGAGAGAGAGAAGTGAGAGGAAGGACATGACTGCTAGCTGAGACGGGAAGAACAGCACCTCAAGGACGATGACAATGGCGACGTGGACGGCCATCTCGGCAGCCGTCGCTCCTTCCTGTGATGGCGACGCGCGGCCGTCGCCTCCGTCGCCTTTGGGGCATCCTCCTCGAGCTCGCTGTGCACAGGGCAGGACCTGAGGGATAGGGGAGAGCAGCGGCGGAGGCGAGCTTGACGACGGGAGAGGAGAACCGGACGGGAGCGCGGCGGCGGCAGCTGCGGCTGCGAAGGAGGGGGGCGCCATGTGGATGGGGATGGCGGCTAGGGTTCTCGTCCAATGGGGAAGGAGAAGAAGGGGATGAATGAGCACGAAAGGACAAGGCGCTGCCCTTCCCAACCCATAGCCGCACGGGGCGAACCACGGCACGACACGCACGAGGCCTGGACGTGAAATTACCGACGTACCCTCTGCGGGGGCAGGATATTACGTGCGGTGGCACGAGATCTTTACCCGCTGGTGCGTGCGACGGGACGACTCGGCCATATCCAAGCCACGGTCGCTGACAAACGCGGCCCACCCGCCGGCGGACCCACATGCCAGCGACTTCAGACCGAAAAAACGGAGTAAAAGGCAGCACGCTGAGGCAGTAACTATTCATTCCAGCAGTGTTGATCCCAGATCCAACGCCCAGCTTTCTCCAGATGTCGATCCAGCGGACGAAAACGCATCAAGGGAAATGATCTGACGGCGGAGAGCTCTGAGGAGGCTCGGTGGAGCTTTCATCTCTTATTTCTGGATGCGTGAACAGGACTTGGGCTTGCATGTTAAGGTGTACATACATATTCAATCTTTCTTACAAAATCAAATGCCCGTAAGTCTTTATTGACACTCTGCTTCGTGGGAAAAAACATCTGAAGTATGCTCGGCCTTCTCTTATGTATTGGAATCTGGCAGTTGAGATCTTCTGCTCATCACTTTTCCTTTTATAGAGATATCGTTTTTTTTACGGATTGCTAATCAGTTTGATTCCCGAGCTTCTACTCAAACCTATAACAAGTGAAAAAATTGGTTTTAAGCCTCTTCTGAACTTTGGCATGGGCAAGTCTTATTTGATTTTCGATGTTTAACTTACACGCGTGAAAAGTTAGCAGAGGATGCTTCATTCTGTCACATGGCTCGGTTACTCCCACGTACTATAGTACTAGCAGGTTATAATTTCATTGGTGGTGATATCTGCATACACACACATACACACTAGTTCGAGAAGTAGAGAGAACTTGGAATCCACATCAAACAACCTTATGTCATAGATCCATAGATGGTTCTACTTAAATTCATTAATCGAGTCGAGTGTTACTCGCTACGACTATATAGAGGTGGAGCACACTAGTATGTGACAGTAACACGCAAGACTCTTCTTTCTGACAAAAAAGGGTTTCCCCCCGCTTTGTATTACAAAGCAACCAACCGATACAGCCGACGATAGATGCTGAGGCGAAAGCAGCACAGACACGCCCAAAAGAAACGAGAGAGAAAATATAAAAGAAACAAATGCCGACAACGACGGATCGACAAAAACACGAAGAAGCCTCGCGACCACTACGACCACCAGAGATCTCCCACCAAGCTCCTAGACTCCGAAGCGCCGGTACCAATCAACACCTCCAAGAAGGGACGCGACGATGCCGATGCTGCTGCCAAGGGTTTCCCCCGGTACGCGATGAGGAGAGAAGAAGGGTAGCCCCCGACGCCCTTCAGGAAGGTCCGGCAGCACCCTCAGGCGCCACCGCGTCGGTGTCGGCTAGGCCGACAGGGATTTCTCCCGATCCCAACCTTCACCTCGGGCGCTCTGAAGCTCGCCACCGAAACCGACAACCATCATGCGCCACCATGGTCTTGAAGCTTCTCACGCCGTCTCACCACGGAACCACGAAGAGAGGTCTGCATACCGAAGAAGAGGAGCCGGGACAGAGGCAGCAGCATCATCAGCATGCGGGAGGGCTCAATAGCAGGAGTACACCAGGCCCGGCCGGGCCACCCAAGGCCCGTAAAGCTCCCGCCTTCGCGCTGCAGCAAGCACGCCGATGGCAACGCCGCCCCTGGTCCGAGCTGCTCCACGTTCGCAACACGCAGAAGACAACGAAGCCATGCCGGTAGCCGACCCGCTAGGACCCAGAAGGGACCCATAGGGCTCAGATCTGGGCCGGGGGCGCGCCGCCGGCCACCCCGCGCAACCAAGCTGCCCCGCCGCCAAGGAGCAGCGCCTCCCTCACGTCCGCCGCCGGCCACCACCGCCGGGTCGCCGGACCGCCACCTAGCCGAGCAACGCCGCCGCCGCCCCCCGCCCCGGGCAGGGAGGACATGTTGGAAATATGCCCTAGAGGCAATAATAAATTGGTTATTATTATATTTCCTTGTTCATGATAATTGTTTATTATCCATGCTATAATTGTATTGATAGGAAACTCAGATACATGTGTGGGTACATAGACAACACCATGTCCCTAGTAAGCCTCTAGTAGACTAGCTCGTTGATCAATGGATGGTTACAGTTTCCTGACCATGGACATTGGATGTCGTTGATAACGGGATCACATCATTAGCAGAATGATGTGATGGACAATACCCAATCCTAAGCCTAGCACAAAGATCGTGTAGTTCGTATGCTAAAGCTTTTCTAATGTCAAGTATCTTTTCCTTAGACCATGAGATTGTGCAACTCCCGGATACCGTAGGAATGCTTTGGGTGTACCAAACGTCCACAACGTAATCGGGTGGCTATAAAGGTGCACTACTGGTATCTCCGAAAGTGTCTGTTGGGTTGGCATGAATCGAGATCGGATTTGTCACTCCGTGTAAACGGAGAGGTATCTCTGGGCCCTCGGTAGGACATCATCATAATGTGCACAATGTGACCAAGGGGTTGATCACGGGATGATGTGTTACGGAACGAGTAAAGAGACTTTCCGGTAACGAGATTGAACAAGGTATCGGGATACCGACGATCGAATCTCGGGCAAGTACAATACCGCTAGACAAAGGGAATTGTATACGGGATTGATTGAGTCCTTGACATCGTGGTTCATCCGATGAGATCATCATGGAACATGTGGGAGCCAACATGGTTATCCAGATCCCGCTGTTGGTTATTGACCGGAGAACGTCTCGGTCATGTCTCAAGATGGTTCCCGAACCCGTAGGGTCTACACACTTAAGGTTCGATGACGCTAGGGTTATAAAGGAAGTTTGTATGTGGTTACCGAATATTGTTCAGAGTCCCGGATGAGATCCCGGACGTCACGAGGAGTTCCGGAATGGTCCGGAGGTAAAGATTTATATATGGGAAGTCCTGTTTTGGTCACTGGAAAAGTTTCGGGTTTTATTGGTAATGTACCGAGACCACCGGGAGGGTCCCGGGGGTCCACCAAGTGGGGCCACCAGCCCCGGAGGGCTGCGTGGGCCAAGTGTGGGAGGGGACCAGCCCCAGGTGGGCTGATGCACCCCCCACAAGGGCCCAAGGCGCCTAGGGTTTGGGGAGGGGCGCCCCACCTAGCTTGGGGGGCAAGTTTCCCCTCTCCCCCCTTTGGCCGCCACCCCAGATGGGATTGGGGGCAGCCGCACCCCTTGGGGTGGAAACCCTAGAGGGGGCGCACACCCCTCCCTCTTCCCTATATATAGTTGAGGTCTTGAGGGCTGCCAACACATGAGTTTCCTCTCCCTGGCGCAGCCCTACCTCTCTCCCTTCGCCTCTCCCGCGGTGCTTGGCGAAGCCTCGCAGATTGCCACGCTCCTCCATCACCACCACGCCTGCGTTGTGTTGCTGGATGGAGTCTTCCTCAACCTCTCCCTCTCTCCTTGCTGGATCAAGGCATGGGAGACGTCACCGGGCTGTACGTATGTTGAACGCGGAGGTGCCGTCCGTTCGGCACTAGGATCTCCGGTGATTTGGATCACGACGAGTACGACTCCTTCAACCCCGTTCTCTTGAACGCTTCCGCTTAGCGATCTACAAGGGTATGTAGATGCGCTCTCCCTCTCTCTCGTTGATAGTCTCTCCATTGATAGATCTTGGTGACTCGTAGGAAAATTTTGAATTTCTGCTACGTTCCCCAACAATGGCATCATGAGCTAGGTCTATTGCGTAGATTCTTTGCACGAGTAGAACACAAAGTAGTTGTTGTTCAATATGCTTACCGTTACTAGTCTAATCTTGATTCGGCAGCATTGTGGGATGAAGTGGCCCGGACCGACCTTACACGTACACTAACGTAAGACAGGTTCCACCGACTAACATGCACTTGTTGCATAAGGTGGCTAGCGGGTTCCAGTCTCTCCCACTTTAGTCGGATCGGATTCGATGAAAAGGGTCCTTATGAAGGGTAAATAGCAATTGACATATCACGTTGTGGTTTTGCGTAGGTAAGAACCTTTCTTGCTAGAAACCCATAGCAGCCACGTAAAACATGCAAACAACAATTAGAGGACGTCTAACTTGTTTTTGCAGGGTATGCTATGTGACGTGATATGGCCAAGAAGAATGTGATGAATGATATGTGATGTATGAGATTGATCATGTTCTTGTAATAGGAATCACGACTTGCATGTCGATGAGTATGACAACCGGCAGGAGCCATAGGAGTTGTCTTTATTTATTGTATGACCTGTGTGTCATTGAACAACGCCATGTAATTACTTTACTTTATTGCTAACCGATAGCCATAGTAGTAGAAGTAATAAGTTGGCGAGACAACTTCATGGAGACACGATGATGGAGATCATGATGATGGAGATCATGGTGTCATGCCGGTGACGATGATGATCGTGGAGCCTCAAGGTGGAGATCAAAAGGAGCAATATGATATTGGCCATATCATGTCACTATTTGATTGCATGTGATGTTTGTCATGTTTATACATCTTATTTGCTTAGTACGACGGTAGTAAATAAGATGATCCCTCATTAAAATTTCAAGAAAGTGTTCCCCCTAACTGTGCACCGTTGCGAAAGTTCGTCGTTTCGAAGCACCACGTGATGATCGGGTGTGATAGATTCTTACGTTCACATACAACGGGTGTAAGCCAGATTTACACACGCAAAACACTTAGGTTAACTTGACGAGCCTAGCATGTATGCAGACATGGCCTCGGAACAAAAGAGACCGAAAGGTCGAGCATGAGTCGTATGGAGGATACGATCAACATGAAGATGTTCACCGATGATGACTAGTCCGTCTCACGTGATGATCGGACACGGCCTAGTTGACTCGGATCATGTAATCACTTAGATGACTAGAGGGATGTCTATCTGAGTGGGAGTTCATGAGATGAACTTAATTATCCTGAACATAGTCAAAAGATCTTTGCAAATTATGTCGTAAGCTCGCGCTTTAGTTCCACTGTTTAGATATGTTCCTAGAGAAAATATAGTTGAAAGTTGACAAGATGGCGATTATGCGGACAGAAAAAAGCTTATGTCCTTAATGCACCGCCAAGGTGTCGAACCCCAAACGTCGTCTGTGGATGTTGTGAACATCGGACATACACGTTTTGATAACTACGTGATAGTTTAGTTAAACGGTTTAGAGTTAAGGAACCAAAGACGTTTTTCGAAACGACGCGGAACATATGAGATATTTCGAGGGCTGAAATTGGGATTTCAGGCTCGTGCCCACGTCAAGAGGTATAAGACCTCCGACGATTTTCTTAGCCTGCAAACTAAGGGAGAAAAGCTCAATCGTTGAGCTTGTGCTCAGATTGTCTGAGTGCAACAATCAATTGAATCGAGTGGTAGTTGATCTTCCAGAGATAGTGATGTTTCTCCAAAGTCATTGCCACCAAGCTGCTAGAGCTTCGTGATGAACTATAACAAATCAGGGATAAATATGATGATCCTTGAGATATTCGCGATGTTTGACACCGCGAAAGTAGGACTCAAGAAGGAGCATCAATTGTTGATGGTTGGTGAAACCACTAGTTTCAAGAAGGGCAAGGGCAAGAAGGGATACTTCATGAAACAGCAAATCAGCTGCTGCTCTAATGAAGAAACCCAAGGTTGAACCCAAACCCGAGATTAAGTGCTTCTGTAATAAGGGGAACAACCACTGGAGCAGAATTACCCTAGATAGTTGGTAGATGAGAAGGCTGGCAAGGTCGATAGAAGTATATTGGATATACATTAAGTTATTGTGTACTTTACTAGTACTCCTAGTAGCACCAGGGTATTAGATACCGGTTCGGTTGCTAAGTGTTAGTAACTCGAAATGAAAGGCTACGGAATAAACGGAGACTAGCTAAAGGTGAGTCGATTTATATGTGTTGAAGTGTTTCCAAGTTTGATGTGATCAAACATCGCACGCTCCCTCTACCATCAAGATTAGTATTAAACTAGAATAATTGTCATTTGGTGTTTGCGTTGAGCATAGACATGATTGGATTATGTCTATCACAATACGGTTATTCATTTAAGGAGAATAATGGTTACTTTATTTATTTGAATAATACCTTCAATGGTCTTGCACCTAAAGGAATGGTTTATTGAATCTCGATCATAGTAATACACATTTTCATGCCAAAAGATATAAGATAGTAATGATGGTACCACTTACTTGTGGCAATCGCCATGTAAGTCATATTGGTATAAACGCATGAAGAAGCTCCATGTTGATGGATCTTTGGACTCACTCGCTTTTGAAAAGTTTGAGACATGTGAACCATGTCTATTGGTGTATACGCATGAAGAAACTCCATGCAGATGGATCGCTTGGACTCACTTGATTTTGAATCACTTGAGATATGCAAATCATACCACATGGGCAAAATGACCGAAAAGCCTCGGTTTCAAAGAAGATGGAACAAGATAGCAACTTGTTGGAAGTAATACATTTTGATGTGTGCAGTCCAATGAGTGCTGAGGCATGCAGTGAATATCGTTATGTTCTTACTTCACGGATGATTTGAGTAGATACTGAGTGTATTTACTTGATGAAACACAAGTCTGGATTATTGAATGGTTCAAGTAATTTCAGAGTGAAGTTGAAGATCATCGTGACAAGAGGATAAAATGTCTATGATATGATCATAGAGATGAGTATCTGAGTTACGAGCTTTGGCACGCAATTAAGACATTGTGGAAATTGTTTCACAATAAATACCGCCTGGAACACCATAGTGTGATGGTGTGTCCAAACACCATAGTTGCACCCTATTGGATATGATGTGTACCATGATGTCTCTTATCGAATTACCACTATCGTTCATGGGTTAGGCATTAGGGACAACCGCACTCACTTTAATAGGACACCATGTAATTCCGTTGAGACGACACTGTTTGAACTATGGTTTGGAGAAACCTAAGTTGTCGTTTCTTGAAAGTTTGGGGCTGCGACGCTTATGTGAAAAAGTTTCATCGTGATAAGCTCGAACCCAAAACGGATAAATACATCTTCATAGGACACCCAAAATAGTTGGGTATACCTCCTATCTCAGATCCGGAAGCAAAAGTAATTGTTTCTAGAACGGGTCCTTTCTCGAGGAAAAGTTTCTCTCGAAAGAATTGAGTGGGAGGATGGTGGAGACTTAATGAGGTTATTGAACCATCACTTCAACCAAAGGTGTAGCAGGCACGTGAAGTTGTTCATGTGGCACCTACACCAATTGAAGTGGAAGCTGATGATAATGATCATGATGCTTCGGATCAAGTCACTATGGACCTCGTGAGGGTCGACAAGGACACGTACTACTTCAGAGTGGTACGCAATCCTGTCCTAGAGGTCATGTTGCTAGACAACAATGAACCTACGAGCTATGGAGAAGCGATGGTGGGACCGGATTCTGACTAATGGCTCGAGGCCATAACATCCGAGAGAGGATCCATGACTTTGGAAGAAATACTTGATGGCCGTAAGGACGTTGGGTAAAGATGGATTTTAAAAGGAAGACAGACAATGATGGTTAGTATCACCATTAAGAAAGCTCGACTTGTCGTTAAAGATGATTCCCGACAAGTTCAAGGAGTTGACTACGGTGAGGCTTTCTCACTCGTAGCGATGCTAAGAGTTTGTTGGAATTGGATTAGCAGATGCTGCATTATTTATGAAATCTTGCATATAGGATGTCAAAACATTGTTTCCTTGACAGTTTTCTTGAGGAAAGGTTGTATGTGATACAACCAGAAGGTTTTTGACAATCCTGAAAGACGCTAACAAGTATGCAAGGCTCCAACAATCCTTCTAAGGACTGGAGTAAGCATCTCGGAGTTGGAATGTACGCTTTGATGAGATGATCAAAGATTTTGGGTCTATACAAAGTTTATGAGAAACTTGTATTTCCAAAGAAGTGAGTGGGAGCACTATGGAATTTTCTGATGAGTATATGTTGTTGACATATTGTTGATCAGAAATGATGTAGAATTTCTAGAAAGCATATAGGGTTGTTTGAAAAGTGTTTTTCAATGGAAAACCTGGATTAGGCTACTTGAACAATAAGCATCGAGATCTATAAGATAGATCAAAATGTTTAATAATACTTTCAAATGAGCACATACCTTGACATAATCTTGAAGGTGTTCAAGATGGATCACCAAAGAAGGAGTTCTTGCCTGAGTTGTAAGGTATGAAGTTAAGACTTAAAGCTCGACCACGGCAGAATAGAGAGAAAGGACGAAGGTCGTCCCCTATGCTTCAGAAGTAGGCTCTATAGTATGCTATGTTGTGTACCGCACCGGAAGTGTGCCTTGCCATGAGTCAATCAAGGGGTACAAGAATGATCCATGAATGGATCATTGGACAGCGATCAAAATTGTCCTTGGACTAAATAAGGACATGTTTCTTGATTATGGAGGTGATAAAGAGTTCGGCGTAAAGGGTTACATCGATGCAAGCTTTAACACCTATTCGAATGACTCTGAGTAGCAAACCGGATATGTATAGTGGAGCAACCATTTGGAATAGCTCCAAGTGGAGCGTGGAAGCAGCATTTACAATATGACCTAGAGATTTGTGAAGTACATACGGATCTGAAAGGTTCAGACCCGTTGACTAAGAACCACTCTCACAAACGAGATATGATCAAACCCCATGGGTGTTGATTCATTACAATCACACAGTGATGTGAACTAGATTACTGACTCTAGTGCAAGTGGGATACTGTTGGAAATATGCCCTAGAGGCAATAATAAATTGGTTATTATTATATTTCCTTGTTCATGATAATCGTTTATTATCCATGCTATAATTGTATTGATAGGAAACTCAGATACATGTGTGGGTACATAGACAACACCATGTCCCTAGTAAGCCTCTAGTAGACTAGCTCGTTGATCAATGGATGGTTACAGCTTTCGACCATGGACATTGGATGTCGTTGATAACGGGATCACATCATTAGCGTAATGATGTGATGGACAAGACCCAATCCTAAGCCTAGCACAAAGATCGTGTAGTTCGTATGCTAAAGCTTTTCTAATGTCAAGTATTTCCTTAGACCATGAGATTGTGCAACTCCCGGATACCGTAGGAATGCTTTGGGTGTACCAAATGTCACAACTTAACTGGGTGGCTATAAAGGTGCACTACAGGTATCTCCGAAAGTGTCTGTTGGGTTGGCATGAATCGAGATCGATTTGTCACTCCGCTTAAACGGAGAGGTATCTCTGGGCCCACTCGGTAGGACATCATCATAATGTGCACAATGTGACCAAGGGGTTGATCACGGGATGATGTGTTACGGAACGAGTAAAGAGACTTGCCGTAACGAGATTGAACAAGGTATCGGGATACCGACGATCGAATCTCGGGCAAGTACAATACCGCTAGACAAAGGGAATTGTATACGGGATTGATTGAGTCCTTGACATCGTGGTTCATCCGATGAGATCGTCGTGGAACATGTGGGAGCCAACATGGGTATCTGTTGGAAATATGCCCTAGAGGCAATAATAAAAGGATTATTATTATATTTCCTTGTTCATGATAATTGTCTTTTATTCATGCTATAATTGTATTATCCGGAAATCATAATACACGTGTGAATACATAGACCACAATATGTCCCTAGTGAGCCTCTAGTTGACTAGCTCGTTGATCAATAGATAGTCATGGTTTCTGACTATGGACATTGGATGTCATTGATAACGGGATCACATCATTAGGAGAATGATGTGATGGACAAGACCCAATCCTAAGCATAGCACAAGATCGTGTAGTTCGTTTTGCTAGAGCTTTTCCAATGTCAAGTATCTCTTCCTTAGACCATGAGATCGTGTAACTCCCGAATACCGTAGGAGTGCTTTGGGTCTACCAAACGTCACAACGTAACTGGGTGACTATAAAGGTGCACTACAGGTATCTCTGAAAGTGTCTGTTGGGTTGACATAGATCGAGACTGGGATTTGTCACTCCGTGTTACAAAGAGGTATCACTGGGCCCACTCGGTAGTGCATCATCATAATGAGCTCAAAGTGACCAAGTGTCTGGTCACGGGATCATGCATTACGGTACGAGTAAAGTGACTTGTCGGTAACGAGATTGAACGAGGTATTGGGATACCGACGATGGAATCTCGGGCAAGTAACATACCGTCTGACAAAGGGAATAGTATACGGGGTTGCTTGAATCCTCGACATCGTGGTTCATCCGATGAAATCATCGAGGAGTATGTAGGATCCAACATGGGTATCCAGATCCCGTTGTTGGTTATTGACCGGAGAGCCGTCTCGGTCATGTCTGCATGTCTCCCGAACCCGTAGGGTCTACACACTTAAGGTTCGGTGACGCTAGGGTTATTAGGAAGACTTGTATGTGATTAACGAACGTTGTTCGGAGTCCCGAAAGAGATCCCGGACGTCACGAGGAGTTCCGGAATAGTCCGGAGGTAAAGATTTATATATGGGAAGTTGTCAACCGGCCACCGGAAAGTTTCGGGGTCATATCGTGTTGGAAATATGCCCTAGAGGCAATAATAAAAGCATTATTATTATATTTCCTTGTTCGTGATAATTGTCTTTTATTCATGCTATAATTGTATTATCCGGAAATCGTAATGCATGTGTGAATACATAGACCACAATACGTCCCTAGTGAGCCTCTAGTTGACTAGCTCGTTGGTTAACAGCTAGTCATGGTTTCCTGACTATGGACATCAGATGTCGTTGACAACGGGATCACGTCATTAGGAGAATGACGTAATGGACAAGACCCAATCCTAAGCATAGCACAAGATCGTGTAGTTCGTTTTGCTAGAGCTTTTTCAATGTCAAGTATCTCTTCCTTAGACCATGAGATCGTGTAACTCCCGGATAACGTAGGAGTGCTTTGGGTGTACCAAATGTCACAACGTAACTGGGTGACTATAAAGGTGCACTACAGGTATCTCCGAAAGTGTCTGTTGGGTTGACACGGATCGAGACTGGGATTAGTCACACCGTATGACGGAGAGGTATCTCTGGGCCCACTCGGTAATGCATCATCATAATGAGCTCAAAGTGACCAAGTGTTTGGTCACGGGATCATGCATTACGGTACGAGTAAAGTAACTTGCCGGTAACGAGACTGAACGAGGTATTGGGATACCGGCGATCGAGTCTCGGGCATGTAACGTACCGATTGACAAAGGGGATAGTATACAGGGTTGATTGAATCCTCGACATCGTGGTTCATCCGATGACATCATCGAGGAGCATGTGGGAGCCAACATGGGTATCCAGATCCCGCTGTTGGTTATTGACCTGAGATCGTCTGTGTCAGTTCTGCATGTCTCCCGAACCCGTAGGGTCTACACACTTAAGGTTCGGTGACGCTAGGGTTATTAGGAAGACTTGTATGTGATTACCGAATGTTGTTCGGAGTCCCGGACGAGATCCCGGACGTCACGAGGAGTTCCAGAATGGTCCGGAGGTAAAGATTTATATATGGGAAGTTGTCAAACGGACACCGGAAAAGTTTCGGGGCATATCGGTATTGTACTGTGGTCACCGGAAGGGTTCCGGAGGTCCACCGGAGGGGCCACCCCTCCCGGGGGCACTTGGGCTGCGTGGGAAGGGCCAGCCCTGGTGGCTGGGCGCACCCTCCCTTGGGCCCTTGCGCCTAGGGTTGAGGGGGAACCCTAGAGGGCGCCCTTGCTTGGGGGGCAAGCCCCCCTCCCCTTGGCCGCCGCCCCCCCTCTAGATGCCATCTAGAGGGGGCCGGCCCCCTCTCCCTTCCCCCTATAAATAGAGGGGTGAGGGGAGGGCTGCACACACAAGCCAAGGCGCAGCCCCTCCCCTCCCCAACACCTCTCCTCCTCCGTACGTGCTTGGCGAAGCCCTGTCGGAGTACTGTTGCACCAACATCACCACGCCATCGTGCTGCCATTGGAGCAATCTTCCTCAACCTCTCCTTCCCCCTTGCTGGATCAAGACGGAGGAGACGTCGTCCGTACCGTACGTGTGTTGAACACGGAGGTGCTGTCCGTTCAGTCCTTGGTCATCGATTATCCGAATCACGGCGAGTACGACTCCATCATCACCATCCCCTTGAACGCTTCCGCACTCGATCTACAAGTGGTATGTAGATGCAAACTCTCTCCCTCGACTCGTTGCTTAGATGAACTCATAGATGGATCTTGGTGAAACCGTAGGAAAAATTTTTAATTTTCTGCAACGTTCCCCAACAGTGGCATCATGAGCTAGGTCTATGCGTAGTTCTCTATTGCACGAGTAGAACACAATTTTGTTGTGGGCGTAGATCTTGTCAACTTGCTTGCCGCTACTAGTCTTGTATTGCTTCAACGGTATTGTGGGATGAAGCGGCCCGGACCAACCTTACACGTACGCTTACGTGAGACCGGTTCCACCGACTAACATGCACTAGTTGCATAAGGTGGCTGGCGGGTGTCATCTCTCCCACTTTAGTTGGAGCGGATTCGATGAAAAGGGTCCTTATGAAGGGTAAATAGAAGTTGACAAAATCACGTTGTGGTTATTCGTAGGTAAGAAAACGTTCTTGCTAGAACCCAATTGCAGCCACGTAAAAGATGCAACAACAATTAGAGGACGCCTAACTTGTTTTTGCAGCAATTGTCATGTGATGTGATATGGCCAGAAGTTGTGATGAATATTGTGATGTATGAGATCATGTTCTTGTAATAGGAATCACGACTTGCATGTCGATGGGTATGACAACCGGCAGTAGCCATAGGAGTTGTCTTTATTTTGTATGACCTGCGTGTCATTAAAGAACACCATGTAAATTACTTTACTTTATTGCTAAACGCGTTAGCCATAGAAGTAGAAGTAGTCGTTGGCGTGACAACTTCATGAAGACACGATGATGGAGATCATGATGATGGAGATCATGGTGTCATGCCGGTGACAAGATGATCATGGAGCCCCAAGATGGAGATCAATGGAGCTATATGATATTGGCCATATCATGTCACTACTATATAATTGCATGTGATGTTTATTATGTTTATGCATCTTCTTTACTTAGAATGACGGTAGTAAATAAGATGATCCCTTACAACAATTTCAAGAAGTGTTCTCCCCTAACTGTGCACCGTTGCTAAAGTTCATCGTTTCGAAGCACCACGTGATGATCGGGTGTGATAGATCCTTACGTTCACATACAACTGGTGTAAGACAGTTTTACACATGCAAAACACTTAGGGTTAACTTGACAAGCCTAGCATGTACAGACATGGCCTCGGAACACGGAGACCGAAAGGTCGAACACGAGTCGTATGGAAGATACGATCAACATGAGAATGTTCACCGATGATGACTAGTCCGTCTCACGTGATGATCGGACACGGCCTAGTCGACTCGGATCGTGTAACACTTAGATGACTAGAGGGATGTCTAATCTGAGTGGGAGTTCATTAAATAATTTGATTAGATGAACTTTATTATCATGAACAATAGTCTAAAAACTTTTGCAAATATGTCTTGTAGATCAAATGGCCAACGCTCATGTCAACTTGAACTTCAACGCGTTCCTAGAGAAAACCAAGCTGAAAGATGATGGCAGCAACTATACGGACTGGGTCCGGAACCCGAGGATCATCCTCATAGCTGCCAGGAAACAATATGTCCTAGAAGGACCGCTAGGTGACGCTCCCGTCCCAGAGAACCAAGACATTATGAATGCTTGGCAGACTCGCGCTGATGATTACTCCCTCGTTCAGTGCGGCATGCTTTACAGCTTAGAACCGGGGCTCCAAAAGCGTTTTGAGCATCACGGAGCATATGAGATGTTCGAGGAGCTGAAACTAGTTTTCCAAGCTCACGCCCGGGTCGAGAGATATGACGTCTCGACAAGTTCTATAGTTGTAAGATGGAGGAAAATAGTTCTGTCAAGGAGCACATACTCGAATCGTCTCGGTTGCACAACCGCATGACCCAGCTTGAATATTAACCTCCCCGATGAGGCGGTCATTGACAGAATCCTTCGCCGCTCCCACCAAGCTACAAGAGCTTTGTGATGAACTACAATATGCAGGGGATGGTGAAGACCATTCCTGAAGTATTTTCAATGCTGAAGTCAGAAGAGGTTGAGATCAAGAAAGAACATCAAGTGTTGATGGTTAATAAGACCACTAAGTTCAAGAAGGGCAAGGGCAAGAAGAACTTCAAGAAGGACGGCAAGGAGGTTGCCGCTACCGGTAAGCCGCCATTCGAAGAAGTCAAAGAATGGACCCAAGCCTGAGACCGAAGTGCTTTTATTGCAAGGGAAGGGTCATCGAAGCGGAACTGCCCCAAATACTTAGCGGAT
Organism: Aegilops bicornis; assembly: GCA_021605145.1. Classification (NCBI taxonomy): domain Eukaryota; kingdom Viridiplantae; phylum Streptophyta; class Magnoliopsida; order Poales; family Poaceae; genus Aegilops; species Aegilops bicornis. Next base: position 105,433,091 of record CM038674.1, read on the forward strand.
AAGAAGGCCGGCAACACCAAAGGTATATTTGATATACATGTAATTGATGTGTACCTTACCGATCGTAGTAACTCCTGGGTATTTGATACCGGTGCCGTTGCTCATATTTGTAACTCACAGCAGGAGCTGCGGAATAAGCGGAGACTGACGAAGGACGAGGTGACGACGCGCGTCGGGAATGGTTCCAGAGTCGATGTGATCGCCGTCGGCACGCTACCTCTACATTTACCTACGGGATTAGTTTTGAACCTTAATAATTGTTATTTGGTGCCAAGTTTGAGCATGAACATTGTATCTGGATCTCGTTTAATGCGAGATGGCTACTCATTTAAATCCGAGAATAATGGTTGTTCTATTTATATGAGAGACATGTTTTATGGTCATGCTCCGATGGTCAATGGTTTATTCTTAATGAATCTCGAGCGTAATGTTACACATATTCATAGCGTGAATACCAAAAGATGTAAAGTTGATAACGATAGTCCCACATACTTGTGGCACTGCCGCCTTGGTCACATTGGTGTCAAGCGCATGAAGAAGCTCCATGCAGATGGACTTTTGGAGTCTCTAGATTATGAATCATTTGACACATGCGAACCATGCCTCATGGGCAAGATGACCAAGACTCCGTTCTCCGGAACAATGGAGCGAGCAACCAACTTGTTGGAAATCATACATACTGATGTAAAAGCGGTCCAATGAGTGTTGAGGCTCATGGAGGATATCGTTATGTTCTCACTCTCACAGATGACTTGAGTAGATATGGGTATGTCTACTTGATGAAACACAAGTCTGAGACCTTTGAAAAGTTCAAGGAATTTCAGAATGAGGTAGAGAATCAACGTGACCGAAAAATAAAGTTCTTACGATCAGATCGTGGAGGAGAATATTTAAGTCACGAATTTCGTACACACTTAAGAAAATGTGGAATCATTTCACAACTCACGCCTACCGAACACCTCAGCGTAATGGTGTGTCCGAACGTCAGAATCGCACTCTATTGGATATGGTGCGATCTATGATGTCTCTTACCGATTTACCGCTATCATTTTGGGGATACGCTCTAGAGACAGCTACATTCTCCTTAAATAGGGCACCGTCTAAATCCGTTGAGACGACACCGTATGAATTATGGTTTGGGAAGAAACCTAAGCTGTCGCTTTCTAAAAGTTTGGGGATGCGATGCTTATGTCAAGAAACTTCAACCTGAAAAGCTCGAACCCAAATCGGAAAATGCGTCTTCATAGGATACCCTAAGGAAACCATTGGGTATACCTTCTACCTTAGATCCGAAGGCAAGATCTTTGTTGCCAAGAACGGATCCTTTCTGGAAAAGGAGTTTCTCTCGAAAGGAGTAAGTGGGAGGAAAGTAGAACTCGATGAAGTACTACCTCTTGAACCGGAAAGTAGTGCAGCTCAGGAAAATGTTCTTGTGGTGCCTACACAAATTGGAGAGGAAATTAATGATCAAGGTACTTCGGATCAAGTTGCTACTGAACTTCGTAGGTCCACTAGGACACGCCCGCACTGCAGTGGTAATGGCAACCCTGTCTCCGGAAATCATGTTGTTAGACAACGGTGAACCTTCGAACTATGAAGAAGCGATGGCGGGCCCAGATTCCAACAAATGGCTAGAAGCCATGAAATCCGAGATAGAATCCATGTATGAAAACAAAGTATGGACTTTGACTGACTTGCCCGATGATCGGCGAGTGATAGAAAACAAATGGATCTTTAAGAAGAAGACGGACGCGGATGGTAATGTGACCATCTATAAAGCTCGACTTGTCGCTAAGGGTTATCGGCAAGTTCAATGGATTGACTACGATGAGACTTTCTCTCCGTAGCGAAGCTTAAGTCCGTCCGAATCATGTTAGCAATTGCCGCATACTATGATTATGAGATATGGCAGATGGACGTCAAAACGGCATTCCTTAACGGGCATCTTAAGGAAGAGCTGTATATGATGCAGCCGGAAGGTTTTGTCGATCCTAAGAATGCTAACAAAGTATGCAAGCTCCAAATGATCCATTTATGGGCTGGTGCAAGCATCTCGGAGTTGGAACATTCGCTTTGATGAGATGATCAAAGTGTTTGGTTTATGCAGACTTATGGAGAAGCCTGCGTTTACAAGAAAGTGAGTGGGAGCTCTGTAGCATTTCTCATATTATATGTAGATGACATACTTTTGATGGGAAATGATATAGAATTCTTGGACAGCATTAAGGCCTACTTGAATAAGTGTTTTTCAATGAAGGACCTTGGAGAAGCTGCTTATATATTAGGCATCAAGATCTATAGAGATAGATCGAGACGCCTCATAGGTCTTTCACAAAGCACATACCTTGATAAGATTTTGAAGAAGTTCAAAATGGATCAGTCCAAGAAAGGGTTCTTGCTCAGGTTGCAAGGTGTGAGATTGAGCTCAGCTCAATGCCGGACCCACGGCAAAAGATAAAGAAGAGATGAGCGTCATCCCCTATGCCTCAGCCATAGGATCTATTATGTATGCCATGCTGTGTACCGGACCTGATGTAAACCTTGCCGTAAGTTTGGTAGGAAGGTACCAAAGTAATCCCGCAAGGAACACCTGGACAGCGGTCAAGAATATCCTGAAGTACCCGAAAAGGACAAAGGACATGTTTCTCGTTTATGGAGGTGACGAAGAGCTCGTCAGAAGGGTTACGCCGACGCTAGCTTCGACACATATCTGGATGACTCTAAGTCACAAACCGGATACGTGTATATGTTGAATGGTGGAGCAAAGAAGCTGGTGCAGCTGCAAGCGAGCATCGTATGGATCTACATGTGAAGCGGAGTACATGGCAGCCTCGGAGGCAGCGCATGAAGCAATTTGGGTGAAGGAGTTCATCACCGACCTAGGAGTCATACCCAATGTGTCGGGCCGATCAAACTCTTCTGTGACAACACCGAGCTATTGCCCTTGCCAAGGAGCCTGTGTTTCACAAGAAGACCAGGCACATCAAGCGCCGCTTCAACTCCATCCGTGAAAATGTTCAAGATGGAGACATAGAAATTTGTAAAGTGCATACGGATCTGAATGTCGCAGATCCGCTGACTAAACCTCTTCCATGAGCAAAACATGATCAACACCGAACTCTATGGGTGTTCGATTCATCACAATGTAACTAGATTATTGACTCTAGTGCAAGTGGGAGACTGTTGGAAATATGCCCTAGAGGCAATAATAAAAGCATTATTATTATATTTCCTTGTTCGTGATAATTGTCTTTTATTCATGCTATAATTGTATTATCCGGAAATCGTAATACATGTGTGAATACATAGACCACAATACGTCCCTAGTGAGCCTCTAGTTGACTAGCTCGTTGGTTAACAGATAGTCATGCTTTCCTGACTATGGACATCAGATGTCGTTGACAACGGGATCACGTCATTAGGAGAATGACATAATGGACAAGACCCAATCCTAAGCATAGCACAAGATCGTGTAGTTCGTTTTGCTAGAGCTTTTTCAATGTCAAGTATCTCTTCCTTAGACCATGAGATCGTGTAACTCCCGGATACCGTAGGAGTGCTTTGGGTGTACCAAACGTCACAACGTAATCGGGTGACTATAAAGGTGCAGACAGGTATCTCCGAAAGTGTCTGTTGGGTTGACACGGATCGAGATCGATTTGTCACTCCGTATGACGGAGAGGTATCTCTGGGCCCACTCGGTAATGCATCATCATAATGAGCTCAAAGTGGCCAAGTGTTTGGTCACGGATCATGCATTACGGCACGAGTAAAGTGACTTGCCGATAACGAGACTGAACGAGGTATTGGGATACCAGCGATCGAGTCTCGGGCATGTAACGTCTGATTGACAAAGGGATAGTATCACGGGGTTGATTGAATCCTCGACATCGTGGTTCATCCGATGACATCATCGAGGAGCATGTGGGAGCCAACATGGGTATCCAGATCCCGCTGTTGGTTATTGACCTGAGATCGTCTCGGTCATGTTCGCATGTCTCCGAACCCGTAGGGTCTACACACTTAAGGTTCGGTGACGCTAGGGTTATTAGGAAGACTTGTATGTGATTACCGAATGTTGTTCGGAGTCCCGGATGAGATCCCGGACGTCACGAGGAGTTCCGGAATGGTCCGGAGGTAAAGATTTATATATGGGAAGTTGTCAAACGGACACCGGAAAAGTTTCGGGGCATATCGGTATTGTACCGGGGTCACCGGAAGGGTTCCGGAGGTCCACCGGGGCCCTCCCGGGGGGCCACTTGGGCTGCGTGGGAAGGGGCCAGCCCCTGGTGGGCTGGGCGCACCCCCCTCCCTTGGGCCCTTGCGCCTAGGGTTGAGGGGGAACCCTAGAGGCGCCCCCTTGCTTGGGGGGCAAGCCCCCCTCCCCATGGCCGCCGCCCGCCCTCTAGATGCCATCTAGAGGGGGCCGGCCCCCTCTCCCTTCCCCCTCTACATAGAGGGGTGAGGGGAGGGCTGCACACCCAAGCCAAGGCGCAGCCCCTCCCCTCCCCAACACCTCTCCTCCTCCGTACGTGCTTGGCAAAGCCTCGGAGTATCGCTGCACCAACATCACCACGCCTGCCGTGCCGCTGTTGGAGCAATCTTCCTCAACCTCTCCTTCCCCTTGCTGGATCAAGACGGAGGAGACGTCGTCTGCATCAGACGTGTGTTGAACACGGAGGTGCTGTCCGTTCAAGACTTGGTCATCGGTGATCCGAATCACGGCAGTACGACTCCATCATCACCATCCCCTTGAACGCTCCGCACTCGATCTACAAGTGGTATGTAGATGCAAACTCTCTCCCTCGACTCGTTGCTTAGATGAACTCATAGATGGATCTTGGTGAAACCGTAGGAAAATTTTTAATTTTCTGCAACGTTCCCCAACAGTGGCATCATTAGCTAGGTCTATGCGTAGTTCTCTATTGCACGAGTAGAACACAATTTTGTTGTGGGCGTAGATCTTGTCAACTTGCTTGCCGCTACTAGTCTTGTATTGCTTCAACGGTATTGTGGGATGAAGCGGCCCGGACCAACCTTACACGTACGCTTACGTGAGACCGGTTCCACCGACTAACATGCACTAGTTGCATAAGGTGGCTGGCGGGTGTCAGTCTCTCCCACTTTAGTTGGAGCGGATTCGATGAAAAGGGTCCTTATGAAGGGTAAATAGAAGTTGACAAAATCACGTTGTGGTTATTCGTAGGTAAGAAAACGTTCTTGCTAGAACCCAATTGCAGCCACGTAAAAGATGCAACAACAATTAGAGGACGTCTAACTTGTTTTTGCAGCAATTGTCATGTGATGTGATATATTGTGATGTATGAGATCATGTTCTTGTAATAGGAATCACGACTTGCATGTCGATGAGTATGACAACCGGCAGGAGCCATAGGAGTTGTCTTTATTTTGTATGACCTGCGTGTCATTAAAGAATGCCATGTAAATTACTTTACTTTATTGCTAAACGCGTTAGCCATAGAAGTAGAAGTAGTCGTTGGCGTGACAACTTCATGAAGACACGATGATGGAGATCATGATGATGGAGATCATGGTGTCATGCCGGTGACAAGATGATCATGGAGCCCCGAAGATGGAGATCAATGGAGCTATATGATCTTGGCCATATCATGTCACTACTATATAATTGCATGTGATGTTTATTATGTTTATGCATCTTGTTTACTTAGAACGACGGTAGTAAATAAGATGATCCCTTACAACAATTTCAAGAAGTGTTCTCCCCTAACTGCAGCACCGTTGCTAAAGTTCGTCGTTTCAAGCACCACGTGATGATCGGGTGTGATAGATCCTTACGTTCACATACAACGGGTGTAAGACAGTTTTACACATGCAAAACACTTAGGGTTAACTTGACAAGCCTAGCATGTATGCAGACATGGCCTCGGAACACGGAGACCGAAAGGTCGAACACGAGTCGTATGGAAGATACGATCAACATGAGAATGTTCACCGATGATGACTAGTCCGTCTCACGTGATGATCGGACACGGCCTAGTCGACTCGGATCGTGTAACACTTAGATGACTAGAGGGATGTCTAATCTGAGTGGGAGTTCATTAAATAATTTGATTAGATGAACTTTATTATCATGAACAATAGTCTAAAAACTTTTGCAAATATGTCTTGTAGATCAAATGGCCAACGCTCATGTCAACTTGAACTTCAACGCTGCTCCTAGAGAAAACCAAGCTGAAAGATGATGGCAGCAACTATACGGACTGGGTCCGGAACCTGAGGATCATCCTCATAGCTGCCAGGAAACAATATGTCCTAGAAGGACCGCTAGGTGACGCTCCCGTCCCAGAGAACCAAGACATTATGAATGCTTGGCAGACTCGTGCTGATGATTACTCCCTCGTTCAGTGCGGCATGCTTTACAGCTTAGAACCGGGGCTCCAAAAGCGTTTTGAGCATCACGGAGCATATGAGATGTTCGAGGAACTGAAACTAGTTTTCCAAGCTCACGCCCGGGTCGAGAGATATGACGTCTCTGACAAGTTCTATAGTTGTAAGATGGAGGAAAATAGTTCTGTCAGTGAGCACATACTCATAATGTCTCGGTTGCACAACCGCATGACCCAGTTGAATATTAACCTCCCTGATGAGGCGGTCATTGACAGAATCCTTCAGTCGCTCCCACCAAGCTACAAGAGCTTTGTGATGAACTACAATATGCGAGGATGGTGAAGACCATTCCTGAAGTATTTTCAATCTTTGAAGTCAAGAGGTTGAGATCAAGAAAGAACATCAAGTGTTGATGGTTAATAAGACCACTAAGTTCAAGAAGGGCAAGGGCAAGAAGAACTTCAAGAAGGACGGCAAGGAGGTTGCCGCGCCCGATAAGCCGATTCTTTGGGAAGAAGTCAAAGAATGGACCCAAGCCCGAGACTCAGTGCTTTTATTGCAAGGGAAGGGTCACCGAAGCGGAACTGCCCCAAATACTTAGCGGATAAGAAGGCCGGCAACACCAAAGGTATATTTGATATACATGTAATTGATGTGTACCTTACCAAGACTCGTAGTAACTCCCGGGTATTTGATACCGTGTCGTTGCTCATATTTGTAACTCACGGCAGGAGCTGCGGAATAAGCGGAGACCGGCGAAGGGCGAGGTGACGATGCGCGTCGGGAATGGTTCCAGAGTCGATGTGATCGCCGTACGCACGCTACCTCTACATTTACCTACGGGATTAGTTTTGAACCTTAATAATTGTTATTTGGTGCCAAGTTTGAGCATGAACATTGTATCTGGATCTCGTTTAATGCGAGATGGCTACTCATTTAAATCCGAGAATAATGGTTGTTCTATTTATATGAGAGACATGTTTTATGGTCATGCTCCGATGGTCAATGGTTTATTCTTAATGAATATCGAGCGTAATGTTACACATATTCATAGCGTGAATACCAAAAGATGTAAAGTTGATAACGATAGTCCCACATACTTGTGGCACTGCCGCCTTGGTCACATTGGTGTCAAGCGCATGAAGAAGCTCCATGCAGATGGACTTTTGGAGTCTCTAGATTATGAATCATTTGACACATGCGAACCATGCCTCATGGGCAAGATGACCAAGACTCCGTTCTCCGAACAATGGAGCGAGCAACCAACTTGTTGGAAATCATACATACCGATGTGTGCGGTCCAATGAGTGTTGAGGCTCATGGAGGATATCGTTATGTTCTCACTCTCACAGATGACTTGAGTAGATATGGGTATGTCTACTTGATGAAACACAAGTCTGAGACCTTTGAAAAGTTCAAGGAATTTCAGAATGAGGTAGAGAATCAACGTGACCGAAAAATAAAGTTCTTACGATCAGATCGTGGAGGAGAATATTTAAGTCACGAATTTGGTACACACTTAAGAAAATGTGGAATCATTTCACAACTCACGCCGCCTGGAACACCTCAGCGTAATGGTGTGTCCGAACGTCGTAATCGCACTCTATTGGATATGGTGCGATCTATGATGTCTCTTACCGATTTACCGCTATCATTTTGGGGATACGCTCTAGAGACAGCTACATTCTCCTTAAATAGGGCACCGTCTAAATCCGTTGAGACGACACCGTATGAATTATGGTTTGGGAAGAAACCTAAGCTGTCGTTTCTAAAAGTTTGGGGATGCGATGCTTATGTCAAGAAACTTCAACCTGAAAAGCTCGAACCCAAATCGGAAAAATGTGTCTTCATAGGATACCCTAAGGAAACCATTGGGTATACCTTCTACCTTAGATCCGAAGGCAAGATCTTTGTTGCCAAGAACGGATCCTTTGTGGAAAAGGAGTTTCTCTCGAAAGGAGTAAGTGGGAGGAAAGTAGAACTCGATGAAGTACTACCTCTTGAACCGGAAAGTAGTGCAGCTCAGAAAATGTTCTTGTGGTGCCTACACAAATTGGAGAGGAAATTAATGATCAAGGTACTTGGATCAAGTTGCTACCGAACCCGTGGGTCCACTAGGACACGCCCGCACTGTGAAAGTGGTACGGCAACCCTGTCACGGAAATCATGTTGTTAGACAATGGTGAACCTTCGAACTATGAAGAAGCGATGGCGAGCCCAGATTCCAACAAATGGCTAGAAGCCATGAAATCCGAGATAGAATCCATGTATGAAAACAAAGTATGGACTTTGACTGACTTGCCCGATGATCGGCGAGCGATAGAAAACAAATGGATCTTTAAGAAGAAGACGGACGCGGATGGTAATGTGACCATCTATAAAGCTCGACTTGTCGCTAAGGGTTATCGGCAAGTTCAATGGATTGACTACGATGAGACTTTCTCTCCCATAGCGAAGCTTAAGTCCGTCTGAATCATGTTAGCAATTGCCGCATACTATGATTATGAGATATGGCAGATGGACGTCAAAACGGCATTCCTTAACGGGCATCTTAAGGAAGAGCTGTATATGATGCAGCCGGAAGGTTTTGTCGATCCTAAGAATGCTAACAAAGTATGCAAGCTCCAGCGATCCATTTATGGGCTGGTGCAAGCATCTCGAGTTGGAACATTCGCTTTGATGAGATGATCAAAGCGTTTGGGTTTATCTTGAGACTTATGGAGAAGCCTGCGTTTACAAGAAAGTGAGTGGGAGCTCAGAGCATTTCTCATATTATATGTAGATGACATACTTTTGATGGGAAATGATATAGAATTCTTGGACAGCATTAAGGCCTACTTGAATAAGTGTTTTTCAATGAAGGACCTTGGAGAAGCTGCTTATATATTAGGCATCAAGATCTATAGAGATAGATCGAGACGCCTCATAGGTCTTTCACAAAGCACATACCTTGATAAGATTTTGAAGAAGTTCAAAATGGATCAGTCCAAGAAAGGGTTCTTGCCTGTGCTGCAAGGTGTGAGATTGAGCTCAGCTCAATGCCCGACCACGGCAAAAGATAAAGAAGAGATGAGCGTCATCCCCTATGCCTCAGCCATAGGATCTATTATATATGCCATGCTGTGTACCAGACCTGATGTAAACCTTGCCGTAAGTTTGGTAGGAAGGTACCAAAGTAATCCCGGCAAGGACCACTGGACAGCGGTCAAGAATATCCTGAAGTACCTGAAAAGGACAAAGGACATGTTTCTCGTTTATGGAGGTGGCGAAGAGCTCGTCGTAAAGGGTTACGTCGACGCTAGCTTCGACACAGATCTGGATGACTCTAAGTCACAAACCGGATACGTGTATATGTTGAATGGTGGAGCAGTTAGCTGGTGCAGCTGCAAGCAGAGCGTCGTGGCGGGATCTACATGTGAAGCGGAGTACATGGCAGCCTCGGAGGCAGCGCATGAAGCAATTTGGATGAAGGAGTTCATCACCGACCTAGGAGTCATACCCAATGCGTCGGGGCCGATCAAACTCTTCTGTGACAACACCGAGCTATTGCCCTTGCCAAGGAGCCCAGGTTTCACAAGAAGACCAGGCACATCAAGCGTCGCTTCAACTCCATCCGTGAAAATGTTCAAGATGGAGACATAGAAATTTGTAAAGTGCATACGGATCTGAATGTCGCAGATCCGTTGACTAAACCTCTTCCACGAGCAAAACATGATCAACACCAGAACTCTATGGGTGTTCGATTCATCACAATGTAACTAGATTATTGACTCTAGTGCAAGTGGGAGACTGTTGGAAATATGCCCTAGAGGCAATAATAAAAGCATTATTATTATATTTCCTTGTTCGTGATAATTGTCTTTTATTCATGCTATAATTGTATTATCCGAAATCGTAATACATGTGTGAATACATAGACCACAATACGTCCCTAGTGAGCCTCTAGTTGACTAGCTCGTTGGTTAACAGATAGTCATGGTTTCTGACTATGGACATCGATGTCGTTGACAACGGGATCACGTCATTAGGAGAATGACGTAATGGACAAGACCCAATCCTAAGCATAGCACAAGATCGTGTAGTTCGCTTTTGCTAGAGATTTTTCAATGTCAAGTATCTCTTCCTTAGACCATGAGATCGTGTAACTCCCGGATACCGTAGGAGTGCTTTGGGTGTACCAAACGTCACAACGTAATCGGGTGACTATAAAGGTGCAAATGCAGGTATCTTCGAAAGTGTCATTGGGTTGACACGGATCGAGACTGGGATTTGTCACTCCGTATGACGGAGAGGTATCTCTGGGCCCACTCGGTAATGCATCATCATAATGAGCTCAAAGTGGCCAAGTGTTTGGTCACGGGATCATGCATTACGGTACGAGTAAAGTGACTTGCCGGTAACGAGACTGAACGAGGTATTGGGATACCAGCGATCGAGTCTCGGGCATGTAACGTACCGATTGACAAAGGGGATAGTATACGGGGTTGATTGAATCCTCGACATCGTGGTTCATCCGATGACATCATCGAGGAGCATGTGGGAGCCAACATGGGTATCCAGATCCCGCTGTTGGTTATTGACCTGAGATCGTCTCGGTCATGTCTGCATGTCTCCCGAACCCGTAGGGTCTACACACTTAAGGTTCGGTGGCGCTAGGGTTATTAGGAAGACTTGTATGTGATTACCGAATGTTGTTGAGTCCGGATGAGATCCCGGACGTCACGAGGAGTTCCGGAATAGTCCGGAGGTAAAGCTTTATATATGGGAAGTTGTCAAACGGACACCGGAAAAGTTTCGGGGCATATCGGTATTGTACCGGGGTCACCGGAAGGGTTCCGGAGGTCCACCGGGAGGGGCCACCCCTCCCGGGGGCCACTTGGGCTGCGTGGGAAGGGGCCAGCCCCTGGTGGGCTGGGCGCACCCCCCTCCCTTGGGCCCTTGCGCCTAGGGTTGAGGGGGGGAACCCTAGAGGGGGCGCCCCCCTTGCTTGGGGGCAAGCCCCTCCCTTGGCCGCCGCCCCTCTAGATGCCATCTAGAGGGGCCGCCCCTTCCTTCCCCTATAAATAGAGGGGTGAGGGGAGGGCTGCACACACGAGCCAAGGCGCAGCCCCTCCCCTCCCCAACACCTCTCCTCCTCCGTACGTGCTTGGCGAAGCCCTGTCGGAGTACTGCTGCACCAACATCACCACGCCGTCGTGCTGCCATTGGAGCAATCTTCCTCAACCTCTCCTTCCCCCTTGCTGGATCAATACGGAGGAGATGTCGTCCGTACCGTACGTGTGTTGAACACGGAGGTGTTGTCCGTTCAGTACTTGGTCATCGGTGATCCGAATCACGGCGAGTACGACTCCATCATCACCATCCCCTTGAACGCTTCCGCACTCGATCTACAAGTGGTATGTAGATGCAAACTCTCTCCCTCGACTCATTGCTTAGATGAACTCATAGATGGATCTTGGTGAAACCGTAGGAAAAATTTTAATTTTCTGCAACGTTCCCCAACATATCGGTATTGTACCGGGGCCACCGGAGAGGTTCCGGGGGTCCACCGGGAGGGGCCACCCCTCTCGGAGGGCCTCATGGGCCACAAGGGGCAGGGAACCAGCCCCTGGAGGGCTGGGCGCCCCCCCTTGGGCCCATGCGCCTAGGGTTGGGGGGAACCCTAGTGGGGGCGCCCCCCTTTGCTTGGGGGGCAAGCCCCCCTCCCTGGCCGCCGCCCCCCTCTAGATCTCATCTAGAGGGGCCGCCCCCCCTTGCCCCTTCCCCTATAAATAGAGGGGTGAGGGAGGGCTGCAACACACTTCCAAGGCGCAGCCCTCCCTCCCCAACACGTCTCCTCCTCCGCATGCTTGGCGAAGCCCGGGAGAATCACACTCCATCACCACCACGCCGTCGTGCTGCTGTTGGACCCTTCTTCCTCAACCTCTCCTTCCCCCTTGCTGGATCAAGAAGGAGGATACGTCGTCCGTTCCGTACGTGTGTTGAACGCGGAGGTGCTGTCCGTTCGGCACTTGGTCATCGGTGATTTGAATCACGGCGAGTACGACTCCATCATCCCTGCTCCTTGAACGCTTCGCACGCGATCTACAAGGGGTATGTAGATGCAATCTCTCTCCCATGACTCGTTGCTTAGATGAACTCATAGATGGATCTTGGTGAAACAGTAGGAAAATTTTAATTTTCTCGCAACGTTCCCCAACAAAGTGGCATCATGAGCTAGGTCTATGCGTAGTTCTCTATTGCACGAGTAGAACACAATTTTGTTGTGGGCGTAGATCTTGTCAACTTGCTTGCCGCTACTAGTCTTTTCTTGCTTCAGCGGTATTGTGGGATGAAGCGGCCGGACCGACCTTACACGCACGCTTTACGTGAGATGTGTTCCACCGATCGACATGCACTAGTTGCATAAGGTGGCTAAGCGTGTGTCCGTCTCTCCTACTTTAGTTGGAGCGGATTAGATGAAAAGTGTCCTTAAGAAGGGTAAATAGAAGTTGACAAGATCACGTTGTGGTTATTCGTAGGTAAGAAAACGTTCTTGCTAGAACACAATTGCAGCCACGTAAAGATGAATCAACAATTATAGGACGTCTAACTTGTTTTTGCAGCAATTGTCATGTGATGTGATATGGCCAGAAGTTGTGATGAATGATCAATGATATATTGTGATGTATGAGATCATGTTCTTGTAATAGGAATCACGACTTGCATGTCGATGAGTATGACAACCGGCAGGAGCCATAGGAGTTCTCTTAATTATTTTATGACCTGCGCGTCATTGATTCAACACCATGTAAATTACTTTACTTTATTGCTAAACGTGTTAGCCATAGTAGTAGAAGTAATAGTTGGAGAGCAACTTCATGGAGACACGATGATGGAGATCATGATGATGGAGATCATGGTGTCATGCCGGTGACAAGATGATCATGGAGCCCCGAAGATGAAGATCAAATGAGCTATATGATATTGGCCATATCATGTCACTACTTTATATAATTACATGTGATGTTTATTATGTTTATGCATCTTGTTTACTTAGAACGACGGTAGTAAATAAGATGATCCCTTAGAATAATTTCAAGAAAGTGTTCCCCCTAACTATGCACCGTTGCTAAAGTTAAATGCGTTTTGATGCACCACGTGATGATCGGGTGTGATAGATCCTTACGTTCACATACAACGGGTGTAAGACAGTTTTACACATGCATAAACACTTAGGGTTAACTTGACGAGCCTAGCATGTACAGACATGGCCTCGGAACACAAGAGACCGAAAGGTCGAACATGAGTCGTATGGAAGATACGATCAACATGGAGATGTTCACCGACGATGACTAGTCCGTCTCACGTGATGATCGGACACGGCCTAGTCGACTCGGATCATGTAACACTTAGATGACTAGAGGGATGTCAAATCTGAGTGGGAGTTCATTAAATAATCTGATTAGATGAACTTAATTATCATGAACTTAGTCTAAAGTCTTTGCAAAATATGTCTTGTAGATCAAATGACCAACGCTCATGTCAACATGAACTTCAACGCGTTCCTAGAGAAAACCAAGCTGAAACATGATGGCAGCAACTATTCGGACTGGGTCCGGAACCTGAGGATCATCCTCATAGCAGCCAAGAAACAATATGTCCTAGAAGCACCGCTAGGTGATGCACCCATCCCAGAGAACCAAGACATTATGAATCCTTGGCAGTCTCGTGCTGATAATTACTCCCTCGTTCGGCGGCATGCTTTACAGCTTAGAACCGGGGCTCCAAAAGCGTTTTGAGCAACACGGAGCATATGAGATGTTCGAGGAGCTGAAAATGGTTTTCCAAGCTCATGCCCGGTCGAGAGATATGAAGTCTCCGACAAGTTCTATAGTTGTAAGATGGAGGAAAACAGTTACATCGGTGAGCACATACTCAAAATGTCTAGGTTGCACAACCGCCTGTCCCAGCTGGACCTTAACCTCCTGGACGAGGCGGTCATTGACAGAATCCTTCAGTCGCTCCCACCAAGCTACAAGAGCTTTGTGATGAAGTACAATATGCAGGGGATGGTGAAGACCATTCCTAAAGTATTCTCAATGCTGAAGTCAGCAGAGGTTGAAATCAAGAAAGAACATCAAGTGTTGATGGTCAATAAAACCACTAAGTTCAAAAAGGGCAAGGGTAGGAAGAACTTCAAGAAGGACGGCAAAGATGTTGCTGCGCCCGGTAAGCAAGTTGCCGGGAAGAAGTCAAAAAATGGACCCAAGCCTGAGACAGAGTGCTTTTATTGCAAAGGGAAGGGCCACTGGAAGCGGAACTGCCCCAAATACTTAGCGGACAAGAAGGCCGGCAACACTAAAGGTATATTTGATATACATATAATTGATGTGTACCTTACCAGTACTCGTAGTAACTCCTGGGTATTTGATACCGGTGTCGTTGCTCATATTTGTAACTCACAGCAGGAGCTGCAGAATAAAAGGAGACTGGCGAAGGACGAGGTGACGATGCGCGTCGGGAATGGTTCCAAGGTTGATGTGATCGCCGTCGGCACGCTACCTCTACATTTACCTACAGGATTAGTTTTGAACCTCAATAATTGTTATTTAGTGCCAAGTTTGAGCATGAACATTGTATCAAGATTTCGTTTAATGCGAGATGGCTACTCATTTAAATCCGAGAATAATGGTTGTTCTATTTATATGAGAGATATGTTTTATGGTCATGCTCAGATGGTCAATGGTTTATTCTTAATGAATCTCGGCGTAATATTACACATATTCATAGCGTGAATACCAAAAGATGTAAAGTTGATAACGATAGTCCCACATACTTGTGGCACGCCGCCTTGGTCACATTGGTGTCAAGCGCATGAAGAAGCTCCATTCGATGGACTTTTAGAGTCTCTCGATTATGAATCATTTGACACATGTGAACCATGCCTCATGGGCAAAATGACCAAGACTCCGTTCTCCGGAACAATGGAGCGAGCAACCAACTTATTGGAAATCATACATACCGATGTGTGCGGTCCAATGAGCGTTGAGGCTCATGGAGGATATCGTTATGTTCTCACTCTCACCCATTTACTTAAGTAGATATGGGTATGTCTACTTGATGAAACACAAGTCTGAGACCTTTGAAAAGTTCAAGGAATTTCAGAATGAGGTAGAGAATCAACGTGACCGAAAAATAAAGTTCTTACGATCAGATCGTGGAGGAGAATATTTCAGTCACGAATTTGGTACACACTTAAGGAAATGTGGAATCGTTTCACAACTCACGCCGCCTGGAACACCTCAGCGTAACGGTGTGTCCGAACGTCGTAATCACACTCCATTGGATATGGTGAGATCTATGATGTCTCTTACCGATTTACCGCTATCATTTTGGGGATACGCACTAGAGACAGCTACATTCACTTTAAATCGGGCACCGTCTAAATCCGTTGAGACGACACCGTATGAATTATGGTTTGGAAAGAAACCTAAGCTGTCGTTTCTAAAAGTTTGGGGATGCGATGCTTATGTCAAGAAACTTCAACCTGAAAAGCTCGAACCCAAGTCGGAAAAATGCGTCTTCATAGGATACCCTAAGGAAACCATTGGGTATACCTTCTACCTTAGATCCGAAGGCAAGATCTTTGTTGCCAAGAACGGATCCTTTCTCGGAAAAAGAGTTTCTCTCGAAAGGAGTAAGTGGGAGGAAAGTAGAACTTCGATGAAGTACTACCTCTTGAACCGGAAAGTAGTGCAGCTCAGGAAAATGTTCCTGTGGTGCCTACACCTACTAGAGAGGAAATTAATGATGATGATCAAGGTACTTCAGATCAAGTTGCTACTGAAATTCGTAGGTCCACAAGGACACGTTCCACACCAGAGTGGTATGGCAACCCTGTCCTGGAAATCATGTTGTTAGACAACGGTGAACCTTCGAACTATGAAGAAGCGATGGCAGGCCCGGATTCCAACAAATGGCTTGAAGCCATGCAATCCGAGATAGGATCCATGTATGAAAACAAAGTATGGACTTTGACAGACTTGCCCGATGATCGGCGAGCGATAGAAAACAAATGGATCTTTAAGAAGAAGACGGACGCGGATGGTAATGTCACCATCTATAAAGCTCGACTCGCTAAGGGTTATCGGCAAGTTCAAGGGATTGACTACGATGAGACTTTCTCTCCCGTAGCGAAGCTTAAGTCCGTCCGAATCATGTTAGCAATTGCCGTATACTATGATTATGATATATGGCAGATGGACGTCAAAACAGCATTCCTTAACGGTTATCTTAAGGAAGAGCTGTATATGATGCAACCGGAAGGTTTTGTCGATCCTAAGAATGCTAACAAAGTATGCAAGCTCCAGCGATCCATTTATGGGCTGGTGCAAGCATCTCGGAGTTGGAACATTCGCTTTGATGAGATGATCAAAGCGTTTGGGTTCTGTGAGACTTATGGTGAAGCCTGCGTTTACAAGAAAGTGAGTGGGAGCTCTGTAGCATTTCTCATATTATATGTAGATGCCATACTTTTGATGTGAAATGATATAGAACTCTTGGACTCATTAAGGCCTACTTGAATTAAAGTTTTTCAACGAAGGACCTTGGAGAAGCTGCTTATATATTAGGCATCAAGATCTATAGAGATAGATCGAGATGCCTCATAGGTCTTTCACAAAGCACATACCTTGATAAGATTTTGAAGAAGTTCAAAATGGATCAGTCCAAGAAAGGGTTCTTGCCTGTACTACAAGGTGTGAGATTGAGCTCGGCTCAATGCTCGACCACGGCAAAAGATAAAGAAGAGATGAGCGTCATCCCTATGCCTCGGCCATAGGATCTATTATGTATGCCATCTTTGTGTACCGGACCTGATGTAAACCTTGCCGTAAGTTTGGTAGGAAGGTACCAAAGTAATCCCGGCAAGGAACACGGACAGCGGTCAAGAATATCCTGAAGTACCGAAAAGGACAAAGGACACATGTTTCTCGTTTATGGAGGTGACGAAGAGCTCGTCAGAAGGGTTACGTCGACGCTTAGCTTCGACACAGATCTGAATGACTCTAAGTCACAAACCGGATACGTGTATATGTTGAATGGTGGAGCGATGGCTGGTGCAGCTGCAAGCAGAAGCGTCGTGGCGGGATCTACATGTGAAGCGGAGTACATGGCAGCCTCGGAGGCAGCACATGAAGCAATATGGGTGAAGGAGTTCATCACCGACCTAGGAGTCATACCCAATGCGTCGGGGCCGATCAAACTCTTCTGTGACAACACTGGAGCTATTGCACTTGCCAAGGAGCCCAGGTTTCACAAGAAGACCAGGCACATCAAGCGTCGCTTCAACTCCATCCGTGAAAATGTTCAAGATGGAGACATAGAAATTTCCAAAGTGCATACGGATCTGAATGTCGCAGATCCGTTGACTAAACCTCTTCCACGGGCAAAACATGATCAACACCAGAACTCTATGGGTGTTCGATTCATCACAATCTAACTAGATTATTGACTCTAGTGCAAGTGGGAGACTATTGGCAATATGCCCTAGAGGCAATAATAAAAGGATTATTATTATATTTCCTTGTTCATGATAATTGTCTTTTATTCATGATATAATTGTATTATCCGGAAATTGTAATACACGTGTGAATACATAGACCACAATATGTCCCTAGTGAGCCTCTAGTTGACTAACTCGTTGATTAATAGATAGTCATGGTTTCCTGACTATGGACATTGGATGTCATTGATAACGGGATCACATCATTAGGAGAATGATGTGATGGACAAGACCCAATCCTAAGCATAGCACAAGATCGTGTAGTTCGTTTTGCTAGAGCTTTTCCAATGTCAAGTATCTCTTCCTTAGACCATGAGATTGTGTAACTCCCGGATACCGTAGGAGTGCTTTGGGTGTACCAAACGTCACAACGTAACTGGGTGACTATAAAGGTGCACTACAGGTATCTCCGAAAGTGTCATTTGGGTTGGCACGAATCGAGACTCGGATTTGTCACTCCGTGTTACGGAGAGGTATCACTGGGCCCACTCGGTAGTGCATCATCATAATGAGCTCAAAGTGACCAAGTGTCTCGTCACGGGATCATGCATTACGGTATGAGTAAAGTGACTTGCCGTGTAACGAGATTGAGCGAGGTATTGGGATACCGACGATCGAGTCTCGGGCAAGTAACATACCGTCTGACAAAGGGAATAGTATACGGGGTTGCTTGAATCCTCGACATCGTGGTTCATCCGATGAAATCATCGAGGAGTATGTAGGAGCCAACATGGGTATCCAGATCCCGCTGTTGGTTATTGACCGGAGAGCCGTCTCGGTCATGTCTGCATGTCTCCCGAACCCGTAGGGTCTACACACTTAAGGTTCGGTGACGCTAGGGTTATTAGGAAGACTTGTATGTGATTATCGAATGTTGTTCGGAGTCCTGGATGAGATCCCGGACGTCACGAGGAGTTCCGGAATAGTCCGGAGGTAAAGATTTATATATGGGAAGTTGTCAAACGGACACCGGAAAGTTTCGGGGTCATATCGGTATTGTACCGGGGCCACCGGAGAGGTTCCGAGGGTCCACCGGGAGGAGCCACCCCTCTCGGAGGGCCTCTTGGGCCACAAGGGGCAGGGAACCAGCCCCTGGAGGGCTGGGCGCCCCCCCCCCCCCCCCTGTGCCCATGCGCCTAGGGTTGGGGGGAAACCTAGTGGGGGGCGCCCCCACCTTTGCTTGGGGGGCAAGCCCCCCCTCCCTGGTCGCCGCCCCTCCCTCTAGATCTCATCTAGAGGGGCCGGCCCCCCTTGCCCCTTCCCCTATAAATAGAGGGGTGAGGGGAGGGCTGCAACACACTTCCAAGGCGCAGCCCCTCCCCTCCCCAACACCTCTCCTCCTCCGCGTGTGCTTGGCGAAGCCCTGCCGGAGAACTGTCACTCCATCACCACCACGCCGTCGTGCTGCTGTTGGAGCCTTCTTCCTCAACCTCTCCTTCCCCCTTGCTGGATCAAGAAGGAGGAGACGTCGTCCGTTTCGTACGTGTGTTGAACGCGGAGGTGCTGTCCGTTCGGCACTTGGTCATCGGTGATTTGAATCACGGCGAGTACGACTCCATCATCCCCGTTCCCTTGAACGCTTCCGCACGCGATCTACAAGGGGTATGTAGATGCAATCTCTCTCCCATGACTCGTTGCTTTGATGAACTCATAGATGGATCTTGGTGAAACCGTAGGAAAATTTTAATTTTCTGCAACGTTCCCCAACAGTATCCAGATCCCGCTCTTGGTTATTGACCAGAGAACGTCTCGGTCATGTCTGCATGGTTCCCGAACCCGTAGGGTCTACACACTTAAGGTTCGATGACGCTATGGTTATAAAGGAAGTTTGTATGTGGTTACCGAATATTGTTCGGAGTCCCGGATGATATCCCGGACGTCACGAGGTGTTCCGGAATGGTCCGGAGGTAAAGATTTATATATGGGAAGTCCTGTTTTGGTCACCGGAAAAGTTTCGGGTTTATCGGTAACGTACCGGGACCACCGGGAGGGTCCCGGGGGTCCACCAAGTGGGGCCACCAGCCCCGGAGGGCTGCATGGGCCAAGTGTGGGAGGGGACCAGCCCCAGGTGGGCTGGTGCGCCCCCACAAGGGCCCAAGGCGCCTAGGGTTTGGGGAGGGCACCCCACCCAGCTTGGGGGCAAGTTTCCCTCTCCCCTTTGGCCGCCACCCTAGATGGGATTGGGGCAGCCGCACCTTGGGGTGGAAACCCTAGAGGGGGCACACCCCCCCCCCTCTCCCCTATATATAGTTGAGGTCTTGAGGGCTGCCAACACATGAGTGTGACCTCTCCCTAGCGCAGCCCTACCTATCTCCCTTCTCCTCTTCCGCGGTGCTTGGCGAAGCCCTGCAGGATTGCCACGCTCCTCCATCACCACCACGCCGTTGTGTTGTTGCTGGATGGAGTCTTCCTCAACCTCTCCCTCTCTCCTTGCTGGATCAAGGCATGGGAGACGTCACCGGGTTGTATGTGTGTTGAACGCGGAGGTGCCGTCCGTTCGGCACTAGGATCTCCGGTGATTTGGATCACGACGAGTACGACTCCTTCAACCCCGTTCTCTTGAACGCTTCCGCTTAGCGATCTACAAGGGTATGTAGATGCACTCTCCCTCTCTCTCGTTGCTAGTCTCTCCATTGATAGATCTTGATGACTCGTAGGAAAATTTTGAATTTCTGCTACGTTCCCCAACAGGACACACGCGCGGGGAGAGAAGATCCCGCCGCCGCCGACACCACCCGGGCCAGAGCCGGGGGCGCCCACCGGCGGCAGCGAGGAGGGACGACTCGAGGTGGAGGACGAGGGAGCAGGCGCGCTGGCCGCCCCGGCCGCCTCCCGGGGAGGCAGCGCGAGGGTGGAAAAGGGGAGGGAAGGGAAGAGCGGGGGGAGGGGGACCCGGATCTGGCCGCGCGCTGGCTGGGCTCGCCGGATCCGGCCGGGATCGGGCGGGGGAGGTGGTGGCGGCGACGAGGGCTAGGAGCGGGGGGATCTAAACCGATGTGCCCAAGACTCTTCTCTCTTCTCATGCATGGAGTCCTAGCTCATGCACATGTTGAATGTATATCTCTTTTCATGTTCATCGGTTTGGCTTGGGAGGCAGAGGGAATTCAAGGTGTACGTGCGAAGTGTGTCACGCTCCAAAAATCAAAAGCCATTCTGTCTTTATTGACACCCTACTTCCCTGCAAGAGGAACTCAAGTATGCTTAACCTTTCTTCATGTTCCATATGAGCATTTGCATGTCGATTGGTCCACATGAAACATGTTTAACAACAAAATGAAGCTGCGGTAATGGAGATTCCCACATGGATACGCCATGAGCTTGCATCACAAGATACATTAATTGCCGCATGTAGATGTCTGAATTCCAAACTCAAAAAACGAAATAGCATTGTATTGCTTAAAGGTGTCATGAATATTGAAACATTAGTTCAGGTTATAGTAATGTAATATTGATGAGTTATGCATGCGTGCGTAGGTACCACTATATTCTCCTAGAGATTAAGTTTGAGTAGGGAGTAGTACTCGAGACGAAAAGATCCTAAGGAGTATGCGGACATGACTGAAATGCTCGAGAAGTAAGTTAAATCGATCATTATCCACCATATCAGCAACTTTGTTCATTTCTAATATCAAGTAATTGTTTTCTTTGTATGGCAGGGCTTGGGGAAAATTCACCAAAAAAGCTCCGGGACTACCGAAGAAGCTGCAATTTAGACACCCGAAAGTACTATATAGTAGCATATTCCACGCGCATCTCCTAGTGATTCAAGCGCTAGTTTCATCAATACCATTTAGAATGCTTGCTAATTATCAGTTTGATTGACCTCTGTTTCTTGTAAAGTGGTTGTGGCAGGAACAAGGGAATGATTTCTGTGGATACTACGTTTGCGAGTCCATCCGTCACACGACCTGTGAGAGGGGCTACTCCGACAAACAATATGAAGTGCGTAAATAAAAATATTCACAATTTTATTTTATTACCATCATTTGTGTTGAGTTTCATTCATTCATATATATATGTATTGACCCCCTTCTTAAAATTAGATGTTTCGGATGCGGGATGAACTACTAGCACCAGATCGCTGCGAGCAATTCAAGAGGAATTGGCGGCATTCTTTCTTGACCACGTGATCGCTGAAGACGGAGAATACTATGTGGACCACGCGTCTGTATTGTAAAAGATAATTATTGTATATATGTAGCCGGTAGTGTCGGATAGATATACGAGAACTTGTTGTTCGACCAATCTCTTGGAGAAGGAGAGGTGTTCGATATCACTTCTCTCTGTATGCATATATGTTCATGACGATCTTCTGTTTGCTTAATTACTAGCTAGCTAGCGTGTCTAGCTAGTCCTCTCTATACGTATGTATAGTACGTAGCGTCGACCAAGCACGGACAAAAGAGAGGACACTTTTCTCTATTAATTAGCTAGCTATAGCGCAATATATGAAACACCTAAATTAACCCCCCAAAACCCCCCAAACCCCCCTCCCCTTTTCAAAAAAAGAAACCAAAAACCACAGCCATAGAAATGGTGACGCGTGGGTGCCGATTGGTCCCGGGTGGGGCCACCAACCGGGACCAAAGGCCCTCTGCCCTGAGCTCAGCGGACAGGCCACGTGGAAACCCATCAGTCCCGGTTACAGATTGAACCGGGACTAAAGGGCCAGGGTATTAGTACCGACCCTTTAGTCCCGGTTCATGAACCGGGACTAAAGGCCCTCACCAACCGGGTCAATAGGCCCCTTTTCTACTAGTGTAAAGATGCCCGTAATGGGAGTATCATAGCTATTGTCATGTGTGTCAACTAAGCAATTTTGATGAAGTGACATAGAACTAAATAAAAGAAAGAGATGGTTGAGTATCACAATACATATTGTACTAATATATGTCATGCATGGCAATAAATATCTAAGATACTAATCTATGATACTCTGCATTACAAAGGTATTATCATACACTAGTATCATATGCATGATACTAACTTATGATACTACCCACTACGGGTAGCCTAATCCATACAGTCGGTCATGTAATATACGACATCTACTCCATAGATTACCGGCTGATTTGTTGTCGTTAATCCTTGCATTATGTCTATTATTATCAATTTGCCAAAGTGCTCTGATGTTTTCTATAATAAAAAAGAGATACAAATAATGTTGAATTTGAAACTAATGCCTACTAAGTGATGTATTTTGCTTCAAACTTGAATGGGTGACATGCTTTCCAAAGTGATATGCGGGAAATCACTACTCGTACTAATCACCTTTTTTAAGAAAGGAGGATTACCCCCGGCCTCTGCAAGTCGTACTTATCACGTGAAATGCAAGATCAGATAACCCATCAACAGTTTAGCGATACTCATGTTCGCATGGACCACCATATGCCTCACTCATGTCTTGGATAAAAATAGATGTTCAGAAATACTTGTCGGAAAAATGGATAAAAATAGATGTATCTAGAACTAAATTACGTCTAGATACATTCATTTCTGTGATAAGTATTTTTGAACGGAGGGAGTTGTATATAGTACTACTAACAATAATCTCATTGATGGTGATATCTACATATATGTACTAGATCCAGAAGTAGAGAGAGCTTTGAAATCTGCATTAGACAACTTTGTCTATATAGCGTGGAACACCGAGTCGAGTGTTACAAGCTATGTCTATATAGAGGTGGAGCACACTAGTACCTGACAGCAACACACAAGACTCCTCTGTTCTCACGCATGGAGTCCTACCTCGTGCACATGTTGAGTGTATACCCCTTTTCATATTCATGGGTTCGGCACTTCGGCTTGGGAGGCAGAGGGAATTCAGGTTGTCCGTCTGAACTGGATCAGGCTCCAAAAATCAAAAGCCATTATGTCTTTGTGGACACCCTGTTTCGCTGGAAATAGGACTCAAGTATGCTTAACCTTTGTTCATGTTCCATATCTTTATCAGAGGCAGCGGTAATGGAGATTCCCACATAGATAGGCCCTGTCGGACTCGTGCCAGCACCACGACGAGAAAGGCCATAGCTTCACTTACCATGCTTGTGTCGTGGACCTGGTGGAATGAGAAGAACTCAAGGCCATGGCTTAGCAACATCATGACCAAGGCGAATCTCTGGATCACTGTAGGTCACTCTGTGCGTTCGATTTATTCAGTTTAGATGGTTCGGTTTATACGTTTTTTGGTTTGTATGATATTAATACTTCGGTAAATACGGTATGAAATTTAGATACGGTTCGGTTCGGGTATATACCAAATTATTTCGGTATGGTTTCGGTATATACCATAAAAACCAAAGTTGACGCGAATTTGAAAATGACATATAATAGTTTGCAAATTTATGACTGAAAACACATATCTTTTTATAGAAAAGAGTATCTAGAAATAAGAGAAGGATGGATGGCTGAGCCTCCTCAGAGCTCAGTGATTCTGGGCCGTTGGATGCGATTCCTTGATGCGTTCTCGTCCGTTGGATCAACATATGGATGAACCTGGGCCGTCGGATCTGGAGATGGCACTGCTGGAATGAATAGTAATGGCAGCAAAATGTAAATACCATGCCCCCACCGGGGTATTTTGGTCATTTCACTCGCCGGGGATATAAAAGGGCCGGCTCCCGTGGAGACAACCCTAGCCGGCCCCCTCCCCCCCCCCCCCCCCGCGCGCCTCCTCTCCCTCCCTCTCTCCCTCGCTCGATCTCCTCCCTCACTTCGCCCTCCCCTCCCCTCGATCTGAATCCTCCCCTGAACCCAGAACTCCATCGCCGTGGCCCGCTCTCCTGTCCATCTCCATCGCCGCGGAGGAGGAGATCCAGGCGGAGCGCTCCGCTATCTCCATCGTCGCGGCCCGCCCTTCTGTCCGCGTCTCCCGCGGTTGCTCCTCTGGCAGGAGGAGCAGCCCGAAGGTTGCCTCTACAGCAGCAGCAGCAGCGGAATCACATCCCACAGGCACAAAAAGGCGGTCGGAAGGAGGCGAGCGGCCACCACCGACACACTCGCCGTTGACGCCGGCGGCGACGAACGGATCCTGGCCGTCCCTGTCTCCTTCACATCAGATCCGTCAAGGTCCAGTGGACGACATCATGGGTGGCGTGCGGATGGGCACGGAGCCACGGACGCACACCTCTACGGCGACCCCAATGTGGCCGCCGTCTCGGCGCTCCTCGCATCCCGCTCCGGCGGCGACAAGTTCGACGCGCTGAAACACCTCCTCGCCCTCATCGCGCAAGACCTTGACGTCTCCTACCTCTTCCCGCAGGTCCGTCCCCATCCTCTCTTCTTGTCTTGTCTCACCGGGATTCCGGTGACTGAATCGGATTCCGGTGACTGAATTGCGTGCGTGTGTGCTTGCTGCGCAGGCGGTCAAGAACATGGTGGCGCAGTCGCTTGAGCTGAAGACGCTCGTCCCATCTACAAGTTCGTTCGTTGACTTTTCGGCCATCGGATCCAACACCGTGCCGCTGTGTGTGTCCGTCCATTAACTGGGTGAGAATACTCGCAGGTCTACAAGTCATGGGTGTTGGATATACTGGGTCACTCGCAGCTCATGCCCAAAACATGGTGACCACAGGTATGCCTCGCTCACTCCTCTTTACAGTAGCAATAATTTGATGAATCTCTCTATATGGATGTTTCATTGTGCCCGTTTCGTGTTCCTGTCCTATAGAACCACCACAGTCGCATAGCCAACGTAGGATAGTTAAGGAAGAGGAAAATGCATTATAATATAATAAGTAGATAAATAAAATGTTACCCTATAATGCCATTCCTTGAAGCTAATTTCCCTTGTAGAGGAATTCACGTGATGGATATATTCTCAGAACAATCAGTCTTTGCATTCTAAAGAGCTAAAGGAAGCAGAATGGGCAGTGAGAAAGGATCCAGGAAGGAGAAGTCATCGCATTAAGCATAATGATCATGTGAGCTTCACTTAACTTGTGATTCCCGGGATGTTCATATACACATATTGTCATTTTGTTTTTGCCAGGCCAAGATTGTGGTTAAGCATGTATGTGTACTTTAAGATTTTCCTTTTAGTGCTATTTCAGAGTTTCCTTTTGGTGCTATTTCTTATTGGTTGTTCTAGAGGCATTTTCGCCGTGTTTCTTGTATGTAAGCGAGTAAGTAAATTCGAGTTGTGTTTTTGACTAATCAACTCAATTTGATGGCAGATTTGTTTCCATCTTATAACATCATGGAAGAAGGGTGGCTTATATTCCACCCGATCATGCAAGAGTGTTACCGAGAATATAAGCTAGGCCTGAAAGGTTTGGATACTCCATATTCTTTACTCTCATCCATTTGAAAAAAAATTGGACTTGGTGAAAAGAACCGTATTACAACGCACTACCATATACTGATATGTAGTACCAACCAGCCATTTTTAAATGAATGACAGTTTTTGATTTGATAGCTTGATTAAAAAAATCATTAAACGAATGTCAGTTTGGTTTGATAGCTTGATAAAAAAATCAACCGTATAGTTCTCTTTTCTTTAGCTTATTACTGTACTATCAGATTTTTTGACATAGCATGGTCTTCTCTACATGTTTCACATACATTTCTCATCAATATGCATGTCGTTGATACTTAAGTATCCTCCAAAATGAATCCAATTTTCTTAATTTTTTTAGGAAATATTTTCCACTGGCTATGCTTGTTACAAAAAGTGGTGTGTCACGCTCATGTATATGGATTTGCCACGGGGCACGGATGGCCTTTCTCAGTTCACTTTCTACCATCTTTAAAATTTAATCCATATGGAGATGGCATCATATGTATGGAGATGGTATGATATCATGTAAGGTTACTGAAAAAACATCAAAGATTATTTATTGTGTGATTTACTGAGTATGTGATTCCTTTAGTTGAATCTGAGTGAGGTCGCGTGTATGTTTTATTTTCAGTTATGTACCCCCCCCCCCCCACCCATATCAAAGTTTATTTAGTGTGTGATTCACTGAACTGAATTTTAGTGTGATTCACTTAACTGAATTTTAGTGAGGCCATCCTTATATTTTACTTTCCGTTTTGTTGCTTTCCTACTGTGAACTTTACATATTTATTTATCAAAGCCATCTTTTTTGCAGTAAATTTCGTAAACATTGATGAATATTTGCTTTCCCACTTCAAATTTTGTTGGTCAGATGGAGAAGCCTACACAGACTCTGGTTCTGCTTCCACTGTCATGGGTTTGTCATTCGGGACACATGTCGTCGGGTTGCGGATCCGCATGCCCTGCCTCTGTTCGATCCCGCTGGGGCAATGACATAGCGGAGAGTACAGAAGAGTGCGATCTGGTGCTGCCCGTGTTAGATGGATGAGCTGGTGCCTCACGGCGCGGGCACCACGGTGGTTCAGCCTCAAGTGCAACCTCTGCAGTGCGCATCCTCCTTGCCGAGCTCAAGCTCAAGAAGTACCTCTGGGGTCTCCACAACACCAACATCAACGGGCTGGCTTGTTCGTGTTCTTCTGGTGAGTACAGTTATTATCATCGATGATATCACAACCTGCACCTTTTCTGTTTTGGATTGACTTTAGTTATTTACCATGGTTCAATGTGTTCTTTTTATGGACGAATATATATATTTTTTGTGGTGAGATGGAGGTGCAAAGTGAGGATGATATTTCTTTCTATGACATGTAAATCTCACAGAATATAGCAATCATGCTTGCATACTATCTTAGCACCGTGAGTGATAGATGATATTGGTCTTGTTGTTTTTTTTTGAAACGTGTGATCCAACACCATGGATCATATATGGATATACACATTCGTCTTAATGTCGAAGTTTGTGAAATGTCAGTTGTATTAGTTGTGTGGAACTATTCTCTATTGAGATAAAATACCTTTTTGAGTCAATTTGCAGATCAACTACAAAAATAGTTCAGGAAATCCACTATCCTGGTTTAATGCCTTTGAATGAATTAAGGTTATCATGATTTTACATGACATGTAGACTTACCAAGAAGCTACTTATTTTAGTCTATTTTATAATCTGGTAGAGAACAAGGTGATGTGTTGGCGATGCTTTGTTTTTAGAAACAATACCAATTATCACAGGGAAGATGGTGTTGTGGTGCTGTTAATGTGCAAATTAGTCTGTAACATGCATTTCCTGGTGATTCAATCTTGTTTTACTGTTGGAAGTTGCATTAGCAAAATAGTATATCTCCAAATTCTGTTGATTAGTATTGCAGTGCAGAATCTGGTTAAATAGTTAAGCTAAAGTTTGTAATGTTGTGCCGATGGCATTTCAGCGTTCTCTTTGGCTCCGTATGTATGTATTGTATAACAGTTCACCATTTTTAATTTTCCTAGATGGTCCCTTTCGTGTTTACCCGGGCCGTGTACGTCACCTATGTTTGATGTGTGACTTTGCCATCTTGTTGCAGGTGCTGCTCAATCCGTCAGTCGCATCTAATTATGCATTGGACAGCTCAACAATTTGATTATGAGTCTATTCTGGTGCACATCCGGTCGATGATTTCTAAGGATATACAGATCTTCTAATATTTGTAGAGGGCTAACGAAAAGACTCATGCTTCAAGTGCACTGCCAACTATTTCGAATTTTGACTAGCTTCAGTACTTGGTCCGCGTGTCGATGAGGTGAGCAAGGGCAGTTGGCTTGCCTCTCCGTGCTCCCATTCGCCCCCTTCTCTTTGGACCCCCGCTATTTTTTCATATTAGATGCTCTCCTGCTTTGGCTAAATCAGATAGAGGCTTGAAGCACATTCAGTTTAAATAAATGAGTATAACCAGTCTTCTCTAGCTATTCTTTGTGTGAAAATTGAGAATATGTTTGCTCGTTTGTTTTGTTTGGTGCCTGTGTCTTTTAGTCTTTGGAGAGAAAAATGTTCTCTTTGCTTAATATTCCCTCTGTAAAGTATTTCTAACGCTCTTATAATACTGTCGGTCCCATTGCTGACCCGTAGAGAGGCGTCCGTGGGGGTCACCATGGTTGCCGGTGATCGAATGCGACCACCGCTGCCGATCCCCGCTATTTTTTTATATTAGATGCTCTCCTGCTTTGGCTAAATCAGATAGAGGCTTTAAGCATATTCAGTTTAAATAATGACAGTCCTAATTTGGATAAATGAAATAACAAGAGCTTCAGACTAATGTGGAACAATTGGTCAAAATACAAGAGTTTAGTTCCTGTCAGTTTAGTTAGTGGCCTATATGAATTTGATTTGGCCCACAATAATTTAGTTCTGGTTTTGCTCGAGATAAAAAAGTCTTGCCTATATTGGTGTCAAGCTCTTACTTTAGACTCACATGATCTAATCAGTGTTCTATACAGAACATCACTTTTTGGTTTTGGCTAATCTCTCTGTTTTCTGTAGACATGTGTTGTCCCAATATGCTAATTTTATATTCAGAGGTAGCATTGATGTAGTTGCATCATTCAAAAGGCCATATGTGTTGCTTTTGTTCTACTTCTCTTCCATATCCAGTTATTTAGAAATAGCTATGGTAACCTTTTGGCACTTAAATAGGATTAGGTATAATGTGAATCATTTGCTTCATTTGGTTGACAAGTTATAGCTTTAGCTCTCAGGTACTGAATGTTGGATTGATCCATTTTGTTCTTTTGCGCCTGCTGCTCCTTGCTGATTCCTGTCATGATGCTGCTTGCTTGGTGTGTTGGATTGGGGGCCGTGGATTCAATGGCATCGGTGCGTCGCGAGGTTTGCTAAGGTGGCCTCTTCTCTCAGATCCAATTTTTTATTGCCGTGGCCGTGCTTGACTAATTTTAGATCGGGTTTGTTGCAGGTCCTCTGTTCTAGCAGTCTGTGCGCCGGATCTATTGTTGTGACCCTCGATCTGTACGTGCTCGTTCGTTTTAGACCATCCCAGTTCTGGTTGGCCGGAGCTCATCCTTGGTTTGCCTGCTTTCCCTTGCAGGTTGGTCTGCTGGGAGTGCTCGTGGCTCTGGTCGATTTGTCCTGCTGTGTCTTCAGTCGCCGCTCTGCAGGTTGATCTCTTTTCTTCTACTACTCTCAGTTCTCCAGACCTACTCTTGCTTGCTTGTGCTCTTATTCATGCGTTTGTTAGCCTCGCAAAGATTTTTGGTTTCTTGTGAAGGAGATCATCAGGTCTAGCTAGGTTCTAAAGAGATTTTTTTTAGTCTTTTGTTGTTTTATTGGTGCCTTGCTGTCAAAGAGAGATTCTCAGGTCTGGTTAGGTTCCAAAGAGCAGATTCTTCTTTGTCTTTGTTGTTTTGTTGGCGCTTTACTATGAAACAAGGTCTTGGCGTTGTCTCCTTTTTCACAGTACATCTTTATTGCCTGGTTTTGTTTGTTGGTTTTCTAGCTTTTTCTCTGACTGACAAAATATAACGGTCAAGAGCAAATGAAAAAAAGCACAACATAAACAAATCTACACCATGGTCAGACAGAAAATATTGATGGAGGTGTGGTTTCTGGAAGTAACATAACCTTTCAAAATGACAAATAATCATGATTTCTTTCATTATTTGCTTAAATTCAGTTGAATTGTTGTCTAGAGAATACTTGGTCAGTTCTTCTGTAAGAAAGCTAAAGTTGGATATTAGGTGCCTTAACAAAGCTAACTCTTTTAAGCAATTACATCACAAAATTTGTTGCATCATCTACAGGACCCAATTGCTAGATATATTATTCGGAACTATCTAAAGTTGAAAGGTTCTGATGCTGAAATGGTACAGTTTCCTTAACAGGCTTAAGCATCATTTGTTTCTGCATGTTGTACATCTTGTGCTTTTAAATATGCAATATTTTTAGCTCCTTCTTCTTGTATGTTTGAACAGAATAACTCAAGTTTGTCTTTATGTGCGGTAACAAATTAACTAAGAAAAGCATGTGTTATGTATGAAGCAACAATAGATTGTATGCATTGGGTGATTTTTCCATATCATTTACGAAACCAATGAGACGACCCATTTATTTTGAATCTCATTTACGAACTTCTTCTTTGTTCAGAGCAGGTTTTTATCTTTGGTCTCCAAGCTTTGAGTATTCACACCCAGGTTGTCTTTTTTTGCGGTTTCAGGTTCTGTCAAATTGGTTTTAGTTACTGTTTCTTGTGTACTGTGGATACTAAGGGGCAATGGGCACAACTACAAAACTCAGAGCAGCGAAACCCACATATACTACCTGAAGAAGAGTTCTCTGTTCTCCTTTAGTTATCACCTTTTATCGTTCTTTTACTACTTATGATGCAAGATAGTTCTCTGGGTTTGTTGTTTTACTTTACCATACCTAACAATGGAGATTCATGTCGAGTGGCTGCACTTTTGGTATTGAACTTCATGCCGAGTGGCTATCTTTTGTGGTCTAATAAACACACTGAAATGTATTCTGACTTATAATCTCATGCCGATATTAAGCACCACTATGTCTTGCTCCTATAACAATTGAATGTCTCTTCTTAACTTTATTGTTATTCTATATGAATGCATATGCTAAACCTGGATTCCTTCAACTTAGCATTATCCGCTTGATCAGAGTGTTGGGACCGGCACCCTCGCGCCAAGGCGCAATCCTGATCTAGTATAACTATATGCGAGTGTATATGCATGCATGGATTGGATAGTTATGGACGTGCTTAGCATTCTTTAGAAGAGAAGTATGATTACGTTACAAGAAAAATGGATGCGCTTAACAGGAAATTTAGCTTATGCACAAAAAATGACTACTTGTATGGTTGTTCTCCCCAAGATATATACATATATTTTTTACTTCGGTTTATTCGGTAAACCATTTAGGTTTTTGGTATATACCATAAAAACCAGCATTCAAAACGGTATGAAAAGTTCATACCATACTGAAACCATAAACCATAAAAACTATAAAATTGGTTTGGTTTAGTTTTCTTTAGTATGGTTTCGGTTCGGTTTTAAAATGCACAGGGTGAACTGCCGGAGCGAAGAAGCTAGGGTCAATTGTCTCGCGAGAATAATAATTCATGTGGTGTAATGGGTGCTTGTAAACAAACTTTCTTTTCTATCCTTAATTAACGGATGAGGCAAATCTTTTGCCTCCATTTCGGGAGAAAAAAAAGATAGGCCCTGAGCTTGCAAATCATTGCCGCTTGTAGATGTCCTCATTCCAAACTCAAAACCCAAAATAGTATTTTATTGCTTAAATCATTAGATTGAATTGAAAGGTGTCACAAATATCAAAACGTTTCAAAGGGAAACTAATCCACACAGTCAGCCATGTCAATATGACATGTACTCCACAGATTTACGTGCTGTTTTGTTGTCATTAATCCATGGATTGGTCTATGATTATTAATTTGCCAAAGTATTCTATTCTATGTTTTCTATAATAAAAAAGAGATACGAATAATGCTGAATTCAACACTAATGCCTACTGAGTGGTGTATTTCACTGTTTCTGCTTCAAACTTGAAAGGGTGGCATGCTTTCGAAAACTACTACTCCCTCTGATCCAAATTAATTGACGCAACTCTAGTACAAAGTTATACCAGAGATGTGTCAATTAATTTGGATCAGAGGGGGTATCAATTTTATCAGGTGCAGGCAATCACTAATTATGAGGTGATATGCAGGATCAGATAACCCATCAACAGTTTAGCGATACTCACATTCGCATGGACCACCACATGCCTCACTCATGTCTTGGCTGTAGGATATTCATTTTCCTTTCACGGGAACCAGTGGGCTTTATTAACATATTGATGTCGGTGCCACCAAATGCCGGCCACCATATGAGATGAGAAGATACAAAGTCAGATAGATGATCGTGCCGATACAAGGTGGCACAAGGAGCCAATACAAGGCAACACCCAAGCCTCTTCTCTCTTCTCACGTAGGCATTCCTAGCTCATGGACATGTTGAGTGTACGTCTCTTTTCATGTTCATGGGTTCGGCTTGGGAGGCAGAGGGAATTCAGGGTGTGCGTGCGACGTGGATCCTGCTCCAAAAATCAAACACCTTTCTACCTTTATTGACACTTTGCTTCGCTGGATTCAGAACTCTAGTATGCTCAACCTTTCTGGTTTCTGCATGTTCCTCTCCGACTCCGAGCATGTTGCGATCTTGCTCGGGTATGCAGGATGCGCCGGAGACGGAACACACTTTCCAACAGAAGGAAGCAAGCAGCGTTGGAGATCACGCAGAAGAGAGCCCTGAGTTTGCAACACAAAGACATCAACTGCCTCATGTAGATTTGTGTGAACTCTAAACTCAAAAAAATGCAAGGGATCCGCGTTGCATGATTACTCCTGCACAGGTTCACACTGTATTGTTGTCATTACTCCCTGCATCAGGTCCCTGATTGTTAGTTTGCTGAAGCACTCGCTTGTTTTCTAAACAAAAGATACAAATAATACTGAATTTTGTACAGTGATATGCATTCCGACTGAGTGATGCATTTCTATTGCAGAGATGGTACGGTGATATGATTTCTGAAACTATTATACTACATGATTGTGCCCCTACAAGGTGTAGCACCAGGGGCCATATGAGCTCCACGGGTAGCTAAAGCATGAGCTACCAAATTACGCACATGCTTACATTGTATTATCTCGAAATCAAAATAAATCTATAGAACAAAGAGGTATTTCGCCTCCATGCCGTGATGCATCATATTCGTTTGACTGGAGAGCAATCAGGAATACATAAGCATCCGTCTGCGTAATGATGCAACCCATTATAACTTCAGCCGCAAACTCAGTTGCCTTCACACAGGCCATCATCTCCGTCTCGAGAGCATTGAGCAAAAGATGAAGAATACGGCAGCCCCTATACTTGTCTCCCGGCAGGAGCCAGGAAATCTTCAGATGGCTTAGGCCAGTGATCAGTACACATGACACCAGTTTGCCTTCTCCTGCAAAAGATACATACATTGTTTTATACTCCTCTGTACAAGGGCATAAGAACTATTATGCTCGATGAAAAGATGATTAGTGAACTCGGTTACCTAGCGCAGGGCTGAAGTCGAGACCGCAGCAGGCAGAGGAGCCAGGCACTCCAGCAACGACAGCATTGCGCGGCTTCCAAAGATTCCATAGAAGTGGAACGGAGTGCAAGGAGATTGGTCTCCGGCTGCAGCAAGGAATCCACAATTTGCAAAGCACTTTTCAGAAGAAAGGCCATCAGGCCCTCCTTTATAGAAAGCAAAGGTTTAAGCTTGGGCAACGAGTGGGTACATAGCGTCAATTCTTACAGACCAACGAAGGCCCGAGACAACCAAATAGACAAGACATATAAAGCGTTCCCAGACGCACTTGCATCAAGCATATGCCTCCTGCGCACCCAGGCGCAACAAAGACTCACAAAACATAAGGACTGAAGCTTTTCTTTCAACACCATCAGCGCGTCCTTACGCTTTGCCTGTATAAGAGAGGCAGCTACTGCAAGAGCAACGCAGCGGCTTTATGAACAGTCTTTAAAGGGGAACATTGCAGCTTATGCTCGGAAATCACATCCTTACGGCAACACCAAATCTGCAAAGCACCAGCACAGCTAAGTAAGATGTCACGACACGCTCCAGGTTGGCTTCTCTCCACACTGTTTTAGTATATTTGCATTTTAGGAAGTCACGAGTGTCGGCTGGTCAGCAGTCCAGCACTGACGCCTTCCAATTCAACAACAGTAATACTGACATCTTTCTGTGAATCAGATCGAAGTCTGAAGCTATAATTAAGTTGCATGTAAAAACAATGCAAGCTTATAAGATTCAGCAGCATATATAAAAACTTGTGGCCCTGATAAGGATAAGTAAACAGCTAGCTAGCAGTAGCAGGCATAAATGTAAAGAAGATCAAACAGCTTCTTGTTAATTCATAAGTAACTAGACTATTATTACATCATCACAGGCACGATACAAGTTGAGCAGCTAGCTACACAAGCCAAGAAACATCATGAATTAAAGATCATACAAGGAAGGGAGAGTAGGAAGGGAAACCCCCGCCTGATCAGATCGAGCACCACCTCCCCGCCCTCCCAATGCACCAGACCTGAAAGAATTGACTACTGATATTTCTGGACATTTTTTTTATTTACTGCCGACCATAGTACATGTCATTAACATCACCATGGACAATTACTTGTGATGATGAAGCAAGCAAGGTCATGACTACCCTTTGCACATATAGCAATGTCTCTATGACTAACTGAATCTCTGCTGAAATAGATGTGTGGTGCACCAATATTGTTCAGGGCACTACTTGGGTCTCCTGTTGGAGCAAAACTTGCTCGCTGTAAATGCACCGTGATCAACACACAAATCAATCATACATGCTGATGATTTTAAACAAGAAATGGTAAAAGTAATTTTTTTATAGCCGAGATACAATATCAAATCAAAATGTATAATGGATGGTAATAAAGGAAATACAGGCAAACGAGACATGCGACTGATTTTACCCACCACACTACACCAGCATGGAAGCAATCAATAAAGTCAAGTAGTATCTGACTCCTCCATCTCAATTTGCCTGCAGTATGGTATGCTAGCAGTAGTTAGCTCGAAAAGATGTCCTGCGCTGAAATCATCTTTCATGAGGCTGATACTGCGCTCCACGTCTCCAGTACGCCGATGCGCCATGAGCAGCCAAACGAAGGTAATGAGCTCTCCCCCAGTGCTCAGCCGCCGGGCATGCTCTTCCGGGCGGGACTTTCCAGCTGCGTACACGAGCATCCGCACCCACACCTTCTCGAGTCTCGCCAGCTCGGCATTGATGCCCTGTTGATTTGCCAGCACCGCCCTTTGCTCCTCCCAGAAATCCAGGCCAGGACCCTTATACTCTGAAGCCAACCACTCAAGAAAATACTCCTTTCTGGAGGCAACATCAGCTGCTACCATAAAATCCTGCACCTTGCTGCCAGAGGAGGAGACACCCCTGGACCAGTCTGAGGCAGCCGCTGCTACCATAAAATCCTGCACGTTGCTGCTCACAGGTAGCATGGCAGGTTGTGCCAACAGCAGGTACAACATGTACTCAGATAGCCTCTTGCAGTTATCCATAAGACGCCGCCGCCGCTGTGCTGCCTCTTGGTCTTGCTCTTGGGCGGCCATGTCAATCGGGAGCCGACCACTGCTGCTCACCATCATCGACTTCGCCACCTTGTGCATCACCACATCTGTCCAAATGTGTAGCGACAGCAAGGCCTTCTCGAAGGGGAGGACAAGTAGTGATCTATAAGCACTTGGAACGCAGATGTGCTCAGGAAGCCACCCCCTATCATGACCTATTGTTTCGTGGATAAGCTCCTTCATCTCCCTTGTGACGTGGGCATGCTTGGTGTTGCTTATCTTGTTCCACAGCTCACTAGCTCCAAATACGCCTGCCATCTTTGACATGATGACGGTGCTACTCCACCTTCTGTCCGTGCTTCTGCTTTTGTTGCAGCAGGAGCTCAAGAAGTTGTACTGTCCCATTGAGTTTGACCACCATGGCTTGGTCTCTGGTTGGATCCTCATGAACATAGGCCAGGCCACTCGAGTGAGCAGCACACGACACCATCCAGCTCGAGCTTCCAACAATGGCCACTCCAACGGTGACATGATCATCACAATGAAGAATGAGCAAGCTTCCAAGCAAACTGCTCCAATGAATAATATGTAGGTGATGGCAGCATCAACTCTACTTCTTCTGTAGTCGACGCTGTTGTATACTGATGTTGTTTGCTCGGCATAGGCACTACTACTCACCATCATCTTGACATAGAGCACAAAGGCAACCACTGTGGAGGCGAAGGAGACACACCGAAGGATGGCGCCAGACCTTGTTTGAATCACCCGAGATTTTGTGTAGAGGCTGTCATACATTATGCTAAGCTCGATCTCCGCCCTCTTGAAATTCAGTAGTGCATCCCCTCTCGGAACCTCCCGATCGTATTGATACAGAAAGTACTCGCGAGTTAAATCGTCCATGTCGAAGAGTTTCCGTCCAGCGAATATATCCCGCACGCCTCGCTCCCTGAGAAGAGCATACCTAACAATTTCTTGATAGGTCTGCTCTTTTCTTTCAGTACTGAATCCTAGTCCAAATTGAAGGGATGCTTTCTTAGCTTCTGTGCTAGTGGAACTCCTGAGGCCTTCCTGGCTCCCCAACTTGAGTGCCCAAATCCTCTCCCCATACTTGATGATCCCATCAACGAACAACAATGCAGCCGAGATTAAAAGTTGGTAGTATGACAATGTCACCCATTTCCACAGCACATAGACAACTAGGCATGCTTGGCCTAGCAGCATCAGCAAGTGCCTCAACCACAGCTCATTGTCCTCCAATGAAAAAGCAGTCACAGTGTCCTGTCCTCCAAGATGGATAAGAAGGAATGGTGCCCACAATACCATGAGCTGATGAGGGGTTTCACTGGGCATTGATTTATGATGATCATCATTGTTGTCTGTGGTGGAAGTGGTAGCAACCTCGCGTGAAAGAAGGCCCAGAGCATATGCTGCAGTGAAATCAGCTGATAGGTAAGACAACCATGTCATGATCCTAAGCAGCCTATGGTCGTGGCGGCGCCGAAGGCTGCCGGAGAAGAAGAGGAATAGTTGCAGGCAAAAGCTCAAGAGAATCAATACATGGATTTCCCAGTCGCTGAATAGTTGCATAATGGTAATGAACTTTGAAGCTTCTGCCATGGATCGACTTACGTACTCTTGGCAATGCTAGTTAGCCGGCTCTCTCTTGATTTGCAACTGCATGGACATCAGCGGTTTCTGATAATTAGATGCAATCAGGGTATGTTCTGCATCTAGCTAGCTAGACTAACTAAGCAAGAAAATAACATCAGATAGCAGAGAATTCATGACTCATGACTAAAGTACTTTCGTCAAACTACATATCAAGTATGTTGACCGTGTCGTATGCATGATGTGGGTAGGTAGGTAGATGATGTCTTCCATCTAGTATATTTTTTAGATTTTTATCCAAAATTTATTTTTCTGGGAAATTCTTGCAGTTTTTTTAGGAGCTGTTTGGACATACATATATGCAGTTGAACGGATATATCCCAATCCCACATTTCTACTCTTCATATCTACCTCTTAATCCAAACGGCGCCTTAATTTAGTAGTATCAGCATGACGTTGCAATGCAAACATAGCCTCTAATTACATGATGCTCAGCAAAAACCTAGCAATATATAATATATGTGAAAACTGGAATTGGTGTATCAAGGCATACCTGTTGGCTGAGACACTGAATACTCCAATAATTCCGTATTTAGCACCCAGCTCACATGCACCGCCTTTAACTGGACATATGTGTGCCTATCGTATGATCATATCTATTGAATGTTATAGGTGGGATGATTTCCTCTGTGTCATCATTATATACATGTGCTCAAATATCTCAAGATACCTAGCAGGTGTTGCAAGCTAGGGTCTTTATTCCTTTCTCTTTTTTGGATAATGATTCCCTTCTCTTTTTAGACAGTGGAAGCATTTATTGATTATATTCCTTTCTTGTACTAGAAGCCATAGAAAAGTCAGCGTACAGTGCTGGGGCACAATTATCTGCATAAATTAAATGAACTCTCACTAACAAAAGTAAGCCTTCAAATGAAACAAGTTTTCAGAAAAGTACTTACGTATGGTCTTTATTTTCTGTGCAGTATTCTGTAACCCCTATTTTCGAAACATACCCTTGACCCAACTGTAGTTTGATCTAATAATTTTTTTTATTTGTTCGGATGAGAATAATATTAAAGCATAAACGAAGAGCAAAATTAGATTGGTATTTCTATGATCTGGAGCAGAAGATCAATAGATTGTTTGCATAAGCCTACTGAAGATGTAAGAAAATGTTGTGATAATAAATAGTAGCACTGACTATGATAGGTATTCCAGATCTTGTAGCTTTGCTTTCCTTGGATGCCTTAGCAAGTTGATTCTTGCTCAAAGCAAGAGAATTATTGATCTAGCCTTCTTTCCCATCATCCTTATTGCAAATCCTTTTCTTTTACCTTAGACCCAGGTTTCCTCTCCACTTGTTTAACATCCATTGACTTTTTCTTTGCAGGAGATTCATCGGGTTCTTCACTCCAAGCATGACATTTCGGTCTCATCAATTTCCTCTCCCAACGATAAAATTCTCAGAACCAGACAACTAGTGTTGTCTTGATCATCATTCCTTTCTCAGATTCAAGTGCTTGCTTACATCTCTCGCTCCTTTTTGGATTATAAAACCAAACATCAGTATTCTGGTACTTCATACAACTATACAAGAGTTAAGAGGACTGTCGTGAGACACCGCTCTTTTGATTATTGGATAGTACCAATCTGTTCTTGCAAATATAGGTGAAATTTACTATGATATGCTATTGTCAACTATAGGAAGAATATCCAGTCAATATATCAAAAAAATCAGTGGTCTACTATTTGTGTTCCCTTTTCAGAAAGTTCATTTTTCTCTTTGTCCAGAAAAGTACATATAACTATGAAGTACGGAAAGAAAAGGTGAGAAATAGACATCGTGGGGAATACAGAAGTAGAATGGAAATGGAAAAAGGCGAGGCAAGAAAAAAGGTATTCAGCTACAGTACAACAGAATAAGCTAATAAATATGTCACTTGTTGCGTATTACAGAATTTCGAGTGCTCATATTCTAGTAGATGAAAATTATTACTCCTTAAACACAGTTCCAAAACAATTGACAAGGTGGTGTGAGTGTATCATCTCGAGAGGTAGCAACATCAGTTCCACAGCGAAGTTGGAAATGTTCCTAGAGTCTCAAAGGAAGGTAGTATACACACACCGCGGGTAGTTAGTTTGTGGCAATGTCCAATTAGTAATTTCTAGACACATGAAGGTGATAGAAATGAATGACAACAATGCGAAAAAGGGAAGCACGAGTTCTCAGCGTTCTCCAACCAGTTTGATGTGCTAATCGTGTATTCAGAGTCATATACTCATCCCAACTGAGCTAATTATGCTTTATTTTGGGTTCAGGCCACAACAAACAGCTTCAATTAATACTCTTTATTTAGGGTTCAGGTCACAATGACAGGCAACTTCAACTAACCCAAAAAAGAAATATAACAAAAATAAATGTATTATTATTTTTCTATGTTCTACTAGTGAACATTCTGATTAATATTCTGAACCAAATCAAAGAGTAGCATATGGTTCAAATATAAAATAGTTCATTTTTTGAAGTGAGATCCTGATCCCATTTCTGTTATGATCAATGGAAGTAACAGTGTCCTGTCTTACAACTTGGAACAGGTACATAACAGAGTGACCTCACATGCAGCTTTTGGAGAAAACATACACCCTACTGCTGATCTGTAACAGCAGAAGGTAGAGTAGCATTTCTATACTAGATAGTGTAAATTTGAAATTCTAACCAGGCTGAGTCAACTCTACCTCTTTCCTACCAAAAGACATTTAAATAAAGTACCATAAAGACCAGTCAGTACCTCTATAGCCCCCGTCTTCATAGATTGCTTCTGTTGGGCGCAGCCGCACCACCCCCTCGACAGCAACCACTGTGGGCCAGTTCTTTTCGGCTTATTCCACTCTCAGCCTATTCACAATAGAGTAAGCTTGAAGGTATTCTGGCAGAGTTGTCACCTGCAGATAGAGTAGAATAAACCCAGGGCTTGAGATCTCTATACAGTTTGAACAACAATGACAGTAAACATCAAATCTAGAACTGGTAACCTTGCAAGAATTAGTATCAATAAAACAGATACTGCATTTTATTTCCGATAAACCTCAAAGGGGATGAGAATATTAGTTTGCCTCTGTAAGTTATGTGATCATGCAACAGCGGTAGCTAATGTGTTTACTTTTGTGAAGAAAGAAATGTCAAGATAGCAGCAACTACTCCACAGAGTGCATTGCAATGATCAGGACTTCGCAGCTACGAGATCATAAACCGATGTTCTTCTAGGTTTGCAACAATAACACAATGACAACCAAGGTGCCACCAACGACGTTAAAACGAAAATGGCTCACTCACCTGGACCATGCCGGAGGAGTCGCGGAGGGTGAAGGTGTGGCCCTCGTGGGAGCGGCGGAGGGTGACCCAGACACAGGCCTAGGACCAGGAGAGCAGCGAGGCGCGAAGGACCAGGCGAACACCAGACTGCAGCATTTCATAAGAACAAAGGCTGGGGCATTTCATCGAACAGGACGCGGGCAAGGGTGAGCTGATGAATGTTGACAAGAGAGAACGGTACGTGAGAAGCAGAATATTGGTCCGGAGTGATTCTGGCGGGTAGTGACGGGTGAAGGACGGCGGCGGATGCCGACGTAAGAGGAGGCGAGAAGCTGAAGCGTGGCAGCGGCAGCGGTGGCGGCAGGTGGGAAGGAGGAGAGGGATGAAGCGTGGGACAGGGACGAGAATGAGGACGCGGACTGGGAGGAGGATGCGAGGGAGAACGAGAGGGAGGCGCCGTGCGGGGAGGAGGACGGCGACGCGGAGAGCAAGGAGCGCGCGAGGAGGGAGGAGCGGGGTGTTGGGCAGGAGGAGGAGGAAGCGAGGACACGCGGTGGGGGCACGGCGGCGGCCGACAGGTGGAGGGCCGGGTGCGGTGCCGGCGTGGCGGAGGGGGCATGTCAGGCTCAGAGCTCTGAATTACTGAAATTAAGTGACACTTCGAGGAACCGTGGGAAATTCAGAGACGCAAAACTAGGGTTAAGAAATGAGGAAAGTAGGTTCAGCACGCCACCGGCGGCTAGGGTTTACACCCGATACAATTCAACATAGTTCCGAATAAGGGAAAAGGGTGGCTTTATAGCCATTATAACGAATGAAAAGAAGAACATAAAGTAAACAGAGCACATGGCTTGTCGGAAAAGCTACAGCGACCCATCGCAGCCGTTAGATCAACATTGAACGCCTGAAGATCGTCCCGGTGGCGAACAGTGCAGCGAGCAGGTGAGCCGTTAGATGGACGATCGACGAACGTAAGCACTTACGGCATCGCCGAACAGGGGATGATCAAGGCTGGGCCTGACAATACCCCCCGGTTGAGCTCGTGCTTGCCCTCAAGCACGAAACGAAGGAAAAACCTTCTGAATGAAGGCTGAGTCCTCCCAAGTAGCTTCTTCCACGGGCATATTCACCCACTTCACTACGATCTTACCACAGGAATGCTGATATTGCCCTGAGGACGAGGAATGCGTTTCCTTTCCAATATCGCTTCAGGTTCTACTTTAATAACACCATCAGGACCAACTAGTGGAAGGTGACGCGAAGGCACAATTGTTGGTCCAATATGCTTCTTCAATTGACTGACATGGAAGGTGTTATGCAGCATACAACCTTTTGGCAACAGCAGCTTGTATGCATGATTAGCAATCCTCTCCAAAACTCTAAAGGGTTCATAAAATTTGGAGTGGAGCTTGAGATGCCTGTGTAAACTCAGTGAAG
Organism: Aegilops bicornis; assembly: GCA_021605145.1. Taxonomy (NCBI): domain Eukaryota; kingdom Viridiplantae; phylum Streptophyta; class Magnoliopsida; order Poales; family Poaceae; genus Aegilops; species Aegilops bicornis. The sequence continues at coordinate 105,475,356 of CM038674.1, forward strand.
TGTGCCTGTACGGCTGCAGCTTGAGATAAACCATATCCCCCACAGAAAATTCCCTTTCCTTTCTCTTCTTATCAGCATAATATTTCATCCTTTTTTGTGCTTTGAGGAGATTCTGTTTAATTATCTCCAATGCCACCTCCCTGTCCTGAAGCAAATTGTCACTATCTTCACAAATAGTATCTGGTAATGCTGATTCTGCCACCATTAGGGGTGGAAACCATATAGAGCTTGAAATGGTGACATTTGCAAAGCAGTGTGGAATGAGGTGTTGTACCACCATTCAGCTAAAGCTAGCCAACTATGCCACTTCCTTGGTTGTTGAAAACACATGCATCCCAAATAGTTTTCAAGACACTGGTTCACCCTTTCAGTCTGGCCATCAGATTGTGGATGATAGCTGGTGCTCATGTGCAACTTGATCTTCAGTGACTTGAATAACTGCTGCCACAAGTGACTAGTAAAGATTATGTCCCTGTCAGTCACTATTACCAAGGGCGTGCCATGCAATTTGAAGATATTATCAGAGAAAGCTCTAGCCACTGTTTGCACTATTATAGGGTGTTGCATAGCTATGAAATGAGAATATTTTGTAAACCTATCAACCACCACCATAATCAAATTCTTGTGCTCAGAAGTTGGCAATCCCTCTACAAAATCCATGCTTATATGGGCCCAAGCAAAGTCTGGGACACGCAAAGGTTCTAGGAGGCCATGGTAAGGTGAGTGCTCTGCTTTGTTCAACTGTCAGACAGGGCAAGCCTTGACAAAAGCAATAGCATGTTGTTTCATTCCCTGCCAATGAAATACTAATTTCACCCTGTGGTATGTAGCTCTTTCACCTGAATGACCCCCCCAGTTCAGAATTGTGAAAGGTTTTGAGAATATCTTGTCTCAGAGTTGTAGCTGTACCCACTACCACTTTGTTGTGAAATCTCAGGATTCCATTTTTGTATGAGTAAGCAGTAGTGCTAGGAGCAGCTACAGTACATTCAGCAATCGGCTCTTTGACTTTGTTATCCTGATTGTAGCTCTTTACCACTTCTTTTACCCAAGTTGGAGTAACAGCACTAGCAGCCCTTGATAGTTGTCGGTTCAATATCCGGCGTATCTCGTAGTAGGGGTCCTAAGCTAGGCGTCTTGGAGCGATGGTAACATGGACATGGGGTTTTACCCAGCTTCGGGCTCTCTTGATGAGATAATACCCTACATGCTGCTTTTGATTGTATTCATATGGGTGTAGTACAGAGTACATGTATCTACCACGAGATTGTAGTAATGAATATGAGATTGTCTATTGACTAGCATGGCCTCGGTTTATATAAGACACCGGAGGCCTAGGGTTTAGGAGAGTCCTTGTCTTGGGCGCCAAGTCTTGTGGAGTCTTCCTTGTATGCGGCAGGGGTTGTCCGAACTGGCCCATGAGTATACGGCCATGGGGGTCCTCGGCCCAATCTAACAGATTCGGAGATGACGTGGTGAGTACCCCCTAGTCCAAGACACCGTCAGTAGCCCCCTGAACCGGTCTTCAAGTTGGGGACGCTCCTTGATTCTTTCGAACTGTTCTTCATCTTCGGTTGTCGGTCTTGAAAACTGGTTCAACAAATCTTCCCGTCTTCGATCTTGAGGATCGCCAAAGTGCATCCGAAGAGTTTATAACGTCGGGTATCCGAGGAGCCCCTTTAAGTTTCCGGCCTTTATCAATGCCTTGTTATTTTCACGCCCACCTCGGGTTTGAAGTTGTCCCCGTGCGGCGGTGTCCTCTTGCATCCGAGCTCCAACGCCGGACTGCATTTGAGGTATCTTTTGCAGCCGAGCACCAACGCCGGACTGTATCCGAGCTCCAACGCCGGACTGAATCCAAACTCCAACGCCGGAGAGTATCCGAGCTCCAACGCCGGACTATATCCGAGGTGTCATAGATCACCTTGGCTCAAAAAAGTCGAAGGAGTTTAGCCGAGCTTAATGCCAGAAATGCCCTCTACGGAGCCAACCACTGGCGTCCGAGCTTTATGCCGGACTGCTTCCGGGGTGTCTATTGTAGTCGAGCACCAACGCCGGACTGTATCCGAGGTAGTACACCACCTCGTCCATGGGCTGATTTTTATGAATTCAATCTCAAATTGTGCAACGTAATCCCTGCTGAGATGTATAGCCAGTAGCCCTCAAGGTGCGTGTTAGCCTAATATCCGGGATGCACCTGAAGGAAAAAATCAAACCGCTGACCCTAGTAGCCCCTGAGACTCAGGTCGATTTACAAAATCAGCTTGAGGATCAATTCCCAGCTCGGCAGCATACTTAGGAATAGAAACGCGGTGTGCAAAGTCCTCGAGACTCAGGTTGGGTGCGGCCGACCAACCTGAGGATAATAATCTCCTCGAAAACTATATTGCAATTTAAATTTTCGGCATTGGATTGTCAATGCAGTAGCCCCCGAGACACTGGTCGGGTGGCAACACCGAATCGAGGATCGATGTACCCCTTTAATATTTGTAAATAATAAGCACGAAGCCCAGTAGCCCCCGAGCCTTAATGTGGGCACGGGTGGCCGAATTAAGGATAGATATCCAAAGTAAAATCACAAATTATGTGTAATGATTCTATGTATCCAAATACTTTACATTATCAATGCTCGGATCCGCATTGTACAAAACTTTGTTGACTGACCATCGGCTTCCACCTCCTTGACAAGTAGCCGAGGAGTGTTTGTCCTACTTTATAAAGTCTTTACAAGGGCAAAGATTTACGACAAACAAGGCAATCCGGCCATACGGTTTTATAAACAAAGGTACGTAGAGAGATATGTTGTATTACTGTCTAATGTGAGAAACATCTTCCAAAGAAAATAGTCCCGCTATCGGTTCCTTTCTTTGGGTTGTCATGCCAACCATGATCGGGAAACCTCACCTCCGATCAGGAGAAAAATATTGAGGAGTTAGTTCGGGGAAAGTCCCAAATTCTATTTTTATTTTGACTCCGTTGCGACCGTTTATCAGTTGAAAGTGGCCCATCGTCGGCTTCTACCCCTTTGTAGATACTACACAGGGTGTTTCCGCAATAACAAGACAACCCTTAGCCAACATCTCGGTGCCCGAAGGCGGTTGTGTTAGCAGAAACGAGGCAATCATATGTGCGGGCTTTATCACTTTCACTTAGTCATAGGAGCTTAAAGTTGGGAGGCCAATTACTAGCCCCCGGTGTAACACCCCGGATGTAACTTTCCATATTTGTAACTCCAACTCTTGCCATTTTCGGCATTGTGATATGATATTCCCTCCGTGGTTGGGTTTTTCTTCATTTTTGCATTTTGCCCATGTCATGCATTTCATATCATGTCATCATGTGCATCTCTTTTGCATACGTGTTCGTCTCATGATTCCGAGCATTTTCCCCGTTGTCCGTTTTGCAATCCGCACTCCTATGTCCCCGGCGTCCCCTTTTACGTTTTCCGTGAGCGGGTACTAAACTTTCTCGGAATGGACCGAGGTTTGTCAAGTGGCCTTGGTATACCACCGGTAGACCACTGTCAAGTTCTGGTCATTTGGAGCTCGTTTGGTACTCAGCAGTTAACCGCACTCTCACTAAAGCCTCTTTTAAGTTGCAGCCCAACACCCTTTCAAAACAGCCCAATAACCCATCTAAGTCACTTCCATGCTCTCCGTCGTCGGATCACGATCGTGTGGGCGAAAACTACACCTCATTTGGAGCTTCCTAGCTCCTTCTACCTATAAATATGCATCTCCCCCTCCAAATCCCGGATCAATTCCCCCGAAACCCTAGACGAAACCCCCTCCGCGCCGCTGGACACATCCGGATCGGACCGGACGCGTCCGCCGCCGCCCGCCCGTGTGAGGAGCCGCCACGTGGCCCGTGCCCGCATCGCCCGCGCCGGGCCCAGGCCAGCGCCCGGCCCTCCGGCCCGCGCCCGCCGCCCGGCCGCTGCCAGCGCCCTCCGGCCGCCGCCCGCCCTCCTCCGCCGTCGGCCCTCGCCGCCCGCCCGGCCGATCCCTCGCCCTTGCGCCCGGCCCGCGCCTCTCCCGCGCCTCCGCCGCCTCGGCCAGCGCCTCTTCCGGTCCCCTCCTCCGTCGCCCGTCCCGGCCGCCGCTGCTCGGCGAGCAGCGCCGCCTCGATCCGCGCCCGGATCTGAGATCCAGCCGAAGGGTTGACTTCTCCCTCTCCCCCGAATCGCAAGTTTTTATTCCTGTGATTATTTTATTGCATTTTCGTCATACCATAACTCTCTTAATATTGCTCCGTATCGTGCGTGTAATATTTCAAAATGTTCTAATCGAAGTATAGATCATTTCATCTCATTGCATAATTTTCATTCGAGCTCATCTTGATGCCCGAAATTCTGTTAGAAGAGGGCTATGTGATGTTAGTTTCTGTTTCTTAACAGAACATGCACTTTTGTCATTTTTGCCATGATTGATGTGTGCATCCTATGAACTTGAGTCCTACATGTGTTTTGTAATATGCCATGCCATCTTTCCGGGGGTGTATGCTATGTAGTTTTGTGATCTCTGTGGTGACTAGCACAAGCATGCAAACTAGGCTTCCTGATGTTGCTGATTTCAGCCCCTGTTTTGCTGATATTTTTATGTCATGTTAACTTGATGCTACCGAGAGATCCATGCATATTTTGAGATACTTCAATAAGGATGTTTTGAACATATGGTTATGTTCTATCCATCCATTCCATTGGTTGCAATTATGGAGTGCCATAGCTTGAATCAATCGAGCTCTACTTTTGCTATAAAATGTTTCCTGGCAGATTGTTTACATGTTATTCAATTTTGCCAAGGTTGTTGTGGTTGATCCGTGTAGGCTATGATGTTTTTCTTGCCATGAGTTGCTTCTATGCCATGTCTTATTGATGGATGTATGCTTAGTTTATCATGAAATGATCTTTAGTGAGTGCATCGAGCTCTTAAACATGCCTACTTGTTATCTGTTTTTGTCATGCCCTGTTGCTGAATCTGTTAACGAAACTTGCTATGTCTACATGGGTGCTATTATATTTTATGTTCCTTTTTGTCTTATGGTAAGTAAGGGACTTATGTTCTATGCTTTGATTAGATTCATGCCATGCCTTGTTTTGCTATTATAAGTTCCCGTAGCATGCTGTTTCATTGCTCTGAACATTGCTTCCTGATGCTGATTTTGCCATGTTCAGTAATTTCCCTAAGTCTGTGAAGCTGATATATTTTGCACTTTTGCCATGCTTGTTTGGACCTGTTATGATGTGAATTAGCCGTAGCTCAGTGTTCATCTTTTGTCAAGCATCTTGAGTAGATCACTTCCATATGCTTTTCGGGTACGTTTGGGTGCAGTAGCTTAATTTCTTGTTGCTTGCTAAGTGGTATCATGCTGTTAATGGCAGATTTGTGCCATTCTTGTTTTGCTTGTCATTTGCAAACCGTGCATCCGATTCCGGTGATCTTTATATCGATTTCAACCGAAATCATCTCATCTTTCCAGCGGCATACTTGGTTTTCCAAGTTGATGCCTGGTTCATCATTTTCCTTCCGGAGCACGAATACGCATTGCATATCACATCCCGCATATCATGCCATATATTGCATCATGTTGCTTGTGCATTGCACCGTGATTTATTGTGGTTCCTTTGTTTGTGTTATTGCTTTGGGTAGAGCCGGGAGACGAGTACGTGAACGAGGAACCTGTTGAGAACGCTTACGAGGATCAAGCTTTCGACAACTCTGAGAACTTCTGAGCAAGATGACCATACCCTCGAAATCACTTCTATCTTTGCTTGCTAGATGCTCGCTCTTTTGCTATGCCTATGCTACGATGCCTATCACTTGCTATATCATTCCACCCATATTGCCATGTCAAACCTCTAACCATCCTTTCCTAGCAAACCGTTGATTGGCTATGTTACCGCTTTGCTCAGCCCCTCTTATAGCGTTGCTAGTTGCGGTGAAGATGAAGTTTGTTCCTTGTTGGAACATGGAGATGTTGTTCCTTGTTGGAACATGTTTACTTGTTGGGGATATCACAATATATCTGCTACAATTAATGCATCTATATACTTGGTAAAGGGTGGAAGACTCGGCCTTATGCCTGGTGTTTTGTTCCACTCTTGCCGCCCTAGTTTCCGTCATACCGGTGTTATGTTCCTTGATTTCGCGTTCCTTACGGTTGGGTGATTTATGGGACCCCCTTGACAGTTCGCTTTGAATAAGACTCCTCCAGCAAGGCCCAACTTTGGTTTTACCATTTGTCACCTAAGCCTTTTTCCCGGGTTTTCATGAGCCCGAGAGTCATCTTTATTTTAACCCCGGGCCAGTTCTCCTTCGAGTGCCGGTCCAACTTGAGCGATGTCCGGCGCCCCCTGGGCAATCAGGGTCTTTGCCAACCCGACGTTTGGCTCATCCGGTGTGCCCTGAGAACGAGATATGTGCAGCTCCTATCGGGATTTGTCGGCACATTCGGGCGGCTTTGCTGGTCTTGTTTTATTGCTGTCGAAATGTCTTGTAGTCCGGGATTCCGAGATCGATCGGGTCTTCCGGTAGAAGGAATATCCTTCGTTGACCGTGAGAGCTTATAATGGGCTAAGTTGGGACACCCTGCAGGTATTATCTTTCAAAGCCGTGCCCATGTTATGAGGCAGATGGGAATTTGTTAATGTCCGGTTGTAGAAAACCGAAGTTGACTTTAATTAAAATACACATCAACCGCGTGTGTAACCGTGATGGTCTCTTCTCGGCGGAGTCCGGGAAGTGAACACGGTGTTGGAGTTATGTTTGACGTAAGTAGTTCAGGATCACTTCTTGATCGCGACTAGCTTCAGGACAGTGCTTTGCTTCTCTTCTCGCTCTCTTTGCGAATGTAGCCACCATATATGCTAGTCGCTTGCTGCAGCTCCACCTCACTACTCTGTCCTTCCTATAAGCTTAAATAGTCTTGATCTCGCGGGTGTGAGATTGCAGAGTCCCCGTGACTCACAGATTCTACCAAAACAGTTGCAGGTGCCGACGATGCCAGTGCAGGTGACGCAACCGAGCTCAAGTGGGAGTTCGATGAGGAACGTGGTCGTTACTATGTGTCTTTTCCTGATGATCAGTAGTGGAGCCCAGTTGGGACGATCGGGGATCTGTGTAGCATTTGGGGTATCTTCTTTTATTTTGGTTCCGTAGTCGGACCTTGAGTGTATTCTGGATGATGGATGTTTATTTATGTATTGTGTGAAGTGGCGGCTGTAAGCCAACTATGTATCTCTTTCCCTTATGTATTACATGGGTTGTGTGAAGATTACCTCACTTGCGACATTGCTTTCAATGCGGTTATGCCTCTAAGTCGTGCTTCGACACGTGGGAGATATAGCCGCATCGGGGGCGTTACACCCGGTTAGTGTTCGGCAACAGCCTAGATCAAGCCGTAAACACTTCGGCCAATGTTATGAACGGCCCGTCATTTAACACAGTCATCGGATCGCTGACCAGTTTACGCTTATTGTGACAGTCAGTTTTCGGCTTTCTCCACTGAGGTGCTTAACCATGCGAGCTGGAAGCACAATCGCAGTGGTTCTCCTTTTACACACCTAGCCGAACAAGGCGGAACATAGGCGGCAAGCACAGGAGCCGGGCAACCCGACTATTGACCGAAGACACAATTCGAAACCAATGCATATATAGCAATATCCAAGAATGTTTTTTGCCGAATCTCTAAAGGTGTCCGGCGTTGCACTGCGAGACTTATGCTGGAAACACACAAATTGTTTAAAAGTGCCATAGGCTTGGAAAACCAAAAAACCTCAGGAAAAACTTGACGTCCGAACTAGATCAAGTGTTCGGTGCCAATCCAAAAAATTGGTCTGAGAGAAAAAAAAGTGCTTCTGTCATGCTTTAACATGACGCGTCCTATCTCAAGACGTCAAGCGGGTCAGCCTTCGGCTTCAACCTCCCTATCCCGAAGGCGGGGTGTTTCTCATTAGGCCAGTTTAGCGAACTAAAACCCGAGCGGCTTGAGAGAAAAATCAGGCTACCCAGCTATTGACCACACACTCGCGTCAAAAAAGGAGTGATAAGAAAGGACTTTGCAGCGACTGAGAAAAAAAATTATTGTAAAACGGCTCATGCAAATTTAAGAGCCCCCAAGTGACTTGGGTAAAAGAATTTTTATGTGTAATGATCGTATGTACCGAAGTACTTGTATCATATATGTGTTCACCCGAACTTTAAACGCGTCTTAACCGACCGTCGGCTTCTCCCTCTTCGGTCAAGGACCGAAAAGTGTTATGTACTCCACCTGTCGAGAATATCAACGGTGTTTCCGATAACCAGGCAATCAGGCCATAAGGCTGTAACAGACAAAGCGCGCTCAGGGAACTTATGCTATATTACTGACAAAGTGTAAGAAGCATCTTCGAAGAAAATAGTACCCCCACCGATACCTTTCTTCGGTGCTCATTGTTACTATGAGACTTGTGCAATAGATTTTTTGTACTCATGAGTTCCATTGTGTGCCGACCATAATTGAAAACAATAAGAGCGCTATCTTTCGGCTTCACCCAGTCTGAGGTCCGGCTCGGATGATCCGATCGTGACAATCGCAGAGATGCTCCGTTTACTCCCTAGCCGAACAATCGAGAACGTAGGGGTAAACACAGGAACGAGGCAACCCAGCTTGCAAATCGCTTAAGTCAACATGGTGCATATTGTGGCGTAATACACGAACAAGGAACGAAGTCGTACAAGTATAATCATATACAAGAGGAAAGGCTTCCTGAAGGAAGCCCCCAAGTGAATTGGGTGTTTGAATTTGTATGTCACAAACAAGGTTATGACAAGGGATTTTTTCATAAACAACTTTCTGCAAAAAGGTATAATGCTTGGCCGAACCGAACAAAATTTAAAACTGAAAGTTTTTTAGCATGAAAGCGACTTAGCTAGTTAAAGTGTTCGGTATTGATGACGCGGTCCGAGCTTGATGCGGGACAAGGTTCCAGCCCCCAGGCTGGTCCCAAGGTGGCTGAGAAGAGAGTTCGGCACTCCGAAAAGATGAAGCCCCCAGTCCAGTCGCGGTGATGAAGCAGATCGGCGGGTGACACCGGAGTCTCCGGCTGAGTAGGTTGACGAAGCGACGAAGCGGGGTTGCCAACATAGGGCAGCGCGCCAAGGCGACAACACAATTTGGTCGACGGAGGGGCCGAACCTCAGACTGGGTAGATGGCTCCAGCGCGGCTCAGTCTAAGTCGATTGGCTGCACAGATAAAATAGTGCAAACCAAAAATAATGACAAATAATAATGTATATATAAAAAAATTCTTCTACTTAATCAATATAAGTGAAGTAAATAATGAAAGAGATATGGCCTGGGCGACAAGGTCAGCCCGGCGGAGCCGCAATGTGGAAAAGTTGACACAGGGACACGCGTCGAAGCGACGCGACGACTTGGTCAACGTCGGCGGGACGACGATATCGCCTTGCCGAGGTGTTAGCGCGGCCCAACCTAAATAGATTGCCTGCATACACAAAGTAGTGCAACCAAGAAATAATAATAGTGAAAAAAGGTGCATAATTAATTTATCCGATGTAAAAAAAGTTTGGTAAATATGGCCTGAGCGTTGAGGCTGGCTCGATGGTATGACGGTGTTGTGGCGCGGCCATGTCGACAAAGGTCGGCCAACCTCAGTGACGGCTAGACGCCGGCTAGACCGGCGTCGTGCACAAGTGTCGACAAAATGCCCCTGCAAAAATAACGCATTGCAAAACAACAGAAAATATTCTGTGTGCAATAATTTTGGGAGCTAACCGAATAGTTAGGAAAAATAAAACCTGACGTTGGTGCTCGGCAGGGTGGTAATGTGGCGCGGTCAAGGTCGATTCAACGCGGACCATCGGCGGGGGACAATGAAGGCATGACGAAGTCCCAACTCGTATAGCAGTGCGGATTCCAAACACGGTGTTCATCAGACCGCGAACAGAAAATAGGTCGGACCATCACGTTAGCCGAACTGTGACCTGCGTATACAAAAGACAGTACAAACAACAGGGAAAATACTGGAACAAGCAATTTGCACAGTACAAATTGAGCAACAGGAACAATGTCACCTATTTTTATTTTGGCGTGTGCGTAGCTTGGTCTTCACAAGAAACTACTAGTAAAGTAATAGTACGGCTTCAAGTGCTACTATAGTACTACTCCATATTTAATAAAATAATAAAGGAAAAAGGGAAGGATTGATCTCCCTATGGTTGCCGCATAGATGAGTTCCTGTCGGCCTTGGTGTATCGGGCGTAGGCGTGCGTGATCTCCGCGGCCACAGCGCCGAACTCGGATCCGTACTGCCAGACACGGACACAGCCGTCGCTAATTTTTTTGATTCGGATCTAACTACAGGCAAAGTAGTACGACACGGCCGCCATGATTTTGCAAAAAAGATCATCTATATGAAACCGATCTTACTAAAAAAACATCACGTGATCATCTCATCGATCCACGACGAACACCCAACAGGCTCTCAATAAAAGCACCAATGTCGGTTCAATATCCGGCGTATCTCGTAGTAGGGGTCCTAAGCTAGGCGTCTTGGAGCGATGGTAACATGGACACGGGGTTTTACCCAGCTTCGGGCTCTCTTGATGAGATAATACCCTACATGCTGCTTTTGATTGTATTCATATGGGTGTAGTACAGAGTACATGTATCTACCACGAGATTGTAGTAATGAATATGAGATTGTCTATTGACTAGCCTGGCCTCGGTTTATATAAGACAACGGAGGCCTAGGGTTTAGGAGAGTCCTTGTCTTGGGCGTCAAGTCTTGTGGAGTCTTCCTTGTATGCGGCAGGGGTTGTCCGAACTGGCCCATGAGTATACGGCCATGGGGGTCCTCGGCCCAATCTAACAGATCGGGCGATGACGTGGTGAGTACCCCCTAGTCCAGGACACCGTCAATAGTGCATCAGCAACTCTGTTCTCCTTCCCTTTTTTGTACTCAACAGTGAAATTGTATCCTAACAACTTTAATAGTAATTTGTGCTGAATCCCTTCAGTTATTTTCTGCTCCTGAATGTATTTCAGACTCTCTTGGTCAGTTCTGATTACCAGGGCAGTTGCCAAGAAGTAGTGCCTCCATTTCTTTATTGCTTCAATTATGGCAAGGGCCTCTTTATCATAAGTTGACATAGCAGCAGCCTTAGGACCAATACTCTTGCTGAAATAAGAAATGGGCCTCCCTTCCTGCATCAGCACAGCTCCTAGACCATAGCCACAAGCATCAGCTTCCAGTATGAAGGGCTTAGTAAAACCAGGTAGTGCCAGGACAGGGGCATTAGTCAGTTTCTGTTTCAGAGCTAGGAAGGCCTCTGTTTGCTCATATTTCCAAGAGAAAGCATCTTTCTTTAAGCAATCAAATAGAGGCCTACAAATGATGACATACCCCTGGATAAACCTCCTATAGTAGCCACTTAAACCCAAGAAACTTCTCAGTTCAGTGAGAGTAGCGGGAGTTGGCCACTCTTGTATAGCTTTGATTTTTGAAGGGTCAGTAGACACTCCTTCTGAGTTGATTATGTGGCCCAAATATTCAACTTCCTGCTGCCCAAAAGAACATTTCTCCATTCTAGCATACAGCTTGTTAGCTTGCAGAATATCAAATACTTGTGCCAGATGAACTTTGTGCTCTTCCAATGAGAAACTGAACACCAATATATCATCAAAGAACACCACTACAAATTTCAGGAGACCAAACAACAAATTCATCAATGCTTGGAAAGAAGGAGGGCCATTAGTTAATTGAAAGGACATGACCAAATACTCAAACAAGCCCATATGAGTGGAAAATGTTGTTTTATGAATATCCTCCTCAGCCATTCTGATCTGGTGATACCCATTTCTCAGATCAATTTTAGAAAAATACTTGGCTCCTCTCAGTTGATCTAACAGATCCTCAATTACTGGTATTGGGTATTTGTTTTTCACAGTGATTGCATTCAGTTTTCTGTAATCTGCGCAAAGTCTCCAGGACCCATCTTTTTTCTTGACCAACAATACAGGAGAAGAAAAGGGGCTGGTGCTAGGCCTGATTATGCCCTTCTTCAGCAGTTACAATATGATTTTCTCCAAGATTTCCTTCTGATGATGAGGAACTCTATAGGGCATCTGATTAACCACTTTAGCTCCATCAATAAGTGAAATTCTGTGATCACATGGTTTACTAGGTGCAGTCCCTGAGGTTCCTGAAAAACTCTTTCATACTCCTCCAATAAGGGCAACAGTTCTGAAGGAATTTCCTGGGTTGCAGCCACCACCTCACACCCAGAAGAGGTAAACAAATAAAAACCACAGACAGCTTGATCCATCAACTTATCTGGATGTCCAGTAGCTTTAGTTATATCAGCAAGTGGTATAGTTTCATCCACAAATGATATAAACTGGCCACTCTTTGCAGATATCCTCATTTCCATTTTTATGAAATCCATTTGAATGGGGTTGTACCTTCTTAACCAATCCACCCCTAAGATCATATCATATCCTTTTAATTTTAACACCCTGAAAGCATCAGAAAACTTGTGGCCCTGTATTTCATAGGGACAGTCCTTTACTGTAAATTCACTCCAAAGCACTCCCCCACTTGCAACCACCACTTTTATCTTGGGATTAGGAGTAGCTGCAACAGGCAGCTTAGCAGCCACCTCAGGTGAAAAAAATGTAGAGGTGCTACCACTGTCTACTAAAGCAGTAGCAGTTGTGTTGCCCACTTTTACTGTCAAAATAAAAGTGTTCTTAGCATCTCCAATGCCCATGGCAGCATGCATTGACACCTGCAACACAGTTTCCTCAGGAAGGGGCTCAGAATTTTCCAAGTCAGGATCATCAAAATCTGTCACATAAATTGTTTCAACATTGTCATTGCCCTGAGCCTGCAATGCTTGAATTTGTGCTCTTTGACTCATCTTACAGACTTGTCTATGACCAGGCACCCATGGTTCTCTACACTTGTAGCAGACCTGATTTTGCTTAGCCTAGTGAATAACAATATTTCTATTAAGAACTATACTTGAGGGTGCTTGCTTTGGTTGTTCAAACAGGACATGTCTTCTTGGCTGAGGGACATAAGGTTTGGTTTGCACAACCAGATTTGGGGACTGGGACTTTTCCATTCTCCTAGCATACCATACTACAGTTTGCATGTACTTTGGCTTGAAACACTCCACATGGCTCTTAATATAAGTGCTCAACCCTGGCACAAAACTAGAGACATAATAATCATCTAGAATTGCAGGATTTTCCCTTCTCATAACATTCATTAGTTGTTCAAATTGTTCCACATAAGCAGTGATTGTAGTTGTCTGCTGAACTGCATGGAAGGAGCTTACAATGTCACAAGCTGAATCCAGAGAGAACCTGTCAGACAGACATGAACAGAACTTATGCCATGGAACATTACTAGAGGCATATCCAGTTCCCCTCCACCACTGAATTGCAGGGCCCTTGAGGTATGAAATGGCCACTTCTATCCTATGCTCAATTGGCGTTCTAGCTGCAGCAAAATACTGCTCAAGGTTCTGAATCCGGGATTCAGGGTCTTGTCCCTCAAACTCAGAAATGTTCAGTTTTGCTGGCTTGACAGTGAGGGTGTTTCTTCTTCCATCCTGAAAGTTCTACCCTCTTCTATACGTGTGATCGGCAATCTCATCTTCAGGTATCTCTTCCAGTTGCACAACATTGTTTGGTGTTGTATCTTTTGCCTGACCATAGTTGGGGTGCCTGTACGGCGCCTTAGGTGTACCATCCAGATGCAGCTCCTTGCCAGCATGATCCCTATGTGTTGCAGTACCAATCGGCAAAGCAGTCCCTTTTTCTGGCATAGCTACAGAAGGAGGAGTAGGAACTGGTAGTTGTTTGGGTCTACCAGGAGCCACTTTCGGCGAATTCATCTGGTCAGCCTTCATCTGAACACTGCTCTGCCCTTCTACATCATCCTCTTGTGCCGGTTCCGGATCCAACAGCAGACGCCTGAAGTTTTCTTGGATCTTGCCGAAGTTCTTCTGCATCGTTGCGAAATTTCTGTTAACTGTTGCTTGAAACTGCTAGAAATCCTTGCGATCTTCGTCTCGATCGTGCTGCAACGCCTTGATGTCCAACTCGAGAGACTCGAGCTGCAACTCCGCTGTGGAACCCGAATCAGCAGGGCCCGTCATGTTAAGGCCGTCAGAGATCACCACCATAGAGGGTTGGGAGAGTGGGATGAACTTGTCACCGCCGCCAACACCGCTGCCTGCGCTCGCCTCCGATGGTACACGGCCAGATCCAGGAGCTGGGATTTTACCACCAGAGAAATATTCTCAGGCAACCAGGCTGTCCTCTGACTTCACCCGAACGCTGCCACTCCGGCCGCCGCCTGCTGACTCCGCCGCCCAATCATGGCTCGAAGAGGGATTTTACAGCCAAAGCAAACCTCTACGCGGCCCCAATCATCTACCACCACCGAGGAAAGACTCACCTCTGATACCAATTGTCAGGCTCAGAGCTCTGAATTACTGAAATTAAGTAACACTTCGAGGAATCGTGGGAAATTTAGAGACGCAAAACTAGGGTTCTTGCTTAAGAAATGAGGAAAGTAGGTTCAGCATGCCACCGGCGGCTAGGGTTCACACCCGATACAATTCAACATAGTTCCGAATGAGGGAAAAGGGTGGCCTTATAGCCATTACACGAATGAAAAGAAGAAGAGAAAGTGAACAGATCACATGGCTTGTCGGAAAAGCTACAGCGACCCATCGCAGCCGTTGGATCAACATTGAACGCCTCAAGATCGTCCTAGCTGGCGAACCGGTGCGCAGGCAGGTGAGCCGTTAGATGGACGTGTTGGAAATATGCCCTAGAGGCAATAACAAATTAGTTATTATTATATTTCCTTGTTCATGATAATCGTTTATTATCCATTCTATAATTGTATTGATAGGAAACTCAGATACATGTGTGGATACATAGACAACACCATGTCCCTAGTAAGCCTCTAGTTGACTAGCTCGTTGATCAATAGATGGTTACGGTTTCCTGACCATGGACATTGGATGTCGTTGATAACGGGATCACATCATTAGGAGAATGATGTGATGGACAAGACCCAATCCTAAGCCTAGCACAAAGATCGTGTAGTTCGTATGCTAAAGCTTTTCTAATGTCAAGTATCATTTCCTTAGACCATGAGATTGTGCAACTCCCGGATACCGTAGGAATGCTTTGGGTGTACCAAACGTCACAACGTAACTGGGCGGCTATAAAGGTGCACTACGGGTATCTCCGAAAGTGTCTGTTGGGTTGGCACGAATCGAGACTGGGATTTGTCACTCCGTGTGACGGAGAGGTATCTCTGGGCCCACTCGGTAGGACATCATCATAATGTGCACAATGTGACCAAGGGGTTAATCAAGGGATCATGTGTTACGGAACGAGTAAAGAGACTTGCCGGTAACGAGATTGAACAAGGTATCAGGATACCGACGATCAAATCTCGGGCAAGTACTATACCGGTAGACAAAGGGAATTGCATACGGGATTGCTTGAATCCTTGACATCGTGGTTCATCCGATGGGATCATCGTGGAACATGTGGGAGCCAACATGGGTATCCAGATCCCGCTGTTGGTTATTGACCGGAGAACGTCTCGGTCATGTCTGCATGGTTCCCGAACCCGTAGGGTCTACACACTTAAGGTTCGGTGACGCTAGAGTTGTTATGGGAAATAGTATGTGGTTACCGAAGGTTGTTCAGAGTCCCGGATGAGATCCCGGACATGACGAGGAGCTCCGGAATGGTCCGGAGGTGAAGATCGATATATTGGACGAAGGGTATTGGAGTCCGGAATTGTTCCGGGGGTACCAGGTGATGACAAGCGTGTCCGAAAGGGGTTTCGGAGGCCCCGGCAAGCTTTGGGGGGCCTTATGGGCCAAGGGGAGAGGGCACATCAGCCCACTAAGGGGTTGAGCGGCCCTCCCACCCCATATCACGTAACCTGGAGAGGTGGGGGCGCCACCCCTAGGGCAGCCGCCCCTCCCGGCTTGGGGGGCAAGTTTCCTAGGGGGTGGGGGCGCCAAAACCCATCTAGGGTTTCCCCTATGGCCGCCGCCCCTTCCCTAGGGAACCCTAGGGCGCCTCCCCCTCCTCCCTTCCCCCTATATATAGTGAGAGAGAGAGGGCAGCTGCACCCTTCCCCTGGCGCAGCCCTCTCCCTCCTCCAACACCTCCTCCTCCTCCGTAGTGCTTGGCGAAGCCTTGCCGGAGAACCACGAGCTCCATCACCACCATGTCGTCGTGCTGTCGGAGTTCTCCCTCAACTTCTCCTCTCCCCTTGCTGGATCAAGAAGGAGGAGATGTCCCCGGGCTGTACGTGTGTTGAACGCGGATGCACCGTTGTTTGGTGCTTAGATCGGAATCAACCGCGATCTGAATCGCTGCGAGTACGACTCCTTCATCCGCGTTCTTGTAACGCTTCCGCTTAGCAATCTACAAGGGTATGTAGATGTACTCCCCTTCCCCTCGTTGCTAGGTTACTCCATAGATTGATCTTGGTGGGGCGTAGAAAATTTTGAATTTCTGCTACGTTCCCCAACAGGACGATCGACGAACAGAAGCACTTCTGGCACGCTGGAACAGGGGATGATCAAGGCTGGGCCTGACAGGGCATCGGGCCGGCGGTGAGAGTCGCCGGAGTACGTGACGGGCGCGGCGGGTGCGAGGTGTGAACTGTGTGGTCGATACGTACAGCGCTGTAGATTGAAGAGTGTTGTGTGTTTACGACTCGAGGACTCCCCGCTGGCCGTTGGATCAGGAATCAACGCTTTAGATTGAATCTTCGGATCATTCGATGAGCGATGAAACCATTGTCTGCGGCCTGCGGGCGCCCAAATGTGAATCGGATCAATCATCTGAATTTTTTGGTTGAGAAGATGATGGGGATGATCAGCTTGCATGCGAGGTAAAAAAGGTCGCTCGAAATTCTTCCTGCAGAGAGCTTTCATGTCGGCGAGCTGTTCTAAGGCTGGCCATAGTGGGAGTAACATAACCGGTAACATGCAGTTGGGACTAGCAAATATGCTTATGTGGCACACAATTAAAGAACAAAGAGAGGGTTAGAGTAACATAGGTAGATACCGTATCATGTTAAATGCTATGCTACTTTGTGTCATGCATGGCAATAAATATGATCATGTATGATATTGCTTTATGATACTATGCATTATGGAGGTAGTATCATACACTAGTATCATATGCATGATACTAGTATATGATACTCCCCACTATTAGTAGCCTAAAGAGTAAAGCCCGCCTCCATATGAGATAGAGTAGATCGGCTTGCTTAATGGTGTGCAACTGGAAAAGCTTCAGGTCAACACTCCTCGAAGTCTGGGCCTTCTTTGATTCACGGGATAAGAACATGATAAGAATAGCAAAAACATAGAAAGTGAGATGATATGTATCTCGATTCAAAGACATGTCATTTGATGCATATGATATGAATTATTCCATTGAATCTAGGCTAATTCTTTTTTTCCTTTATAATGTGAACAATTGGTTTCTATCCTACATAGGAATAGGAATCGGGCTTCGTAGGAATTTTTCCTTTGAAAATTCTACCCTATAAGATTTCTACAAACCAAAGGAGGCCTTAAATAATGTCAAAACTGATGGTTCAATACAATATGTATTTTAGAGGTGGAACTGATCGATGTTCTGTTCTGATCACTAAATCATTGATAATGTTGTTAGCAAAATGGGTGTCAAGAAGTATTTAAAGCCAAAAATAAAGAAGTATTTAAAACAACAAGGGAGGTCTCAAATTGATGGGCAATTTTCCCTTCTTGGTGTTGTTTCATCTAGATTTTTATTCAAAGAGTTCCAATTTTCATTATTTTCATATCATTGATGTCCTAAATTATTAAGAACTTCTTTGATTTAATATTTGCATGATCTGGGTATTCTGTCTTATGGAGTTGGAGCTTGCTTACACAGAGGTCCTATGTTATTAATATCTAATCTACTAATGCTAAGAGACTTAATTTCGGGACATTTGTCTATACTAATTGTTTTCCGATTTTGATGCAAATGAACTATGTGTGATATTGGTTAATATATATGTTGTATACATGATCATTATTTAGTTTAAAATAGATCATGAGCATAAATTTATTTTAAGCATAAAGTTTGGCCTTGAATTTTTTTCTTCCAATAATATATCAAGGCATGTATATTAAAAGAAAGAATGATGTTATGCTCTAAAATTTCTTAGATAATGGGAAAAAGTCATCATGCCCTGATTGCTATATCACATTTGTTAACAATGTTGTACACTAAATATTAGTTGAAATTGTTCACTATATCACTTCTTGAGTTGTTTGTAATTGTGGTTATCTACTAAGCAGAACCATGCCTGGACTGGATATGGGGGCAGCAGTGTGACACAAAGATAGAAATTAGACGTTGAATATAATCATATTGACCAATGAAAGGGTGAGGAGGGAATCATCTATAAGCTGTTATACAACTTCAACTCAACAACATTTAATTCGGACGGCCTGCAAGCTTTTGGCTACCACTTAAGAAACTTTGATAGTGATTTCAGCTGAATTTGCTCCCATAAGAAAGTATAGAGGATTAATTGTACAAACAATATCAAATCCATCGTTGGTGTTATGTGTGTGTGTATTTTTCCTTCATGCCCACCTTTCTCGTGACATGCCTCTTCCTCCCCTTGCTCGCCGCCGCCACCTTGTGACGAAGTGAAATTCGACAGATCTCGGGTAGGGGGTCCCGAGCTAGTAGCCTTGACATGATGATAACAAAGAACAAGTGTTTACCCAGGTTCGGGCTCTCATTAGAGATAATACCTTCATTTTGCTTGTGTTTGTATTGATTTGGGGTGCAGTACAAAGTACAGGTGATCTATCATGAGATCATTGGGTGTCGTCTACGAGCCCTACTGTCGGTGTACAAAAGTAGGGGCCCTGCTTTTGACCCCTTTACTTGTGCACGGGCAGATAGAGCCTCCCACCACGACCACGCATGGACATGGCAGGAAAGGGGAGCTCGAGAGGAGCCAAAGCCATGAAGACAAATGAAGCAGCAACAAGGACCAAGGCCACAAGGATCGGATGGGCGAAGCAGGTTTTCCCGGCAAGGACCCTTGCTAGAGTAGCCTCAGCCGCCCCGGTAAGACCCTTGCCGGGGCAGCCCACCCGCGCCAGCCGAGCGAGCCACCCTTGAGCCCACCAATGCCCACACAAATGCATTGGGACAGGGCTCGGGAGGCACCTCCGTGGTGGCATGCAGATCTTTGTGAAGACATAGAATGCTCAAGATCAAATGAGGATAAGAAGGCAACCATCCTCACCGAAGAAACCCACAAGACCCCCGGCAAGACCCTTGCCGGGGAGGCCAGCGCGCCACGGCAAGACCCTTGCCGGGCCACCCGGCAAGACCCTTGCCGGGGAGGCCAGCATGCCACCGCAAGACCCTTGCCGTGTGATACGTCTCCAATGTATCTATAATTTTTGATTGCTCCATGCTATATTATCTATTGTTTTGGACCATATTGGGCTTTATTTTCCACTTTTACATTACTTTTGGGACTAACCTATTAACCGGAGGCCCAGCCCAGAATTGTTGTTTTTTTGCCTATTTCAGTATTTCAAAGAAACGGAATATCAAACAGAGTCCAAACGGAATGAAATCTTCGGGAACGTGATTTTCTCATCAGATAAGATCGAGGAGACTTGGACCCTCGGCCAAGAAAGGAGGGAGGCGGCCACGAGGGTGGAGGGCGCGCCCCCTGCCTTGTGGGCCCCCTGAAGTGTTGGAAATATGCCCTAGAGGCAATAATAAATTAGTTATTATTATTATATTTCCTTGTTCATGATAATCGTTTATTATCCATGCTATAATTGTATTGATAGGAAACTCAGATACATGTGTGGGTACATAGACAACACCATGTCCCTAGTAAGCCTCTAGTTGACTAGCTCGTTGATCAATAGATGGTTACGGTTTCCTGCCATGGACATTGGATGTCGTTGATAATGGGATCACATCATTAGGAGAATGATGTGATGGACAAGACCCAATCCTAAGCCTAGCACAAAGATCGTGTAGTTCGTATGCTAAAGCTTTTCTAATGTTAAGTATCATTTCCATAGACCATGAGATTGTGCAACTCCGGATACCGTAGGAATGCTTTGGGTGTACCAAACGTCACAACGAATCGGGTGGCTATAAAGGTGCACTACGGGTATCTTCGAAAGTGTCATTGGGTTGGCACGAATCGAGACTGGGATTTGTCACTTCGTGTGACGGAGAGGTATCTCTGGGCCACTCGGTAGGACATCATCATAATGTGCACAATGTGACCAAGGGGTTGATCACGGGATGATGTGTTACAGAACGAGTAAAGAGACTTGCCGGTAACGAGATTGAACAAGGTATCGGCATACCGACGATCGAATCTCGGGCAAGTACAATATCGCTAGACAAAGGGAATTGCATACGGGATTGCTTGAATCCTTGACATCGTGGTTCATCCGATGAGATCATCGTGGAACATGTAGGAGCCAACATGGGTATCCAGATCCCGCTGTTGGTTATTGACCGGAGAACATCTCGGTCATGTCTGCATGGTTCCCGAACCCGTAGGGTCTACACACTTAAGGTTCGGTGACGCTAGAGTTGTTATGGGAAATAGTATGTGGTTACCGAAGGTTGTTAGGAGTCTCGGATGAGATCCCGGACATGACGAGGAGCTCCGGATGGTCCGGAGGTGAAGATCAGTATATTGGACGAAGGGTATTGGAGTCCGGAATTGTTCCGGGGGTACCAGGTGATGACCAGCGTGTCCGAAAGGGGTTTCGGAGGCCCCGGCAAGCTTTGGGGGGGCTTATGGGCCAAGGGGAGAGGGCACATCAGCCCACTAAGGCTGAGCGCCCTCCCACCCCATCTCACCTAACCTCGAGAGGTGGGGCGCCACCCCTAGGGCAGCCACCTCCCGGCTTGGGGGGCAAGTTTCCTAAGGGGTGGGCGCCAAAACCCATCTAGGGTTTCCCCTATGGCCGCCGCCCCTCCCCTAGGGAACCCTAGGGTGCCTCCCCCTCCTCCCTTCCCCCTATATATAGTGAGAGAGAGAGAGAGGGCAGCCGCACCCTTCCCCTGGCGCAGCCCTCTCCCTCCTCCAATAGCTCCTCCTCCTCCGTAGTGCTTGGCGAAGCCCTGGCGGAGAACCACGAGCTCCATCACCACCATGCCATCGTGCTGTCGGAGTTGTCCCTCAACTTCTCCTCTCCCCTTGCTGGATCAAGAAGGAGGAGACGTCCCCGGGCTGTACGTGTGTTGAACGCGGAGGAACCGTTGTTCGGTGCTTAGATCGGAATCAACCGCGATCTGAATCGCTATGAGTACGACTCCTTCATCCGCGTTCTTGTAACGCTTCCGCTTAGCGATCTACAAGGGTATGTAGATGCACTCATCCTCTCCCTCTCTTGTTGCTAGAATCGCCATAGATTGATCTTGGTGATGCGTAGAAAATTTTGATTTTCTGCTACGTTCCCCAACAGTGGCATCATGAGCTAGGTCTATTGCGTAGATTCTATGCACGAGTAGAACACAAAGTAGTTGTGGGCGTTGATTTTGTTCAATATGCTTACCGTTACTAGTCCAATCTTGTTTCGACGGTATTGTGTGATGAAGCGGCCCGGACCGACCATACACGCATTTACGTGAGACAGGTTCTACCGGTGACATGCACTTGTTGCATAAGGTGGCTAGCGGGTGCCGTCTCTCCCACTTTAGTCGGATCGGATTCGATGAAAAGGGTCCTTATGAAGGGTAAATAGCAATTGACATATCACGTTGTGGTTTTATGAGGTAAGAAATGTTCTTGCTAGAAACCCATAGCAGCCACGTAAAACATGCAAACAACAATTAGAGGACGTCTAACTTGTTTTTGCAGGGTATGCTATGTGATGTGATATGGCCAAAAGAATGTGATGAATGATATGTGATGTATGAGATTGATCATGTTCTTGTAATAGGAATCACGATTTGCATGTCGATGAGTATGACAACCGCAGGAGCCATAGGAGTTGTCTTTATTTATTGTATGACCTGCGTGTCACAGAATAACGCCATGTAATTACTTTACTTCATTGCTAAACCGTTAGCCATAGTAGTAGAAGTAATAGTTGGCGAGACAACTTCATGGAGACACGATGATGGAGATCATGATGATGGAGATCATGGTGTCATGCCGGTGACGATGACGATCATGGAGCCCCAGAAGATGGAGATCAAAAGGAGCAAAATGATATTGGCCATATCATGTCACTTTTTGATTGCATGTGATGTTTATCATGTTTATGCATCTTATTTTCTTATAACGACGATAGTAAATAAGATGATCCCTCATTAAAATTTCAAGAAAGTGTTCCCCCTAACTGTGCACCGTTGCGAAAGTTCGTTATTTCGAAGCACCACGTGATGATCGGGTGTGATAGATTCTAATGTTCACATACAACGGGTGTAAGACAGATTTACACACGCAAAACACTTAGGTTGACTTGACGAGCCTAGCATGTACAGACATGGCCTCGGAACACAAGAGACCGATAGGTCGAGCATGAGTCGTATGGTAGATACGATCAACATGAAGATGTTCACCGATGATGACTAGTCCGTCTCACGTGATGATCGGACACGGCCTAGTTGACTCAGATCATGTAATCACTTAGATGACTAAGAGGGATGTCTATCTGAGTGGTAGTTCAAAAGATGAACTTAATTATCCTGAACATAGTCAAAAGGTCTTTGCAAATTATGTCATAGCTCGCGCTTCAGTTCTACTGTTTTAGATATGTTCCTAGAGAAAATATAGTTGAAAGTTGACAGTAGCAATTATGCGGTCAGTAAAAAGCTTATGTCCTTAATGCACCACTCGGTGTGCTGGACCTCAAACGTGGTCTGTGGAAGTTGCGAACATCTGACATACACGTTTTGATGACTACATGATAGTTTGGTAATGTTAAATGGTTTAGAATTGAGGCACCAAGGACATTTTTGAAATGTCGTAGAACATATGAGATGTTCCAAGAGCTGAAATTGGGATTTCATGCTCGTGCCCATGTCAAGAGGTATGAGACCTCCGACGAGTTTTCTAGCCTACAAACTAAGGGAGAAGATCTCAATCATTGAGCTTATACTCAAATTGTCTGGGTGCAACAATCACTTGAATTGAGTGGGAGTTAATCTTCCAGATGAGATAGTGATGTTTCTCCAAAGACATTGCCACCAAGCTACTAGAGCTTCGTGATGAACTATAACATAACAGGGATAGATATGATGATCCTTGAGCTATTCGCAATGTTCGACACCATGAATGTAGAAATCAAGAAGGAGCATCAATTGTTGATGGTTAATGAAACCACTAGTTTCAAGAAGGGCAAGGGCAAGAAGGGGTACTTCATGAAGCGGCAAATCAGTTGCCGCTCCAGTTGAAGAAACCGAGGTTGAACCCAAACCCGAGACTAAGTGCTTCTGTAATGAGGAACGGACATCAAGCGAACTACCCTAGATACTTGGTAGATGAGAAGTCGGGCAAGGTCGATAGAAGTATATTGGATATACATTATGTTAATGTGTACTTTACTAGTACTCCTAGTAGCACCAGGGTATTAGATACCGTTCGGTTGCTAAGTGTTAGTAACTCAAATAAAAGCTACGAAATAAACGGAGACTAGCTAAAGGTGAGCTGACGATATGTGTTGGAAGTGTTTCCAAGGTTGATGTGATCAAGCATCGCACGCTCCCTCTACCATCGAGAATGGTGTGAAATCTAAATAATTGTTATTTGGTGTTTGCGTTGAGCATAGACATGATTGGATTATGTCTATCGCAATACGGTTATTCATTTAAGGAGAATAAAGGTTACTTTGTTTATTTGAATAATACCTCCAATGGTCTTGCACCTAAAAGTAATGGTTTATTGAATCTCGATCGTAGTGATACACATTTTCATGCCAAAAGATATAATATAGTAATGATAGTACCACTTACTTGTGGCACAGCCATGTAAGTCATATTGGTATAAAACGTATGAAGAAGCTCCATGTTGATGGATCTTTGGACTCACTCGTTTTTGAAAAGTTTGAGACATGCGAACCATGTCTATTGGTGTATATGCATGAAGAAACTCCATGCAGATGGGCCGTTTGGACTCACTTGATTTTGAATCACTTGAGACATGCAAATCATACAAGATGACTGAAAGCCTCGTTTTCAGTGAAATGGAACAAGAAAGCAACTTGTTGGAAGTAATACATTTTGATGTGTGCAGTCCAACGAGTGCTAAGGCACGCAGTGGATATCGTTATGTTCTTACTTCACAGATGATTTGAGTAGATATTGAGTATATTTACTTGATGAAACACAAGTCTGAATTTTTGAATGGTTCAAGTAATTTCAGAGTGAAGTTGAAGATCTTCGTGACAAGAGGATAAAATGTCTATGATATGATCATAGAGATGAATATCTGAGTTACGAGTTTTGCACGCAATTAAGACATTGTGGAAATTGTTTCACAATTAATACTTTGGAACACCATAGTGTGATGGTGTGTCCGAACATCATAGTTGCACCCTATTGGATATGGTGCGTACCATGATGTCTCTTATCGAATTACCCCTATCGTTCATGGGTTAGGCATTAGAGACAACTGCACTCACTTTAATAGGGCACCGCGTAATTCCATTGAGACGACACCGTTTGAACTATGGTTTGGAGAAACCTAAGTTGTCGTTTCTTAAAAGTTTGGGGCTGCGACGCTTATGTGAAAAAGTTTCATCGTGATAAGCTCGAACCCAAAACGGATAAATACATCTTCATAGGATACCCAAAATGGTTGGGTATACCTCCTATTTCAGACCCGGAAGCAAAAGTGATTGTTTCTAGAAACGGGTCCTTTCTCGAGAAAAAGTTTCTCTCGAAAGAATTGAGTGGGAGGATGGTGGAGACTTTATGAGGTTATTGAACCATCACTTGAACTAGTATGTAGCAGGGCACAGGAAGTTGTTCCTGTGGCACCTACATCAATTGAAGTGGAAGTTGATGATGGTGATCATGAAACTTCGGATCAAGTGTCTACCGAACCTCGTAGGGTGACAAGGATGCGTACTACTTCAGAGTGGTACAGTAATCATGTCTTGAAGGTCATGTTGCTAGACAACAATGAACCTACGAGCTATGGAGGAGCGATGGTGAGCCCGGATTCCGACAAATGGCTCGAGGCCATAAAATCCGAGAGAGGATCCATGTATAAAAACAAAGTGTAGACTTTGGAAGAACTACTTGATGGTCGTAAAGGCTGTTGGGTATAGATGGATTTTAGAAGAAGACGGACAATGATGGTAAGTGTCACCATTAAGAAAGCTAGACTTGTCGTTAAGATGTTTTCCGACAAGTTCAAGGAGTTGACTGCGATGAGACTTTCTCATTCGTAGTGATGCTAAGAGTCTGTTGGAATTATATTAGCAATTACTGCATGATTTATGAAATCTTGCAGATAGGATGTCAAAACATTGTTTCCTCGACGATATTCTTGAGGAAAGGTTGTGTGTGATACAACCAGAAGGTTTTGTCAATCCTGAAAGATGCTAACAAGTGTGCAAAGCTCCAGCAGTCCTTCTAAGGACTGGAGTAAGCATCTCGGAGTTGGAATATACGCTTTGATGAGATGATCAAAGATTTTATGCGTTTATACAAAGTTTATGAGAAACTTGTATTTCCAAAGAAGTGAGTGTGAGCACTATAGAATTTCTGATGAGTATATGTTGTTGACATATTGTTGATCGAAATGATGTAGAATTCTGGAAAGCATATAGGGTTATTTGAAAAGTGTTTTTCAATAGAAAACCTGGATTAAGCTTCTTGAACATTAAGCATCAAGATCTATGAGGATAGATCAAAAACGCTAAATGGTACTTTCAAATGAGCACATACCTTGACATGATCTTGAAGGTGTTCAAGATGGATCATTCAAAGAAGGAGTTCTTGCCTGAGTTGTAAGATATGAAGTTAAGACTTAAAGCTCGACCACGGCAGAAGAGAGAGAAAGGACGAAGGTTGTCCCCTATGCTTTAAACGTAGGCTCTATAGTATGCTATGATGTGTACCGCACCGGAAGTGTGCCTTGCCATAAGTCTGGCAAGGGGGTACAAGAGTGATCCAAGAATGGATCATTGGACAACGGTCAAAATTGTCCTTGGAGTAAATAAGGACATGTTTCTCGATTATGGAGGTGATAAAGAGTTCGGCGTAAAGGGTTACGTCGATGCAAGCTTTAACACCTATCTGAATGACTCTGAGTAGCAAACCGGATACGTATAGTGGAGCAACCATTTGGAATAGCTCCAAGTGGAGCGTGGAAGCATCATTTACAATATGACCTAGATATTTATGAAGTACATACGGATCTGAATGTTGCGCACCCGTTGACTAAAACCTCTCTCACAAGCAAAACATGATCAAACCCCAGAACTCATTGAGTGTTAATCACATGATGATGTGAACTAGTTTAGTGACACTAGTAAACTCTTTGGGTGTTGGTCACATGGCAATGTGACCTGTGAGTGTTAATCACATGGCGATGTCAACTAGATTATTGACTCTAGAGCAAGTGGGAGACTGTTGGAAATATGCCCTAGAGGCAATAATAAATTAGTTATTATTATTATATTTCCTTGTTCATGATAATCGTTTATTATCCATGCTATAATTGTATTGATAGGAAACTCGAGATACATGTGTGGGTACATAGACAACACCATGTCCCTAGTAAGCCTCTAGTTGACTAGCTCGTTGATCAATAGATGGTTACGGTTTCCTGGCCATGGACACTGGATGTCGTTGATAACGGGATCACATCATTAGGAGAATGATGTGATGGACAAGACCCAATCCTAAGCCTAGCACAAAGATCGTGTAGTTCGTATGCTAAAGCTTTTCTAATGTTAAGTATCATTTCCTTAGACCATGACATTGTGCAACTCCGGATACCGTAGGAATACTTTGGGTGTACCAAACGTCACAACGTAATCGGGTGGCTATAAAGGTGCACTACGGGTATCTTCGAAAGTGTCTGTTGGGTTGGCACGAATCAAGACTGGGATTTGTCACTCCGTGTGACGGAGAGGTATCTCTGGGCCCACTCGGTAGGACATCATCATAATGTGCACAATGTGACCAAGGGGTTGATCACGGGATGATGTGTTACGGAACGAGTAAAGAGACTTGCCGGTAACGAGATTGAACAAGGTATCGGCATTGATCGAATCTCAGGCAAGTACAATACCGCTAGACAAAGGGAATTGCATACGGGATTGCTTGAATCCTTGACATCGTGGTTCATCCGATGAGATCATCATGGAACAAGTGGGAGCCAACATGGGTATCCAGATCCCGCTGTTGGTTATTGACCGGAGAACGTCTCGGTCATGTCTGCATGGTTCCCGAACCCGTAGGGTCTACACACTTAAGGTTCGGTGACGCTAGAGTTGTTATGGGAAATAGTATGTGGTTACCGAAGGTTGTTAGGAGTCCCGGATGAGATCCCGGACATGACGAGGAGCTCCGGAATGGTCCGAAGGTGAAGATCGGTATATTGGACGAAGGGTATTGGAGTCCGGAATTGTTTCGGGGGTACCAGGTGATGACCAGCGTGTCCGAAAGGGGTTTCGGAGGCCCCGGCAAGCTTTGGGGGGGGGGGGGGGCTTATGGGCCAAGGGGAGAGGGCACATCAGCCCACTAAGGAGCTGAGCGCCCCTCCCACCCCATCTCACCTAACCTGGAGAGGTGGGGGCGTCACCCCTAGGGCAGCCACTCCTCCCGGCTTGGGGGGCAAGTTTCCTAAGGGGTGGGGGCGCCAAAACCCATCTAGGGTTTCCCCTATGGCCGCCGCCCCTCCCCTAGGGAACCCTAGGGCGCCTCCTCCCTTCCCCTATATATAGTGAGAGAGAGAGAGGCAGCCGCATTCCCTGGCGCAGCCCTCTCCCTCCTCCAACACCTCCTCCTCCTCCGTAGTGCTTGGCGAAGCCTGCCGGAGAACCACGAGCTCCATCACCACCATGCCTTCGTCTTTGTGAGTTCTCCTCAACTTCTCCTCTCCCTTGCTGGATCAAGAAGGAGGAGACGCCCCGGCTGTACGTGTGTTGAACGCGGAGGAACCGTTGTTCGGTGCTTAGATCGGAATCAACCGCGATCTGAATCGCTATGAGTACGACTCCTTCATCCGCGTTCTTGTAACGCTTCCGCTTAGCGATCTACAAGGGTATGTAGATGCACTCATCCTCTCCCTCTCTTGTTGCTAGAATCTCCATAGATTGATCTTGGTGTTGCGTAGAAAATTTTGATTTTCTGCTACGTTCCCCAACATGAAGCTCCACCGACGTACTCCTTCCTCCTATATATACCTACGTACCCCCAACTGATCAGAGACGGAGCCAAAAACCTAATTCCACCGTCGCAACTTTCTGTATCCACGAGGTCCCATCTTGGGGCCTGTTCCGGAGCTCCGCCGGAAGGGGATTCCACCATGGAGGGCTTCTACATCATCATCCTAGCCTCTCCGATGAAGTGTGAGTAGTTTACTTCAGACCTTCGGGTCCATAGTTAGTAGCTAGATGGCTTCTTCTCTCTTTTTGGATCTCAATACAGTGTTCTCCCCCTCTCTCGTGGAGATCTATTCGATGTAATCTTCTTTTTGCGGTGTGTTTTTTGAGACCGATGAATTGTGGGTTTATGATCAAGATTATCTATGAGCACTATTTGAATCTACTTTGTATGCTTTTATGTATGTTTGGTTATCTTTGCAAGTCTCTTCAATTATCCGCTTGGTTTGGCCAACTAGATTGGTAGTTCTTGCAATGGGAGAAGTGCTTAGCTTTGGGTTCAATCTTGCGGTGTCCTTACACAAGGATGTAAAGGGTTGCAAGGCACGTATTGTATTGTTGCCATCGAGGATAACAAGATGGGGTATTTATCATATTGCATGAATTTATTCCTCTACAACATGTCATCTTTCTTAAGGCGTTACTCTGCTTTCATTAACTTAATACTCTAGATGCATGCTTTGGTAGCGGTCGATGAGTGGAGTAATAGTAGTAGATGCAGCAGGAGTCGGTCTACTTGTCTCGGACGTGATGCCTATATACATGATCATACCTAGATATTCTCATAACTATGCTCAATTCACAATTGCTCAACAAGAATTCGCTCACCCACCATAAAATACTTATGCTCCCGAGAGAAGCCACTAGTGAAATCTATGGCCCCGGGTCTATTCTCATCATATTAATCTTCCCACGCTTTATTATTGCTTTGCTATTTATTTTACCTTTTATTTTACTTTGCATCTTTATACCAAAAATACCAAAAATATTATCTATCATTTCTATCAGATCTCACTCTCGTAAGTGACCGTGAAGGGATTGACAACCCCTATTCGCGTTGGTTGTGAGGAGTTATTTGCTTTGTGTAGGTACGAGGGACTTGCGCGTGGCCTCCTACTGGATTGATACCTTGGTTCTCAAAAACTGAGGGAAATACTTACGCTTACTCTGCTGCATCATCCTCTCCTCTTCGGGAAAACCAACGCAAGCTCAAGACGTAGCAAGAAGGATTTCCGCTGCTGTCGGGAGTCTATGCAAAAGTCAACATACCAAGTACCCATCACAATCCCTTATCTCCCGCATTACATTATTTGCCATTTACCTCTCGTTTTCCTCTCCCCCACTTCACCCTTGCTATTTTATTTGCCCTCTCTTTTCCACTTGCCTTTTTCTCGTTCGCTTGTTTGCTCGTGTGTTGGATTGCTTGCTTGTCACTATGGCTCAAGATAATACCAAATTGTGTGACTTTACCAATACCAACAGTAATGATTTCCTTAGCACTCCGATTGCTCCTCTTGCCAATACTGAATCTTGTGAAATCAATGCTGCTTTATTGAATCTCGTTATGAAAGATCAATTCGCCGGCCTTCCTAGTGAAGATGCCGCTACTCATCTAAATAGCTTCGTGGATTTATGTGATATGCAAAAGAAGAAGATGTTGACAATGATGTTGTTAAATTGAAGCTATTTCCTTTTTCGCTTAGAGATCGTGCTAAAGCTTGGTTTTCGTCTTTTCCTAAAAATAGTATTGATTCTTGGAACAAGTGCAAAGATGCTTTTATCTCTAAGTATTTTTTCCCCGCTAACATCATCTCTCTTAGGAACGATATTATGAATTTTAATTTTTAAGCAACTTGATCATGAACATGTTGCACAAGCTTGGGAAAGAATGAAATTAGTGATACGTAATTGCCCTACTCATGGTTTAAATTATTGGATGATTATACAAAATTTCTATGCCAGATTGAATTTTGCTTCTAGAAACCTTTTAGATTGGCCGCGGGAGGCACTTTTATGGAAATCACTTTAGGAGATGCTACTAAACTCCTAGATAATATTATGGTTAATTATTCTCAATGGCACACTGAAAGATCTACTAATAAAAAGTGCATGCGATAGAAGAAATCAATGTTTTGAGTGGAAAGATGGATGAACTTATGAAATTATTTGCTACTAAGATTGTTTCTTCTGATCCTAATGATATGCCTTTGTCTACTTTGATTGAGAATAATAATGAATCTATGGATGTGAATTTTGTTGGTAGGAATAATTTTGGTAACAACGCATATAGAGGGAATTTTAATCCTAGGCCCTATCCTAGTAATCCTTCTAATAATTATGGAAATTCCTACAACAACTCTTATGGAAATTTTAATAAGATGCCCTCTGAATTTGAGAATAGTGTTAAAGAGTTTATGAATTCACAAAAGAATTTTAATGCTTTGCTTGAAGAGAAATTACTTAAAGTTGATGAATTGGCTAGGAACGTTGATAGAATTTCTCTTGATGTTGATTCTTTAAAGCTTAGATCTATTCCTCCTAAGCATGATATCGATGAGTCTCTCAAAGCCATGAGAATTTCCATTGATGAGTGCAAGGAAAGAATCGCTAGGATACGTGCTATGAAAGATGCCTTTATTAAAGCGTGTTCTTCCAATTCGCATGAAAATCAAGATGAAGATCTAAAAGTTATTGATGTGTCCCCTATTAAATCTCTGTTTTGCAATATGAATCTTTATGAAACTGAATATGATCCACCCTTACCTAGACGGCGTTCCAAAAATTCAGAGTATTTGGATCTTGATGATGAAATTGATAAAAGTGGGATTGAAAAGAATAAAACCCTAGATGTTGCTAAACCCACTATTTTGGATTTCAAGGAATTTAATTATGAAATTTGCTCTTTAATTGATTGTATTTCCTTGTTACAATCCGTGCTAAATTCTCCGCATGCTTATGGTCAAAATAAAGCGTTTACCAAACATATTGCTGATGCCTTGATGCAATCTTATGAGGAAAAACTTGAGTTGGAAGTCTCCATCCCTAGAAAACTTTATGATGAGTGGGAACCAACTACTCCCTCCGTCCGAAAATACTTGTCATCAAAATGGATAAAAGAAGATGTATCTAAACGTGTTTTAGTTCTAAATACATTTCTTTTTGTCTATTTTGATGACAAGTATTTTCGGACAGAGGGAGTATTAAAATTAAGATTAAGGATCATGAATTTTATGTTTTATTTGATTTGGGTGCTAGTGTTTCCACTATTCCCAAAACTTTGTGTGATTTGCTAGATTTCCGTGATTTTGATGAATGCTCTCTAAACTTGCACCTTATGGATTCCACTATTAAGAAACCTATGGGAAGAATTAATGATGTTCTTATTGTTGCAAATAGGAATTATGTGCCCGTAGATTTTATCGTTCTTGATATAGATTGCAATCCTTCATGTCCTATTATTCTTGGTAGACATTTCCTTAGAACGATTGGTGCAATTATTGATGTGAAGGAAGGGAATATTAGATTCCAATTTCCATTAAAGAAAGGCATGGAACACTTCCCTACAAAGAAAATAAAATTACCATATGAATCTATCATGAGAGCCACTTATGGATTGCCTACCAAAGATGGCAATACCTAGATCTATCCTTGCTTTTATGCCTAGCTAGGGGCGTTAAACGATAGCGCTTGTTGGGAGGCAACCCAATTTTATTTTTATTTTTTATTTTTTTTGTTTCTGTTTAAGAATAAATAATCCATCTACCTTCTGTTCAGATGTGGTTTTATGTTTTATTTAGTGTTTGTGCCAAGTTAAACCTATAGGATCTTCTTGGATAATAGTTATTTGATCTTGCTGTAATTTCCAGAAACTTTCAGTTCACGAAAACAATTGTTAAAAATCACCAGAACGTGATAAAATAGTGATTCCAATTGCTGCTGATCAATAAAAAAAATTCCTAGGTCGTCCTATTTTGGCTGATTTTTTGGAGTTCCAGAAGTTTGCGTTAGTTACAGATTACTACAGACTGTTCTGTTTTTGACAGATTCTATTTTTCGTGTGTTGTTTGCTTATTTTGATGAATCTATGGCTAGTAAAATAGTTTATAATACATAGAGAAGTTGGAATACAGTAGGTTTAACACAAAAACAAATAAAGAATGAGTTCATTACAGTAACTTGAAGTGGTCTTTTGTTTTCTTTCGCTAACGGAGCTTACGATATTTTTGTTGAGTTTTGTGTTGTGAAGTTTTCAAGTTTTGGGTGAATTTTTTTTGATAGATTATGGAACAAGGAGTGGCAAGATCCTAAGCTTGGGGATGCCCATGGCACCCCAAGATAATCCAAGGACACTGTCGGTGTCAAAACCGGCGGATCTCGGGTAGGGGGTCCCGAACTGTGCGTCTAGGCGGATGGTAACAGGAGACAAGGGACACGATGTTTTTACCCAGGTTCGGGCCCTCTCGATGGAGGTAAAACCCTACCCCTGCTTGATTAATATTGATGATATGGGTAGTACAAGAGTAGATCTACCACGAGATCAGAGAGGCTAAACCCTAGAAGCTAGCCTATGGTATGATTGTTGTTCGTCCTACGGACTAAAACCCTCTAGTTTATATAGACACCAGATAGGGTTAGGGTTACACAGAGTCGGTTACAATGGTAGGAGATCTACATATCCGTATCGCCAAGCTTGCCTTCCATGCCAAGGAAAGTCCCATCCGGACACGGGACGAAGTCTTCAATCTGGTATCTTCATAGTCTAGGAGTCCGACCAACGGTGATAGTTAGGCTATCCGGACACCCCCTAATCCAGGACTCCCTCAGTAGCCCCCGAACCAGGCTTCAATGACGATGAGTCCGGTGTGTAGTTTGTCTTCGGCATTGCGAGGCAGGTTCTTCTCCAAATTCCACATACTTGTCGAATAGTGTCCGGCTTCTGATAAATGTTGCGCTCCTTGGCTTCCACGCCAAATAATGGCCATCTTCCACGTGTTTGAATGAATGCGAAAAGCCAGGGTATTTTTACACTTATCCCACTAGCTGCACAAATGAGCTGTCTATAAAAGGGACGAGGATCTAGATCTGAGTCACACCATCCCTCCATGAAGCTTTCATCGGAGCGCCTCGACAAAAAAATCCATTCCATCATGGACAGTCGACGCGGCTCCTCCTCTCGCTTCCAGCCCTCAGCACAGAAATTGGGAGAGATGCACAGTCCCGCATAGCGAGCTAGTGATACTCCAAACCAAGGGATTTCTTCCCCCGGCCTTCATGGTTCTGGTTCGAGCCGGACTCGCCACCTATAAGGGCGGAAAGCAAGCGGAGAGTGTCCCCGATCCCTCAAAAGGAGAGCGGGTATGCTTTATCTCTTATCTAGTAAGAGGACTTGGATTTCCAATTCATCCATTTCTCCGGGGGCTACTGGAGTTCTACGGCCTCCAGTTGCACCACCTTACGCCTGCCTCCATTTTGCGCATAGCGGGCTTCGTGGCCCTTTGCGAACTGTTCTTGGGCATCGAGGCTCATTTTGCGCTGTGGAAGAGATTATTCTGCCTTGTACCCCATTCTCATGAGGGGTCAATATATCAAGTGGGCGGAGCCGAGCTGTGGCGCATCGCCGGGACCGGATATCTATCCGGAACCCCGAAGAAGGCGTCCGAAGACTGGCCTTCGGAATGGTTTTATATAGAAGACGTCCGCTGCCGGATCCTGTTCGGATCGGTCTCCGGAGTTCAGCAATGCTCCTTTGAAGAAACGCCTGAGTTGGCGCCATGAGCCCCTGTGAGGGAAGACGACAGGGACATCCTTTACCTGATGAGCCGAATAATATTGTTGGATCATGCCGGACTGACCATGATTGGTGTCATGGCCACATGCATTATGCGGGGGGTGCAGCCACTTCAGTATAGGGGCCACCCCATGTGGGATTTCAACGGGGAGGACGATGCCAACCGTCATGGCCGTAAGGGGCCGGGATCGGTCGCCGATCTAGTGAAGATCTTGTCCGCGATGTACAAGGGAGAAGAGGAAGATTTTCTCCGTCGATCCATTGAACGGATTTTCTATGAACAATCCCAAAGCTGGGTAAGCGGACATTTCTTTTTTGCACATCCGATCCGTATTCCTATGGTTAGGTATCTCATTTTGTGATTTTGGCGCAGGAACTGCGCCAGGCCGTAAAAGACATAAACAGCCCGCCTCCACAACCCGAGGATCCGGAAATGCTCCTCGATCCGGCCTCCCAAAAGGATCCGGCATATTGGTGGAGCTGATCGATGGGGTATATCACCAACTGAGCATCGATAATGCCTTGGTTGCCATTACGGCCGATTACCCCGGCATACTTCCAGCCTCACAGGTAACTGAGACCGAGGTCCCAATACTCTGATAATGACCCATCCGTGCTTATTTTTGATCACCGTGTACCAATGGTGTTTCGCAGGGGGTGCCTTCGAGGCAGGAGGCCGAGCCCGCGGCGGCTAGCCAACAAGGGGCAGCCCGGACCCGCAGGCTAAAAAGAAGTGCGGTCCGGATCAAAACTCCGCCGCAATGGTATGGCACGTCACCATATTCCCAGGATTGATTCCTGGAAGGCGTACTAACACGGGTGCTCTTTTCAGGAAAAAGAGCGCTCGCCGGACTGTGTCCGGAGAGGTTGCCAACCGAGCCTCCATCAGCCAGGCTCCAAAGCCGGGTCCAGAAGCGGAGGCGAGCACGAGGCGCAAGGCCGGATGCTCCTCCGACGAGAGGATGCCGACGGATTGTCCGCCACCAACTCCGAGGTGGAGAGTGCCATGAATCACAGGCGCCGCTGGACAGTTCTTCGTGACGCATGTTTCTCCTAGGAGGCATTGAATGCCTTCAATTCGGGAGATGCGCACCTTCGGGCCGCTCAAGATGGTCTAGCCAGAGCCACGGAGCAGTATGTAAAGGACATACGGGTGAGGAAATTTGATGATTATATATGCCAAGAGCCCCGAGACTTAAAATAGTTAGAATAACTGATTTAAGGATCATTTGTTATCTGAGGATCTTACAAAAAAGAATACCCGACTGTCTCAGGAGCTTGAAGAATGCAAGTCCCAACTTGAGGCCGCACTAGCCGCTACAGGGGGAGCCACAGAGACCCCCTCTAGTAATATATGATTCAAAAGATAAGTAGTTTGTGAAGTGCGGCGTGTGTGTAAATCTGACAATAATATTGCAGATGGCACCGGACTAGATCCGGACAAGCAACAGCTCTTGCGCCGGTTGAAAGACGGCGAGAATGTGCTTACAAGGGTGAGGCAAGAGAAAAATAATCTCCAAGATGCCAACACCCAGCTGGGTGAGGAACTAAAGGATGTTCGTGCCCGGTATGTCGACTCCGTGAAGGAGAATCGGCGACTTCGTCGCGGCATTTATAGTAAGTGCTTGAGAAAACTTTGAAAAAGAGTTCGGCGAGGAAGTCAATTAACAGTTATGTCTGTAGGTATGCTCACGGGTCGTCCTGAAGAGGAAATTCCCGGTTCTACGGGTGACCTTCTTCTCGAGCTATTTCAACTACACGAACGAGTTTGGCAGGTGATGAAAGACGTCGCCCAGGCCTTGTGGCCATCTATCTCCCTACCCGAAGGCCTTGGAGAGCTTGCAGAGAAGCTTCAGGGAGCACGGCGGCGCTTCTGACTATGGAAGATACCAGCATGTCGTCAAGGCGCCAGGGAGACCTGGGCCATGGTGAAGACGCGGTACACGAAGGCGGACCCAAACCACATGGCCGAGGTCGGGCCTGTGGGGTCCGACGGGAAGGAGATCCATGTGAGATTAGTGTACGACCAAGTAGAGTTGGCCGCGAAGTATTCCCAGCAGGACTGTAAACTAGACAGCCTATTAGACGGCATTGAAGAGGAATACAATCAGTCAATTTGACTATGTAATTTAAAATGACATGTAAAATGCCTTCTAGCCGGATTGTGGATCATTTGTCGTAGAGGACCTTTTCGCTTCAACCTCGGGACCCAATAGTCCGGAGTGTGTCCGAATACCCTCGCGGTTATGTAAAAACCGGGGCATGCATGGAGACCAGGCGTAGGGGTCATGAGTGCTTTATCAGACAAGTGCCCAACTAGTTATGTTATATTACATGGTTAGTAAGAAACATCTTCCAGGGAGAATAGTTCCGTTAGGGGCTCCTTTCCCTGGGAGGCATGCCCTAAAGTGCATGTCCGGACTGCGAAAAAAGCAGAAAAGCATCTGGGGCAGATAAATGAAAAATAAAAAAATCGTCTTTTAGTTCACCGACCGAGTATTCCCTTAAGAACGCAAGCTTTCGGCATCATCCAGTCTGAGGTACACGTCCGGCTGACCCGGCGGTAACAATCACAGAGGTGCTCCCTTTACCACCTAGCCGAACAATCGGGAACGTAGGGGTAAGCACAGGAGCCAGGCAACCCAGCTTGGCCAAAACTTAAGTCATATCGATGCATATAATGGTGAATAAAAGGTACATGCGGAAGTGTGACACATGTGTTGGGCATAAAGCCTGTATAAATAAGCTTCTGTTAAAGAAGCCCCCAGGTATAATGAGCGCGGATGGCGCGTCAAGTGTGTGCGAACAATGCGCAAACGAGCCTTTAACGACTTCAGAAAAAGGGAGGGAGAAGGAGAGAAATAAAAGACAGCGTAAAATATAAAATATAGACGGAGGAAGGAGACGAACTCAGAATCCGGCGCTAGGCGTAGAATCTTCGGAGACGGGTTGCGTTCCATGGGTTCGGCTCGAGTCGGTTATCCGATGTGTTTCGCAGACGGTACGCTCCGCCGGTCAGTACTTGGTCGATGATGAATGGACCCTCCCATTTGGGCTTGATTTTGTCCTTTTTCTTGTCCGGCCGGCGTAGAACTAGTTCGCCAACGTTGTAAGCTTTGGCCCGTACTTCCCTGCTTTGATATCTTCGAGCCTGTTGTTGATAGAATGCGGAACGAGCTTTTGCCACGTCACGCTCCTCCTCCAAGGCGTCCAAGCTGTCCTGCCGATCTAGCTCGGCTTCTCTTTCTTCGTACATGCGCACGCGAGGTGAGTCATGAATTATGTCGCAGGGCAAAACTGCCTCTGCGCCGTATACCATAAAAAATGGTGTGAATCCGGTAGTGCGATTCGGCGTGGTTCGCAGCCCCCAGTACGGAGTCGAAGCTCCTCTACCCAAAGGCGTGTTAGATTCCTTGAGGGACCGCACTAGTCCGGGTTTAATGCCGCTCATGATTAGATCGTTTGCTCGCCGACTTGACCGTTAGTTTGGGGGTGATAGACTGAGCGTAGTCGAGCTTGATGCCCATGTTTTTGCACCAGAGTTTAACCTCGTCGGCCGTGAAGTTTGTGCCGTTATCGGTGATGATGCTATGGGGACGCCAAACGGTGTACTACCCCTGATATGAAGTCTATCACCGGTCCGGATTCGCCGCCTTTCTGTGCTTGGACTCTATCCATTTGGTGAATTTATCCACCATGACCAATAAGTATTTTTGCTTGTGGGTTCCTCCTTTAAGGGGTCCAACCATGTCAAGCCCCCAGACCGCGAAGGGCCAGGTGATGGGTATAGTTTTGAATGCGGTGGGTGGCATGTGGCTTTGATTAGCAAAGAGCTGGCAACCGACGCATCGTTGGACTAAGTCCTGAGCATCTGCCCGGGCCGTCGGCCAATAAAATCCTGTACGGAAGGCCTTGCCTACAAGGGCCCGGGCTGCGGCATGGTGCCCACCGAGTCCGGCATGAATTTCAGCCAGGAGATTCCGCCCATCCTCTTCGGAGATACACCTTTGAAGGACTCCGGTTGTGCTTTTCTTATAAAGCTCTCCCTCATGGACCTTATAGGCCTTAGACCGTCGCACTATGCAGCGGGCTTCATTTTGGTCCTCGGGAAGTTCCTGCCTAGTTAGGTAGGCTAGGAATGGTTCTGTCCACGGGGCGATGACTACCATAATTTCGTGGGATGACGGTGTTATTTCGTTGGCGGGACCACCAACTATGTCGGAATGTTCGGTGTGGGGCAGTGCGGTTGGGTCCGGGTTGTTATTTCCGGACTCTCCCTCCCATAGTACGGATGGCTTGAGAAGCCTCTCTAGGAAGATATTGGGGGGGGGGGGGGAGGACGGCATCGCGCTTTGCACCAATGCGTGCCAACACGTCTGCTGCCTGGTTGTTATCCCGGGCTATATGGTGAAATTCAAGCCCCTCAAACCGATCTGACATTTTTAGAAAGGCATTGCGATAAGCTGCCATTTTCGGATCCTTGGCATCAAAGTCCCCATTTATTTGGGATATCGCGAGGTTCGAATCCCCGCGCACCTCTAGGCGTTGAATGCCCATGGAGACTGCCATCCGAGACCATGTAGAAGGGCCTCGTATTCGGTTGCATTGTTGGAGTCCGTGTACATTATTTGAAGTACGTATTGGACTGTATCTCCGGTTGGGGACGTCAGAACGATGCCAGCCCCCAGGCCGGCCAACATTTTGGAGCCGTCGAAGTGCATGATCCAGTTGGGAAATGCGCCGTACTCTTTAGGGAGTTCGGCTTCAGTTCATTCGGTGATGAAGTCAGCCAAAACTTGCGACTTAATAGCTCGCCGTGGCTTGTAGGTTATGTCAAACGGGAGGAGCTCAATGGCCCACTTAGCAATCCGGCCCGTTGCGTCGCGGTTGTTTATAATGTCATTAAGAGGTACTTCGGAGGCTACTGTTATCGAACACTCTTGGAAGTAGTGTCACAACTTCCGGGATGCCATGAACACCGCGTATTCTATCTTTTGATAATGCGGGTACCGTGACTTGCATGGAGTTAGGACAGTGAACACGTAGTAAATTGGTTTTTGGAGAGGGAACTTGTGTCCGTTCATTTCTTGTTCGATAACGAGCACCGCGCTTACAACTTGATGGGTTGCTGCGATGTATAATAGCATCGGTTCGCCCATGTTGGGCGCGGCCAGGACCGGATTTGTTGCCAATATGGCTTTGATTTCTTCGAGTCCGGCCGTGGCAGCATCCGTCCACTCGAAGTGTTCGGTGCGCCGGAGGAGGCGATAAAGGGGTAATGCCTTTTCTCCTAAGCGGGAGATAAAGCGTCTTAGAGCCGCCACACATCCAGTCAATTTTTGTATTTGTTTGAGGTCTTTGGGGATAACCAATTGTGACAGAGCTCGGATCTTGGCTGGGTTTGCTTCAATTCCTCTACTGGATACAATGAAGCCCAAGAGCTTTCCGGCTGGTACACCGAAAACACATTTTTCCGGGTTGAGCTTGATGTCATATGTTCGGAGATTACCGAATGTGAGCCTCAAGTCGTTGACTAGGGTTTTGACATGCTTGGATTTGACGACCACATCGTCTACGTATGCCTCCACTGTTTTGCCGATCTGGTTTGCCAGACATGTCTGAATCATGCGCTGATATGTTGCACCGGCGTTTTTGAGCCCAAAGGGCATTGTGTTGAAGCAAAATGGGCCGTATGGAGTGATGAATGCCGTTGCGGCTTGGTCTGGCTCTGCCATCTTAATTTGGTGGTAGCCGGAGTATGCGTCGAGGAAACACAATGAATCGTGTCCTGCGGTAGCGTCGATAATTTGATCGATGCGGGGGAGGGGGAAGGGATCCTTTGGGCAAGCCTTGTTAGGGTCCTTAAAATCGACACATAGGCGCCAGGATTTGTCCTTCTTTGGAACCATTACCAGGTTCGCTAGCCAGTC
Source organism: Aegilops bicornis (assembly GCA_021605145.1). Classification (NCBI taxonomy): domain Eukaryota; kingdom Viridiplantae; phylum Streptophyta; class Magnoliopsida; order Poales; family Poaceae; genus Aegilops; species Aegilops bicornis. The sequence goes on from CM038674.1 coordinate 105,515,525, forward strand.
CGGAAGTTTAATATCTCTGATGAATCCGGCCTCCAATAGTTTGGCTAGCTCCTCTCCCATGGCCTGTCTCTTGGGTTCGGAGAAACGCCGAAGAGCTTGTTTGACTGGCTTGAATCCTTTTAGGATATTTAGGCTGTGCTCTGCCAGCCGACGTGGGATTCCAGGCATGTCTGAAGGGTGCCAGGCAAAAATGTCCCAATTTTCGCGTAGGAATTCTCGTAATGCAGCGTCCACACCAGTGTTTAATTGTGCCCCGATGGAGGCCGTTTTTGTAGGGTCCGTTGGATGGACTTGGAATTTGACTATTTAAATGCCGGTTTAAAAGAGGTGGACTTGGATCTCTTATCGAGTATCACATCGTCCCTGTCCATCGTGGAGTGCAGCGCAGTGAGTTCCTCTACCGCTAGGGCTTCGGATAGTGCCTCAAGGGCAAGTGCGGCTGTTTTATTTTCGGCGGAGCTATGTCCAGGTCACTAGCGAGAGTGATAATTCCGTTGGGTTCGGGCATTTTGAGCTTCATGTACCCGTAATGGGGTATAGCTTGAAAAATTGTGAATGCCTCTCGCCCTAATAGAGCATGGTATCCGCTGCTGAACGGGGCCACTCGGAATGTTACCTCCTCGGACCTATAATTGTCCGGCGTGCCGAACACCACATCTAGTGTGATCTTTCCTGTACAGCATGCTTCCCGACTGGGGATTATTCCTCTAAAGGTTGTGCTGCTTCACTCAATGCGGCTCCAGTCTATTTCCATTTTTCGAAGGGTTTCCTCGTAGATGAGGTTTAATCCGCTGCCGCCGTCCATGAGTACCTTGGTAGTAGCGGCAAATCCACTATTGGACGGAGGACCAATGCGGCCGGTGCTCGGGCTGTTCGGAATTTAGGTTAAATCCTTTGGCGTTAAAGGTAATAGCCGTGTCACCCATGGATTTATTGTTGCTATCTGGTAGACTTCGCAAGGCCGCGGAGTGTTCGCTTCGCATATTATTTGATGCAAAGTCTCAAGACTGTTAATACCGTCTTTGGTATTGCTGGGCTGGTGCTCTGGAGCTAAAAGCTCTTCGCCACTTTCGCCACCTGCCGTAGTATCCAACATGCTCTAAGGCTATGAGTTGGAGTGGCGCCCTACGTGCTATGAATTTTGCAGGGTCCATTGAGCCATCCCTCCAAAGATGGTTCCATGCCCTTTGGGGGGTTTTTGCTTTTTGGTATGTAACCCAGGTGCTTGGTGATAATGCACCCTTTTATTTCGGACTAGGGCCGTATTCGGGGCCGGATTATCCCAAAATTTTATTTCGGTTTTCCAGGCGCTCTCCATCGCGTAGTACTTTCGTACTATGGACGCCAAGTCAGGGAAGCGTGTAATTTCACGACGACTTATGGCGTTTAGGATTCCCTTGTCCGTGCAATTATTGCAGAAGAATGAAATTGCGTCCTCCTCGTGGCAATCCTTTATCTTTTCCATAACCAGGAGGAATCTGGCCCAGTAATGATGTACTGTTTCACCGGGCTCTTGCCGGATTTGGGATAGATCGCTTATGTTTGGGTGGGCGGGTGGAATTAAATTCTGAACCCCGTCCGATCTAAGATTCAGGGGCCAAGAAGTTTCCGAACTTGGAAGCTTGGGTTCTTGGAGGTTGTCCAATGAATCTAGCCCACTGCCTGACTTTAAGTTCAGGGCTTGAGTGGTGTCCTCCCCTCATGGGAATCCGCCCGGAGGGTCGTGAATCCGGACATAGCTGGTCCTTTAGGTAGAAGAAGAGTCGCCGTATTGTTCCTCTACCACAGCAACGTGGTGGGTAGCCTGGGGAGAGTTGATCTCTCTCAGATCGGTTTTAGGCCCAATCTGATCGTAGTCTGTAGCGACTCCCAGGGCGGCGATGCGATCCAAGAGCTCGTTCAAGGAAGAGAGCTCCATCGGATCTAACTGCTCGGCGAGTTCCGAGTTAACGTGAAGATTGCTTTCAATGACCCGGGAAGTCATCATCGGCGCGGCGGCCGAACAGGCGGTCATAAGAAAACCGCCTAGCCGGAGAGTTTGGCCAGTGGCCAAAGCTCTTTTAGCAACAGTGTCGTCTTTAAAGACGGGATGAGGCATCCTTCCTGATAGCGACGGCACAGAGGAACTCTCAATGAAAGCACCAATGTCAGTGTCAAAACCGGCGGATCTTGGGTAGGGGGTCCCGAACTGTGCGTCTAGGCGGATGGTAACAGGAGACAAGGGACACGATGTTTTTACCTAGGTTCGGGCCCTCTCGATGGAGGTAAAACCCTGCTCCTGCTTGATTAATATTGATGATATGGGTAGTACAAGAGTAGATCTACCACGAGATCAGAGAGGCTAAACCCTAGAAGCTAGGGGTTACACAGACTCGGTTACAATGGTAGGAGATCTACATATCCGTATCGCCAAGCTTGCCTTCCACGCCAAGGAAAGTCCCATCTGGACACGGGACGAAGTCTTCAATCTTGTATCTTCATAGTCTAGGAGTCCGGCCAACGGTGATAGTTCGGCTATCCGGATAGCCCCTAATCCAGGACTCCCTCAGACACCAAAAAGTCAAAGCTTGGGGATGCCCCGGAAGGCATCCCCTCTTTCGTCCACTTCCATCGGTAACTTTACTTGGAGCTATATTTTTACTCACCACATGATATGTGTTTTGCTTGGAGCGTCTTGTATTATTTGCGTCTTTGCTTGTTAGTTTACCACAATCATCCTTGCTGTACACACCTTTTGGGAGATCCATACATGAATTGGAATTTGTTAGAATACTCTATGTGCTTCACTTATATGTTTTTGAGCTTTATAGTTTTTCTCTATGTGCTTCACTTATATCTTTTTGAGCTTTATAGTTTTGCTCTATGTGCTTCACTTATATCTTTTTTGAGCTTTATAGTTTTGCTCTAGTACTTCACTTATATCTTTTAGAGCACGGTGGTGGATTTGTTTTAAAGAAACTATTGATCTCTCATGCTTCACTTAGATTATTTTGAGAGTCTTAAATAGCATGGTAATTTTCTTGAAATAATAATATGCTAGGTATAAAAAATAGTAAAAACTTTCTTTTGAGTGCGTTGAATACTAAGAAAATTTTGATGCTTGATAATTGTTTTGAGATATGGAGGTGATAATATCAAAGTCGTGCTAGTTGAGTAGTTGTGAATTTGTGAAAGTGCGTTATATCGACTAGAGGGGGGGGGTGAATAGGCGATTTTTATGAATTCTTCACTGAGGAATTTGCCGGTGAGGAAATTCCTTAGCGAAGAACTACATGCAGCAGAATAAGTACTCATAAGTAAGCATAACAGAATACAGGCATGGTCATCATGATGACATGAAGACAATCACAGAGTACAGAAAGCGTAATCACATGATAAAACAAGATGAAGACAAACGGACTGAAGAAATTGAACTGAGGAAATTGAGAAAGTCTTCAGTCAAAGTCTTCAAACACAGATATGAACAAACACTCAACACGAGAATGAGGAAATGAAAGAGTTGAGGAAATAGAACCGATAAGCTTGGTGAAGACAATGATTTGGTAGACCAGTTCAAGCTGTTGTCTCGGTTATGCGTCTGGTTGGAGCGGTGAGTATTTAAACTCGAGGACACACGGTCCGGACACCCAACCCGAAAGCACGCAGCTCAGGACACCAAGTCCTCGCCGTATTCTCCTTGAACTAAGGTCACACAAACCTCGTCCAATCACTCGGGGTAAGTCTTCAGGCGACTTCCAAACCTTCACAGACTCGGTCACTCGGCGATGCACAATTCCTCTTGGATGCTCTAGACCATGACGCCTAACCGTCTGGAAGAAGCACAGTCTTCAAAGGTAACAAGCGTCGGATCCACGCAGATCAATCTCTTGATGATGCTCAATCACTTTGGGTTTGTAGGTGTTTGGTTTTGGGTTTTCCTCACTCGATGATTTTCGCTCAAAGTCCTCGGAGGATGGGATGCTCTCAAATGACAAGTGTCAGTTTCTCTCGGAGCAGCCAACCAGCTAGTGGTTGTAGGGGTGGGGGGCTATTTATAGCCAGGGAGCAGCCCGACATGATAAGACATAAATGCCCTTCAATGATATGACCGTTAGGCGGAGAAGATATTTTGGAACAGCTGGCGCAAAGACAAGAACGGTCGGAAATTTGACTCTCAAATTCCTCGGGGCTATCATGATCCTCACTTGTGTAGGCAATCCGCCTTTGGCGAATTCCTAACTCCTCGGTCGGGACAAATTCCTCGTGACTGTAAGAACTTCATCTCTCCTTTGAAGAAATTGACTGAACTGTATGAGATTTCCAAAGGCTTCACTCGAAGGGATTGGTAGGTGTAGGATTTTGAGTTGAGCATCACATGGAAATTTTTCCTTAGTATTTCCTCGACCCCCTTTAATAGTGCGGTGTTTCCTATGACTCAAGAAAGAGAAAACGAAACTACGAAAACAAAAGTCTTCACGCTTCATGTTCCTCAAATGAATACCAGGTCTTCAAGGTCACACCAATTTCTTCACTTTCAAAGTCTTCAGAATACCAAAGTCTTCAGTCGAAGAACTTCATTTTTAAGGGTCAACTTTCTCTGTAAATATCAAACTCCTCATAGACTTATAGACCTGTGTACACTCATAAATTCATTAGTCCCTTAACCTATAAGTCTTCAATACACCAAAATCACTAAGGGGCACTAGATGCACTTACAATCTCCCCCTTTTTGGTGATTGATGACAATATAGGTTAAGTTTTCAACGGGGATAAACATATGAAGTGTAAATACTGATATTGAGGAAATTGATTGCAAGATATAGAAGAACTCCCCCTGAAGATGTGCATAGTGAGGAATTTGCTTTTGAGGCAATGCACATTTGAAGAGTTGAATCATGGAGATCTCCCCCTTTATCTTGTGATTCATACACGCATTTGACATATAATATGAAGAATTTGAAATGCATGATGAAATATGGTGACTGATGTAATTCACCATGCGTGTATTAACATATAATGAGGAATAAGCATGCAGAGGAACACATCAAAAGTATCAGAGCACCATCGGGTTTAAGATTACAACTCGATCCAATAAAAGTTTCAGAAGAGTGAGAGTTGTAACTTAGCGAAAAAACGCCCATGTGATAGACCCGCTTGAAGACTAACTCAACTTTCTCCGCCTTTGTCATCGAATGACCAAAAGGATCGAAACTGAGGACTAACGCCCCTGAAGAATATCAAGTTGATGGAGGCGCCCGGCGTTACCGGGTCGGTTGTCGTAGTAGGGCCTGCCGCAGTTGTCGCCCAAGTCTTCATTTTCATCGATGTCGCATACGATGAAGAATAGGAGCTGGCCACTAAGGAAGGAACCTTGACCTTCTTGTATTTCTTGGTGGAGGTGCGGACCAGTCAAATTCTTCCTTCGCACCCATTTTCTTGAGATCTTCTTCACGTAGACATGAGATGTAACAGCCCAGTGCACGGTTGAAGGTTTCATGGAGGTAGTATTGGTTTTTCTTCACCGCATTGTGTGTTGAGGTCATGTTGTGAAGAATTGAACCAACCGGCGCTTGACCCATTTATGATTGCGATCAACTTTCCGATGAAGACCGAGGAGTAACTCACGATCGGTCATCACCACAGGTGCTTCTTGACTTGAGGATTTTGCTTGGCGAGTTGTTGGCGGCAGAGTCATGTGTGGCGAGTCATCATTGGTGGAGTAGGATGCAGCCTTGCGAAATTGACCATCCAATGGACGAATGCCTTCATCTATCACAGCAGCTTGCCTTGCCTTTGTCATCGGTGAGGAAAATGTCCGTTTGAGGACTTCAATCGGAGGCAAGTAGTTGCAGTGGTTCAGAGTATCATCCTTGTAATTGAGTGAAGACCTTGTCCTGATGAACCTCATAATCCATGGTGCATAAGGCTTCAACTCAAATGGTGACATAGCAATATTCGCCAGAGTCCTCATGAAGAAATCATGGAAGTTGACGGGAACGCCATGAATGATATTGAAAAGCATATTCTTCATGATGCCAACGAATTCTTCATCATTTGAGTCGTGGTCTTTGATAGGACTCATTGTCTTCGTCAGAATGCGATAGACAGTCCGAGGCACATCTGATAATTCCTTGACGAGGAATTTGGTTCGAGGGCCTGCCACGGCTTCAAAGGCTTCATCGGCGCTTGCATGTAATGATTTGTAAGCTCAGGTTCATTGTAGACGCAACGAGCACCTTCAAGGGGAGGACTGAGTGGGAGGGCACGAAGCAATTCAGTTGTTGGTGCCTTGTAGTGAGTATTTTCGGACATCCAGTCCAGCACCCATGAGTTCACATCTTCAGAATTTTCTGTGATGTGCAGCGTCGCATAGAATTGAAGAATGAGTTCTTCATTCCAATCACATATGTCAGTGCAGAAATTTAGCAATCCAGCATCGTGAAGAACACTGAGGACTGGCTCGAAGCCCGACAGAGATTCCATGTCCACGTGAGGAATGTGTGCATGATCGAAGACTTTGTCTTTGTTGAAGAGCACTAAGGAATAGAAATTGGCTTGACTAGCAGTCCAGAAACACCTCTTCCTTATGCGAGCAGAGTCATATGGGTTGTAGTCAGTGAAGAACACATGCTTGCCGAAGAAATCTTCAGCCTTGAACTTTTGCTTGCTTGAGAATGGATCCTTTGGTTTGGGCAGAGGAGTGTCAGTGAGTTGCATCACAACCTCAGGAATCGCAACCTCGGGTTCTTCAGGCTGAGGAATTTCTGGTTCCTCTTCAGTGGCAGTCTGCGTGTTCAAAGGATCAGCAACATCAGTTTCTTCAGCACTAGTGGCTAGAATTTCTTCATGCATATGCGAGATGGGGTGAGTTTCTTCAGAGCCCATTTGAACGGTTGGTGCAGGGGACTGAGATATTTGTTGTAGTGGTGTGAAGAGTGGAGAATTGGGGTGCTGACTTTCCCAAAAGTCATCATTCATCACTTGCGTAGTGCATCCAATATCCACGTCTTCATCTTCAATTTCTTCAACGCCAGCCTCTTCACCGTGGAACCGAGGCATTGGCGAGGAAACAACTGGCGTTGAAGGGATCGCATCCACTTCAATTTCTTCATCAATCTGCTCTGACGAAGCAGCAAAATGATTTTCTTCATCAGATCCGCTAGGGATCACATATTGTTCACCAAAAGGAACAAGGTCCTTCGATGGCATGGTTGAGATCGGAATAGCATCAATGGGATTCTCAAACGAGCTGGTCATAGGCTTCATTTTCTTGAGTGAAGAATGCAAGCGGTGATGCTTTCCTTTTCTTCACTGCAGCTCGCTCTGCAGCCTTGGTCTTCTTCTCAGGTGATGCAGATGGAAGGATAGGACTTGGTGTAGGCGTAGGAGGAGCTGAGGAATCTGGTTGATTTGCCACAGGCGCAACTGATGCAGTTGCCCTGACTTCTTCATTTTCTTCAGGCGCACCACTAGTGGATGCCCTAGCAGTTTCTTGTTGGTGGAATGGAGTCATCAGCCACCGAACTAGCATTTTCTTCAGCAGATCGAAAGTCATCGGTGGTCTTGGCATGTCCTTCAATGGGCTGAGCGGAAGCTTCACTGAGGAACTTCTTGTTGCGTTGGAGCTACAACATTGGTGAACTTCTCAGTCAGTTTAACAAACCTGACTTTGGCTCCTTGCCAATCGGCATAGTAGGCGTTGAAGTTGTCGCTGAGGGCTTTGATTTGAGACTAAATTTTGATGAGTTCATCGGTTGTCATTTTGACAACGCTTTTCCTCGTGAACTTCTCTTTCTGGCCCGAGCCTTCTTGATCTGTCGGCCTTCTCAAATTTCCATTTCTCTTGAGAGATGAAATGGGTCAACATGTGACTTTGGCCAGAGTCAAATGAAAATTAGGCATAGGGGTGTCTGCATCCTTGTGCCAGAGATCAATGTAATCGAGGATCATCTTAGGATCCAAAAGCGATGCACAGTGTGCCTTTGGCTCTAGCGGCCCTTTCTTGTCATCTCGATGATTTCTGCAAGTTCATCATCATCAGCTTCATCGTGAGATGGCACTTGGAAGGCAACCTGTTTCTTCTTCAGACTTGGCCGGGGACCTCATCCAGCCGTTGCCTTTGTCTTCAGCAGAGTGGGGCCAGATGAAGAATTTGGTGCAGCTGAGGAACTCGTTGAGACACCAGAGGCAATAGAGATGCCTTCAGTCCTTTGGCACGTGTCCAAATGCACATGTGCTGAGGACTTTGTCGGAGCAGCTGAGGACTTGGGAGGAGCAGCTAAGGATTTTGGAGGAGCATGAGCAGCATGAGGAATTGGCCGTGAGGGCTTTGAAGATTCTGGCCATGAGGGCATTGCTGAGGAACTTGGCCGTGAGGGCACTGTTGGTGAAGCACTTGGCTTGTGCGCGGGCTTCTTTGCCATTGATTTCCTAGGCTTGACAGAGGCCTCGATGGCAGCAGCAGCAGAGTCTTCATTGAATTTCCTCACTGCTTCTTTGGCTTGTCTTGCCAACTTGGCTTGGTGCTTGGCCCATTCTTCAGGAAAATCCTCACCACGCTTGATGCTGGTGGGGTCAGCTTCTTGGCCAGGTGCCAATGGAGCTCTTGGGCATGGAGGATTAAGTGCGAATTTCTTCATATACTTTGGAGTTACATACCAGACTCCTCCATTCTCTTGCCCATCTCCTTTCAATCCTCTGTGTCGCACCTTCCGCTGATTTTTGTTCTCCTTTCCGAACTTGGCCTCATCGGTGTGCAATAGTCGGCATAGATGTCCTCGGGTATTTCAAAGCAGTCATGACCTCGTGCCACTTTCCTCCTTTACGTGGCTTCTTACCGTCGCCATATTCTTCAGTTGAGGAATTTGAACTATCGAATTCTCTGAAGAAGTATGCAAGTTTTCTTTGAGGAACGCTGCAAATGAGTTAAGTTGATGAGAACCTAGTGATTCAGCAGCGGACATGAGTACCTGTGAATAGAGTATAGTTGCGAGGAATTTGGAGAGGTCATATGCGTTCTCAGAAGGTTATTCAAAAAGAACAAGTTTGAGGAATTTGACCAGATGAGCCTTGAAGAATTTCACTAAGCGTTCTTTGTCTTAGGTTCCAGAGTTGTATAGATCGAGGATCCACACAATTGAGGAATCTTGGAGAAAAATGATGCTTAGAGAAACGAATCAAGAACAGATGACTAGTGAGGTGTTTTATGTGTGAGGATTTGAAGAATAAAACACCTTTGAAGATTTTGTAGAGAAAATTTGAATCAAATAGCGCAGTAAAAGTAACTTTTAATTACCCTGGATGAAGAACACGGTGAACTGAGAAGTGTAGATTTGAAGCTCGTCAGTTCAGATCTTCCACGCCCTAACTCGGCGGAGGAAGATAGCTACGGCAGAGGCAGAGTGAAGATTTCCGCGGCCGGCGCGAGTACGATGGCGACGAGGTCGAGGCAGTGAAACTCTTCCTCACCGGCGACGATGGAGTAGCGGCGGCGCTAGGGTTTGAGAAGCTCGAGCGGGAGAGAGAGCGGTCGAGCGGAGTAAAAGAAGTGAGGAAGGGGAGAGGGGGTATTTATAGTCGCAGTGAAAAACTGTTTGCCCGAAGATTTAGGAAGAACGTGCCCCTGACCCTTCTCATTCGCTTGACATGTGTCACCCACGTACTGAAAAGTGGAGGTCGTGTTAGATCGTGGGTGAATAGATAAGTCTATCGTAGGAAGCGTAACGGTTTGAGCGGCAAAGCCGAAAATTTGGATAAGATTAGTTTTAAAGTTCCGTTCACAATTTCTTCAGCTGACAAGGACACAGTGAAGATTTTGAACGAGTTTCAAATAGAACGCACATGAAGAATTTGTGAATAGATTGGGTTGAGTATAGCATAGAGGGGGAAGGGTCCGATCACATTCACTTAGCAGAAAATGCAACTTGAAGAAAAAGCAAAAAGTGAATGATGTAGATGAGATAAACACATATATATACATCAAGCCAATGAAGAAAAAGCAGCGGAATCGGTGAAGATTTTGCAAAGTTGAAGAATTTGAAAAACTGAAGAATTTCAAAACTGAGGAAAAACTCAAATTGAAGATTTTCAACTTTGGTGGTGGCGTGACCCACCATATAAGAATGATGATTCGAGACACCGCGTACAATTTTCGTAGGGTTTTGAGAATCAAATTCTTCATTAATTTCTTCACACTTAGAGTGTTGTTCTTCATTGATTGAAGAAAAACGTTTCTTCATGTGTTGCATATCTAAGTCATCAATTTTGCATAAGTGTTAGGATGAGTGTCCTCTTCAAAGAACATTCAAAGATTCTAAGATATTTAGCTCACACCGCAACTTTCTAAATCTCTTCTCATCCAAGGGCTTTGTGAAGATATCGGCTAGTTGTTCTTCAGTCTTCACATGCTCGATGGAGATGTCGCCCTTCAACACATGATCACGAAGAAAATGATAACGAATCTGAATGTGCTTTGTCTTCGAGTGCTGAACTGGGTTGTGAGCAATCTTGATGGCACTCTCATTGTCACAGAGGAGAGGCACATTCTTCACGTTGATGCCGTAGTCCTTGAGAGTTTGCTTCATCCACAACAATTGAGCACAGCAAGAACCAGCAGCAATGTACTCAGCTTCCATGATGAAGCGGTGATACGCAATTACATTTCTTCGAGGACCAACGGACCAAAGATAAATGCGAGGAAATGACAAGTACCGGATGTTGACTTGCGGTCCACACGATCACCAGATAGTCGAGTCGTAATATCCAACGAGATCAAAAGCAGAGCCCTTGGGGTACCATAATCCTAGTGTTGGTGTGTGAGCTAGATATCGAAGAATATGCTTCACGACCTTATGGTGTGATACCTTCGGTGTAGCTTGAAATCGGGCACACATGCAAACACTAAGCATTATATCTGGCCTAGATGCACATAAGTACAATAAAGAACCAATCATGGAGCGGTATACCTTGTGATCAAGTCAATACCATTTTCATCGGTGCATAGATGGCCATTTGTGGGCATAGGAATTTTGACGCCTTTGCAATCTTGCATGCCGAATTTCCTCGTAACATCCTTGAGGTATTTCTCTGAGATATGAATATGCCATTCTTGCTGTTGTGAATTTGAAGACCTAAGAAGAATTTCAACTCTCCCATCATAGACATTTGATATTCTTCACTCATCACATAGGCAAATTCATCACTATAACGTTGGTCAGTACAGCCAAAGATAATATCATCAACGTATATTTGGCACACAAATAGTTCACCATCATCAGATTTAGTAAAGAGAGTAGGGTCGAGTGAACCAAGTGTGAAGCCATTCTTCATCAGGAATTCCTTCAAAGTATCATACCATGCCCGAGGGGCCTGCTTGAGGCCATAGAGGGCCTTGTTGAGTCTGAAGACTTTGTTAGGATTCTTTGGATCTTCAAAACCTGGGGGTTGAGCAACATATACTTCTTCCTCAAGCTTACCATTGAGGAAAGCACTTTTCACATCCATTTGATATAAAGTGATATCATGATGGTTAGCATAAGCAAGTAATATGTGAATAGCCTCAAGTCTAGCAACAGGTGCAAAAGTTTCATCGAAATCAATTCCTTCAACCTGTGTGTAGCTTTGAGCTACAAGTCGTGCCTTATTCCTCACCACAAGGCCATTTTCATCTTGTTTGTTGCGGTAGATCCACTTTGTGCCAATGATATTATGCTTGCGAGGATCTGGATGTTTGACCAGTTCCCAGACATTGTTGAGCTCAAACTGATGTACTTCTTCTTGCATGGCCTGAATCCACTCAGGCTCCAGAAATGCTTCATCTACCTTAGTGGGCTACTTCTTTTGCAATGCGAGGATGAGCTGGTTGTCATCGAGGAATTTGATCAGCATTTTCTTCAGCACCATTTTCTTCAGCGTTTTCTTGAGTGCATCACCGGCGTTCTTCACGTTACGGAATGAATTCTTCAGCAGATTCTTCAAGAGGAATGACATCCTCGATGCCTTGAACTTGATAGAATCCTCGGTGTTGGTTCATCTATCACAGAAGGTAGGTGCTCTCTTTGCGAGCCATTAGTTTCATCGAACCGCACATCTACAGCTTTCAACAATCTTGTGAAGAACATTGTTCAAGACTACAGAGGTGTGCGAGTCCTTTCCGTAACCAAGCATAAAACCTTCATGTGCTTTCGGTGCAAATTTAGCATTGTGATGAGGATCTCTAATCCAACATTTAGCAATCAAGACTTTGAAATAACTCACATTCGGTTTCTTGTCGTTGAGGAGTTCATAGGCAGTCTTCTTGAAGAATTTGTGAAGATATACTCTGTTGATGATGTGGCGCATGATTATAAATTGCCTCGAAGTGACGAGGCATCTTGTACTCATCAAGCATAGTGCGAGCCATCTCAACAAGAGTTCTGTTCTTGCGCTCCACGACGCCATTTCTTTGAGGAGTATAAGGAGCAGATAACTCATGAGTAATACCAAGTTCATCAAGATAGTCATCAAGACCGGAATTCTTGAACTCAGTTCCATTGTGACTCTTGATGTGCTTGATCTTCACACCAAAGTTGGTTGAAGCCCTCGAGGAAAATCGTTTGAAGACTTCCGCACTTCATGTTTGTAAGTAACAATGTGTACCCATGTGTAACGAGAGTAATCATCAACAATAACAAAGCCATATAGAGATGCATCATTAGTGACTGCAGAGTAATGATTAGGACCAAAGAGGTCCATGTGAAGCAATTCGAATGGTCGAGTAGTGGTCATGATAGTCTTTCTTTGGATGCTTGGCCTTGGTCATTTTTCCAGCTTCACGGGCTCCACACAAGTGATCCTTGAGGAATTTGACATTCTCAATGCCAATGACATGCTTCTTCTTCGCAAGCGTGTGCAAATTCCTCATGCCTGCGTGACCAAGTCGTCGATGCCATAGCCAGCCTTCTGAAGCTTTTGCAAGTAGGCACACGGCTGGTTGTGGTCCTGTAGAGAAATCAACAATATACAAGTCTCCTCTCCTAAATCCTTCGAAGACTTTGGAATGGTCAGCTTCCATAATCACAACACAACGATACTTGCCAAAAACAACAACCATATCAAGATCACAAAGCATTGAGACTGACATGAGGTTGTATCCTAAGGACTCAACAAGCATGACTTTGTCCATGTGTATGTCCTTAGAGATCGCAACCTTACCTAGACCCAATACCTGACTTTTGCCTTTGTCAGCAAAGATGATATGCTTCAGATGTGATGGTGACAAGGGAGCATCCATCAATAGATTCTTGTCACCAGTCATGTGATTTGTACATCCACTATCAAGGACCCACTCAGAGGCTTTGGGAAGATCATCCTGCAGATAAATTAGTGCAACTTACGAACTCATATACTTCATCAGTGAAGAATATGATATCAAATTCATCAAGCAGTAAAACAGATATAGTAGTAGGAGGACGTGTGAAATGAAAGTTCATTTCTTCATGATTAGCCTGCGTCCTTTCAGGCAATTTTGTCAGGCCCCCAGCAAATTCTTCAGACGTTAAAGCACGTCTGGAGACCTGACCCTGCAGAAGAGATTAGTTATTTTTCTTCACCACCCACATCTGAAGGGGTGGCAAAGAGTTCATCACTCTACGAGCTCCATATGAGAATGGTGGCATAGAAGCCAATCCATTTCGTTTCACACGAGAGGGGTTAGGGTAAGCATATGAATAAGCAGAGAAATTCTTCGAGGACTTATGAACAGAATGGTTTGAAGAATAATGCACATATTCATAGCCCTTAGCTCTACCCTGTGAAACAGAGTTGTTAGCACGATGATAATCATATGAGGACTTTGATCCTTTTGAGGAATTTGATCCACGTGAGGAATTTGGTCCGTATGAGGACTTGGATCCATATGAAGAATTTGGTCCATATGAAGAGTTTGATCTGGGGTTCCTATTCTTCGCAGGTGGTGTCATGAGGACATTCACCTGAAGACTTTCAAGGCACCTTTTGGGAACCCAGATTTTCTTCATAGGAGAACCTTTCCTGCAGTTAGTGCCAACATATCTAGCAAATACTTCACCATCCTGATTTTTGAACAGTTTATAGTTGGAGTCAAATGACTCATCAGAAGAATGAGGAGATTCACATGTAAAGCCAGATAAGTTAGATGGATCAACTAGAGGTCCCTTTGCAGAACCCATGAGGTTTTGGGGTACTTCTCAGGCTTCCAATATGTTCCATCAGCATTGAGTTTCCTCTCAAAGGCAATACCCTCTTTCCTAGGGTTCCTGTTGAGGATCTGCTTTTTAAGCACATCACAAAGGGTCTGATGCCCTTTGAGGCTTTTGTACATGCCTGTCATGTACAATTCCTTCAGTCTTGCATCGTCAGTGATACTAGCAATGTCCGTAGATGAGGAATTAGTGATAGCAGAGGCAGGAGAAGAATTTGTAACAATTGAAGCATTTGAACATTCAGGTGAAGAATTAGCAGATTCACGTTCAATGCACTTTAAGCATGGAGGAACAAATTCTTCCCGAGCCGCGTTGATTTGTTGAGCAAGTAATGAATCGCGCTCCTTCTGAAGATCTTCATAACTCACTCTTAGCTTCTCAAGATCTTGCTTTCTTTGAAGAAATTCATAAGAAAGCTTCTCATGATCAGACAAGAGAATGTTATGATGACCTTGAAGGCTGCCAAACCTAGACTGAAGTCTTTGAAGATTTTTAGTCAGGGCTTTAGTGCGATCCATTTCTTCACCCAACATATCATCACTTTTATCTAGCATGTTTTGAACCTTTTCAAAAGCCCTTTGTTGTTTTACAGCAATCTTAGCAAGTTTAGAGTAGCTGGGCTTGAGGTCTTCATCGATTCATTCTCACTAGATTCGTGAGGAGGTATATTTGAGTACCTTGGCGCCCTTTGCCATGAACCAATAGGTGGGAGCGTAGTCATCATTATCTTCATCGACCTTGTTGGTGAGGTCGGTTTCTTGAGTTGAAGATAGACTTGGCGATTTAATGCAAGAGCGAGAGCCGACTCGCCACACCGGACTCGGACTCCTCGGATGCCTCCTCTTCCTCATGTTCCTCAGATTCAGCTTCAGAGTCCATTTCCTTGCCAATGAATGCCCGAGCCTTCTTGGAGCAGCTCTTCTTGTGAGATGAAGACTTCGAGGATTTTGATGATGAAGATTTTGACGATTTCTTCTTCTTCTTAGCGTCATCAGAACTGTAATCCTTGTATTTATTCTTCTTTAATTCCTTTTCCCACTGAGGACAATCTTGAATATAGTGACCAGGTTTCTTGCATTTGTGGCATAGCCTTCTCTTATAGTCACTGGATGAGGAATCACTGCTCCTTGAGGATTTTCCAAAGCGACCACGACTTGAGAACTTCTGGAACTTCTTCACGGCGGTTAGCTCCTGGCTCAATTCTTCAGGATCACCAAGGCTGCTACCGTAATCTTCACATTCAGATTCAGACCTTTGCCTTGGCCTTCGTGGCACGTGATTTGCCATAGCTCGAACCATAGAGATCTCTCTTTTGACAAGCTGGAACTCATGAGTATTTAGCCTCTCGAGGATATCGGCAAGATCAAGTGACTTGTAGTCGACGCGTTCTTGTATCATCGGTGCGGAGTATCAAATGAGGAATCAAGCAATCTCAACAATTTCTTCACCACCTCATGGTCGGTGATGTCAGTGGCCCAAGCGCTTGAAGCTCATTTGAGATGTCAGTGAGGCGATCGAAGGTTTGTTGAACATTTTCATTGTCGAGTCTTTGGAAGCAGTTGAAGAGATTGCAAAGAACATCAACTCGAGAGTCACGCTGAGTTGAGACTCCTTCATTTACTTTGGACAGCCTATCCCAGATAAGCTTAGCAGTTTCCAAAGCACTCACTCTTCCATACTGTCCTTTGCTCAGATGGCCACATATGATATTCTTCGCTTGATAATCGAGTTGCTTGAATCTCTTCACATCGATAGCGTTCAGTAAGGGTGAGACAGTGGGAACACCATTTTCCACAAACATACCAGAGATCGTTATCAATTGCCTCAAGATGCATTCGCATCTTATTCTTCCAGTAGGGGTAGTCTGTCCCATCGAAGGTAGGACAGCCAGCAGAGACCTTGATCATACTGCGGTCGACATAACTAAAACTCCGGGGTTAAACCAAAATCACACGTAACAAGGGAGTACCTTGCTCTTATACCAATTGAAAGTGCGTTATATCGACTAGAGGGGGTGAATAGGCGATTTTATAAATTCTTCAACGAGGAATTTGCGGTGAGGAAATTCCTTAGCGAAGAACTACTTGCAGCGGAATAAGTACTCGTAAGTAAGCATAACAGAATACGTGCATGGTCATCATGATGAAATGAAGACAATCACAGTACGTAAAGCGTAATCACAGGATAACACAAGATGAAGACAAATAGATCAAGAAATTGAACTGAGGAAATTGAGAAAGTCTTCAGTCAAAGTCATCAAACACAGATATGAACAAACACTCAACACAGTAATGAGGAAATGAAAGAGTTGAGGAAATAGAAACAGTAAGCTTGGTGAAGACAATGATTTGGTAGACCAGTTCCAACTGTTGTCTCAGTTGTACGTCTGGTTGGAGCGGCTGAGTATTTAAACTCGAGGACACACAGTCCGGACACCCGGTCGGCGAGCACGCAGCTCAGGACACCAAGTCCTCACCGTATTCTCCTTGAACTAGAGTCACACAGACCTCGTCCAATCACTCGTGGTAAGTCTTCGGGCGACTTTCAAACCTTCACAGACTCGATCACTCGGCGATCCACAATTCCTCTTGGATGCTCTAGACCATGACGCCTAACCGTCTGGAAGACGCACAGTCTTTAAAGGTAACAAGTGTCGGATCCACGCAGGATCAATCTCTTCAGTGATGCTCAATCACTTTGGGTTTGTAGGTGTTTGGTTTTGGGTTTTCCTCACTCGATGATTTTCGCTCAAAGTCCTCGAAGGATGGGATGCTCTCAAATGACAAGTGTCAGTTTCTCTCGGAGCAGCCAACCAGCTAGTGGTTGTAGGGGGTGGCTATTTATAGCCTAGGGAGCAGCCCAACATGATAAGACATAAATGCCCTTCAATGATATGACCGTTAGGTGGATAAGACATTTTGGAACAGCTGGCGCGTAAGACAGCGATCGGAAATTTGACTCTCAAATTCCTCGGGGCTATCATGATCCTCACTTGTGTAGGCAATCCGCCTTTGGCGAATTCCTAACTCCTCGGTCAGGACAAATTCCTCGTGACCGGAAGAACTGCGTCTACGCCATCAAGAAATTGACTGAATCAGTATGAGATTTCCAAAGGCTTCACTCGAAGGGATTGGTAGGTGTAGGATTTTGAGTTGAGCATCACATGGAAATTTTTCCTTAGTATTTCCTCGACCCCCTTTAACAGTACGGTGTTTCCTATGACTCAAGAAAGATAAAACGAAACTACGAAAACAAAAGTCTTCACGCTTCATGTTCCTCAAATGAATACATGGTCTTCAAGGTCACACAAATTTCTTCACTTTCAAAGTCTTCAGAAAGTCTTCAGAATACCAAAGTCTTCAAATAAGAACTTCATTTTTAAGGGGTCGACTTTCTCTGTAAATATCAAACTCCTCATAGACTTATAGACCTGTGTACACTCATAAACTCATTAGTCCCTTAACCTATAAGTCTTCAATACACCAAAATCACTAAGGGGCACTAGATGCACTTACAATTTGAGAAATGCTTGTGTTGAAGTTTGCAAGTACCGTAGCATGCATGTATGGTAAACGTTATGTAACAAATTTGAAACATGAGGTGTTATTTGATTGTCCTCCTTACGAGTGGCGGTCGGGGACGAACGATGGTCTTTTCCTACCAATCAATCCCCCTAGGAGCATGCGCGTAGTGCTTTGGTTTTTGATGGCTTGTAGATTTTTGCAATAAGTATGTGAGTTTTGTATGACTAGTGTTGAGTCCATGGATTATACACTCTCACCCTTCCATCATTGCTAGCCTCTTGATTTTCCGTGCATTGCCCTTTCTCACATTGAGAGTTGGTGCAAAGTTCACGGTGCATCCAAACCCCGTGATATGATACGCTCTTTCACACATAAACCTCCTTATATCTTCCTCAAAACAGCCACCATACCTACCTATTATGGCATTTCCATAGCCATTCCGAGATGTATTGCCATGCAACTTTCCACCATATCGTTCTTCATGACACATTTATCATTGTCATATTGCTTAGCATGATCATGTAGTTGACATAGTATTTGTGGCATAGCCACCATTCATAATTCTTTCATACATGTCACTCTTGATTCATTGCATATCTCGGTACACCGCCGGAGGCATTCATATAGAGTCATACTTTGTTCTAGTATCGAGTTGTAATCATTGAGTTGTAAATAAATAGAAGTGTGATGATCATCATTTTCTAGAGCATTGTCCCTAAAAAAAGGCAAAAAAAGAAGGCCCAAAAAAGGATAAATAAAAAGGGCCAATGTTACTATCTCTTTTCCACACTTGTGCTTCAAAGTAGCACCATGTTCTTCATATAGCGAGTCTCATACATATAGAGAGTTTCATATTTTGTCACTTTCATATACTAGTGGGAATTTTTCATTATAGAACTTGGCTTGTATATTCCAACGATGGGCTTCCTCAAATTTCCCTAGGTCTTCGTGAGCAAGCAAGTTGGATGCACACCCACTTAGTTGCTTTTATTGAGCTTTCATACATTTATAGCTCTAGTGCATCCGTTGCATGGCAATCCCTACTCCTTGCATTAACATCAATTGATGGGCATCTCCATAGCCCGTTGATTAGCCTCGTTGATGTAAGATCTTCTCCTTTTTTGTCTTCTCCACATAACCCCCATCATTATATTCTATTCTGCCCATAGTGCTATGTCCATGGCTCGCGCTCATATATTGCGTGAAAGTTTATAGGTTTGAGATTACTAAAGTATGAAACAATTGCTTGGCTTGTCATCGGGTTGTGCATGATGAGAGCATTCTTGTGTGACGAAAATGGAGCATGACTAAACTATATGATTTTGTAGGGATGAACTTTCTTTGGCCATGTTATTTTGAGAAGACATAATTGCTTAGTTAGTATGCTTGAAGTATTATTATTTTTATGTCAATATGAACTTTTGTTTTGAATCTTTCGGATCTGAATATTCATACCACAATTAAGAAGAGTTACATTGAAATTATGCCAAGTAGCACTCCGCATCAAAAATTCTCTTTTTATCATTTACCTACTCGAGGACGAGCAGGAATTAAGTTTGGGGATGCCTTATACGTCTCCAACGTATCTATAATTTTTGATTGCTCCATGCTATATTATCTACTGTTTTGGAACATATTGGGCTTTATTTTCCACTTTTATATTACTTTTGGGACTAACCTATTAACCGGAGGCCCAGCCCTTAATTGTCGCTTTTGCCTATTTCAGTATTTCGAAGAAACGGAATATCAAACGGAGTCCAAACGGAATGAAATCTTTGGGAACGTGATTTTCTCATCAGATAAGATCTAGGAGACTTGGACCCTCGGCCAAGAAAGGAGGGAGGCGGCCATGAGAGTGGAGGGCGCCCCCCCTAGGGCGCGCCCCCTGCCTCGTGGGCCCCCCGAAGCTCCACCGACGTACTCCTTCCTCCTATATATACCTACGTACCCCCAACAGATCAGAGACGGAGCCAAAAACCTAATCCACCGCCGCAACTTTCTGTATCCATGAGATCCCATCTTGGGGCCTGTTCTGGAGCTCCGCCGGAAGGGGATTCCACCACGGAGGGTTTCTACATCATCATCCCAGCCTCTCCGATGAAGTGTGAGTAGTTTACTTCATACCTTCGGGTCCATAGTTAGTAGCTAGATGGCTTCTTCTCTCTTTTTGGATCTCAATACAATGTTCTCCCCCTCTCTCGTGGAGATCTATTCGATGTAATCTTCTTTTTGCGGTGTGTTTGTTGAGATCGATGAATTGTGGGTTTATGATCAAGATTATCTATGATCAATATTTGAATCTTCTCTAAATTCTTGTATGTATGATTGGTTATCTTTGCAAGTCTCTTTGAATTATCTGTTTGGTTTGGCCAACTAGATTGGTAGTTCTTGCAATGGGAGAAGTGCTTAGCTTTGGGTTCAATCTTGCGGTGTCCTTACCCAAAGGATTTTAAAGGGTTGCAAGGCACGTGTGTATTGTTGCCATCGAGGATAACAAGATGGGGTATTTATCATATTACATGAATTTATTCCTCTACATCATGTCATCTTGCTTAAGGCGTTACTCTGTTTTCATTAACTTAATACTCTAGATGCATCTTTGGATAGCGGTCGATGAGTGGAGTAATAGTAGTAGATGCGGTGAGTCGATCTACTTGTCTCGGACGTGATGCCTATATACATGATCATACCTAGATATTCTCATAACTATGCTTAATTCTGTCAATTGCTCAACAGTAATTCGTTCACCCAATTAAAATACTTATGCTCTTGAGAGAACCCACTAGTGAAATCTATGGCCCCCGGGTCTATTCTCATCATATTAATCTTCCTATGCTTTATTATTGCTTTGCTTTTTTACTTTGCCTTTTATTTTACTTTGCATCTTTATACCAAAAATACCAAAAATATTATCTATCATCTCTATCGGATCTCACTCTCGTAAGTGACCGTGAAGGGATTGACAACCCCTATTCGCGTTGGTTGCGAGGAGTTATTTGCTTTGTGTAGGTACAAGGGACTTGCGCGTGGCCTCCTACTGGATTGATACCTTGGTTCCCAAAACTGAGGGAAATACTTACGCTACTCTGCTGCATCATCCTCTCCTCTTCGGGGAAAACCAACGCAAGCTCAAGACGAAGCACTGGGCCACCCGGCAAGACTCTTGCCGGGCCACCCGACAAGGCCCTCGCCAGAGCGCACCAGCTGGACCACTGCCAGGCCCGCACCAGAGAAGTCTTTGCTGCCATTCGCATGCGGCTGCCGACCCAACCAGCTGGGCAGGCACCTGCGTGGCGGCATGCAATCCTTCGTGGAGGCTCCCCACTGCACCGCCTCAGCTGCCTGCCTGCCTACATGGTACCGCATGCTTTGCTGGCAAGGGCACGTGTCGAGGCAAGGAGGACCGGCGACGGATGGGACGGGCCTCGCCCCCGTCCCTAATAAAGCAAAGGGACACCTAAGCCTCTCATTAAAGGCATCTTGTCCCGTGTCTGAGGATAACCTCGCAGCACTGTACCCTTTCCACCTCCTGCTTGCCACTGTGGCGACCCCTTTCGCTATAAAAGGAGGCCCGAGGCGACCAGGGAAAGGATTCGGCTCTTTGGAACCTTGCAGCACCTAGAGCTAGTTCGAAAGCTCAAGAACACTAAATACATCCACCAAAGCAGGACTAGGTTTTTACGCATCCTCGCGGCCCGAACCTGGGTAAAATCCCTTTGTGTTGTCTGTTGGTCCCGCTCTTCTCACGATCCCCGCGCCCTGCAACCGTAGAAGGGATTCCAGTAATCCCATAGGTGTCGTCCCCCACCGACATCTTTGGCGCGCCAGGTAGGGGTGTGGAATTGTGAGAATCTGGTCCAGCAGTCGACCTAGCTGTTCTTCATCACCCCGGCCCCTGCGGAGAAGGCGGCCAAGGAGGCGGCGCTGCCCGTGGCGCGGAAGACACCGAGGCGGCAACGAGAGAGCTAAGTCATGCTGAACTTTAAGTTCTTTTTCTTTAAACATAAGGTTATTATCCTCGACGGTTCGGCCTATGTATGGAAAGCCTATACGCAAAGGGGCCCTCCTGCAATCGGCAACGCCTTTGTTCTGTTTCGAGTCCGCTCAACAGTTCAAGCGACCACGTCGAGAGCGGCAGGGTAGCCTTTCGCCATCAGCAACGCTCTCGGTTCTGACTCGAGTCAAGCTCGACAGATCGAGCGGACGCGCCAGGGGCGGTAAGGTGCATTGCCCGGCGATAAGCACGCTCGGCAGGCTAATGAGGATCCATCCTCAAAATGCCGCCCTGGGTTTACGTGCCGGCAAGGTTACCCAGTTGGCGTGGGGTGGGCATACAAAGGAAAATCGGACAGGAAAATAACATGCATAAGTTTCAGGGCATTACAGAGTTATATTACACAAATTGCCGCCATGTTCTAACTAAAGATAGCTTTGTCTTGGTCATGAACCCGCAGCGGCGGCAGAACGGGATGCCTAGTCCCGGCGCTAGCCCTCAACCCTCTTGATTTTGTCGATGCGGCTCAGGATAGGATGGATACGCTCGTTGAGCGCCACGATGTCGGCATCCTCCGGCAAGCTCTTCAGCACCGCTCCGAAGTCGAGGTCTGGGTGCCAGTGCGCAATCTTGGTGAGCACCCTGGTCATGGTCCCCCGGCAGAGTATCCGGGATTCCTCGGCCAGGGAGGCCGCCCGGTTGGAGTGAAGCCGCTTCAGGGCATCGACGACCTTCTCAAAGTATATGGTCAGGTTGGCGTTGGGGCTCAGGTTCTCCTCTGGGGCGTACCCCATCTCCGGCATCCCGATGATGCCCAGTTGATCGGCAGCCGAGTTTGCAACGGCGGCAAGACGCCCGAGCCGGTGTTTCTCGCCCGCCTTGTAGTCCTTGAGGTTGGCGGTCTCGTTCTTCAGCAGTTGCTTCTCCGTCTCCAGCTCCTTGGCCAGGATCCCCTCCCGGGTCATGGCCCCCGACAGCGTCTCCTCGAGCTCTCCGAGCTTCAGCTTGAGATCTGTGATGGAGGCGTTGGCCTCGGAGAGCTCTCCGGACTTGCTGATGATCTCACCCTGCACCACCGTCGGAGCACCATTGAGCGTGTGCTTCTCCTGGGCCAGCTTCAGAGCTTGCTCCTCCAGCTCCTTCACCTTGCTGGCATAGGCCTGAGCCAGGGTGTTGAGTGCCTCCTGATGCCTCCGCTCCAGCTCTTGGGTCCGCTGCAGGACGAGCTTGTCCACCTCTTCGTCCTTGCCGTGGAGCGTGGCGGCAAGTTTCTCCTCGCGCTCGGCAAGGTCCTCCTCCTGGGTCTTCAGGGCAGCCTCGTGCTGGGACCGGACGGCTTCTGCTTCATCGTCCATCCTCTTCGCCGTCTCCTGGGCCTTCTCGATGTCGGCTAGCTTCATGGCGAGCTCCACCTCACGGTTGGCCAGCTCAGCCCGGGCGGCCTTCAGCTCGTCCTGAGCCTGGCGGAACCAGTCCTGCGCCTCGACGACGCGCCCCCCGAAGTCCTCCTCCATCCTCTCCACCACCACCGTCCTGGACTTGACCTTGTCCAGGCGAGCACGGTGGAGCGCCTGGAGCTTCCGGAAGCTGGCGCCCATTGCCTGGAGCAGCTGCTCCTCCTGGGAGCCAGTGCTGCCAGCGCCCAGCTCGTCAACAACCTCAAGCCTGACGGTGGCAAGCGCCTCCTCGTCGAACACCTCTCCATCAAAGGGAGCCCTGGTGCTCGACGTGCCAAGGAGATGGACGAAGAGGTCGTCGTTGACCCTCAGGTACCTGCCAGAGCCCGAGGCAGTGGAGGAGGAGGGCAGGTCATCATACGCCCCCTCCTCGGCAGTGGCCTCGCCGGCTCCCTCGGCAGGCCCCTTGGCGGCATCCTCGGTGGCGCCCCTGGCTCCCTCTTCAGCAGCGATCTTCTCCACCTCTGCAGCGGCATCCGCGGTGACGTACCTGATGGTGGCGTCGACATCCTCTAAGGAGAAGTCTGGATGCCACGAAAGAGATAGGGTGGAGCCAAGGTCGAAAGTCAATAAGGAAAAAAGAAGAACGCAAGTGGGGGTGGAGAGCGAGTGGTTTACCCATGCCGGGCCAAGAGGCGGAAGCCCCTTCTCCGCCAAGGTCTGGCGTCGAGGCAAAGCCACCGGCGCCTGCGTTCCCTTCCCCCTCCTCCGTGTGCGCAGCCTCGGCGTTCGGTGTCCCTGCCGGGGACGCCCCTTGGGGCAGTGTAGTCGGCGGGGGCGGCACAATCGGAGAAGCCCCCTGTGGCACTCCTTGGTGCTGCTCCCCTCCTGCATCCACGGCACGGTTAACGCTGAAGCATCATGCACGACACACATTGATTGAGGGTGAGTGGTGGACTCACGCTGGGGGCTGGGCCGGGGGCTGCTCTCCGGACAGCTCGACACCACCAGTGGCGTACCGGAGGTACCTGTCGGGGGCTGGCCGCTCGCCGAAACCCTGTCCATCTTGATCCTCTGGGCCAGAATCTCCACATCCCTGCAAGACGAAGACAGGTAAGCACGCCGTCAGGAGGGGGTGCAAGGAATGAGGGAGGAAAGCAAAGGCTTACTCCTCGTCCTCTTCCTCCTCCTCCTCTGTTGCTTTCCTCTTCCGCTCCGGGCTGAGAGGCCCAAGCTCTCTCTCCGGGCTGAGAGGCCCGAAGTCAAACAAGTCGCCCCCAATCCCTGCACTGATGTTTGCCGGCGAGGGGGGAGGCGATGGCGTCCGGGCGCGCTTGGACGACGGAGAAGCAGGCGTCCTCTTCTTCGACGCCACGGCTCTCGCCGTTTCTTCTCCGCCAACGCCCTCGTCTGGCGCGCGGGCGCCTCCTGGGCTTGCCGCAGCTGCACAGCCTGGTCGAGGCAGACCGACTCGCCGGAGGTGGCCCGCCGCAGGACCCGCTTCCTTACGGTGGTTAGAGGGTCGGCGGTTGCGGTCCTCCCCTCCTTGCTCTCCTCTTCCGATGACCCGTCGGCGGCGTCCTTGACGAGGGGAGCCCCGGTGTCGACACCACTGGCCTCCCCAATGGTTGTTGCCCACCGGGCGAGCTCCACCTCCTCCGCCTCTGCCGCGGCCTTGTCCACCACGCCACCGGCGCTACCGGCCTCCTTGACGAGCTTTGCCTCCTCCTCGGCAAGCCTCGCCTCCTCCACCCTGGCGGCAATATAATCCAGCTCCGCCAGGGAAGTGTCCTGGATGAGCCGCGGCTCGTCGGTGGCAATATACCTCGTGCAGAGTATCGAAGACCTCCGGCACCGCAAGCTCGTCTGGCTCGGCCCAATTCGGGTCGAGGCCGTGCGCGTTGAAGAGTGGCATCATGGCGATGATCTCATTCCGACGAGAGTTTTTGCTCAGCGGAACCACTCCCATCGGCAGCTTGAAAACAGGCTCCTTGTCGACCTTGCCGGCCTTCGCGGCGGCCCTGGCGAGCTTGCCGGACCGCTCGACCTCGCCCGCGTCGTCGACCTTGAGTTGAAAGATTCACTGGCAAAGATGGGTGTGCCGCATCACCATCAGGTTGTTATCAAGTCCGGGACGAAGCCTCATGATGTCGGCGGCGTTCACATAGAGCCAAGCCGACCTCCCTTTGTCATGCAGAGGGGCCATCCGGTGGCAGATGAAGTCCGCCCCGATCATCTCGAGGGTGAGCCCGGCCTGGGTAAGCCGGAGAATCCTGGTGGTGGCGATCGTGAGCTTCGCGTCGTCGGCGTCGACATCACCCCAATTGCCGCCACGGACCGGCGGCTTCTGGCGAACCTCGCAGAACGCTGGCGGGTCTTCTTCCTCAATCCAGCACCACCGGCCCCGCCATTCTTCCCACCTCTCCTTCATGGCGCCATCCGGGTACGCCCCCTTGGCCCTCGGGATCTAGGGGACACAGCCAGCAATGGCACCCCCTGCCTGGATCCGAGGGGAGAAGTAATGGCGGAAGAGCGTCGTGCTGGGGTGCACCCCGACGAAGCCCTCGCAGAGATGGGCGAAGAGGGCCATACACGCCACGGCATTCGGAGTAAAATCCAGGAGGTCGAAGCCGTAAGTGTGCATGATGTCCTTGAAGAAATCGGAGAAGGGGGGATAGAGCCCGCAAGATAAATAGTCGACGAAGAAGGGATACCGATGCGGGGAGGGGGCGGCGTTGGCAGGGACGACGGTCGTGGCCTGATGCCCCATCTTCTCTCCCCCCGTCTTCACACCCCACAAACACTTGAACATCTCCCGAACCTCGGGCACGCCAACAGTCGAGGGGGAAAAGAAGGCGGATTGCGTCCGCTGCACCGCCAGCGCACCCTCCGGTGCCTCCGTCACTCCGACGTCCTTGGCCCCTCCTTTACCCCTGGTGGATTTGGGCGCCATGGCGACAGCGGGAAGCGGAAAAGCAGAGGACGGCGAAAGCACGGCGGCGATGGGCAAAAGCAGAGAGGCTCGAGAGGAAGGGGCGGTGGTTCTGAGATTGGAGCAAGGCGCAGGGAAGGGGTAAAAGTGAGCAGCGTGCCCGCGGTTATTCCTTTTTATGGGGAAGGCGCGGGCCGCCTCCTTTCCCATTAACTGCGATGCGACGCATGCGTGCGTGCGCTGTCCCATGCATGCCTCCCACGTCATGCGCACGCGCATGACCCCCATGTCACGCATTCAACGCGGGTCGTGGGGAAGTGCAGCGGACGGAACAGTGGTCATGTAAAATCACCTAATCGCCTTTACACCGTTACAGGCCCTGGCCCAACAACATGTTGTGCTTATGTGTGGCCCAGGCCCGGGGGCTCCTGTCGGTGTACAAAAGTAGGGGCCCTGCTTTTGAACCCTCTACTTGTGCACGGGCAGTTAGAGCCTGCCGCCACGACCACGCATGGACATGGCAGGAAAGGGGAGCTGGAGAGGAGCCAAAGCCATGAAGACAAATGAAGTAGCGACAAGGACCAAGGCCACAAGGATCAGTGGGCGAAGCAGGTTTTCCCGGCAAGGACCCTTGCTAGAGCAGCCTCAGCCGCCCCGGCAAGACCCTTGCCGGGGCAGCCTGATAACCCACAAGTATAGGGGATCAATTGTAGCCTGTTTCGATAAGTAAGAGTGTCGAACCCAACAAGGAGCTAAAGGTAGAACAAATATTCCCTCAAGTTCGATCGACCACTGATACAACTCTACGCACGCTTGACGTTCGCTTTACCTAGAACAAGTATGAAACTAGAAGTACTTTGTAGGTGTTTTTTGATAGGTTTGTAAGAATATAAAGAGCACGTAAATAAAAAGTAGGGGCTATTTAGATGAAGACAAAACTAAATTAGTTTTAGTAGAGAGCTTTTTGTTACGATAAAGTTATTTGTCCCTAGGCAATCGATAACTAGACCGGTAATCATTATTGCAATTTTATTTGAGGGAGGGGCATAAGCTAACATACTTTCTCGACTTGGATCATATGCACTTATGATTGGAACTCTAGCAAGCATTCGCAACTACTAAAGATCATTAAGGTAAAACCCAACCATAGCATTAAAGCATCAAGTCCCCTTTATCCCATACGCAAACAACCTACTTACTCGGTGCAGGCTTCATCACTCACGCCACCCACCATAAGCAAATCATGAACATATTGCAAACCCTACAGCGGGAATCCCTCACGCTTGCGCAACACGGAGAGCACCGTAGGACAGCACCAATAATAAAACATGCAACTCAAACCAATCTTGATCATCAAATAGCCCATAGGACAAAACAGATCTACTCAAACATCATAGGATAGCCATACATCATTGGGAAATAATATATAGAGTTGAGCACCATGTTTAAGTAGAGATTACAGCGGGTAAGAGAGAGGTTACACCGCTGCATAGAGGGGGGAAGAGTTGGTCATGATGGCGGTGAAGTTGTTGGTGAAGATTGCGGTGATGATGATGGCCACGGCGGCGTTCCGGCGTCACCGGAAGAGAAGGGGAGAGGGGGCCCCTTCGTCTTCTTATTCCTTGACCTCCTCCCTAGATGGGAGAAGGGTTTCCCCTCTGGTCCTTGGCCTCCATGGCTTGGGAGGGGCGAGAGCCCCTCCGAGATTGGATCTATCTCTCTGTTTCTCTCTGTTTCTGTGTTCTGTTCTGCTACCCTTTCACCGTTTCTTTTATATCCGGAGATCCGAAACTCCGATTGGACTGAAACCTTCGCCGTGATTTTTTAACCAAAAATTAGCTTTCTTGCGGCCGAAGGAGGGCATCAACTGCCTTACAGGTGGGCCACGAGGGTCAGGGGCGCGCCCTGGGGGGGTAGGGCGCGCCCCCTACCTCGTGCCCACCTCGGACTCCGTTTCGCGATTATCTTTCTTCCAGACTTTCCAAATATTCCAAAAAAAATCTCCGTCCCTTTTTATCCCGTTTGGACTCCGTTTGATATGGATATTCTGCGAAACCAAAAACATGCAACAGACAGGAACTGGCACTAGGCACTGGATCAATATGTTAGTCCCAAAATAATATAAAAAGTTGCCAAAAAGTTTATGAAAGTTGAATAATATTGGCATTGAACAATCAAAATTATAGATACGACGGAGACGTATCAGCATCCCCAAGCTTAATTCCTGCTCGTCCTCGAGTAGCTAAATGATAAAAAGATAATTTTTGATGTGGAATGCTACCTAGCATAATCTTGATCATATGTCTAATCATGGCATGAATATTAAGACATGAGTGATTCAAAGCAATAGTCTATCATTTGACATAAAAACAATAATACTTCAAGCATACCAACCAAGCAATTATGTCTTATTGAAATAACATAGCCAAAGAAACCTCATCCCTACAAAATCATATAGTCTGGCTATGTTCCATCTTCACCACACAAAATATTCACATCATGCACAACCCCGATGACAAGCCAAGCAATTGTTTCATACTTTTGACGTTTCTCAAACCTTTTCAACTTTCACGCAATACATGAGCGTGAGCCATGGACATAGCACTATAGGTGGAATAAAATATGATGATGGGGGTTATGTGGAGAAGACAAAAAAGGAGAAAGTCTCACATCAACGCGGCTAATCAACGGGCTATGGAGATGCCCATCAATTGATGTCAATGTGAGGAGTAGGGATTGCCATGCAACGGATGCACTAGAGCTATAAGTATATGAAAGCTCAAACTGGAAACTAAGTGGGTGTGCATCCAACTTGCCTGCTCATGAAGACCTAGGGCATTTGAGGAAGCCCATCGTTGGAATATACAAGCCAAGTTCTATAATGAAAATTCCCAGTAGTATATGAAAGTGATAACTCAAGAGACTCTCTATATGAAGAACATGGTGCTACTTTGAAGCACAAGTGTGGTAAAAGGATAGTAACATTGCCCCTTCCCTCTTTTTCTCTCATTTTTTTGTTTGTTTGTTTTTTATTTTTATTTTATTTTTTTCGTCCGGAGTCTCATCCCGACTTGTGGGGGAATCATAGTCTCCATCATCCTTTCCTCACTGGGGCAATGCTCTAATAATGATGATCATCACACTTTTATTTACTTACAACTCAATATTACAACTCGATATCTAGAACAAAGATATGACTCTATATGAATGCCTCCGGCGGTGTACCAGGATGTGCAATGATCTAGCATAGCAATGATCAAAAAACGGACAAGCCATGAAAACATCATGCTAGCTATCTTACGATCATGCAAAGCAATATGACAATGAATGCTCAAGTCATGTATATGATGATGATGGAAGTTGCATGACAATATATCTCGGAATGGCTATGGAAATCCCATGATAGGTAGGTATGGTGGCTGTTTTGAGGAAGATATAATGAGGCTTATGTGTGACAGAGCGTATCGTATCACGGGGTTTGGATGCACCGTGAAGTTTGCACCAACTCTCGAGGTGAGAAAGGGCAATGCACGGCATCAAGAGGCTAGCAATGATGGAAGGATGAGAGTGCGTATAATCCATGGACTCAACATTAGTCATAAAGAACTCACATACTCATTGCAAAAATCTATTAGTCATCGAAACAAAGTACTACGCGCATGCTCCTAGGGGATAGATTGGTAGGAAAATACCATCGCTCGTCCCCGACCGCCACTCATAAGGAAGGCAATCAATAAATACCTCATGCTCCGACTTCGTTACATAACGGTTCACCATACGTGCATGCTACGGGACTTGAAAACCTCAACACACGTATTTCTCAATTTCACAATTACTCAACTAGCACGACTATAATATCACCACCTTTATATCGCAAAACTATTGCAAGGAATCAAAATATATCATATTCAGCGATCTACAAGTTTATGTAGGATTTTATGACTAACCATGTGAATGACCAGTTCCTGTCATCTCTCTAAAAGATATAAGTGAAGCAAGAGAGTTTAATTATTCATACAAAATATATGCCCACGCTCTAACAAATATAAGTGAAGCAAAAGAGCATTCTACAAATGGCGGTTGTCTAAGTGAAGAGAAACAGGCAATCGAAACTTCAAATGATATAAGTGAAGCACATGAAGCATTCTATAAAGCCATACTCAAAAGATATAAGTGAAGTGCAATGAGCATTCTATAAATAAACCAAGGACCATCTCATACCAGCATGGTGCATAAAAAATGAAAACTAAATGCAAAAGACGCTCCAAGATTTGCACATATCACATGAATGAAACGAATCCGAAAACATATATACGGATATTTGTTGAAGAAAGAGGGGATGCCTTCCGGGGAATCCCCAAGCTTAGATGCTTGAGTCTCCTTGAATATTTACTTGGGGTGCCTCGGGCATCCCCAAGCTTGAGCTCTTTCCTCTCTTCCTTCTTCTCACATCGAGACCTTCTCGATCATCGAACACTTCATCCACACAAAACTTCAACAAAAAATTCGGTAAGATCCGTTAGTATAATAAAGCAAATCACTACTCTAAGTACTGTTGCAAACCAATTCATATTTTGTTTTTGCATTGTGTCTACTGTAGCATAACTTTTCCACGGCTTAATACACTGATATAAATCGATAGTTTCATCAAAACAAGCAAACTATGCATCAAAAACAGAATCTGTCTAAAACAGAACAGTCTGTAATAATCTGAACATTCACCATACTTCTGCTACTTGAAAAATTCTGCAAAAATTAGGAAACATAAACAATTTGTATATAAAGACATTGCAAAAAGAATCAGAACCGTTTGACGTTCCAGTAAAAAATTAAAAATCGCGCACTACAGCCAAAGTTTCTGTCCTGCACCGCACAAACCAACAAGCATTGTAAACATCCTAAAGGCAAACCTTGGCACATTATTTTTATAATACAATGGAATTGTACATGGGGATAATTATTTTTGTTGAAAAGTTTATGTAATCAAGATTCCCAAAGTTTCCATGAGCATGAATAAAGTTCAAGGCTAGCTCCCACTTCAACAATGCTTGTCTTTCTCACTTTCGCTTTTCTTTTTGAAAAGTTTTGGGTTCCCCTCTTTATTTTTGTTGTTTTTAAACTATATGAAAGCACTCAGAAGAAATAAATGACTCTCTAAAACTTCCGGGTTGTGTCCCTGGCAGCGCTTTCTTTAAAGCCATTAAGCTAGGCATATAGTGCTCAAGTAGTGAATCCACCCGGATCCCAAGGTATATCAAAGCCAATTTTAATTAGCAATGATTTGTAATTTAGTAGTGAGCACAAAGTAACATATATCATGTAATGACGAAGTCTAACTCTCTTCCTATGCATCGGCATGTCATAAAAGAACAATTCATGCACACATAGTAAAGTCCAATGCATAGTATAAACAGTTTCTTGCAATTTTATTGTATTGGAAACATAGAGAGGTGGAGATATAGTTCCTCTCTCATAATAGTTGCAAGTAGGAGCAGCAAGCACATGCATATTATATCTATCAAAATCATCATGTGCAACGGTAAGAGGCAACCCATCAATATAATCCTTAATAAGTGCAAACTTCTCCGATATAGTATAATCGGAGAATTCAAAAAGATAATAGGACTATCATGCGTGGGTGCAATAGCAACAATTTCATGTTTAACATAAGGAACTATAGCAAGTTCATCTCCATAAACATAATTCATATTGGCATCTTGGCCATAAGCATAGCAAGCATCATTAAAAAGGGATATTTCAAGAGAATTAATGGGATCATAATAGTCATCATAGCAATCATCCTTCGGTAAGCACGAAGGGGAATTAAACAATGTATGAGTTGAAGGGTTAATCTCATTAGAAGGTGGGCACGGGTGATCAATCCGCTCTTCCTCCTTTTGGTCTTCGCTCTCCTCCTCATCTTTTTCATCCAATGAGCTCACAGTTTCATCAATTTCCTCTTCCATAGATTCCTGCAAAATATTAGTCTCTTTTTGGACAGCGGAAACTTTCTCAATAAGTGCATTAATATCAGAATTGTATTCATAATTCTCATAGCAATATTTGAGGATAGCTAAATTTTCAGATCTATAAACAGCATCATCAAAATCTTCAAACTCTTTACACATAGATTCAATTTCATAAGCACCAATAAAAGCAACAAATTCTTCTATTTGTTCCACATCATAGTAATCATATATACCATTAGCATAAGAAGCTAAGGTTTTATTATCATTAAATTTGCATGAAAAGGGAAGGTGTGGAGCCTTCATCCTAGAGCAACAAGTATAATCATAACTCACGCATAGTTGCCAAGCATACCACTTCAATATATGAATTTGATCCCATAATAGTTTCCCTTTTGTGTTAAGAGATAATCCCTAAAGTATTCACGTTGATCCAACATTACTCCCATTACATAATCGAATGGGGTTTTCTCAGGATTATTAAAGTAGTACGTAATATCTTTCACATAACCAGCATCGAGGGTTTTAGGAGGTTCCCCATCTCCATGAGCAGAAAGTACACCTAATTTTTTGGTATTTCGTGTTCCATATCCATAACTAAAGATAGAGAACAACTAAGAACATCAAATAAAAATTACTTAGTGACAAAGCAAACAAGCACACACGAGAATATTCACCCCACGCTATGACTCCCCAGCAACGGCGCCAAAAAAAGGTCTTGATAACCCACAAGTATAGGGGATCAATTGTAGCCTCTTTTGATAAGTAAGAGTGTCGAACCCAACAAGGAGCTAAAGGTAGAACAAATATTCCCTCAAGTTCTATCGACCATCGATACAACTCTCACGCACGCTTGACGTTCGCTTTACCTAGAACAAGTATGAAACTAGAAGTACTTTGTAGGTGTTTTTTGATAGGTTTGCAAGAATATAAAGAGCACGTAAATAAAAAGTAGGGGCTGTTTAGATGAAGACACACCTAAATTAGTTTTAGTAGAGAGATTTTTGTTACGAGAAAGTTATTTGTCCCTAGGCAATCGATAACTAGACCGGTAATCATTATTGCAATTTTATTTGAGGGAGAGGCATAAGCTAACATACTTTCTCTACTTGGATCATATGCACTTATGGTTGGAACTCTAGCAAGCATCTGCAACTACTAAAGATCATTAAGGTAAAACCCAACCATAGCATTAAAGCATCAAGTCCCCTTTATCCCATACGCAAACAACCTACTTACTCGGTCTCAGGCTTCATCACTCACGCCACCCACCATAAGCAAATCATGAACATATTGCAAACCCTACAGCAGGAATCCCTCACGCTTGCGCGACACGGAGAGCACCATAGGATAGCACCAATAATAAAACATGCAACTCAAACCAAACTTGATCATCAAATAGCCCATAGGACAAAACAGATCTACTCAAACATCATAGGATAGCCATACATCATTGGGAAATAATATATAGCGTTGAGCACCATATTTAAGTAGAGATTACAGCGGGTAAGAGAGAGGTTACACCACTTCATAGAGGGGGGAAGAGTTGGTGATGATGGCGGTGAAGTTGTTGGTGAAGATTGTGGTGATGATGATGGCCACGGGCGTTCGGCGTCACCTAAGAGAAGGGAGAGGGGCCCTTGCCTTCTTCTTCCTTGACCTCCTCCCTAGATGGGAGAAGGGTTTCCCCTCTGGTCCTTGGCCTCCATGGCTTGGGAGGGGTGAGAGCCCCTCCGAGATTGGATCTATCTCTCTGTTTCTCTCTGTTTCTGCGTTTTGTTCTGCTGCCCTTTCACTGTTTCTTTTATATCCGGAGATCCATAACTCCGATTGGACTGAAACCTTCGCCGTGATTTTTTACCAAAAATTAGCTTTCTTGCGACCGAAGGAGGGCATCAACCGCCTTATAGGTGGGCCACGAGGGTCAGGAGCGCGCCCTGGGGGGTAGGGCGCGCCCCCCTACCTCGTGCCCACCTCGGACTTCGTTTCACGATGATCTTTCTTCCAGACTTTCCAAATATTCCAAAAAGAATCTCCGTCCGTTTTTATCCCGTTTGGACTCCGTTTGATATGGATATTCTGTGAAACCAAAAACATGCAACGGATAGGAACTGGCACTGGGCACTGGATCAATATGTCAGTCCCAAAAATAATATAAAAAGTTGCCAAAAAGTATATGAAAGTTGAATAATATTGGCATGGAACAATCAAACATTATAGATACAACGGAGACGTATCACAGCCCGACCGCACCAGCCGAGCGAGCCACCCTTGAGCCCACCAATGCCCACACAAATGCATTGGGACAGGGCTCGGGAGGCACCTCCGTGGTGGCATGCAGATCTTTGTGAAGACATAGAATGCTCAAGATCAAATGAGGATAAGAAGGAAACCATCCTCAACGAAGAAACCCAGAAGACCCCCAGCAAGACCCTTGCCGGGGAGGCCAGCGCGCCATGGCAAGACCCTTGCCGGGCCACCCGGCAAGACCCTTGCCGGGGAGGCCAGCGTGCCACCGCAAGACCCTTGCCGGGCCACCCGGCAAGACTCTTGCCGGGCCACCCGACAAGGCCCTCGCCAAAGCGCACCAGCTGGACCACTGCCAGGACCGTCCCAGATAAGTCTTGGCCGTCGTTCGCATGCGGCTACCGACCCAACCAGCTGGGCAGGCACCTGCGTGGCGGCATGCAATCCTTCGTGGAGGCTCCCCACTGCACCACCTCAGCTGCCTGCCTGCCTACATGGCACCGTATGTGTCACTGGCCAGGGCACGTGTCGAGGCAAGGAGGAGCGGCGACGGATGGGACGGGCCTCGCTCCCGTCCCCAATAAAGCGAAGGGACACCTAAGCCTCTCATTAAAGGCATCTTGTCCGGTAATACGAGGGATAATCTCGCAGCACTGTACCCTTTCCACCTCCTGCTTGCCACTTTGGCGACCCCTTTCCCTATAAAAGGAGGCCCGAGGCGACCAGGGAAAGGATTCGGCTCTTTGGAACATCGCAGCACCTAGAGCTAGTTCAAAAGCTCAAGAACACTAAATACATCCACCAAAGCAGGACTAGGGTTTTACGCATCCTCGCGGCCCGAACCTGCGTAAAATCCCTTTGTGTTGTCTGTTGGTCCCGCTCTTCTCATGATCCCCGCGCCCCGCAACCGTAGAAGGGATTCCAGTGATCCCATAGGTGTCGTCCCCCACCGACACCTACCCCTTGGTTTATAGGGGGTGTGAAAGGATCGATATAGTTGACTAGAGGGGGGTGAATAGGCAACTAACAATTTTTAGCTTTTCTTTACCAATTTAAACTTTGCATCAAAGTAGGTTGTCTAGATATGCAACTAGGTGAGCAACCTATATGATGCAACAACAATAAGTACACAAGCAAGCTAAGGATACAACACAAATAATCTTGCACAAGTAAAGGCACGAGATAACCAAGAGTGGAACCAGTGAAGACGAGGATGTGTTACCGAAGTTCCTTCCTTTGAAGGGAAGTACGTCTCCGTTGGAGCGGTGTGGAGGCACAATGCTCCCCAAGAAGTCACTAGGGCCACCATATTCTCCTCACGCCCTCACACAATGCGAGATGCCGTGATTCCACTATTGGTGACCTTGGAGGCGGCCACCGGACCTTTACAAAAAAGGTTGGGGCTCTCTCCACAACCGAATTGGAGGCTCCCAACGAAACCACGGAGCTTCACCATGATACGTCTCCAACGTATCTATAGTTTTCTATTGGTCCATGCTATTATATTATCTGTTTTGTATGTTTATGGGCTTTATTAAACACTTTTATATTACTTTTGGGACTAACCTATTGACCCAGAGCCCAGTGCAAGTTTCTGTTTTTTCCCTTGTTTCAGTGTTTCACAGAAAAGGAATATCAAACGGAGTCCAAACGGAATGAAACCTTCGGAAAAGTTATTTTTGGAAAGAAAGAAATACGGGAGACTTGGAGTGCACGTCAGGGGATCAACGAGGAGAGCACGAGGCAGGGGGTGCGCCCACCCCCCTGGGCACGCCCTCCACCCTCATGGGCCCCTCGTGGCTCCCCTTACCGACTTCTTTCGCCTATATAATCCCATATACCCTAAAACCATTGGGGAACAGAATATATCGGGAGTTCCGCCGCCGCAAGCCTCTATAGCCACCAAAAACCAATCGGGACCCCTGCTCCGCACCCCGAAGGGGTCCCTCACCAAGGGCCACCGAGGAGTCCGGATTAGGGGTGTCCGATAGCCGAACTATCACCATTGGCCGGACTCCTGGACTAAGAAGATATAAGATTGAAGACTTCGTCCCGTGTCCGGATGGGACTTTCCTTGGCGTGGAAGGCAAGGTTGGCGATACAGATATGTAGATCTCCTACCATTGTAACCGACTCTGTGTAACCCTAACCCTCTTCGGTGCCTGTATAAACCGGAGGGTTTTAGTCCGTAGGACGAACAACAATCATACCATAGGCTAGCTTCTAGGGTTTAGCCTCTTTGATCTCGTGGTAGATCTACTCTTGTACTACCCATATCATCAATATTAATCAAGCAGGAGGAGGGTTTTACCTCCATCGAGAGGGCCCGAGCCTGGGTAAAAACATTGTGTCCCTTGTCTCCTGTTACCATCCGCCTAGACGCACAGTTCGGGACCCCCTACCCGAGATCCACCGGTTTTGACACCGACATTGGTGCTTTCATTGAGAGTTCATCTGTGTCGTCGCCATCAGGAAGGATGCCTTGTCCCGTCTTTAAAGACGTCACCGTTGCTAAAGGAGCTTTGGCCACCGGCCAAACTCTCCGGCTAGGCGGTTTTCTTATGACCGCCTGTTCGGCCGCCGCGCCGATGAAGACTTCTCGGGTCATTGAAAGCAATCTTCACGTTAACTCGGAACTTGCCGAGCAGCTAGATCCGATGGAGCTCTCCTCCTTAAACGAGCTCTTGGATAGCATCGCCGCCCTGGGAGTCGCTACAGACTACGATCATATTGGGCCTAAAACTGATCTGAGAGAGATCAACTCTCCCCACGTTACCCACCACGTTGTTGTGGTAGAGGAACAATACGGCGACCCTTCTTCTATCTTAAGGACTAGCTTTGTCCGGACTCCCGACCCCTCCATGCCGGATTCCCGCGGAGGGACGGACGTCACTCAAGCCGTGAACCTAAAGTTAGGCAGCGGGCCAGATTCATTGGACCACATCCAAAATCCCAAGCTTCCAAGTTCGGAAACTTCTTGGCCCCTGAGTCTCAGATTGGACGGGGTTCGGAATTTAATTCCACCCGCCCACCCAAACATAAGCGATCTATTCCAAATCCGGCAAGAGCCCGCTGAAACAGTACATCATTACTGGGCCAGATTCCTCCTGGTTATGGACATGATAAAGGATTGCCGCGAGGAGGACGCAATCTCATTCTTCTGCAATAATTGCACGGACAAGGGAATCCTAAACGCCATAAGTCGGCGTGAAATTACACACTTTGCTGACTTGGCGTCCATAGTACGAAAGTACTGTGCAATGGAAAGCGCCTGGAAAACCGAAATCAAATTTTGGGATAATCCGGCCCTGAATACAACCCTAGTCTGAAATAAAAGGGTGCATCATCACCAAGCACCTGGGTTACATACCAAAAAGAAAAAACCCTCTAAAGGGCATGGAACCGTACTGGAGGGATGGCTCAATGGACCCTGCAAAATTCACAGTACAGAGGGCGCCACTCCAACTCATAGCCTTAGAGCATGTTGGATACTACGGCAGGTGGCCAAAAGTGGCGAAGAGCTTTTAGCTCCAAAGCACCAGCCCAACAATACCAGCACGGTATTAACAGTCTTCGAGACTTTTGCATCAAATAATGTGCGGAAACGAACCCTCCGCAGCCTTGCCGAAGTCTACCAGGTAGCAACAATAAATCCATGGAGTGACACGGCTATTACCTTTAACGCCAAATGACGAACCTAAATTCGAACAGCCCGAGCACCAGCTGCATTGGTCCTCAGTCCAATAGTGGGACTTTAAGCCTTACCAAGGTACTCATGGACGAGGGCAGCGGATTGAACCTCATT
Organism: Aegilops bicornis; assembly: GCA_021605145.1. Classification (NCBI taxonomy): domain Eukaryota; kingdom Viridiplantae; phylum Streptophyta; class Magnoliopsida; order Poales; family Poaceae; genus Aegilops; species Aegilops bicornis. The sequence continues at coordinate 105,553,588 of CM038674.1, forward strand.
TACGAGGAAACCCTTCGAAAAATGGTAATATACTGGAGCCGCATTGAGCGAAGCAGCACAACCTTTAGAGGAATAATCCCCAGTCGGGAAGCATGTTGTACAGGAAAAATCACACTGGACGTGGTGTTCGGCACGCCAGATAATTACAGGTCCGAGGAGGTCACATTCCAAGTGGCCCCGTTCAGCAGCGGATACCATGCTCTATTAGGGCGAGAGGCATTCACAATTTTCCAAGCTATACCCCATTATGGGTACATGAAGCTCAAAATGCCCAGGCCCAACGGAATCATCACTCTTGCTAGTGACCCGAACATAGCACTCCGCGCCGAAAATAAAACAGCCGCACTTGCCCTTGAGGCACTATCCGAAGCCCTAGAGGCCGAGGAACTCACCGCATCAAGGCTCCCACGGTGAACAGGGACGATGTGATACTCGATAAGAGATCCAAGTCCACCTCTTTTAAACCGGCGGACGAAATAGTCAAATTCCAAGTCCATCCAATGGACCCTACAGAAATGGCCTCCATCGGGGCACAATTAAACCCCGATGTAGACGCCGCACTACGAGAATTCCTACGCGAAAATTGGGACATTTTTGCCTGGCACCCTTCAGACATGCCAGGAATCCCACGCCGGTTGGCCGAGCACAGCCTAAACATCCTAAAAGGATTCAAGCCGATCAAACAAGCTCTTGGCGTTTCTCCGAACCCAAGAGACAGGCCATGGGAGAGGAGCTAGCCAAACTATTGGAGGCCGGATTCATCAGAGATATAAAACATCCGGACTGGCTAGCAAACCTGGTGATGGTACCAAAGAAGCACAAATCCTGGCGCCTATGTGTCGATTTCAAGGACCTTAACAAGGCTTGCCCAAAGGATCCCTTCCCCCTCCCCCGCATCGATCAAATTATCGACGCTACCGCAGGACACGATTCATTGTGCTTCCTCGACGCATACTCCGGCTACCACCAAATTAAGATGGCAGAGCCAGACCAAGCCGCAACGGCATTCATCACTCCATACGGCCCATTCTGCTTCAACACAATGACCTTCGGGCTCAAAGACGCCGGCGCAACATATCAGCGCATGATTCGTACATGTCCGCAAAACCAGATCGGCAAAACAGTGGAGGCATACGTAGACGATGTGGTCGTCAAATCCAAGCATGTCGAAACTCTAGTAGACGACTTGAGGCTCACATTCGATAATCTCCAAACATATGACATTAAGCTCAACCCGGAAAATTGCATTTTCGGCGTACCAGCCGGAAAGCTCTTGAGCTTCATTGTATCCGGTAGAGGAATTGAAGCAAACCCAGCCAAGATCCGAGCTCTGTCACAATTGGATATCCCAAAAGACCTCAAACAAATACAAAAATTGACTGGATGCGTGGCGGCTCTAAGCCGCTTTATCTCCCGTTTGGGAGAAAAGGCATTACCCCTTTATCGCCTCCTCCGGCGCACCGAACACTTCGAGTGGACGGATGCTGCCATGGCCGGACTCGAAGAAATAAAAGCCATATTGGCAACAAATCCGGTCCTGGCCGCGCCCAATATAGGCGAACCAATGCTATTATATATCACGGCAACCCATCAAGTTGTAAGCGCGGTGCTCGTTGTCGAACGAGAAACGGACGGACACAAGTTCCCTCTCCAAAAACCATTTTACTACGTGTCCACTGTCCTAAATCCATGCAAGTCACGGTACCCGCATTATCAAAAGATAGCATACGCGGTGTTCATGGCATCCCGGAAGCTGCGACACTACTTCCAAGAGTGTTTGATAACAGTAGCCTCCGAAGTACCTCTTAATGACATTATAAACAACCGCGACGCGACGGCCCGGATTGCCAAATGGGCCATTGAGCTCCTCCCGTTCAACATAACCTACAAGCCACGGCGAGCTATTAAGTCGCAAGTTTTGGCCGACTTCGTCGCCGAATGGACTGAAGCCGAACTCCCTAAAGAGTACGGCGCATATTCCAATTGGATCATGCACTTCGACGGCTCCAAAATGTTGGCCGGCCTGGGAGTTGGCGTCGTTCTGACATCCCCAACCAGAGATACAGTTCAATACGTACTCCAGATAATGTATACGGACTCCAACAATGCAGCCGAATACGAGGCCCTTTTACTTGGTCTCCGGATGGCAGTCTCCATGGGTATTCAACGCCTAGAGGTGCGCGGGGATTCGAACCTCGTGATATCCCAAATTGTCGGCGTTCTGGGAACGGGGGTCCCCAGACTTGCCTGCCTGCGGCCTGCGGCGTGGCTCAAAGGAGGCCCAGGACAGCCCATCTTCATCAACTCAAGCTCAAGACCCTCGCGAGGGGCCAAGCCTCGCGGGGCGGACGACGAGGAGCTTCCTCAGGCATGGCCTCGTCAGGCTGGCTCATGAGGAGGCGGAGAGTTCAAGGCAGGGTACCTCGCGAGGTGCCCATGACGCAAGCCATGACGACCAAGGGCGCCCGGCCAGCGCCCGACCAGCAGCGTCCTCCTTTCCTCTTTGGTGCAAAGGGAGCAAGCGCAGGCGAGAGCATCAAGCAAAGGCATCCGTTTCGGTGCAAAAAGACCAAGACCAGCCCCAACGGCTGGAAGGGAGTCATCGTGGAGCCCAAGCAGGCGTCATCGCCAGAGCCTTTGGCAGGCGAGGACCAACTTTAGTCAGGATAAGTGTACCCGCTGTTCCCCTTCAAAATGGCCAACTGTTGGCGCCCTTCCCGCTCAATATTTGGGAAGAGGCCCAGGGCCTTCGCCTATAAATAGGAGTAGCCACACTCAGAGAGGGGGATCTTCGATCGGCCCCCCGGTATGAGATCGGGATCCTCACCAAGGAACCAGTAGCTAGAGCAACTGAACACCACCTAGCAGTTCATCGCACCCACCAAGAACAGACCCTCGCGAGGCTGTTCTTCCCTGTACTGTTCCTCATCAGCCCAAGAGGCAATCCACCACACCACAAACTAGAGTAGGGTATTACACCACAACGGTGGCCCGAACTAGTATAAATCGTGCGTCTCTTGTGCTGTTCGGTTTAGTAGTTTAGGTCCCTGCGATTCGGCGAGGTACGAGACGGTGGAGGGTTGGATCTCTGTGGGCACGCCAGTGTTCGAACCTCAAGGGTCTGCCGGAACCCGAAATCCGACATTTGGCGCGCCAGGTAGGGGTGCGCCAGACCGCTTCGTCGCCGCTCGCTCTTCCCCGACCACCGCAACCATGTTCGACGCCCGTCGGCCCGCCAGCGCCAAGCCGCCCTCGCTTCCCATGTCGCCCAGATAGCTCCCGTTGGCGGGCGCCCTCGTCGGTCCCCGTCACCTGCCGTCAACGCCGCCACCGGCCCGGCGGGGAACGAGCAGCAAGCATCGTCCCTGCGCTCCTCGGCGACCTCAGGGGAGGATCCGCGCGGCTTCCTCGTCATCCGCCCGTCGCGCCGGTTCCTCCGCTGTCATGCGCCCTCTGGCGGCTCGCAAGCACCGCCTTCCAGCCGCCATGTCAAGACATTCGTCCGCCGGGTCGGCGCCGCCTCCACACGGCAGGGGGCTCCCTCCGGGCGGACGGAGTCGTCGGCCGGGCTGACCTTCGACCCTCAAGACCACCCCACCAACTCGGCCGGCTCGGGTGCGCTCCCCATGCTCTGCACACCCACCATCTGCCAGGTTGCCGTCACCAGGACCCTCATCGACGGCGGCGCCGGCCTCAACGTACTCTCGCCGAGGCCTTCAACCTCCTCTGCATACCCAGGGAGCGGCTGCAGCCCAACCGGCCTTTTTCGGGCGTAGGAGGAGGGTCATCCAGCTCCTTGGGGCAAATCCGGCTTCCGGTGACCTTCGGCACCTACGACAACTTCCGCACGGAACTGGTCGACTTCGACATCGCCCCCATCGGCCTCCCCTACAATGCCATCCTTGGCTACCCAGCATTGGCCAAATTCATGGCCGCAACCCACCCGGGGTACAACCTCATGAAGATGCCTGGGAGCGGCGGCATCCTCACCGTGCCGGGGACACTTTGAAGGTCACATGCGGCCCAGCTCACCCTCAAGACGGCGGCATTGTGCAGCCCGCCGATGCGGAAGCCCCCAAGCCCAAGGGGGCTGCGCCGACCAAGAAGAAGCAGTTGTTCACTCAAGACAAGGCGGAGACCAAGCAGATACATGTCGATGAGGACGGGTCCACAAATGCCACCTTCACCATAGGCGCCAACCTCAAGCCCGAACAGGAGGAAGCCCTTGTCAAGTTCCTGCGTGCGAACAAGAAGGTGTTCGCCTGGGAGCCCGATCAGCTGGCGGGGATTCCACGGGCGTGTCGAGCACCACCTCAACGTGTGCCCCAACGCAAGGCCCAAAGGAAGGTAAAGCGAGAAGGCAGTCCACTGAAAAGCAGGCCTTCATCGTCCAAGAGACCCGCAAGCTACAAGCCGCGGGGGTTATTCGCGAGGTCCGATACCCAGATTGGCTGGCCAACCCCGTGGTGGTGCCAAAGAAGGGAGGAGCGTTAGGCCAAGACCACGGCAGCCACCCGAGCTAAGGCAAGACCGAATCAGAAGGAACTAGCAGAAGCCAGCGCCGCAATGGAAGAAGATCAGCCGTCACAGCAGAGCGCACCAAGGGCGGGGGAGGCCTCCCATCCAAGCCCCCAGCCCGAGGCGCCGTCGCCTCGGGAGGTACCACAGCCTTCCGGAAGACGCCGCCCAAGACCGACGCCCCTAACCTCATCGAGCACCGGTGTACTTTCACAAGACCGTGTTACGGGATGCGAGGGCACGGTACCCCATGCCGCAGGCTCCTCCTCGCTGTTGGTGGCTTCAGCGCAAGCTGCGGCACTACTTCCGTGGTCATCCAATCAAGGTTGTCTCGGCATACCCCCGGAGAGGGTGCTCAGAGCCCCAACTCGGCGGAAGGGTCGCCGAGTGGAACATTGAGCTGCAAGCATTCCAGCTCGAGTTCAAGACAACCAGAGTCATCAAGGGGCAGCGCTGGCAGATTTCGTGGCGAATGGACGAAGCACCCGCCTCGGGGCCGGGCGAGGATCGGTCCCTCTCCCCAAAGGAGCGGCGCCAAGGTTGGGTCATGTACTTGACGGAGCATTCTCCAGACAGTATACTGGGCTGGGGCAGTGCTCATATCCCCCGCTCAGGACAAGCTCTACTATGCCGTGCAGCTCTATTTCCAGCATGGCAAGAAGGTCTCCAACAATATAGCAGAATATGAGGGGCTGATAGCGGGTCTGAAGGCTGCCGTTGCCCTGGGGGAGAAAAACGTTACCATCAAGGGCGATTCACAGCTCCTCGTCAATTTCTCCAACAAGGTGTATGAGCCAAGAGATGAACACATGGAGGCCTACCTTGCGGAGGTCCGCAGGATGGAGAAACAGTTCTGGGGATTGGAGCTGCAGCACGTGCCCCGCGGCACCAATCAAGAGGCCGACGACATCGCCAAACGAGCCTCCAGGAGGTTACCCCAGGAGCCGGGCGTCTTTGAGGAACGGCTCTTCAAGCCATCAGCCCTGCTGCCATTATCAAGCACAGCACAGCCTCGGGAGGAGCTCCCTCAGCCACCTGCCTCGGGAGCCCCAGCCTGTGGCCCGGCCTCAGGAGCACGCCTGCTTCTAACGATGGAACCTCAAGAGGAGTGCCGATCACGGAGCTTAAGAGTTACTTAACGCGTGGGACTTTGCCGGAGAAGGAGGAGGAGGCAGAACGTGTGGCGCGGCAAGCCACGGCATACAGCATCATGGATGGAGAGCTCTACCGGAAATGACCGAACGACGTATCCCTGCGCTGCATCACCAGGGAACAGGGGAAGGAATTGCTGGCAGATATACATGGCGGAGATTGTGGGCACCATTCATCGTCACGGACCCTTGTCGGCAAAGGCGTTCATGGCGGTTTCTATTGGCCCACCGCGCTCAATGACGCGTTGGCGAACTTCGTGAAGGCTTGCGAGGCTTGCCAATTCCATGCCAAGCAGATCCACCAGCCAGCAGAGAGTCTGCAAACCATCCCCTCACTTGTCCATTCGCGTCCGGGGCTAGACATTCTGGGCCCTTTCCCTCGGGCGCTAGGAGGCTATCGCTACCTCTACGTCGCCGTGGACAAATTCACCAAGTGGGCCGAAGTCGAGGCCGTCCGCGCCATCCCCGCTGGTTCTACGGTCAAGTTCATCAAGGGCATCGTGAGCCGGTTCGGAGTGCCGAACCGCATCATCACCGACAACGATTCGCAGTTCACCAGTAACCTTTTTAAAAAGTAGTGCGCTAACCTTGGGACGCAGATATGCTACGCTTCGGTGGCGCACCCCCCGCAGCAATGGACAGGCCGAGCGGGCCAATGCAGAGGTCCTGAGAGGCCTCAAGACCAGGACGTTCAAGAAGAAACTGGAAGCCTGCGGCAGAGGCTGGTACGACGAGCTTCCGTCCGTGTTGTGGTCCATCCGCACAACCGCAACCAAGCCAACTGGAGAGACCCCCTTCTTCCTGGTCTACGGAGCCGAAGCGGTCCTCCCTCACGAGGTCAAGCGTCGATCCGCGCAGGTCCTGGCGTTCGATGAAACGCTGCAGACGCCATGCGGAGACGGCCCTTGTGCTTTGGGGAGGCCGCCCGAGAAGCTGCGCCATGCGGCAAGGTACCAGCAGGCACTCCGGCGATACCACCGCCGCAAAGATCCGCCCCTAACTCTCGAGGTAGGGGACCTCGTGCTCCGATGGGTCCTCTCCAGGAGGGACTGCATAAGCTCTCTCCCATGTGGGAGGGCCCATTCAAGGTTGTTCATGTTTCCGTGCCCTGGCTCCGTGCGCTTGGAGACTCAAGAGGGAGTACCTATACGTAACGCGTGGAACATCCAAAGACCTCCTGAGGTTTTACCCCTAAAAGGCCCAGAGCACGTGAAGAAGGCAAATGCCCTGTGAAGCTCATCTTTTGGAAAAGGCCCAGAGCTCGTGAAGAAGGCAAATGCCCTGTGAAGCTCATCTTTTGGAAAAGGCCCAGAGCACATGAAGAAGGCAAATGCCTGTGAAGCTCACCTTTTTGGAAAAGGCCCAGAGCCTGTGAAGAAGGCAAATGCCTGTGAAGCTCACCTTTTTGGAAAAGGCCCAGACCCTGTGAAGAAGGCAAATGCCAGTGAAGCTCATCTTTTGGAAAAGGCCCAGAGCCTGTGAAGAAGGCAAATGTCTGTGAAGTTCATCTTTTTGGAAAAGGCCCGGAGCCTGTGAAGAAGGCGAACGCCTGTGAAGCTGACGCGTTCTGGAAAGGCCCGGAGCCGGTGAAGAGGGCAAACGCCCGTGAAGCTTGCTTCCCAGAAGAATGGCCTGGAGCCTGTGAAGAAGGCGAACGCCTGTGAAGCTCGCCGCCCGTGACACTCTCACGTAATAATGAGTTGGGGCTGTACACGCCCCGGAGTCTCAGGAGTGCCGGCCTCAGCCCTGGGCTCCCTCCCACGCCCAAAGGGCAGCACTTAGCTCCGCTGGTGAGAAGACGTCAAGACTAGACTAGGTGCCGGACGCGGCTTTTTCATTTGCTTTCTGCAGTTGACTAGTTATTCCCATTTGGAGTTTTTATCGAAACTATTGCCCCTTTTTGATCCGTGGTTCTTCGATCTTTCTCACTCTCCTGCCTCGATTTCTCTTGCGCGGGGACTCGTGAGGCGGGAGCCTCGGGAGCCCCCGCGAGCGTTTCTGCCCCTATCGCTCAAGTTTTCACGGCCCTGGTCCACAGCTGGAGCACCCCTCCTGACCATGCCTCACGGGCAGCACAACGCGAACACGGGGCCTGGATCGGTCGCCTCATGCCACGGCTGGGATTCACTTACGAATGGGCGACGCGAAGGGAACAGATGTCGGGATAACAAAAGCAGATAATAATTAACGGCGTTGACCTAAACGCGCCCCCACGGGGCCATACATTGTTCCCTTTTTACGCAGGAGAAAAGAAAGGAAAAGGACAGAAGCAGGTGAAGCACGCCCCGTGCCGGCTCTCTTGGAAGGCCCGAGCCGCCTCCGGAGCTCAGGGGGACTCCCTCTCGCGCTTCACCGGGGCGTGGCGGCAAGCGGACCCGCTGCCACCCCCCAAGCAGGCGCGGCGGCGTGGGGGCTGGCCGCGGCTGCTGGAAGAATCACCACCCGAAGAAGAGCTGGTGAAGCGTGAGGAGTCGCGGGCATCGCCGGCCGCCCGCGCGCTGCCCTCTCCGCCCACGCCGGGGCTGAGTCCTTGGCTGCGGTCGTCGTCTTCAGGGCAGCACCCCATGCGGCGGCCGTCTTCCCCGAACACCCTCACGTAGAGGGTGGCGTCACCATCGTACTTGAAGTGCAGGGAGCACCGGCGGCGGAGACCACGCTGAAGCGAACGCCCGCCACCATGGGCCAGAACAGGTCCCCTGCAGCCGAGACCTCCAGAGAAGCCCACGAAGCCCGACTACAACAGCCATCTGCCTGGAGCCAGAGGCCACTCAGGGCGCCATCTGGGAGCTCACCAAGGAGGAAGCACGGGAGCTGAAGCCGGACGCCGGACGGCTCCTCCGCCCTCACCATGAACTCCGGCAGCGCTTCAGGGGCATGGAGGCGCGACCTCGGAGGACGCGCGGTCAGGGCACGCCCTCCGACCATGGCCAGCCGCTCGTCGCCGCACTGAGAGCCTCCCCCACGACCGCGGGGGACCGCCGAGGAGGCCACAGGGTGCTTGCGAGGGCGACCTCGGCCACGCTTAGGCGAGGAGAGGAAGACTCGACCTGACGGCCCTTCTCCTTCTCCGCGGCCAAGAACTTCCTTGGTGGAGCCATGGAGAAGAAGGAGAGACAAGAAAGGATAGACTGGAAGGGCGCGCGCCATTCCGTACTTATTGCCGGCGAAGGCCAACCGTTGGCCTCCACGATCACCGGTAATCATGACCAACTCTGCATGCAGGGACTTGTCGAATCTGGGCGGTTACCAAGGCATCGTGGGGAAGCAGTGCGCACGCGTCCAATCAACCGCCACGCGGCGCCCAAGGCCGCAGGCTGTTAGGGCCCGTGACGCTTCGCACTTGCCCTTTCGCCTCTCTGCTCGGCCAAGTTCGGGCGCGCCGTGGGCCAGTGGGCTACTGTCGGCGTTCTGGGAACGGGGGTCCCCAGACTTGCCTGCCAGCGGCCTGCGGCGTGGCTCAAAGGAGGCCCAGGACAGCCCGTCTTCATCAACACAAGCTCAAGATCCTCACGAGGGGCCAAGCCTCACGGGGCGGACGACGAGGAGCTTCCTCAGGCATGGCCTCGTCAGGCTGGCTCATGAGGAGGCGGAGAGTTCAAGGCAGGGTACCTCGCAAGGTGCCCATGACGCAAGCCATGACGACCAAGGGCGCCCGGCGCCAAGCAGCGTCCTCCTTTCCTCTTTGGTGCAAAGGGAGCAAGCGCAGCGAGAGCATCAAGCAAAGGCATCCGCTTCGTGCAACAAGACCAAGACCAGCCCCAACGGCTGGAAGGGAGTCATCGTGGAGCCTAAGCAGGCGTCATCGCCAGAGCCTTTGGCAGCGAGGACCAACTTTAGTCGAGATAAGTGTACCCGCTGTTCCCCTTCAAAATGGCTAACTGTTGGCGCCTTCCCGCTCAATATTTGGGAAGAGGCCCAGGCCTTCGCCTATAAATAGGAGTAGCCACACTCAGAGAGGGGGATCTTTGATCGGCCCCCCGGTATGAGATCGGGATCCTCACCAAGGAACCAGTAGCTAGAGCAACTGAACACCACCTAGCAGTTCATCGCACCCACCAAGAACAGATCCTCGCGAGGTTGTTCTTCCCTGTACTGTTCCTCATTAGCCCAAGAGGCAATCCACCACACCACAAACTAGAGTAGGGTATTACACCACAATGGTGGCCCGAACTAGTATAAATCTTGCGTCTCTTGTGTTGTTCTGTTTAGTAGTTTAGGTCCCTGCGATTCGGCGAGGTACGAGACGGTGGAGGGTTGGATCTCCGCGCGCACCCTAGTGTTCGAACCTCAAGGGTCTGCCGGAACCCGAAATCCGACACAAATAAATGGAGACTTCGATGCCAAGGTTCCTAAAATGGCAGCTTATCGCAACGTCGTCCTAAAAATGTCAGCTCGGTTTGAAGGGCTCGAATTTCACCATATAGCCCGGGATAATAACCAGGCGGCAGACGTATTAGCACGCATTGGCGCAAAGCGCGATGCCGTCCCTCCCAACATCTTCCTGGAGCGGCTGTTCAAGCCATCCGTACTATGGGAGGGGGAGTCCGGAAACAACAATCCGGACCCAACCGCACTGCCCGACACCGAACACTCTGACACAATCGGTGGGTCCGCCAACGAAGCAACACCTTCAGCCCACTAAATAATGGCAGTTATCACCCTGTGGACGGAACCATTCCTAGCCTACCTAACCAAGCAGGAACTCCCCGAGGACCAAAACGAGGCACGCTGCATACTGCGGCGCTCTAAAGCCTATAAAGTCCATGAGGGAGAGCTTTATAAGAAAAGCACAACCGGAGTCCTTCAAAGGTGTATCTCCGAAGAGGAAGGGCGGAATCTCCTGGCTGAAATCCATGTCGGACTCGGTGGGCACCATGCCGCAGCCCGGGCCCTTGTAGGCAAGGCCTTCCGTACAGGATTTTATTGGCCGACGGCCCGGCAGATGCTCAGACTTAGTCCAACGATGCGTCGGTTGCCAGCTCTTTGCAAATCAAAGCCACATGCCACCCACCGCCCTCAAAACTATACCCATCATCCGCCGTTCATGTCCGGGGCTTGACATGGTTGGACCCCTTAAAGGAGGAACCCACAAGCAAAAATACCTATTGGTCATGGTGGATAAATTCACCAAATGGATAGAGGCCAAGCCTGTTAAGACGGCCGAATCCAGACTGGTGATAGACTTCATATCAGGGGCAGTACACCATTACGGCGTCCCCATAGCATCATCACTGATAACGACACGAACTTCACGGCCGACGAGGTCAAACTCTCGTGCAAAAACATGGGCATCAAGCTCGACTACGCTTCAGTCTATCACCCTCAAACTAACGGTCAAGTCGAGCGAGCAAATGGTCTAATCATGAGCGGCATTAAACCCAGACTAGTGCGGTCCCTCAAGGAATCTAACACGCACTGGGTAGAGGAGCTCGAGTCTGTACTCTGGGGGCTGCGGACCACGCAGAATCGCACTACCGGATTCACAGCATTTTTATGGTATACGGCGCAGAGGCAGTTTTGCCCTGCGACGTAATTCATGACTCACCTCGTGTGCGCATGTACGAAGAAAGAGAAGCCGAGCTCGATCGGCAGGACAGTTTGGACGCCTTGGAGGAGGAGCGTGATGTGGTAAAAGCTCGTTCCGCATTCTATCTACAGCAGGCTCGAAGATATCAAAGCAGAGAAGTACGGGTCAAAGCTTACAATGTTGGCGAATTAGTTCTACGCCTGCCGGACAAGAAAAAGGACAAACTCAAGCCCAAATGGGAGGGTCCCTTCATCATCGACCAAGTCCTGTCCGGTGGAGCGTACCGTCTGCGAAACGCATCGGATAACCGACTCGAGCCGAACCCATGGAACGCAGCCCATCCCCGAAGATTCTACGCCTAGCGCTGGATTCTGAGTTCGTCTCCTTCCTCCGTCTATATTTTATGCTTTAGATGTTTTTTATTTCTCTCCTTCCCCCTCCTTTTTTCTGAAGCCATTGGAGGCTCATTTGCGCATTGTTCGCACACACTTGACGCGCTATCCGCGCTCATTATACCTGGGGGCTTCTTTAACAGAAGCTTATTTATACGGGCTTTATGCTCAACACATGTGTCACACTTCCGCATGTACCTTTTATTCACCATTATATGCATCGATATGACTTAAGTTTTTGCCAAGCTGGGTTGCCTGGCTCCTGTGCTTACCCCTACGTTCCTGATTGTTTGGCTAGTTGGTAAAGGGAGCACCTCTGCGATTGTTACTGCCGGGTCAGCCGGATGTGTACCTCAGACTGGGTGAAGCCGAAAGCTAGCGTTCTTAAGGAAATATTCGGTTGGTGAACTAAAAGACGATTTCTTACGTATTTACTTATCTGCCCCCAGATGTTTTTCTGCTTTTTTCGCAGTCCGGACATGCACTTTAGGGCATGCCTCCCAGGGAAAGAAACCCTAACGGAACTATTCTCCCTGGAAGATGTTTCTTACTAACCATGTAATATAACATAACTAATTGGGCACTTCTCTGATAAAGCACTAATGACCCCTACGCCTGGTCTCCACGCATGCCCCGGTTTTTATATAACCGTGAGGGTATTCGGACATACTCCGGACTATTGGGTCCCGAGGTTGAAGCGAAAAGGTCCGCTACGACAAACGATATACAATCCGGCTAGAAGGCATTTTACATGTCATCTAAATTACATAGTCAAATTGACTGATTGTATTCCTCTTCAATGCCATCTAATAGGCTGTCTAGTTTACAGTCCTGTTGGGAATACTTTGCGGCCAACTCTACTTGGTCGTACACTAAGCTCACAGGGATCTCCTTCCCATCGGGCCCCATAGGTCCGACCTCGGCCATGTGGTTTGGGTCAGCCTTCGTGTACCGCGTCTTCACCATGGCCCAGGCCTCCCTGGCGCCTTGACGGCTGGCCGATATCTTCCATAATCAGAAGCGCCACCGTGCTCCCTGAAGCCTCTCTGCAGGCTCTCCAAGGCCTTCGAGCAGGGAGATAGATGGCCACAAGGCCTCGGCGATGCCTTTCATCACCTGCTGAACTCGTTCGTGCAGTTGTAGCAGCTCGGGAAGAAGGTCACCCGTAGAACCGGGCATTTCCTCTGTAGGACGACCTGTGAGCATACCTACAGACACATTTCTGTTAATAGACTTCCTCGCCGAACTCTTTTTTCAAAGTTTGTTCAAGATCTTACTATAAATGACGCGACGAAGCCGCCGATTCTCCTTAACGGAGTCAGACAGCTGGGCACGAACATCCTTTAGTTCCTCACCCAGCTGGGTGTTGGCATCTTGGAGATTATTTTTCTCTTGCCTCACCCTTGTAAGCACATTCTCGCCGGCCTTTAACCGGCGCAAGAGTTGTTGCTTGTCCGGATCTAGTCCGGCGCCATCTGCAATATTATTGTCAGACTTATACACACGCCGCACTTCACAAACTACTTATCTTTTGAAGCATATATTACTGGAGGGGGTCTCTGTGGCTCCCCCTGTTGCGGCTAGTGCGGCCTCAAGTTGGGCCTTGCACTCTTCAAGCTCCTGGGACAGTCGGGTATTCTTTTCTGTAAGATCATGCATAACAAATGATCCTTAAATCAGTTATTCTAACTATTTTAAGTCTCGGGGGCTACTGGCATATATAACCGTCAAATTTCCTCACCCGTATGTCCTTTACATACTGTTCCGTGGCTCTGGCTAGACCATCTTGAGCGGCACGGAGGTGCGCATCTCCCAATTGAAGGCATTCAATGCCTCTTGGGAGAAACATGCGTCACGAAGAACCGTCGTGGCGCTGTGATTCATGGCACTCTCCACCTCGGAGTTGGTGGCGGACAATCTGTCGGCATCCTCTGTCAGAGGAGCATCCGACGCACGCCTCGTGCTCGCCTCCGCTTCTGGACCCGGCTTTGGAGCCTGGCTGGCGGAGGCTCGATTGGCAATCTCTCCGGACACAGTCCGGCGAGCGCTCTTTTTCCTGAAAAGAGCACCAGCGTTAATATGCCTTCCAAGAATCAATCCTGGGAATATGGTGACACGCCATACCGTTGCGGCGGCGTTTTGATGCGGACCGCACTTCTTTTTAGCCTGCGGGGCCTTCCTGCTCCTTGTTGGCTAGCCGTCGTGGGCTCGGCCTTCCGCCTCAAAGGCACCCCCTGCGAAACACCATTGGTATACGGTGATCATAAATAAGCACGGACGGGTCATTATCAGAGTATTGGGACTTCGGTCGCAGTTACCTGTGAGGCTGGAAGTATTCCGGGGTAATCGGCCGTAATGGCGACCAAGGCACTGTCGATGCTAAGTTGGTGAAATACCCCATCAATTAGCTCCACCAGTATGTTCGGGTCCTCTTGGGAGGCTGGATCGAGGAACCGTTCCGGATCCTCGGGTTGTGGAGGCGGGCTGTTTATATCTTTTACGGCCCGGCGCAGTTCCTGCGTCGAAATCACAAAGTGAGATACTTAACCATGGGAATACGGATTGGATGGGCAAAAAGAAACGTCCGCTTACCCAGCTTCGAGGATTGTTCATAGAAAATCCGTTCAATGGACTGACGCGGAGAAAATCCTCCTCTTCCCCCTTGTACAGCGCGGACAAGATCTTCACCAGATCGGCGACCGATCCCGGCCCCTTGCGGCCATGACGGGTGGCATCGTCCTCCCCATTGAAACTCCACATGGGGTGGCCCCTATACTGGAGCAGCTGCACCCCCCGCATAATGCATGTGGCCATGACACCGATCATGGTCAGTCCGAATGAGCTAACAACCTTATTCGCTCATCGTAAAGGACGTCCTTGTCATTTTCCTCTCTCCGGGCTCATGGACGCCAACTTAGGCGCTTTCTTCAAGGGAGCATTACTGAACTCCGGAAGGCCGATCCGAACAGATCCGGCAGCGGGACGCCTTCTATATAAAACCATTCCAAGGTTGTCTTCGGACGCCTTCTTGAGATTCCGGATAGGTATCCGGTCCCGGCGATGCGCCATAGTTCGGCTCCGCCCACTTGATATATTGACCCCTCATGAGAACGGGGTACAAGGCAGAATAATCTCTTCCACAGTGCAAAATGAGCCTCGATGCCCAAGAACAGTTCGCAAAGGGCCATGAGGGAGTCCTGGACTAGGGGGTGTCCGGATAGCCGAACTATCATCTTTGGCCGGACTCCTGGACTATGAAGATACAAGATTGAAGACTTCGTCTCGTGTCCGGATGGGACTTTCCTTGGCGTGGAAGGCAAGCTTGGCGATACGGATATGTAGATCTCCTACCATTGTAACCGACTGTGTAACCCTAACTCTATCCGTGTCTATATAAAACCGAGGGTTTTAGTCCGTAGGGACGAACAACAATCATACCATAGGCTAGCTTCTAGGGTTTAGCCTCTCTCGATCTCGTGGTAGATCTACTCTTGTACTACCCACATCATCAATATTAATCAAGCAGGAGTAGGGTATTACCTCCATCGAGAGGGCCCGAACCTGGGTAAAAATATCGTGTCCCTTGTCTCCTGTTACCATCCGCCTAGACGCATAGCCGGGACCCCTACCCGAGATCCGCCGGTTTTGACACCGACATTGGTGCTTTCATTGAGAGTTCCTCCGTGTCGTCACCTATAGGCCCGATGGCTCCTACAATCATCAAGAACGACCGGTCCAGGTGAGACTTTTCTCCCGGACAGATCTTCAGATTCGGCAGCTTCGCATCATACAATTCGCTAGGCCATCTGGAGCATATCGAAGCTACGCCCGCCATCATGTCGATTTGGAAACTTGAACTATACGGCCGATGTCCGCGGAGACTTGATCTTCGACGGATTCGAGCCACAGCCGAGCGTGCCGACTGTCTCGATGGAGTACGATCTAGCTCTGCCACGAACAAAGGCCCTCGAGGCCGCGATGCCCGCTCCGACCCTTAATCCGGAGCCGGCTCCGCCGATCGAGGACGAGTGGTTGGACACCGCCTCGGGGGCTACAATCTCTACGGTGATTGAGCCGAACTCCATCCATGTCCTTTGCGAAGACCGTGACTCCAAGGTGCCGGACTCCGAACCCTTCGCTACCGCCACCGAATCCGATTACGCGGTCATGGAGTTCATCGCCATGACATCTTTCAGACTCGCCCTTTGGTGACATCCTGAATTCACTAAAGTCTCTCTCTTTATCAGAGAGCCCTGGCCGGACTACGGTCAGGAAGGTTGGGATGCGGACAACGAAGAAATTCAACACCCACCCACCACCCACTTTGTAGCCACTGTCGATGATTTAACCGACATGCTCGACTTAGACTCCGAAGACATCGATGGTACGGATGACGATGCTGGAGACGACCAAGAACCAGCGCCTACAGGGCACTGGAAGGCCACCTTGTCATACGACATATACATGGTGGACATCCCAAAAGATGGGAACGGCGATGGAACAACGGAGGATGACCCCTCCAAGAAGCAGCCTGTTGGCGTCGTGCCGGGCCGGCCTAAATCCCGCCACAAGAAAAACGGTGATTCCGCACGGAGATAATAACACCCCAAACAAAGGTCGAAGACAACCCTCCAAAGCAGGATTCAGACAGAGGAGGGAGAAGCCAGCCCTCATGATAGAGTGGCGGAGAGGGAGGTGGAGGACGATAATTATATGCCTCCCTCCGAAGATGAGGCAAGCCTCGGCGACGGCATTTAATTTGTCGTGCTCGAGGATCCTGCCAAACAGAGCTGTTTCAAACGCAGGCTTATGGCCACGGCAAGCAGCCTCAAGAAAAGCAGCAGCAGCTTAGAGCTGACTAAGACTTGCTAGGCAGATGATGGACTGAAGTCCTTGCAGCCAAGAGTATGAACTCGAAAGCCCTCCAAGAGATACCTGAAACGCAGGCTGCTACCCCAATTAGAGGAAGCAGCACCCAAACCTACATCACCAGCGCATGATGTGGCCGACCGGCCACCCCGTGGCCGCGACAGAGAGGCCTCTAGACCCTCCATTCAAGCCGCACCCCGGCGCCGCTCGACCAAGGCACGGGGAAACGTGCCAGACCTGCGAGACATATTGGAGGACAAGGCAAGGCAAACAAGATCGATCTACGGATTGCGTGATCGCCCCACGACACGTGATGGTAACCGTCACGCCGGATACATCAACTTCGGCCGGGCCGAACACAGTAGACAAAGCTCATGTGAGCTGCGTCGTGATATAGCCCAATACAGAGGCGCCGCACACCCACTATGCTTCACAGACGAAGTGATGGATCATCAAATCCCCGAGGGTTTCAAACCCGTAAACATCGAATCATACGATGGTACCACAGATCCCGCGGTCTGGATCGAGGACTATCTCCTCCATATCCACATGGCCCGCGGTGATGATCTACCTGCCATCAAATACCTCCCACTCAAGCTTAACTGACCAGCTCGGCATTGGCTCAACAGCTTGCCGCCAGAGTCAATCGGTTGTTGGGAGGACCCGAAGCCGCATTCCTTGATAACTTCCAGGGCACATATGTGCGACCACCGCACACCGGCATGACCTTAGCCATATAATTCAGCAGCCGTAAGAATCGGCCGCACAATTCTGGACGCGGTTCCTAACAAAGAAAAATCAGATCGTCGACTATCCGGATGCAGAGGCGCTAGCAGCCTTCAAACACAACATCCGTGACGAGTGGCTAGCCCGGCACTTAGGACAGGAAAAGCCGAAATCCATGGCAGCCCTAACCACACTCATGACCCGCTTTTGCGCGGGAGAGGACAGCTGGCTAGCTCGAAGCAACAACTTGGCCAAACACCCTGGTAGTTCGGATACCAAGGACAGCAATGGCAGGTCGCGTCGCAACAAGCATAAACGCCGCATTAACGGTGATAATGCTGAAGATATGGCAGTAAATGCCGGATTAAGAGGCTCTAAACCCGGTCAGCGGAAGAATCCATTCAAAAGAAATACCCAGGGCCCGTCCAACTTGGACCGAATACTCGATCGCTTGTGCCAGATACATGGCACCCCCGAGAAACCAGCCAACCACACCAACAGGGATTGTTGGTTGTTCAAGCAAGCAGGCAAGCTAAGCGCCGAAAACAACGACAAGGGATTGCATAGCGATGACGAGGAAGAGCCCCGGCCGCCGAACAATAGAGGACAGAAGGGCTTTCCCACACAAGTGCGGACGGTGAACATGATATACGCAACCCACATACCCAAAAGGGAGCGGAAGCATGCACTAAGGGACGATATGCAATGGAGCTAGTCGCCTAAGTTCAACCCATGGTCCTCCGCCCGATCACATTTGATCAAGGACCACCCCACTAGCATCCGTCACGCGGATTTGCCGCATTGGTTCTTGACCCAATCATCGACGGATTTCACCTCACTAGAGTCCCGATGGACGACGGTAGCAGCCTGAACCTGCTTTATCGGGATACAAGCAGCAAAATGGGCATAGACCCCTCAAGGATTAAACCCACAAAGACGACCTTTAAAGGCGCCATACCAGGTGTAGAGGCCAATTGTACAGGCTCACCACACTCGAAGTGGTCTTCGGATCCCGGATAACTTCCGGCGAAGAGTTAATCTTCGACATAGTCCCGTTCATGGCGGCTATCACGCGACCGCTTGGACGAACCGCATTTGCAAAGTTCAATGCGGTGCCGCACTACGCATACCTCAAGCTCAAGATGCCAGGCCCTCGAGGAGTAATCACGGTCAATGGAAACACCGAACGCCTCTCTCCGAACGGCGAGCACGCGGCGTCCTCACGGCGGAGGTGCAAAGCAGCCTCTAACAGCAATTCCCGGTCCGCCATTAAACGTCCGCCACCGCCAAGCACGCCCGAGTAACCTACAACAAGACCGCCTGGCAAGATCCGGAAAGCATCGCCAGAGTAATCCGCCCCAACCCCAGCCCTCGCCAAACAAATAAGCCAAGATTACGCGTACATAACTACGCTCTGGAGATACCATGGGCCTAAGGGGAGGGGCACGACCACGGCACGCCCAGAATGCGGCTCAACCGCACCAGGGGCTCCCAATTGTGTCATTCTTTTTCTTACTTCTTTTTTCTTAGTTTCAGGACTCTGTTTTCCAGAGGTCCTATCCGGCACTAGAATTGTCGAACTCACGATGCAACAGCCAGGGAAACAGAAAGCTACGTCGAGTGTCCAGGTGGTCTCTACTACGAGCATTATACCTGTTGTACATACCATCCCGCTTACTTACCCTGGAGGGGACATGTTAAATAGTCCCATCCCTTGCTTATCGCACTATTTGTATCATTCTCGCTTCCATTGCAGTACCTTTTTGAATAAACAATACATAGCTTTTGCCTATTATTGCACTCCTTTCTTTATCTATATATATGTTCATTTCATGACATGTTGCACCGTACACTTTGGTACTACCAATACACCAGGGGCTAAAGTACCCCAAAAGTATGGAGTGATAAGTCCGAACACTTTCACAAGTGCGTCACCCCGAACTTATAGCATTATATGCATCGGCTCCTAATCATGTCTTGGGTCAATAGTTGGGTTTGCCCGGCTCCCATGTTTTGGTACCTTACGTTCCGTTATATCGGCTAAGGTAGCGCTGGGAGAACCACTGCGATTGTGCCCCGGTTGAGCTGGGTTGAGCACCTCAATGGAGAAAGCTAAAACTGACCGTCATGATAGGGCGAGAGCCGGTCGCTGTTCGAGAGGTTTTTTCGGGTCCCTAAAGACTTATGCCGCTTAGAGCGAGGAGCCGGCATTGTTCGGCCAAGGCGTGGATAGCGCCCCGAACTCGGTCTTCCGAATACTAGGGGCTTCGCCGAAATTTAAAGTTATAGAATTCTATGGCTAAGTGAGAGTGTTCAAGCACTATAAGTCTGGTTGCCTTGTTCGCTATGCTGAGCGCCTCCTCGACGCATTCCAAGAATGGGAACAAGAGCGCTCAAGTTTATCTCGAACACCCCAAAGACTCGTGGCATGGGGGCTGAAGCCAACGACTTGCCATCTCTAAAAATTTGATAAACGGCCGCATGTAAGGTAATATTTTAAATTAACAAGCGTTGCTTAGCGCATATGAACAAGTTTTCAGCGTCAGGATAACAAATGCGAGTCTATTCAAAAATTACATCTTTGGAGCACTCATCCGCTTATACGGCGGTACCCTTCAGACGCCCTCATAGTACATTTCGGGCTTGCGATGCTCCTTGCCCTTGGTGGCCCGTCCGTCACAAGCTTCTCCGCATCCAGCTTGCCCCAAAGGCACTTTAGCACGGGCAAGGCCCGACGGGCACCTTCAATGCAGACGAGCGCTTGATGACTTCAATCCATGGACAAAGGCCCACCAGCCACCGCAGACTAGCCCGGTAGCTCCTGTGCATGGCTTCCAATGGCCACAAATTAACTATGAGGCCCTTCATGGCTTGTTCGGCGACCTTGTGGAGCTCGACCAGCTGCTTCAGCTGGTCGCTCGAGCACTGGACGCTCGGCCTCAAAGATACCGAGACCAGAACACATTCTCCGTCGAAGCTCCCCTCCTTGGCGCGGTAGAACGCGGCAGCATCGCATACACTACGGGACAGATCTGCGAATGCTCTGGAGAGCTCGAATCCGGGTAAGTAATAGGTAATTCACTTCCACATGCTTGCTTTGCATAAAGAATGCCTTACCCGCCGCTATCTTCTTTAATTATTCAATTTCTTGGAGGGCTTTTTGGCTTCGCCTTAGAGGCTTTGGCACTCTCAAGAGCCGAGGCGAGCCTGACTCGAGTCTTCGAGTCACGCTCCAAACTCTTGTGTTTTTCACGAGCCCTGAGCTCTTGCCGCACCTCCGCCACCCGCTCCTCCTACTTCTCTCGCTCGGTGCGCTCATGAGCCAGCTTTGCTTTCTGTGACACCGCTTCCTTCAGGGTCGCCACCTCGTTCGTGGCCCCTACAATACCCACGTTATTCCTGTCATTTTTTGCAACTGAATCCTTTCTATAAGATATTTCTTTAATAAGGTATTGCTTACCTTCCCTGTCCTCGAGCTGCTTCTTGGCAAGACCGAGCTCGTTCTCGGACTGCTCGAGGCTCTTCTTCAATGCATTTACCTCCGCATAAGGCGGGCAGAGGTCAAGAAGCATCCTCGCATTCGCATATTGACATACTTATGTTAGACTCCTGCGTATATCTTTTTAGATCCTTAGTCCGGCTTTTCTTTCCGAACACCGAACTAAGCATCAGGGGCTACTGTCTATGCGGTAATATTTTTACATATTCTAAACTTACCTCAAAGCCTGTTAGAAGGCTAGTACAGGCTTCGGTCAGCCCGCTCTTGGCGGACTGAACTTTCTGGATCACCACACTCATAACAGTGTGGTGTTCCTCGTCGATGGAGGCGCCGTTAAGCGCCTCCAGCAAGCTATCCGGTGCCTCCGGATGGACGCAGGTCACCGGCGTCGCAGTCTTGCCCTTCTTACGAAGGACCCGCTTGTCGGACTTCGGAACCACTGAAGGTTCCGGTACGGAGTCCGGCACGGGGCCGGACTTAGAGCCCTCTGGGGTTTCGCCCCCTTTGCGCCCGGAGTCCGGGAGGTCGCCTTGCGCGCCTCGAGACCACCTCCTCCTGGCTGGGCCCTTTGGGACTCCACCGGTGTCGCCGGTGATACGAGGAGAGGAGGCGGTCGGAAGTGAAGTGCTATTCACATCCGACGAACCTGTGGAGCCGCCGACGAGCGGGCGAGCCTGGCCCTCGGGCTGCATGGTCATATTCGGCATTAGAAGACACTATGCGACAAATAAAAAGTCATGAACTATTCCGAGTCCGGACACTTACGATCTCGTCAGGGCTTGGCCTTGTTGGCCACTCCTCCTCGCTGTCGGCGTTGGTGGAGAAGCACGGAGGAAGGGTCCTTCCCTTCTTGGATCCTCCGCCTCCCGGTTAGGCGGCCTTCCTTTTCTTCTCTTCACTGGGAGAGGCTTCTTTGTTCCTCCTCTTCCTCGGAAGAGGATTCCGCCAGGGTTGTCGGGCGATGAGTCCGACAGCTCTGGCGCCGGAGCTCCTTCGAGTTCCGTGGTTTTCTTCTCCGCACCACGTAGGCGCCGGAGCAGCCCTGCCAAGCGGGCGTCTGCTGGGTCTTCTGGCAAAGGGGCCGGACAGTTAATCTGTCCGGACGTCTTCAGCCAGTCCTGTCAAAGGTTAGGGAGTTTTAGATCCCACATAGAGTCAATCTATGAAAAACAAGAGTCCCATAAAGGGTAAAATAACTTACCTCGCTGGCTTGACGCTGCGAGCTGAATCCGTGATCTTCGGTAGCGGATGTGGGAGCCTCGGCGCCTTGAACAAGACCTTCCAGCGTCTTCGTACGTAGTGTCGAAGAGCCTTTTCAGAGTTGGGTGCTATGCCGGATCGAACTCCCACAATTTGAAGGCCCGTTGTTGGCATGGGAGAATCCAGCGGATGAGCATCACCTGGATTACATTGACAAGCCTGAGATTCTTGTCCACCAGGTTTCGGACGCAAGTTTGGAGTCCAGACAGCTCATCTGAATCCCCCCACGTCTGGCCCGTCTCTTTCCATGATGTGAGCCGTGTGGGGAAGCCAGATCGGAATTCGGGGGCTGCCGCCCATTGAGAGTCGCGCGTCTCGGTGATGTAGAACCACCCCGATTGCCACCCCTTTATGGTCTCCACAAAGGAGCCCTCGAGCCATAGGACTTTGGCCATCTTGCCAACCATTGCGCCTCAAGACTGGCTTAGCGGCCGCCCACTACCTTCGGGCTTGACATTGAAGATCTTAAGCCATAAGTCAAGTGGGGCTGGATGCAGAGGAAGGCCTCGCACACGATGATAAACGCCGAGATATTGAGGATGAAGTTCGGGGCCGATCGTGGAAATCCAGGCCGTAGTAGAACATGAGCCCCTGGACAAATGGGTGAAGTGGAAAACCTAGTCCATGGAGGAAGTGGGTGAGGAACACCACCCTTTCATGGGGCCCGGGGGTGGGAATGAGCTGCCCTCGTCGGGTAGCCGGTGCGCGATGTTGCTGGACAAGTATCCGGCCTTCCGCAGCTTTTTGATGTGCCCCTCCGTGACGGAGGAGGCCATCCACCTGCCTCCCGCTACGGACATAGTTGGAGAAGGTTGAGGTGGGATGTGCGGACTTGGGCCTTGGAGCTCGAGTGCGCAGAAATGGATGGGCAAAGGAGGAAGAAGGCGTAGGTGAAAAGGTGGATCCTTATCCCCTTATATGGACGGTCGAAGCTATACGTCCCCCACCAGCCTGGTAAAACTCGCTTATCTCCCAAGCGCCGTAATCAATGGCGCGGTTGGGTTACCCACGTCCGTATTGATGAGAATCCCGGAATAAGGGGGCACGATCTCCGCTTTGATAAGACAAGCCAAGGAAACCGCCTTGCTAAACGCGCTGAGGTGGAACAGTAAACACGATTCATATAAAGGCCTGGCCATGGTGTGATGTCACGCAGCGGAATATGTCAGCAGATCTATGCAAAAGTTATTCTCTCTACGGTAGTATGTGGAACTTGTTTTGCAGAGCCGGACACTATCCTTGTGTTCAAAACCTTCTAAGTATTCGGAGGAGGAACCCGCCTTGCAATGCCGAAGACAATATGTGCGCCGGACTCGTCGTCATTGAAGCCTGGTTCAGGGGCTACTGAGGGAGTCCTGGACTAGGGGGTGTCCGGATAGCCGAACTATCATCGTTGGCCGGACTCCTGGACTATGAAGATACAAGATTTAAGACTTCGTCCCGTGTCCGGATGGGACTTTCCTTGGCGTGGAAGGCAAGCTTGGCGATACGGATATGTAGATCTCCTACCATTGTAACCGACTGTGTAACCCTAACCCTATCCCGTGTCTATATAAACCGGAGGGTTTTAGTCCCAGAGGACGAACAACAATCATACCATAGGCTAGCTTCTAGGGTTTAGCCTCTCTGATCTCGTGGTAGATCTACTCTTGTACTACCCATATCATCAATATTAATCAAGCAGGAGTAGGGTATTACCTCCATCGAGAGGGCCCGGACCTGGGTAAAAACATCGTGTCCCTTGTCTCCTGTTACCATCCGCCTAGACGCACAGTTCGGGACCCCCTACCCGAGATCCGCCGGTTTTGACACCGACAGGCCACGAAGCCCGCGATGTGCAAAATGGAGGTAGGCGTAAGGTGGTGCAACTGGAGGCCGTAGAACTCCAGGAGCCCCCGGAGAAACAGATGAATTGGAAACCCGAGCCCTCTTATCAGATAAGAGACAAAGCATACCCGCTCTCCTTTGGAGGGATCGGGGACGCTCTCCGCTTGCTTTCCGCCCTTATAGGTGGCGAGTCCGGCTTGAACCGGAACCATGAAGGCTGGGGGAAGAAATCCCTTGGTTTGGAGCGTCACTAGCTCGCTATGCGGGACTGGGCATCTCTCCCAATCTCTAGGCTGAGGGCTGGGAGCGCGAGAGGAGGAACCGCGTCGACTGTCCATGATGGAATGGATTTTTGTCAAGGGCGCTCCGATGAAAACTCTCGGAGGGAGGATGGTGTGACTCGGATCTAGATCCTCGTCTCTTTTATAGGCGGATCATTTGCGCAGCTAGGGGGGTAAATGTAAAAATACCCTGGCTTTTCGCATTCATTCAACACGTGGAAGATGGCCATTATTGGGCGTGGAAGCCAAGGAGCGCAGCATTTATCAGAAACCGGACACTATTCGACAGGTATATGGAATTTGGAGAAGAACCCGCCTCGCAATGCCGAAGACAATCTACGCGTCGGACTCGTCGTCATTGAAGCCTGGTTCGGGGGCTACCGAGGGAGTCCCGGATTAGGGGGTGTCCGGATAGCCGAACTATCACCGTTGGCCGGACTCCTGGACTAAGAAGATACAAGATTGAAGACTTCGTCTCGTGTCCGGATGGGACTTTCCTTGGCGTGGAAGGCAAGGTGGGCGATACGGATATGTAGATCTCCTACCATTGTAACCGACTCTCTGTAACCCTAACCCTCTTCGGTGCCTATATAAACCGGAGGGTTTTAGTCCGTAGAGGACTAACAACAATCATACCATAGGCTAGCTTCGGGGTTTAGCCTGTCTGATCTCGTGGTAGATCTACTCTTGTACTACCCATATCATCAATATTAATCAAGCAGGAGTAGGGTTTTACCTCCATCGAGAGGGCCCGAACCTGGGTAAAAACATCGTGTCCCTTGTCTCCTGTTACCATCCGTCTAGACGCACAGTTCGGGACCCCCTACCCGAGATCCACCGGTTTTGACACCGACAGCCACCTTCATCATCCCAGCGCTCTCCATGACGAGGATGGAGTAGTTCACCCTCGGGGCTGAGGGTATGTACTAGTAGCTATGTGTTTGATCTCTCTCTCTCTCTCGTGTTCTTGAGGTGGTATGATCTTGATGTATCGCGAGCTTTGCTATTATAGTTGGATTTTATGATGTTTCTCCCCCTCTACTCTCTTGTAATGGATTGAGTTTTCCCTGTGAAGTTATCTTATCGGATTGAGTCTTTATGGATTTGAGAACACTTGATGTATGTCTTGCGTGGGATACCCGTGGTGACAATGGGGTATTCTATTGATCCACTTGATGTATGTTTTGGTGATCAACTTATGGGTTCCGCCCATGAACCTATGCATAGGGGTTGGCACGTTTTCATCTTGACTCTCGGTAGAAACTTTGGGGCACTCTTTGAAGTGCTTTGTGTTGGTTTGAATAGATGAATCTGAGATTGTGTGATGCATATCGTATAATCATACCGACGGATACTTGAGGTGACATTGGAGTATCTAGGTGACATTAGGGTTTTGGTTGATTTGTGTCTTAAGGTGTTATTCTAGTATGAACTCTATAATAGATCGATCAGAAAGGATAACTTTGAGGTGGTTTCGTACCCGACCATATTCTCTTCGTTTGTTCTCCGCTATTAGTGTCTTTGGAGTGACTCTTTGTTGCATGTTGAGGGATATTTATATGATCCAATTATGTTATTATTGTTGAGAGAACTTGCACTAGTGAAAGTATGAACCTTAGGCCTTGTTTCCTAGCATTGCAATACCATTTACGCTCACTTTTATCATTAGTTACCTTGCTGTTTTTATATTTTCATATTACAAAAACCTATATCTACCATCCATATTGCACTTGTATCACCATCTCTTCACCGAACTAGTGCACCTATACAATTTACCATAGTATTGGGTGTGTTGGGGACACAAGAGACTCTTCGTTATTTGGTTGCAGGGTTGCTTGAGAGAGACCATCTTCATCCCTCGCCTCCCACGGATTGATAAACCTTAGGTCATCCACTTGAGGGAAATTTGCTCTTGTCCTACAAACCCCTGCACTTGGAGGCCCAACAACGCTACAAGAAGAAGGTTGCGTAGTAGACATCAAGCTCTTTTCTGGCGCCGTTGCCGGGGAGGCTAGGTAAGCGGCACTCACACCCCGTCAACTAAGCTCTTTTCTGGCGCCGTTGCCGGGGAGGCTAGGTAAGCGGCACTCACACCCCGTCAACTAAGCTCTTTTCTGGCGCCGTTGCCGGGGAGGTGAGTGCTTGAAGGTATATCTTTAGATCTTGCAATCGAATCTTTTTGTTTCTTGTTTTAGCACTAGTTTAGTTTATAAAAGAAAAACTACAAAAAATGGAATTGAGTTTACCTCATACGCTTCATCTTTTTAATATCTTTCGTGAGTATGATGGAAAGGAAAATTGTGCCCAAGTGCTAGAAGAAGAATTACATAGAATGCTTGGCATAAAATATGTGAATGATGAGCATGATTGCAATGTTGTTAGTATGAATTATTTGAATACCCATGATGCTAATGATATGCAAAGCCACAAGCTTGGGGATGCTATGTTTGATGAAGATGATATGTTTTGTCCCCCAAGTTCTGATGAGCAAATTTATTATGATGAAAGCATGCCTCCTATTTATGATAATTATATTGATGAAAGTGGGTTTGGAAGAGTGTCAACTTTAGGAAGTAATGATCCCACTATTTTGGAGGATGTTGAATATTATTGTGATAATTATGAAAGTGGATTTGGAGAGGTCATGACTTTATTTAGTGATGAATCCACTATTTCGGAAGAGGTTCCAATTGATTATGAGAACAAAGTTGCTATATATGATGATTATTGTGATGACTTGTATGCTATTAGGAATAACGATAACCATGAAACTTTTCATCATGATTTTAGTTTTCAATTGGATTATGCCTCACATGATAGTTATTTTGTTAAGTTTGCTCCCACTACTATTCATGAGAAGAATTTTGCTTATGTGGAGAGTAGTAAATTTCCTATGCTTGTAGATCATGAAAAGAATGCTTTATGTGCTGGTTATATTGTTGAGTTCATTCATGAAGCTACTGAAAACTATTATGAGGGAGGAATATATGCTTGTAGGAATTGCAATAATATGAAGTTTCCTCTCTATGTGCTTAAAGTTTTGAAGTTATGCTTGTTTTGCCTTCCTATGCTAGTTGATTATTGTTCCCATAAATTGTTTGATCATGAAATCCCTATGCATAGGAAGCGGGTTAGACTTAAATGTGCTAGTCATATTCTTCATGATGCCCTCTTTATGTTTCAATTCCTATCTTTTATGTGAGCATCATTGAAATCATCATGCCTAGCTAGGGGCGTTAAACGATAGCGCTTGTTGGGAGGCTGATACGTCTCCGTTGTATCTACTTTTCCAAACACTTTTGCCCTTGTTTTGGACCCTAACTTGCATGATTTGAATGGAACTAACCCGGACTGACGCTGTTTTCAGCAGACTTTCCATGATGTTACTTATGTGCAGAAACAAAAGTTCTCGGAATGACCTGAAACTCCACGGAATGTCTATTTGGAAATAATAAAAAATCCTTGCAAAAGATGAAGATGTAGCGACCCGACCTCAGACGGTCAAGCCTGCGTATTCTTGTGCCATCCTCGATCAAGATGTCTTTGGCACACACAAGACATCAATGTATATATCAAAGTGCAATCACATGTATAATTAACGTAAAACTGATATATACCTCATAAGTCACAAATGAAACAAATAGTCGGGTGTGGAGTCCCATCAACGCCATCGGCGAGTTGAGTGTAGACCGTAACCTGTATCGTAACTCTTACTCGTCGAGGAAATATCTCGCAACATGATACGTTGCAGCCGTAGGTCAAGACATTGAATGTACCGCAAGATCACAATAAGAGAAAACAGATGATAAACTATACTATATGCGGTATGGCTTTGTGGCTCGTGTCTGAGTTTTGTTTATGTAAAAGCGGATTTATTTTCCCTACATCAAAGGAATAAATGAAGTCTGTACTATGGAATTTTCTATCATGACATGGTTCCGCCAACCGTTGTCTCATAGCCCAAAATCATCATAAGTTGCCCACAATTAAGTTATCAATCCGGTGTTGAGAGTTCCGAGATAGATCCAAGTCCAGAGGCTCAAATTGTCCGTAATCGGGACACGGCTAATCGATTAGGTTTAAACCCTCTGCAGAGGTTTGTACACTTTACCCGCAAGATTCGATCCCTCTTTTTACGTTCTCGCACTTCGGGTGTTTGAGAACAAGATGACCAAACATGGTCTTCAAGAGTTCCTCTCGACCAGCTGTCCGTGCCCATCCAATCCTACCGTAGTTCTACATCTGCTAGCACCGCCCCAGCCCAGAGTCACAACTAAGGTCAACCAAGCCAGAGCCCATATTGACTTGCGGTTGCACGTAAGCTTCCGGCATGAAGTATTCTTCCGTCTCTTTGAGTCTGGGTGAAGCTTTCCGCAAGATGTCATGGCGCTTCTCCATGCATCCCGCCAACCACTGGTTTCTCCAGGTGCCCACAACCGTCCTTCACCCAAAGAGTGTGTATTGAATTCTTGTCTCGAGTCTTGAAGTCTTGAGGCCTTGAAGATGCAGTCCTTGCAGATTTCATCATGGTGTTGTCGTCATTGTCGTAAATCCTCCATTCTCACACCACTCCTGAGCACTCATACCAAACCCCGTCTACTATAGCGTAGCATTAAAACAACTAACGCCCTGGAAGCTTGGTAACAGGGTGATGGGTTCCTACCTCATGCATACTACTCAACTACAAGGATTCAATAACACTCGAGGGGTGGTTGCAAAGATGCCACTAAATGTAATAAACATAGGTATGAAAGCATGGTCAAAGTGAACTTGCCTTTGTCAGACGATCTTGAAAACTAGGGACTCGTGGTAGCAAGCTTCAGACTCGGAAATTCTACCGAGGCAAACAACAATCATAATAAGCATACAACATATGATCACTTAACATAATAGCATGCTATCATAACACACAAAGCACTTGAACCAAAACCCAAAGAAAAACTCAAAGAAATCCAACTCAAAGTTTTCCTACTTCAAGCAACAACTAAAAATAGTTTTACATTACAAAAATTTTCTCAACAGAACCTAATCATGGTTTTATGCTAACTAACAGAAAAGAATTCATCAAGCAACTAGGAGCAAAAAGAATCACCTTAAAATCTATTATAAAACTCCTATTATGCCTAAAGCAAATTCTAGTAAGAAAAATAAAATAAAAGTTTTATTTATTATAAATAAAAGTTCATGCTCTAAAGTTACAGAAACTAACCTAGAATAATCTATCCCTCATGAAAAATAAATTTATTTGCTAAGTAAAACAATAGGAAAACAGTAGCTAGTTAATTAATTAAGAATAACATGATTCTGATTAAAACTATTTTTTTATTACTCCTAAAATGCCCAAATAAATTCCTACAGTTAGGCAATGTCAAAACAAAGTTGTGACAAAAAGAATCACCCAAAAATAATATTCCTAACTCATTCTATAGCAGATTTACTATTCTGTCTAAATCTAAAATAAAGCAATTTTAAATAATTTTAACATGGCTAATTATATTTTCTACAGAAACTATAAGAAATTTGCAAACCAACAAAAAAGAATCACTTAAAAATATTAAGTAGATTAAAAGATACGAATTTTACAAACTGAAACTATTCTGTTAAAACAGAAAATTAAAAATAAAACTAAAACGAAAACTGGGCTTAATGGGCCTATATAACGCTTCAATTAAATAACTAAACTACGCCCTAGGGTTTAAAAGCGAATCGGCCGGTTTAAATAAAACCTAACTAAAACTAAACCGAATAAAACCGGTTCATTAAAAATAACCTAACTAAACCGTACCCCTTCGGGGGGATCTAATCTAGACCCTGCGTCTAGATCGGACGGTGGGGGGTGATCTCCGGCGACTCACCGCGGGGAAGACGCCGGCGACGGTCGACGGCGGCTCGAGGCGGCGTTGGGGGCTCCGTGCTCGAGGTGCTCGAGGACGGCGGGGAGCTCCGGCGGTCTTGCGCGACGAGGGGAGCTCGGGGTCGACTCGGTGGAGCTCGAGGTGGTCCGAGGCGGCGGTGGGCGGCAATGGCGGGCGGCTCGGGTGCTCCGGCGAGCAATAGCGGCAAGAGGGAGGGGTCGGGCGAGGGGGCGAGGGGGGGAACGGGGTCGAGGGGGGTTTATATGGGGGGGCACCCGGCTTGGGCGAGGGGGCAACCGCGGCGAGGAGATCGCGGAGGATCCCGGATCCGGCGGGATCCGGCGAGCGGCGGCGCGGGGCGTGGCGTGGGGAGGAAGAAGGTGGGGTGGGGTCCAGGTGTCGGCAGGAGAGGGAGGGAGGCGATCGGGTCGGGCGACCGAGGCGAAGAGTTTTCGGGCGAGGGAGGGCTCGGCCGGCTCAAGCTGGGCCGGGCTATTGGCTCTTCACTGGTGGGCCGCTGGGTGTTGGTCAGTTAGCTGGCCACGCCAGGGCTTTTCTCTTTTTCAAATTTTTTTTTTGAAAATAAAAACAGAGAGAAAATATAGAAAATATAAATATTTTATATAGGACATATATATATATATATATATCAAAATGATCAGAAAAGATTTCCTACAACATGAACTATTTTTCAAGTTCAAATAAAATACACAAAAATTCAAATAAAACAAAGAGTGTTTCTGCTCTAATAAAATCCAATAAAAATCATTTTAAAAATACCAAAATGACTTCAAATTTATTTTCTCCTAATTTTCCATTGAAGGGAATCATTTTACCCATATTTCCATTTATTTATTTTTAGGAGAAAATAATTTTGAATAAAATCCAAATAATTCCAAATTTGAAGGGGAGTTTCAAAATACCTTCAAATGACTTTCAATTTGATTCTTTTTAACTTCCAACTCATATTTCATATAATTGAAGAAATCATTTTATCTTCCCTCATGAAAATCATTGAGTTGCATAAAGTTTTGAATTTGAAATATTCTCAAATGAAATTCAAATCTTTTCAAAACCCTTTTCATTTCAAATGGAAGAAGTCATTTGATCTTCACTCTAGGGTTTTGGTGTTGGAATGGAATTGAATTCATTGAGATCCAAAAAGGGCAAAGGGGATAGTTTTGGGAAAGTCATTTTATTCCCTCTCATCCAACTTTCAAAAGTTTCAAATTCCACTCAATTTCACTCAATCAATCAAACAAACAATCATACAACAAGCATAGTTATTTATCTAATATAACATTCCAAAATTTAGAATTTTGGGATGTTACAAACCTACCACACTTAAAATGAATCTCGTCCTCGAGATTCGAAGAGGCTAGCACGAAAGGGTGAGGGGTTGGGGTCTGCTAGCAAACGTTTGGTCGGAAGGTCGTGGGTGCTACCACACTTAAAACAAGGTTACGGTCCCAATAAACTCAGATACTTCCTCCGAGTGCCGACAATGTATGTCCCTTCACATATCTTACAATAGCTCCTCCATTAACGCTCTTACAGCCGAAGCATAGGGTTTTCCTCCAAATCTTGGGTCGGTTCGTCAAAGTTGAAGTTCGTCCGAGACTGGATCTTCTTAGCTGATAGGTCTGTGTCCATTCTAGACAACTATCGAAATACTCATGGTGGTCTACCATTACAGGTTTCTCCTGCAGGAATAATGGGTTGGGTTGGGTCTCACCGTATGACCTACGCTTTGTAGCAACGTTGCGGTACATGGATCAATCGTCCTACCATTCTAAGGTTTTTGGCTTGTCGCGTCGACACTCTTCTAAGGTTTTCAAGTCTCTCTGATTTTCTTATCAACATATGATAGTTCATGATAGAAGTCTCCGGTATGGGGGCCAATCCATCCCGTACTTGAATCATTACCACATACGTAAATATCGAATCACGTATTCTAACACTTGGGCATACTCACAAGCATTGCAGAATTTCTCTTGTCGACGAACCGAGTTCGGAAAATCCATTGATTCTGCAAGCCAAACAAAACATCTATCGTTTCTTCACAACTCTCAGGTTTTGCGTAAACTCCTATAGAATCGTCGGTTGATCAAATCGTAGTCTATTCCCAAAATTTCTTTCTCCAGGGGGTACTTGATCCTTATTAATTCTTGGGCCTGTGGGTTATGGCCCACTTAAACACTAGTGCAGCTTTAACTCATCCTTGGAGTAGCTCTCTTGTTCCATATTACACCTCCTTTAAATCCAGTAGTACTTTGTTTCTTCATACCCTTGTGGTGACGATCATACAAAACTCCAACTTATTTTGTCCAGCCTCCTTCTATGGACCGTCATGAATAACACATTTCTTTCTTCATTGATCATGTGGCTTTACGGAGTACTACGACACCAAAAGAATGCACTAGTTTATCCATAAATCTCATTATTTTCATATCAATCTTTTATTACATCCTTAACCATTTTCCGTGAATCCAAATTCCAAAAGTTTATTACAAATGCTGCCACCCACATGGTTCGGTATGGTCAGACATTGCTTCCAACTTTATTTATGTATCCTCCTCGAGGATTCTTTTAGTCCCGCTGGAATTGTAAGACATGCGCCTTGAAGTCTTCAATCTTCCGTTTCATCGTGGTGGCCTTGAGCTTTACCTCCACCATTTCTGCATGCACTTCTCTTAGGTATTCCTGAGTATAACGGAGTCTTGCTTCAAGTATTTCTCCGATCTGGCGTATGGCTTCCATGGCTGCTTCACGAACAGCATCGAAGAAAGTTGCTTGTGGCACACGTGAGATGAAAAAGTACTGCCCCATCATCTTTGGGCAAACTCCTTTCGAACGGTGGAGGTGTACCTCCACATACCAAAGTTCCACTCCCTTTTGCATGAAGGGTTAGCCTTTGTAGACTGCATCTCCTTCAAGGTGAATATGCTTCATCATGTCCTTCAGGATCTCGGGTAATCATGATCACTTGTCAGGGTCATGATCGTTTCAGGGCCCTTAAGGAAAGACTCATAAAGGGTTGTCATCTGCATGTGTAGGATAAGAGGGGTGCTCAGAACAAGGAATGTATCTCCATGGGGAAATTGCAATTGTCTCTAGAAGAGTTTGGTGTTCAGTTGTCCATGGGTTCAAGATTTCGGGGTCTGGTTGAGATAGAAAGAGAAAGCAAATACCCACCCATCAACAAAAGAATCATAGCTCAAAAGTACCGTTTGTAATGGGCCGTTCTACTATGGTTTCGTTTCTAAGTCCTCATTTCTTCAGGTCTTCAATGCTCGGGAGTTTTCCAATTCCTGATGCTTTTCCCATATGAAGGCCTTTACCATTCTTCCGTAACTTACGTCTCTCATGGTTGAAATAAATACAAGCCTACGAATATCGCATCTATCCAACCATTCAATAAACACAAAAAAAATAGCAACCAAGCTTTCATTTATTCAATCAATTCTACAAGACGCCACCCACATAAATTGGTATGGTCGATACTTAAATCGAGAAAGCGTTCATCTTTATTTCTCTCATGGTGGGATACTACTAAGCTAATTTATAAGGAACTTGATCATTATCCCCACCGGGCTTCTTCCGTGGACTTGATCTCCTCCAGTTTTCTCGCTAGATTTTCCCTGTCGACGCGGAGTTTCTTGTGACGCACTGTATGTCCTGAAGTTGTTCCTTGAGCTTCTAGATTTCAACGTCCTTGGCATGAGACATGGTCCTGCTGCTTTTCGCCTCTGACGCATTCTCGAGATCTCGAGGTTCTCCTCCTCCAGCTTGTTTACCTTCACCTCTCGAGTCTTGACCTCTTCTCGTAGTGCTTCATTGTCAAACAGGGCTTCCAGGAGGTCCATCCAAGATTCTTGATGTATTGTTCTAGATCCCGATTGTATACTAACGGTGGGGGAGAACTTCATCTTTTGCACTTCCGTCAAGGCAATAGTTGCTCCATCAAACTCCTGCCATCCAATCCTTCCAAAGAAGTGTGGGTTTAGTGCAGCACGATGACGATAGCATAAGCGTGCAATAGCATCATGGACGGCAGTGTTGATGCCCATATCACAGTCACCATTTATGGTGCCGAAGCTGATGTCTGCAGTCTTGGGGTCTTCTTCTACGGCCAAAACTTGGGTCTTGACTCCCATGATCTAGACGTCCTCTTAGTTGCCTTGATCTCGTGTATCGGTAACTTGGCACTGACTAGCTCCACAAGGAAGGGGCCTCCAAGAACCTTCTCGTAGTGTTCTCTTTTGTTCAGAATGTAGCTCTCCATCTATAGTTTGAATTAAGGAAGGTTTAGTAAAAGGAATCAGGTGTTACGAGAGTAGTAACAAAAACAAAGGTCGTTCCCATTGGGGTCTTCATATTACTAAGTCATTTCTTGGGTCACGTCCTACAGTCAACATGTGCTCTGATACCATTTTTGTAGCGACCCGACCTCAGACGGTCAAGCCTCACGTATTCTTGTGCCATCCTCAGATCAAGATCTTTGGCACACACAAGACATCAATGTATATATCAAAGTGCAATCACATGTATAATTAACGTAAAACTGATATATATACCTCATAAGTCACATGGAAACAAATAGTCGGGTGTGGAGTCCCATCAACGCCATCGGCGGGTTGAGTGTAGACCGTAACCCTCAGATCGTAACTCTTACTGTCGAGGAAATATCTCGCAACATGATACGTTGCAGCCGTGTAGGTCAAGACATTGAATGTACCGCAAGATCACAATAAGAGAAAACAGATGATAAACTATACTATATGCGGTATGGCTTTGTGGCTCGTGGTCTGAGTTTTGTTTATGTAAAAGCGGATTTATTTTCCCTACATCAAAGGAATAAATGAAGTCTGTACTATGGAATTTTCTATCATGACATGGTTCCGCCAACCGTTGTCTCATAGCCCAAAATCATCATAAGTTGCCCACAATTAAGTTATCAATCCGGTGTTGAGAGTTCCGAGATAGATCCAAGTCCAGAGGCTCAAATTGTCCGTGAATCGGGACACGGCTAATCGATTAGGTTTAAACCCTCTGCAGAGGTTTGTACACTTTACCCGCAAGATTCGATCCTCTTTTTACGTTCTCGCACTTCGGGTGTTTGAGAACAAGATGACCAAAACATGGTCTTCCAAGAGTTCCTCGACCACCGTCCCGGTGCCCATCCAATCCTACCGTAGTTCTACATCTCGCTAGCACCGCCCCAGCCAGAGTCACAACTAAGGTCAACCAAGCCAGAGCCCATATTGACTTGCGGTTGCATGTAAGCTTCCGCATGAAGTATTCTTCCGTCTCTTTGAGTCTGGGTGAAGCTTTCCGCAAGATGTCATGGCGCTTCTCCATGCATCCCGCCAACCACTGGTTTCTCCAGGTGCCCACAACCGCCCTTCACCCAATAGTGTGTATTGAATTCTTGTCTCGAGTCTTGAAGTCTTGAGGCCTTGAAGATGCAGTCCTTGCAGATTTCATCATGGTGTTGTCGTCATTGACGTAAATCCTCCATTCTCACACCACTCCTGAGCACTCATACCAAACCCCGTCTACTATAGCGTAGCATTAAAACAACTAACGTCCTGGGCTTGGTAACAGGGTGATGGGTTGCTACCTCATGCATACTACTCAACTACAAGGATTCAATAACACTACTGAGGGGTGGTTGCAAAGATGCCACTAAATGTAATAAACATAGGTATGAAAGCATGGTCAAAGTGAACTTGCCTTCTTGGCGATCTTGAAAACTAGGGACTCGTGGTAGCAAGCTTCAGACTCTAAATTCTACCGAGGCAAACAACAATCATAATAAGCATACAACATATGATCACTTAACATAATAGCATGCTATCATAACACACAAAGCACTTGAACCAAAACCCAAAGAAAAACTCAAAGAAATCCAACTCAAAGTTTTCCTACTTCAAGCAACAACTAAAAATAGTTTTACATTACAAAAAATTTCTCAACAGAACCTAATCATGGTTTTATGCTAACTAACAGAAAAGAATTCATCAAGCAACTAGGAGCAAAAAGAATCACCTTAAAATCTATTATAAAACTCCTATTATGCCTAAAGCAAATTCTAGTAAGAAAAATAAAATAAAAGTTTTATTTATTATAAATAAAAGTTCATGCTCTAAAGTTACGTAAACTAACCTAGAATAACCTATCCCTCATGAAAAATAAATTTATTTGCTAAGTAAAACAATAGGAAAACAGTAGCTAGTTAATTAATTAAGAATAACATGATTCTGATTAAAACTATTTTTTATTAATCCTAAAATGCTCAAATATATTCCTACGGTTAGGCAATGTCAAAACAAAGTTGTGACACAAAGAATCACCCAAAAAAATATTCCTAACTCATTCTATAGCAGATTTACTATTCTGTCTAAATCTAAAATAAAGCAATTTTAAGTAATTTTAACATGGCTAATTATATTTTCTACAGAAACTATAAGAAATTTTCAAACCAACAAAAAAAGAATCACTTAAAAATATTAAGTAGATTATAAGATATGAATTTTACAAAACTGAAACTATTCTGTTAAAACAGAAAATTAAAAAATAAAACTAAAACGAAAACTGGGCTTAATGGGCCTATATAACGCTTCGGCGTTAAATAACTAAACTACGCCCTAGGGTTTAAAACGAATCGGCCGGTTTAAATAAAAACCTAACTAAAACTAAACCGGAATAAAACCGTTCATTAAAAATAACCTAACTAAACCGCATTCTTCTTGAGGATCTAATCTAGACCCTCGTCTAGATCGGACGGTGGGGTGATCTCCGCGACTCATCATGCGGGAAGACGCCGGACGGCCGACGCAGTGCGGGGCTCGGTGCTCGAGGACGACGGCGGGGAGCTCCGGCGGGTGCGGCGCGACGAGGGGAGCTCGGGGGTCGACTCGGTGGACCTCGAGGTGGTCTGAGGCGAGCGGTGGGGCGGCAATGGCGCGGCGGCGGCTCGGGTGCTCCGGCAAGCAATAGCGGCGAGAGGGAGGGGCTCATGGCGAGGAGGGGAACGGGTCGAGGGGGGTTTATAGGGGGCACCCGGCTTGGGCGAGGGGCAACCATGAGGAGATCATGGAGGATCCCGGATCCGTGGGATCCCGGCAGCCAGCGGCGCGTGGCGTGGGGAGGAAGAAGGTGGGGTGGGGTCCAGGTGTCGGCAGGAGAGGGAGGGAGGCGATCGGGTCGGGCGACCGAGGCGAAGAGTTTTCGGGCGAGGGAGGGCTCGGCTGGGCGGCTCGGCGGCCGGGCTAGCTATTAGCTCACTGGGGCCGCCTGGTGTTGGTCGGGTTGGCTTATTCGGCCACGCCTGTGGGCTTTTTCTCTTTTCTATTTTTTTTTTGAAAATAAAACAGAGAGAAAATATATAAAATATAAATATTTTATATAGGACATATATATATATCAAAATGATCAGAAAAAGATTTCCTACAACATGAACTATTTTTCAAGTTCAAATAAAATACCCAAAAATTCAAATAAAACAAAGAGTGTTTCTCGCTCTAATAAAATCCAATAAAAATCATTTTAAAAATACCAAAATGACTTCAAATTTATTTTCTCCTAATTTTCCATTGAAAGGAATCATTTTACCCATATTTCCATTTATTTATTTTTAGGAGAAAAATAATTTTGAATAAAATCCAAATAATTCCAAATTTGAAGGGGAGTTTCAAAATACCTTCAAATGACTTTCAATTTGATTCTTTTTAACTTCCAACTCATATTTCATATAATTGAAGAAGTCATTTTATCTTCCCTCATGAAAATCATTGAGTTGCATAAAGTTTTGAATTTGAAATATTCTCAAATGAAATTCAAATCTTTTCAAAACCCTTTTCATTTCAAATGGAAGAAGTCATTTGATCTTCACTCTAGGGTTTTGGTGTTGGAATGGAATTGAACTCATTGAGATCCAAAAGGGCAAAGGGATAGTTTTGGGAAAGTCATTTTATTCCCTCTCATCCAACTTTCAAAAGTTTCAAATTCCACTCAATTTCACTCAATCAATCAAACAAACAATCATACAACAAGCATAGTTATTTATCTAATATAACATTCCAAAATTTAGAATTTTGGGATGTTACAGAAGACTAGGAGGCCCACACCCTGTCCACGAGAGTGGGGGGCGCGCCCTCCCCCCTAGGGCGCGCCCCCTACCTCGTGGGCCCCCTGGAGCTCCTCCGACCTCAACTCCAACTCTATATATTTGCTTTCGGGGAGAAAAAAATAATAGAGAAGGATTCATCGCGTTTTACGATATGGAGCCGCCGCCAAGCCCTAAAACCTCTCGGGAGGCTGATCTGGAGTCCGTTCGGGGCTCCGGAGAGGGGAATCCGTCGCCGTCGTCATCATCAACCATCCTCCATCACCAATTTCATGATGCTCACTGCCGTGCGTGAGTAATTCCATCGTAGGCTTGCTAGACGGTGATGGGTTGGATGAGACCTATCATGTAATCGAGTTAGTTTTGTTAGGGTTTGAACCCTAGTATCCACTATGTTCTGAGATTGATGTTGATATGACTTTGCTATGCTTAATGCTTGTCACTAGGGCCCGAGTGCCATGATTTCAGATCTGAACCTATTATGTTTTCATGAATATATGTGAGTTCTTGATCCTATCTTGCAAGTCTATAGTCACCTACTATGTGTTATGATCCAAGAACCACGAAGTGACAATAATCGGGACCACTCCCGGTGATGAGCATAGTTTGAGGAGTTCATGTATTCACTATGTGCTAATGCTTTGTTCCGGTACTCTATTAAAAGGAGGCCTTAATATCCCTTAGTTTCCACTAGGACCCCGCTACCATGGGAGGGTAGGACAAAAGATGTCATGCAAGTTCTTTTCCATAAGCATGTATGACTATATTTGGAATACATGCCTACATTACATTGATGAATTGGAGCTAGTTCTATGTCACCCTATGTTATGACTGTTACATGATGAACCGCATCCGACATAATTCTCCATCACCAATCCAATGCCTACGAGCTTTTCCTATATTGTTCTTCGCTTATTTACTTTTCCGTTGCTACTGTTACAATCACTACGAAACACCAAAAATACTACTTTTGCTACTATTACTTTTGCTACCGTTACCACTACTATCATATTACTTTGCTACTAAACACATTGCTGCAGATACTAAGTTATCCAGGTGTGGTTGAATTGACAACTCAACTGCTAATACTTGAGAATATTCTTTGGCTCCCCTTGTGTCGAATCAATAAATTTGGGTTGAATACTCTACCCTCAAAAATTGTTGCGATCCCCTATACTTGTGGGTTATCAAAACTATTTTCTCAAGGCCATGTTGCTTGGGGAGCATAGCTCTATTCTTTGAGTCACTTGGGATTTATATCTGCTGGTCACTATGAAGAACTTGAAAGACGCTAAGACAACAATGTATCCCTCAACTACGAGGGGAGGTAAGGAACTGCCATCTAGCTCTGCACTTAATTCACCTTCTGTTTTGAGTAAGCTTGCGACACCTAAACCTGCTTCTGCTATTCGTTTTGATATGTCGCATGTTATTGATGATGCCACTTCTGCTATGCATGATACTTATGATGAAACTACTTCAATGCTTGATACTATTGTGCCCCTTAGTGAATTTCTTGATGAACAAATTGCTAGGGCTAGAGAGAAAGAAATTATTGAAACTGGTTATATTGATGAAAGTGATGATGAAGACTTGCCTGTTATTCCTGAGGGTTATGTTTTTGATAAAGAAGCTTCTTTAGCTACTTTAGCTTGCAAAGATAGATATGAACTCAAGAGATTATTAGCTAAATGGAAGCAGCAAACTCTTAATGATAGAATGAGACATGACCACCTTTTTGCAACTTCACCTATCTATGTTACCGATAAGGATTATGAATTCTCTGTTGATCCTGATATAATTACTTTGGTTGAATCTGATCCTTTTCATGGCTATGAATCTGAAACTGTTGTGGCACATCTTACTAAATTAAATGATATAGCCACTCTGTTCACTAATGATGAGAGATCTCGCTGCTTTTATATCCTTAAAATATTTCCGTTCTCATTAAAGGGTGACGCTAAGATATGGTTTAATTCTCTTGATCCTGGTTGTCCGCGTAGTCCCCAGGATATGATTTATTACTTCTCTGCTAAATATTTCCCTGCTCATAAGAAACAATCTGCTTTAAGGGATATATATAATTTTGTGCAAATTGAAAAAGAGAGTCTCCCACAAGCTTGGGGGAGGCTTCTCAAGTTACTTAATGCTTTGCCTGATCATCCTCTCAAGAAAAATGAAATACTTGATATCTTTTATAATGGACTAACCGATGCTTCCAGAGATTACCTGGATAGTTGTGCTGGTTCTGTTTTCAGGGAAAGAACACCGGATGAAGCTGAAATTCTATTGAATAATATGTTGATAAATGAAAATAATTGGACACTTCCTGAGCCACCTCCTGAGCCAGCTCCAGAGCCAATTCCTGAGCCTATTCCTAAACCAACTCCAAAGAAGAGAGGTGTTCTATTTCTCAGTCCTAAAGATATGCAAGAGGCAAAGAAATGTATGAAAGAAAAAGGTATTAAAGCTGAAGATGTTAAGAATTTACCTCCTATTGAAGAAATACATGGTCTTAATTCATCACTTTGTTGAAGAAACATATGATCTTAATCCATTACCTATTGAAGAACCTCATGGTCTTGATAACCCGACACAGGTAGTAAAGGTAAATTCTCTCTATAGATATGATAGAGCTGAAATCCCTCCTACTAAAATTGCTAGCCAATGCTTGGATGAGTTTGACAACTTTATGGTTAAGCAAGAAGATTTCAATGCTTATTTTGGTAGACAATTAAAACAAAATGCTTATATGATTGAAAACTTGGTTAATTACATGGCTAATGTTAGAGGTGAACTTAAACTCATTACTAAACATGCTTCTATGGTTACCACTCAAGTAGAACAAGTACTTAAAGCTCAAAATGATTTGCTCAATGAAATGAATAGTAAGAAAAATGATTATGCTATTAGTGTGGATACTAGAACTGGTAAGATGACTCGGGAACCTTTGTATCCTGAAGGCCACCCTAAGAGAATTGAGCAAGATTCTCATATAAATAATATTGATGTACCTAGTCCTCCTAAAAAGAAGAAAAAGAAAAATGATAGGACTTTGCATGCTTCTAGTGAACCTATTGCTGAACCACCTGAGAATCCAAATGATATCTCTATTTCTGATGCTGAAGCACAATCTGGTAATGAACATGAACCTAATGAAAATGCTAATGATGATGTTCATAATGATGCTCAACCTAATAATGATAATGATGTATAAATTGAATCTGCTGTTGATCTTGATAACCCACAATCAAAGAATCAATGTTATGATAAGGGAGACTTTGTTGCTAGGAAACATGGTAAAGAAAGAGAACCATGGGTTCAGAAACCCATGCCTTTTCCTCCCAAACCATCAAGGAAAAGGATGATGAGGATTTTGAGCGCTTTGCTGAAATGATTAGACCTATCTTTTTGCGTATGCGATTAACTGATATGCTCAAAATGAATCCTTATGCTAAGTATATGAAAGAAATTGTCACTAATAAAAGAAAGATACCGGAAGCTGAGATTTCCACCATGCTTGCTAATTATACTTTTAAGGGTGGAATACCAATGAAACTTGGAGATCCAGGAGTACCCACTATACCATGCTCCATTAAAAGAAACTATGTTAAAACTGCTTTATGTGATCTTGGAGTCGGTGTTAGTGTTATGCCTCTCTCTTTATATCGTAGACTTGACTTGAATAAGTTGACACCTACTGAAATATCTTTGCAAATGGCTGATAAATCAACTGCTATACCTGTCAGTATTTGTGAGGATATGCTTGTTGTGGTTGCAAACGTTACTATTTTAAGGACTTTGTTATTCTTGATATTCCTGAGGACGATAGCATGTCTATTATTCTTGGAAGACCTTTTCTGAATACTGCAGGGGCTGTTATTGATTGCAACTAAGGCAATGTCACTTTTCATGTTAATGGTAATGAGCATATGGTACACTTTCCGAGGAAACAACCTCAAGTCCACAGTATCAATTTTATTGGAAAAAATCCATCGATTATATTTGGAGGTTTTGAATTTCCTCTTCCTACTGTCAAGAAGAAATATGATATTCTTATTATTGGGGATGTGCATATCCCCATTGAGGTAACATAGTGTTATTCGAAATTTCTCCGGTTCCATGTTATTCGAATGAGTTTGTTAACAAGACTTGATCAACCTTGTTAGTGGATTCCTTTTGATGAGCATGAGATGGATGAAACTAGAAGGCACAACCTTCTGTACCCTCTCTCTACTTTCTGTTATTTAGGTGAAATAAAGTAAAAATAGTATTTTTCTGTCTGTTTTCTGATTTATCTGTGCAATAAAAAAATACCCCGAAAATAAAAGTTCTCCAAATGCCCTGAAAATGGAATCTGATTTTTTTCTAGAATATTTGAGAATATATGGCACTGAGAACACAGCAGGAGGGGCAAGCACCTGGCCACGAGGGTAAAGGGCATGCCCCCTGCCTCGTGGGCCCACGGTGGCCCTCCTCCACTTATTCCTGCACCCATACACTCCTTCTTCCTCCCACAAACACCAATATCCAGCTCAAGCACGAGTTCTAGCTCATTTTGCTGCGATTTTCGATCTCCTTACTCAAAGCACCTCTCACAAAACTGCTTGGGGAGATTGTTCCTTGGTATGTGACTCCTCCATTGGTCCAATTAGTTTCTGTTCTAGTGCTCTATTCATTGCAAATTTGTGCTGCCTAGCTGACCATGTTCTTGAGCTTGCATGTCAAATTTATATGGTTCCAAGTAGTTCTAATGCATGATATAGTCTCTAAGCACTTGTAGGAGTAGTTGCTATCAATTTTATTAAGGTTGGTTCACTTTTGTTTGAAGTTACTAAAAATTTCAGAAATTTTTCAGAGGAAGAAATATGCTTAGGAAAATGTTCCAAGGTGGTTCTTCAAGGAACCAAGGACCCAGGCTTGCTATGCGTGATGCTGAAGAGGAGCCTGCTACCTCTTGAGCACTGCGTTGGATTTCCCCGAAGAGGAGAGGATGATGCAACAAAGTAGCTTAAGTATTTCCCTCAGTTTTTGAGAACCAAGGTATCAATCCAGTAGGAGGCCACGCACAAGTCCCTCGTACCTGCACAAAACAATAGCTCCTCACAACCAACGCGATTAGGGGTTGTCAATCCCTTCACGGTCACTTACGAGAGTGAGATCTGGTAGAGATGATAAATAATATTTTTTGGTATTTTTGATATAGAGATGCAAAGTGAAAAGTAAAAGGCAAAGTAAAAAAACAAAGCAAGTACTAAAGTAATGGAGATTGATATGATGAGAATAGACCCGGGGGCCATAGGTTTCACTAGTGGCTTCTCTCAAGAGCATAAGTATTCTACGGTGGGTGAACAAATTATTGTTGAGAAATTGACAGAATTGAGAATAGTTATGAGTATATCTAGGTATGATCATGTATATCGGCATCACGTCCGAGACAAGTAGACGGACTCCTGCCTGCATCTACTACTATTACTCCACTCATCGACCGCTATCCAGCATGCATCTAGAGTATTAAGTTAAAAACAGAGTAATGCCTTAAGCAAGATGACATGATGTATAGGGATAAATTCATGCAATATGATAAAAAACCATCTTGTTATCCTCGATGGCAACAATACAATACGTGCCTTTGCTGCCCCTTATACATCCGGGAAAGGACACCGCAAGATTGAACCCAAAGCTAAGCACTTCTCCCATTGCAAGAACTACCAATCTAGTTGGCCAAACCAAACGGATAATTCGAAGAGACTTGCAAAGATAACCAATCATACATAAAAGAATTGAGAGAAGATTCAAATATTATTCATAGATAATCAGGATCATAAACCCACAATTCATCTGTCTCAACAAACACATCGCAAAAGAAGATTACATCGAATAGATCTCCACGAGAGAGGGGAGAACATTGTATTGAGATCCAAAAGAGAGAAGAAGCCATCTAGCTACTAGCTATGGACCCGAAGGTCTGAAGTAAACTACTCACACTTCATCCGAGGGGCTATGGTGATGATGTAGAAGCCCTGCGTGGTGGTTTCCCCCTCCGAATGATCTCCGGATCAGGCCCAAAGATGGGATCTCGTGGATACTGGATGTTGCGTCGGTGGAATTAGGTTTTTGTCTCCTTTTCTGATCGTTTGGGGGTATGTAGGTATTTATAGGAGGAAGGAGTACGTCGGTGGAGAAACAGGGGCCCACAAGGCAGGGGCGCGCCCCACCCTCGTGACCGCCTCTTTTGTTCCTTGGAGTAGGGTCCAAGTCTCCTGGATCACGTTCGGTGAGAAAATCACGTTTCCGAAGGTTTCATTCCGTTTGGACTCCGTTTGATATTCTGTTTCTCTGATACACCGAAATAGGCAAAAAA
Organism: Aegilops bicornis; assembly: GCA_021605145.1. NCBI lineage: Eukaryota > Viridiplantae > Streptophyta > Magnoliopsida > Poales > Poaceae > Aegilops > Aegilops bicornis. The sequence continues at coordinate 105,597,988 of CM038674.1, forward strand.
CAACAATTCTAGGCTGGGCCTCCGGTTAATAGGTTAGTCCCAAAAATAATATAAAAGTGGAAAATAAAGCCCAATATAGTCCAAAAACAATAGATAAAGTAGCATGGAGCAATTAAAAATTATAGAAACGTTGGAGACGTATCAGGCATCCCCAATCTTAATTTCTGCTAGTCCTCGAGTAGGTAAATGATAAAAAGAGAATCTTTGATGCGGAGTGATACTTTGGCATAATTTTAATGTAAATCTCTTAATTGTGGTATGAATATTCATATCCGAATGAATACAAAATAAAAGTTCATATTGATAAAAGAAATAGTAATACTTCAAGCATACTAATCAAAGTAATCATGTCTTCTCAAAATAGCATGGCAAAAGAAAGTTCATCCCTACAAAATCATATAGTTAGGCTATGCTTCATTTTCGTCACACAAAGATGTTCCCAACTTCTATACCCCGATGACAAGCCAAGCAATTGTTTCATACTTAAATAATCTCAAACTTTTTCAACCTTCACGCAATACATGAGCGTGAGCCATGGATATAGCACTATGGGTGGAATACAATATGATGATGGGGATTGTGTGGAGAAGACAAAAGGAGAAAGTCTCACATTGACGAGGATAATCAACGGGCTATGGAGATGCCCATCAATTGATGTCAACATGAGGAGTAGGGATTGCCATGCAACGGATGCACTAGAGCTATGAATGCTCAACAAAAGAAAACTAGTGGGTGTGCATCCAACTTGCTTGCTCATGAAGACCTAGGGCATTTGAGGAAGCCCATCGTAGGAATATACAAGCCAAGTTCTATAATGAAAAATTCACACTACTATAAAAAACAGCTTATGAGACTCACTATATGAAAAACATGGTGCTACTTTGAAGCACAATATATGAGACTCACTACATGAAGAACAAGGTGCTACTTTGAAGCACAAGTGTGGAAAAAGAGATAGTAACATTGCCCTTTTATTTTCTTTCTTTTTTGGCCTTTCTTTATTTTTGCCTTTCTCTTCTTTTTTTCTTTTTTTTGGGCAATGCTCTAATAATGATGATCATCACACTTCTATTGATTACAACATAAGGATTACAACTCGAAACTAGAACAAGATATGACTCTATATGAATGCCTCCGGTGTGTAATCGGGATGGTGCAATGAATCAAGAGTGACATGTATGAAAAATAATGCATGGTGGCTTTGGCACAAATACGATGTCAACTACATGATCGTGCAATGGAATATGACAAAAGTAAAGTATGTCATGATGATGATGAATGGAACGGTGGAAAGTTGCATGGTAATATATCTCGGAATGGCTATGGAAACCCCATAATACGTAGGTATGGTGGCTGTTTTGAGGAAGATATAAGGAGGTTTATGTGTGATAGAGCGTATCATATCACGGGGTTTGGATGCACCGGCGAAGTTTGCACCAACTCTCAAGGTGAGAAAGGGCAATGCACGGCATCAAGAGGCTAGCAAAGGCGGAAAGGTAAAAGTGTGTATAATCCATGGACTCAACATTAGTCAAAAGAACTCATATACTTATTGCAAAATTTAGAAGTCATCAAAAATCAAGTACTACGCGCATGCTCCTAGGGGGATAGATTGGTAGGAAAAGACCATCGCTCGTCACGACCGCCACTCATAAGGATGCACAAGCCGTGTACACTTCATGTTTCAAATTTGTTACACAACTTAACCATACGTGCATGCTATGGGACTTGCTAACTTCAACACAAGCATTCTTTAAATTCACAACTACTCAACTAGCATGACTTTAATATCACCATCTTCATATCTCAAAACAATTATCAAACATCAAACTTTTCTTAGTATTAAACGCACTCAAAAGAAAGTTTCACATATCTTGAATACCAAGTATATTAATATAAGCAAATTACCATGCTATTAACGTCTCTCAAAATAATCTAAGTGAAGCATGAGAGATCAATAGTTTCTTTAAAACAAATCCACCACCGTGCTCTAAAAGATCTAAGTGAAGCACTAGAGCAAAAATTATCACGCTCAAAAGATATAAGTGAAGCACTATGACCAAAACTATCAAGCTCAAAAGATATAAGTGAAGCACATAAAGTATTCTATCAAATTCCAATTTATGTATGGCTCTCTCAAAAGGTGTGTACAGCAAGGATGATTGTGGTAAACTAACAAGCAAAGACGCAAATAATACAAGACGCTCCAAGAAAAACACATATCATGTGATGAATAAAAATATAGCTCCAAGTAAATTACCGATGGAAGTAGATTTAAAGAGGGATGCCTTCCGGGGCATCCCCAAGCTTTGACTTTTTGGTGTCCTTGGATTATCTTGGGGGTGACATGGGCATCCCCAAGCTTAGGATCTTGCCACTCCTTGTTCCATAATCCATCAAAAGAATTTACCCAAAACTTGCAAACTTCACAACACAAAACTCAATAGAAATCTCGTGAGCTCCGTTAGAGAAAGAAAACAAAAGACTACTTTAAGGTACTGTAATGAACTCATTTTTTATTTATATTGGTGTTAAACCTACTGTATTCCAACTTCTCTATGATTTATAAACTATTTTACTAGCCATAGATTCATCAAAATAAGCAAACAACACACGATAAACAGAATCTGTCAATAACAGAACAGTCTGTTGTAATCTGTAACTAACGCAAACTTCTGGAACTCCAAATAATCTACCAAACTTAGACGACCTAGACAATTTTTTTATTGATCAGCAGCAATTTAAATCAGTATCTTATCACGTTCTGGTGATTTTTAATAATTCAGGCACTGAGCCCAAAGTTTCTGGAAATTACAGCAAGATCAAATAACTATCATCCAAGAAGATCCAATAGGTCTAGCTTGGCACAAACACTAATTAAAACATAAAACCACATCTAAACAGAGGCTAGATGGATTATTTATTCATAAACAGAAGCAAAAACAAAAAAACTAAAAATAAAATTGGGTTGCCTCCCAACAAGCGCTATCGTTTAACGCCCCTAGCTAGGCATAAAAGCAAGGATAGATCTAGGTATTGCCATCTTTGGTAGGCAATCCATAAGTGGCTCTCATGACAGATTCATATGGTAATTTTATTTTCTTTCTTGGAAAGTGTTCCATGCCTTTCTTTAATGGAAATTGGAATCTAATATTCCCTTCCTTCATATCAATAATTGCACCAATCGTTCTAAGGAAAGGTCTACCAAGAATAATAGGACATGAAGGATTGCAATCTATATCAAGAACGATAAAATCTACGGGCACATAATTCCTATTGCAACAATAAGAACATCATTAATTCTTCCCATAGGCTTTTTAATAGTGGAATCCGCAAGATGCAATTTTAGAGAGCAATCATCAAAGTCACGGAAATCTAGCAAATCACACAAAGTTTTGGGAATAGTGGAAACACTAGTACCCAAATCGCACAAGGCATGAAAATCATAATTTTTAATTTTAATTTTAATAGTAGGCTCCCACTCATCATAGAGCTTTCTAGGGATAGAAACTTTCAACTCAAGTTTTTCTTCATAAGATTGCATCAAGGCATCAAAAATGTGTTCGGTAAAGGCCTTATTTTGACTATAAGCATGAGGAGAATTTAGGACGGATTGCAACAAGGAAATACAATCAATTAAAGAGCAATTTTCATAATTAAATTCCTTGAGATCCAATATAGTGGGTTTAGCAACATCTAGGTTTTTATTTCTTTCGATCCCACATTTATCAATTTCATCATCAAGATCTAAAAACTCCGAATTCTTAGGACGCCTTCTAGGTAAAGGAAGATCATATTTAGTTTCATCAAGATTCATATTGCAAAACAAAGATTTAATGGGGGACACATCAATAACTTTTAGATCTTCATCTTGATTTTCATAGGAATTGGAAGAACACGCTTTAATAAAGGCATCTTTGGAAGCACGCATCCTAGCGGTTCTTTCTTTGCACTCATCAATGGAAATTATCATAGCTTTGAGAGACTCATTGATATCATGCATAGGAGGAATAGATCTAAGCTTTAAAGAATCAACCTCAAGAGAAACTCCATCAACGTTCCTAGCCAAATCATCAACTTTAAGCAATTTATCCTCAAGCAAAGCATTAAAATTCTTTTGTGAATTCATAAACTCTTTAACACTACTCTCAAATTCAGAGGGCATCTTATTAAAATTTCCATAAGAGTTATTGTAGGAATTTCCATAATTATTAGAAGGATTACTAGGATAAGGCCTAGTATTAAAATTCCCTCTATACGCGTTGTTACCAAAATTATTCCTACCAACAAAATTCACATCCATAGATTCATTATTATTCTCTGTCGGTGTACTAGAGTAGGGGTACCCTAGTATCCCGTACTCGTGCACGGACAGACGATTCCTCATGGCGGGGTTTGCCTCGTCACCGCCAAGATCCTCCGTGGCTCCTTTGGAGTCATTCAAGAACAAAGTATTTGATTGAGAAGACAAGGCCCCGACAAGAGGAGCTTGTCGGGAAGGCCACCTGTGCACGCAGAAGACAAGGCCCCGGCAAGAGGAGCTTGTCGGGAAGGTTCGGAGCGCGACAAGCCTCCGGGCGCGACAAGGATTCGGCCGCGGCAAGGCGCTTGCCGCGGCATGCAAACTCTCTCCCTCTCCGCTCCAGCTCATCCAGCGACGTGTCGCCATGGGACCGTTCCATGGGCGCGTGTCGAGAGGCTGTGCAGCCAGCGGAGAGCAGCGATTAGCGGCTGACAGGCTCGCCATCGTGGCGGCGGAGGCGCACTGACGGTCTCTGTTACACTTGTTTGGGCGACAACGACGGGCATTTATTGCTTTGTCCCTTGCCGCCGAGTTAGGTATTTTGCACTGTACACTATTCAAGTAGGTGTACCAACTCCTGTTTTTACATTTGTACCCCCGCCTATGTTGCCACCTGTCGGAGACCCCTTGAGCATATAAAAGGAGGCCCATGCGCAACGTAGAAGGGGTTCGTTCGGTTCGGGCTGGTTCGGTTCATTCGACTGGCCAGAGACTAGATACACTCACGCTAGGTTTTGTAGCTCGCATTGCTCCCTAGCAAGAACACAATAGATCAAACAAGCAGCAGTAGGAGTTTTATCTCTCCGGAGAGCTCCGAAGCTGGGTAAACTGCTCGTGTGCCTCGCCTCGATCCGCTCTTCGTGCGATCTCCGCCCCCCTCCGAACCACAAGGGGCCTGGTCCGCCGGCCCCATAGGTGTTCATGGGTACGATCAGCCTCCCCGACATCTTTGGCGCGCCAGGTAGGGGGCGTCGAGGCCATGTGAATCTGATCCGGCGTTCACACGAGCAGCGTCATCAACATCTTCCTCAACATGCCACCAAAGAAGAAGGCTTCGGCGGCAGCAGAGCCGTCCGCGTCGTACCCGCCCTCACCGCAGCAAACGGGTGGTGGGGCAGACGCTGGCGGAGGAATGGGCGCCGACGAAGGTGCTCGCGACGTTGCCAAGTCCAAAGACAAGGCCCCGCAAACCTCGGCGTCCGTGCATCCCCCGCGCCCATCTCAGGAGACGCGGGACCAACAACGTCATGGCGTTCACAACGCCATACGTTCGTTGGATCGGGACCCTCAAGACCAGCATGCGCGCCAACATGCTGGCGCGAGTGAGATACGGTCGCCCGGACGGGGCGCTGCTCCTTCTAACGTAGTTAGAAGTCCGAGCGTGTCCTGCTCCTCGCACCGTTCTCCAATGCCACCTACTACTCCAGCAGAAGCTCTGGCGAGAGCCCAGCTGCTCCTCGACTACCCTCCGACGGCCGACAAGGTCGACGAATGAAGGGCCACTATCCAGAGCCTCATCGGCTTTGCCAACGGCGACGCCCGCTGACAACCAATGCCATCATTGCCGCCAAGGGACGACAAGGCACGAGCCGGTGGTGACGAGACTGCCGGAGGTGCAACCACCGTGCACTCTCCGCCACGAAGGCCAAGATCGCCGACTCACCGGATCCACCTCGGCGGCGACTCCACCGCGTCGTCGGATCCGCGAAGTTCGCCACGATCAGCGCCAAGTTCTTCATGAGCGACAATAAGAGGACGCTTTCGAACTCGCATCGGCGCCGAAGAGAAGCGCGACGTCAATCCGACAAAGCGCCGCGGGCCTTCTGTTGACATGCGCGCCCGGAGGAGCCAGCGACTTGTCAGACGCGGTAGGTTGCCCTGCGTTCACTCGTGAGCTGCGGCAAGTCCAAAGTGCCCATCGGAAAAACTTCAAACCAGACGCGTGCGGAGAAGTATGATGGCAGGGCGCATCCGTCGGAGTTCCTCAGCATCTACACCATTGCGGTGTGCAGGCTGCGGGGGGACGGACGACAAGATCCTCGCCAACTACTTCCCGCCGTGCTCAAGCCCAACGTCGAGATCTTGGCTCATGCACTTGCCGGACAGCTCCATATCTTCTTGGGCAGATCTGTGCCATCGCTTTGTTGGCGCCTTCACAGTGGCCACAAGCCTCATGGCCGGAGAGTGACCTACATCTGCTCTCCCGAAGGAAGGAGAGTCCCTGCGCAAGTTCATTCGTAGATTCAGCCGTGTGCATTACAACATCCCGTGACGTCCACCCTGCCGCGGTGATCAGCGCATTTCATCGTAATGTGCGGAACCGCAGGATGAGGGAGGAGATGGCGATGTGCAAAGTCAAGGACGCCGCGAGCTGTACGCCTTGGCCGACAAGTGTGCACGCGCTGAGGAAGGGAGGAGACTCCCAGGAGAAAATACGGAAGCAGGATCTGACAGTGAGGACACCGCCCCGGCAAAGAAGGGCCGGAGGCGAGGCAACAGGAAGAAGAAAGGCAGGGAAGTGCTAGCAGTTGAGCAGTCCGGCAACGGAGGCGGCGACAAGAACGCCAAGGCTGGTGGCTCCGGCAAGGAGGTTGCCGCTGACGCCAACCACCAGTCGGTGGCAGCCGCCGACAAGCAGGACAGCTCCGGCAAGCAGTATTGCAAGATCCACCGCACCAAGGGCCACGACCTCCAGAGCTACAAGAAGGTCGAGCAGCTTGTCGAACAGCAGAGAGCTGAGTACGAGCCACGCGACAAGGAGAAGTCCCAGGAAGGTGCTGGGGGAGCAAGCAAGAAACGTCCCGGCCGGGGAGGACGCCGCGGCAAAGCCAAGCAGCGGCAAGGAGATAGACCTCCCCGCGGCCGCGACAAGGATGAAGATGATGACGACGACGAAGATATGGAAGACGACGACGCCGATGAGCAGGAGTTTCAGAAAGCCACAGAGGTCCTCTGCGTTGACGGAGGTGCTTCTCTGCATACCTCCCACCGCCAACTCAAGCAATGGATGCGGGAGGTCAATGCAGCGGAACCATCCGTAGAGTCACGCAAGCCTCTCAAGTGGTCCAAGACGCCTATCATTTTTGATATTGAGGACCACCACGATCGCATAATCATGCGGTCGTGTGCTTGGCGATGTTGGTCGCACCATACATGCGCAAGCTCTAGGTCAACAAAATGGTTGTTGACGGCGGGGCGGGGTTGAATCTGATATCCTCTGCGGTGCTCCATAAGCTTCAAATCCTCGACAATGAGCTCGAAGAGACTGCACTTTCCAAGGAATCAATCCGGGAAGGAGCAAGCGAAGGGAAGATTACGTTGCAAGAACATTTGGCAGCGAGCTGAACTTCAGGACTGAGAGGGTCACATTCGACGTTGCCGATTTCCCGTTGCCTTACAATGGGATACTTGGCCGTCCAGCACTCTCCAAGTTCATGGCGGCCTCTCACTACGCCTACAACCTACTCAAGATGCCGGGCCCGATAAGCATCATCTCTGCCCACGGCGACAAGAAGGATGCCCTTATCTGTGCCGACAAGATCTTCCGGGATGCAGCAGCCGCGACAGATTGCCAATCACTTGCCGCTGAAGCTCCCGGGGAAGAAGACCAAGTCCAAGTCCGGCAAGGGCTCGATGCTCACTCCGGCAAGCGCACCTCTTGGTGCTGCGCTACCGTCGAGGACGCACCATCGAGCTCCACCGGCAAGTGCAAGAAGATGGTGGCTCCGCCAAAGACCAAGAAGGTGCCCGCCAAGGAGGACGGCACCGGTGGTACCTTCACCATCGGTGCCTCTCTCGACCCTAAATAGGAAAGGCGCGCTCGTTGCTTTCCTCATGGGCGAATGTCGACGTGTTTGCATGGCAACCGTCGACATCCCCGTGTTCCTGTGAAAGTGATTGAGCACCGCCTCGCCGTTTGTCCTCATGTGGCCCGTCAAGCAAAAAGTCGAGAAGCAAGCAAAGGAGCGCCAAGAATTCATAGCTGAAGAGATCAAGAAACTGGAAGCAGCGGGCCTTGTCAGAGGAGTGCTCCATCCAATGTGGTTGGCCAATCCTGTAGTCGTGCGCAAAGCAAACGGAAAATGGAGACTTTGTATTGACTTCACAGATGTTAATAAAGCTTGTCCCAAAGATCCATTTCCCTTGTCGCGCATTGACCAGATTGTCGACTCCACGGCTAGGTGTGATTTGCTTTTGTTTCTTGATGCATACTCAGGATACCATCAGATCTTCATGGCTGAAGAAGATGAGGAGAAAACCGCATTCATCACACCATGTGGCACATACTGTTTCATACGGATGCCTTTCGGTTTGAAGAATGCCGGTTCAACGCTTGCAAGGGTAGTCCATGACGCTTTTGAGCCGCAGATGCACGTAAATGTGGAAGCCTACATGGATGACATAGTGGTCAAGAGCAAGGACAAAGCAACTCTGGTTCAAGATTTGGACGAGACCTTTGCAAATCTGCGCAAGATCAACCTCAAGCTCAACCCCGAGAAGTGCGTATTTGGAGTCCCTTCCGCAAACTTCTCGGGTTCTTCGTGGTCTCAACGAGGGATTGAAGCTAATCCCGACAAGATCAAGGCCATTGAGCAGATTGAAGCACCAAAGCGCGTCAAGGATGTCACGAAGACTTGCGGCTATGCGGCTGCTCTCAAAGAGGTTTATTTCTAGGTTCTGCTGAACGCATACCGCCATTTTTCAAAATTTTGAAAAAGGCAGGTCCAAGAAATGGACTCGAAGCGGAGGCTGCGCTGCAGGACTTGAAGAGATACTGTCCTCCACTCCAACACTTGTCGCACCTAAGCCACAAGAGAAGTTGCTGCTATATATAGCGGAAACCAATCAAGTGGTTAGTGCTGCGTTAGTAGCGGAGAGGGAGGCGGATGACGAGCCAAAGAACCACGGCAAGCACATCCAGCGACAAGCGAGGGCTTCACCGACAAGCTCTGGTCCCGACAAGGATGAATCCGCGAGACACATGAACAGATGCGTAAAAGGATGGTGCAGCGCCCAGTCTACTTTGTCGATTCCCTCTTGCAGGGGCTAGGTCAAGGTACTACGGTGTGCGTAAATTGCTTTCGGCCTCCTCATGGCCTCGAGAAAGCTGCGCCATTACTTCCAAGCACATGAGATCACAGTTGTCACTCGCTTTCCGCTGAAGAGGATACTGCAGAATCCAGAAGCGATAGGCAGGATTGTCGAGTGGGCACTGGAATTGTCAAGCTTTGGCCTCAAGTTTGAAAGCACATCAACTATCCAAAGCAGAGCCTTGGCAGAATTCATAGCAGAATGGACGCCAATACCAGATGAAGAGATTCCAGAGACGAGCATTCCCGTCAAAGAAGCAAGCAAAGAGTGGCTGATGTACTTTGATGGTGCCTTCTCGCTGCACGGCGCCGGTGCCGGCGTGCTGCTTATCGCACCCACCGGAGAGCACCTCAAGTACGTCGTCCAGATGCACTTTCCCAAGGAGCAAGCGACAAACAATACTGCAGAGCATGAAGGTTTGCTTGCCGGTCTCAGGATCGCCGTGGACCTTGGGATCAGGAAGCTTATTGTCAGGGGTGACTCGCAACTCGTCGTACGACAAGTGAACAAAGATTACCAGAGTCCGTTTATGGAAGCCTACGTTGATGAAGTGAGGAAGCTAGAAGAGCACTTTGACGGCCTGCAAATGGAACATGTTCCAAGAGCTCGTAATGATATTGCCGACGGTTTGTCAAAGTGCGCTGCACTTAAGTTGCACTGTGGAACCAGGGATTTTCGTGCTCAAGCCGACTCAACCAACCGTAACACCGCCAACCGGACAAAGCAAGAAGAGGAAGTTGGCCTCTGGTGACTATTTTCACAGAGCTTCCCGGCCGTCGTTGCAAAGGTCCCCAAGATCAACACCAACAGTGCTGAGGAGCAGTCTGCTCCGACAGGCCCCAGGGTTTGTTTCGTTGAAGCAGACGCTCCCGACAAGTCTTGCTCTGGTAAGCTTGTCGGGGAGCATCAAGCTCCGGCAGGGCCGCAGGTCCTTGCCGTGGAAGCTGATGTTCCCGCAGCAGCAAATGTGCCTTTAGTCCTTGTTGTCGAGCCACAAGCTCCAAAGATGGGCGCAGCAGATTGTCCATTTCCTCCAGACAGAGAACTTCCCAAGAGCAAGAAGAAGCGGAAAGAGTAGCCCGGCGGTCAAGTATGTACCAGTTTGTCGACGATATCGCATGTAAGAAGACTCAACGGTGTGAAATTGAAGTGTATTCCTGTGGAAGATGGATGTAAACTGTTGGTAGAGATACATGGAGGCATATGTGGTCACCACATTACAAGAAGAGCACTTGCCGCAAAGCTTTCCGGCAAGGTTTCTTCCGCCGACAGCCCTCCGTGATGCAACCGCACAAGTAACCAAGTGTGAAGCGTGCGGCCCATTCCAAACAGATACACCAGCCAGCTCAAGCTCTCCAGACGATCCCTTTATCCTGGCCATTTTCGGTCCGGGGCTCGACATCCTCGGCCCCTTCCCCGAAAGCAGTCGGGGCTTTGAGTACTTGTACGCCGCCATCGACAAGTTCACAAAGTGGCCGGAAGTGGAAGCGATGAGGAAGGTGACGCACAACGGCCATCAAGTTCTTCAGTCAATTGTTTGTCGCTTCGAATCCCTAACCGGATCATCACCGACAACGGCACACAATTCACGAGTCACACCTTCATGCAAGACGTCCAAGACCTTGGCGCCAAGGTCTGCCGCTTCGTTGCTCACCCGAGAAGCAACGGTCAAGCAGAGAGGGCAAATCTTTGAAGTCTTCGCGAGCTCAAGACCAGGACTTTCGACGGGCTGCACAAGTGCGGAAGAAATGGATCGAGGAGCTACCGTGGTTCTTTGGTCGATCAGACGACGCCAAATCGAGCCACCGCCGGACACCCTTTGCTCTAGTCTATGGAGCAGAGGCAGTTCTCCCCACGGAACTCGTGATACGGATCACCTCGAGTGCTCGCTTATGATGAGCTTGAGCAAGAGCAGCTGGGACAAGATGACGACCGCTTCCTTGAGGAGGATCGCCTTCAAAGTCATTGTCGGCGAGCTGCTCGCTACCAAGAAGCTCTGGCCGCTACCATAGCCCTTGAGGGTTAGTGCCGAAGCCTCGAGGAAGGCGACCTTGTTCTTCGGCGCTGCTCAGTCCGCCAAGAATTCAAACAAGTTGACGCCTTGGCGGGAAGGCCCTTATCGTGTGAAACGAGTCACTAGGCCTGGCGCTGTCCGCCTTGAGACCGAAGATGGCATTCCGGTGAGCAACTCCTGGAACATTGAGCATCTTCGTAAGTTTTACCAATAGGGTGCGGTTGTCGGAACCCCGTTCCGGCAACCACCTTTTGTACAAGTCTTGCCGCTGTTGCATGTAATCCTTTGTACAAAGCCGAGCGCAGACCCCGTGCATCAGTAAAGCTCATGTGTTGCGCACAACTTGTCAAATTCATGCTTTCATCATTTCATTGCATGTTTTGGCTAACACTTTGTGCAGCAACCACACCAGGTAAGCAGAATCGAGCCGCTAGGCTCCATAACGTTATTTCCTCTTCTTTTCTTTTCTCAAAGAAAAGAAGGCTCCCTCAGCACAAGTTAACCAGGGGAGGAGGAGATAATACTATGGACCAGGCACCGCTCGAGGAAGTTTCACCTCATCGGAAGCAAGAGACCGAAAAGCTAAGTTGCCAAAGCTTGAGCAATCAATTTTTAAATTTTTAAGTTATCTTCCTCGAACGATAGTACTTTTTATGGAAAACCTGTGCGCAGAGGAACCAACTCGCCGGCTAGTCGCGCCCTTACTTTGTTTCGAGTCCGCTCAACAATTTAAGTGAGCTGCGGCTAGTCGCGACAAGGTTGCTTGTCGGAGGCGGCACTGCCAGCAGGCTGCTGATGTTCCGCACTCAGCGCTCGCGGCAAAGGTGCCCGCACCAACAAGTCCCCCAAATGCGTAAGGCAGAAACGTACAAAGGAAGGAATCAAGTAGAGGAAATAATGTTGCATTGATCGCCTAAGATAGAGTATATTACAAAATAACTTGTCGCTGATCTAACAAAGTGTTCTAAACATGATCAGCAGCGACAAGGGAAAGATAAGGTTGGCGGCCTAGTCTACGCGGGTCGCCTTCGATCCGCTTGATCTTGTTCACCTTGTCCACAATGGGTGCGACAAGGGCTTTGAAGCTCCTCCACGTTGGCGTCGGACGGCAAGGATCTGAGGACGCCGTTAAGGTTGAGGCCCGGGTTGCGGAAGGCCACCTTCATCAACACCTTCTCGAGGGCCCCTGACAAACCTGGCGCGATTCCTCGGCCAGCTGCTTCGGGACCTCTTCCCGGAGTCGCCGGAGGCCCGTCACCACGCCTTTGAAGAATAAGCTGAGCTTGGCGCTGGGTTGGAGATGCTCGTCGGAGGAGTATGCAAGGTCCGCCATCCCCAGCTCCATCAGCTCGTAGTGGATGTCGGCGGCGGTGTCCACAAGACCTTCATCCAGGTGCTCCACGCTCTCCCTCAAGGTGTTACGACGGCCAGGCGGCATTCGCCAGCAGCTCCTCCTTGGCCTTGATCGCCTCCAACAAGCCCACCTCCCGCTCTCTGGCGCCATCCAACGTCTGCGTCGAGTGGTCAGCTTTCAGCTCAAGATCCGCCTTTGAATCCTTGGCGGCCGAGCTCCTTGGCCCTATCGGCGAGACGACTGCAGCTCGCCCAGTGTAGGCGTCCTTCTGGCTCACGCTTGAGCACGGCAAGCTCTTCGCCGCTCTTCTTGAGGGTGGCCTCCATTGCCACCTTCGCCTTCAACTCCTCCTTGGCGGCCTCGGCGGCTGCGGCGGCATCCTTCGCTTCTCTGCAGCGCCCGCCAAGTGACTCCTCAGCAGCAAGGTCTTCTTCATGGCTGTCCAGGTTGACCTTCATTGCATGACCACTTTCTGCTGGGCGAGCTTCTCGGCAGCCGGCCGCTGCTCCTCCTCGGCTGCGGCCTTCTCAAGGATGAAGGCCGTGCGCTCTTCTGAAGTTGCCCCAGCTCGCTTACGTCATGGAGGGTTTCTTGGTTGGCGCTCGGAGCTCTTGGTTTCTTCTCCATGTCCGCTCCTGCCCTCGCGACAAGTGCCTCCCGGGTCTCCAACTTGGCTGCCGGGCGCGGTAGAGAGACAAGAGCTTCTTCAACCTCCTCCTCGAACTTCGCCGCTCTTGCTGCTTGGCGCATCCGCCCGGTCGGCCAATGAGAGTAGCTTCGCCGTCGAAGGTCTCGCCCTCGACCGCGCCTGAGCTTCGGTTCCCGGGGAGCTTGATGAAGACGCCACGGCCTTGGTAGGCACGGGGGGGCTCCTCGGGAACTGGCCTTGGCAACAGCGGCGGAAATCGGCTGTCGGGTGGCGCTTGCAGCTCCTGCGGCCTCGGGGCCGTCGATCTGATCGCCCGACCCCTCGCCCGGCCTCTGCGTCGGCAGCCTGGCCTCCTCGCCAGCAGGCTCGTCGGCGACGGCCTCTTCTTCCACAACAACGACCTCTTCTTCCTCGACGGCGGCCTCGTCGGTGTTGCCGCGCGCTTCCTCCTCGCCGGCGGCCTCGACCTCCATCGGCTCTGCGTCAGACGAAGAAAGAGCAGTCAAGCAAATGTTCGAAAAGAGAAACAAAAGAAAGCAAGCCCAAGGGAAAATTTCGTGTAAGGGAGTTACCTACAATGGGATCCGCAGCCATGACCTCGACAACTGGAGGATCACTGGCGCCGTCCCTTGCCGGGGTAGTCTCCCTTGCCGGAGTGGCCTCCCTTGCCGGGGTGGCTTCCCTTGTCGGAGGGAGCTCCCTTGCCGGGGAGTCCTCCCTTGGCGGCGTAGTGGCAGCGGGCAGGATCTCGGAGGCGGCTTCCGAGCCCTCCTGATGAGGCTGCTCTGCTCCTACACAAGCACACAGTTAGATATCAACAAAGAAGGAGCACCCCTGCACACCTAATAGTAAGAAGAAAACTGCACACTTACTCTGGGGGCTGTGCTGGGGGCTGCTCAGAGGAAGGGTTGCCGGGTCCGGCAAGGCGGTCTCGGACGCGTCCCCCGTCGCCACGGGAGAATCGTCCTCAACGACGACCGTCGGGATCTTGGCCCTCTTCGCCGCTCTCTGGGCCAGCGTCCTGAAAAGGAAAGAGTCCAGAACGAAGCAAATCAGATTCAAGATGAAGCAATAAACTTGAAGAAATACAAGCACAAATCTCAAGGGCTTACTCTTCGCCTTCTTCCTCGGAGCTGAGCGCGGAGAAGTCAAACTCCGGCCCGCCTCCGGTGCGATGAGGCGGGGAGGGCTCTCTTGGCCGCTTGGCGAGGCGTCGGCGGAGGCTCGAGAAGATTCCGCCCAGTTGTTGTTGCAGTGTGAGGCGCCTCATGCAACCTCGCTTGCCGCAGTGGAGCGCTGCTGGCGCTTCTTCTTGTGGACCGTCTGTCGCCCGGCTCGTCTCCAACTCTGCGGAGACACCTCTTGGCGGAGCCGGGGCTCACTGGCGGCAAGTCGCTTGGCGGTGGGAAGAAGCGCCCTCGGCGGGTCCACTCGACCCGGCCTCGGGCTCGACAAGCTCGTCCTCCTCGCCGCGACCTCCCTCGCCGCAAGGCTTGCCGCCTTGGCGTCCGCCTCCTCCACGGTGAACCCGAAGGCTCAACGGCAGCGGCCGCGGCCGCCTCCTCCTCAGGTGGCAATCCGCGCCATCTCCGGTCGGTGGTGTCGCTGGTGAGCCTCTTCGCTGCCGGCGCGGATCGGCACTTCTTGCAAATCATCGAAGAATTGCTGCACGACCTCGTCGGGGCTCTGCCAGTCGGGACAATCCCGTGGGAGTCGCACAGCGGCATCATGGCGCGGATGCGGTCGAGCGCCGAGTTGTTGCACAAAGGGACGACCCCCCGCGGCAACCTAAACCACTCTGGATGTTTGGGGTCGTTCTTGAACAGCTTGAGCAGCACTGAATCCAGCTCCATGACGGTGAAGTTCCAATTCAGGCCCGGGCGCAGCCTCATGATGTCCGCCAGATTCGAACTCCCAAACAGGCCTCCTCCTTTCCTGCAAGGGAGCGATCTTGGCGCGGCGAATGAAGTCTGCGCCAACTGCTCCTCACGGTCAACCCGGCAAGCCCGAGGCGCAGAATTCGGGTCACAGCTATCTTCAGCCGCATCCTCCGCGCCAAGTTACTCCAATCCTGCCGCGCACTATTGGGGTTTATGCCTGGCGGTGAAGGGCTGCAGGGTTCTCCTCTACGACCCAAAGACCAGTTGGCTCTCCACTCCTCCCACTTGTTCCGAACTCTCCCTCTAGGTAGGCCTCTTTCTTGCCGATCCTAGAGACCCATGCTACCCTCCGCAAGTGGCTCTCCTCTCTCAACGCTGGGAACAAAGAAATGGCGGAAGAGTGCCACGTTGCTCGGTGGACCCCGACAAAGTTTTCGCACAAATGCGCGAAAACTGCCATGGTCAAGACGGTGTTGGGGGTGAAATCAAGGAGGCGGAGGCTAAAAGTGTTCATGATGTCGCAAAAGAACTCGGAAAATGGCGGGCAAAGACCGCAATAGAAGAAAAGGGCGAAAAAGGGGTACCCTGTCGGGGCCAAATCAGCGGCGGAGGCGGGAGCACCAGCGTCTTGTGGATGCGCCTGAGTCTCCGTCGACCAAAAAGGTAGAAGACGTCCGCAGCTCCAGCGCCGAGCTGCGGGGAAGATGGCTCGCTCCTTGCGTGGCGCCCAGCTGCTGCGCCTCGGCCGACTTGACGCCCTTCTCCTTATCGGCTTCGGAGCCATGGCGAGGGGGGCGGAGGAGGTCGACGGCGGTGAGTGTGCTTGTATGGCGAAAGGCGGGCGCTGCCTTCGCACCGTGAGGAGAAGAGGGGAGCGTGGTGGTTTTCTTGACAAGACAGCAATGGCGGTGGTGGTCGGCCGCCTCTGCTTCCTCCGCTTATAAAGGGAGGAGGGGGGACGTTCGCTTATACTAATAAAGAACCCCCACGACCGCGCCCACGATCTTCGCCGCGACGCCACGTCCGATGCGTGCGTTAGTGGGGATCATGGTGGGTCCGGGCGAGTTGCGGCGTGGTCGAGGCCGCTGCGTGTCCGTGCACAGTTTTGGGCCTGGCCCGACAAGCGCCGGGCACTGCACGGCCCAGCCCGGGGCTCCTGTCGGTGTACTAGAGTAGGGTACCCTAGTATCCCGTGCTACTGCACGCAGACGATTGCAGCACCCAGCGGCAGGTTTGCCTCGTCACCGCCAAGATCCTCCGTGGCTCCTTTGGAGCCATTCAAGAACAAAGTATTTGATTGAGAAGACAAGGCCCCGACAAGAGGAGCTTGTCGGGAAGGCCACTCCAGGCACGCAGAAGACAAGGCCCCGGCAAGAGGAGCTTGCCGGGAAGGTTCGGAGCGCGACAAGTTGGCCGCGGCAAGGCGCTTGCCGCGGCATGCAAACTCTCTCCCTCTCCGCTCCAGCTCATCCAGCGACGTGTCGCCATGGGACCGTTCCATGGGCGTGCGGTCGAGAGGTTGTGCAGCCAGCGGAGAGCAGCGATAAGCGGCATCGACAGCTTCGCCATCGTGGCGAGCGGAGGCGCACTGACGGTCTCTCGTTACATCGCTTTGGGCGACAACGACGGCATTTATTGCTTTTGTCCCTTGCCGCCGAGTTAGGTATTTTGCACTGCATAATCGCTCAAGTAGGTGTACCAACTCCTGTTTTTACATTTGTACCCCCGCCTATGTTGCCACCTGTCGGAGACCCCTTGAGCATATAAAAGGAGGCCCATGCGCAACGTAGAAGGGGTTCGTTCGGTTCAGGCTGGTTCGGTTCATTCGACCGCGAGACTAGATACACTCACGCTTAGGTTTTGTAGCTCGCATTGCTCCCTAGCAAGAACACAATAGATCAAACAAGCAGCAGAGGGAGTTTTATCTCTCCGGAGAGCTTGAAGCTGGGTAAACTGCTCGTGTGCCTCGCCTCGATCCGCTCTTCGTGCGATCTCCGCCCCCCTCCGAACCACAAGGGGCCTGGTGCGCCGGCCCCATAGGTGTTCGTGGGTACGATCAGCCTCCCCGACATTCTCAATCAAAGTAGACAAAGGCATATCATTAGGATCAGAAGAAACACTATTAGTAGCAAATAATTTCATAAGTTCATCCATCTTTCCATTCAAAACATTAATTTCTTCTATCGCATGCACTTTTTTATTAGTAGATCTTTCGGTATGCCATTGAGAATAATTAACCATAATATTATCTAGAAGTTTAGTAGCATCCCCTAGAGTGATTTCCATAAAAGTGCCTCCTGCGGCCGAATCTAAAAGATTTCTAGAAGCAAAATTCAATCTGACATAAAAGTTTTGTATAATCATCCACAAGTTCAAACCATGAGTAGGACAATTACGTATCATTAATTTCATTCTCTCCCAAGCTTGTGCAACATGTTCATGATCAAGTTGCTTAAAAGTCATAATATCATTCCTAAGAGAGATAATTTTAGCTGGAGGAAAATACTTAGAGATAAAAGCATCTTTGCACTTGTTCCAAGAATCAATACTATTTTTAGGCAGAGATGAAAACCACGCTTTAGCACGATCTCTAAGCGAAAAAGGAAATAGCTTCAACTTAACGACATCATTATCGACATATTTTTTCTTTTGCATATCACATAAATCAACGAAGCTATTCAGATGAGTAGTGGCATCTTCACTAGGAAGGCAGCGAATTGATCTTTCATAACAAGATTCAACAAAGCAGTATTGATTTCACAAGATTCAGTATTGGCAAGAGGAGCAATCGGAGTGCTAAGGAAATCATTATTATTGGTATTGGTGAAGTCACACAATTTGGTAGTATCTTGAGCCATCGCGACAAACAAGCAATCAACACACAAGCAAACAAGCGGACGAGGAAAAGGCAACGGGAAAAAGAGGAGGAGATTGGGAAAGAGAGGGCGAATAAAACGGCAAGGGTGAAGTGGGGTAGAGGAAAACGAGAGGCAAATGGCAAATAATGTAATGCGGGAGATAGGGATTGTGGTGGGTACTTGGTATGGTGCTTGACTTGCTCTTGCGTGAGCCTCCCCGGCAACGGCGCCAGAAATTTTTCTTGCTACCTCTTGAGCACTGCGTTGGATTTCCCCGAAGAGGAGAGGATGATGCAGCAAAGTAGCGTAAGTATTTCCCCCAGTTTTTGAGAACCAAGGTATCAATCCAGTAGGAGGCCACGCACAAGTCCCTCGTACCTGCACAAAACAATAGCTCCTCGCAACCAACGCGATTAGGGGTTGTCAATCCCTTCACGGTGACTTACGAGAGTGAGATCTGATAGAGATGATAAATAATATTTTTTGGTATTTTTTATATAGAGATGCAAAATGAAAAGTAAAAGGCAAAGTAAAAACAAAGCAAGTATTAAAGTAATGGAGATTGATATGATGAGAATAGACCCGGGGGCCATAGGTTTCACTAGTGGCTTCTCTCAAGAGCATAAGTATTCTACGGTGGGTGAACAAATTACTGTTGAGCAATTGATGTAATTGAGCATAGTTATGAGTATATCTAGGTATGATCATGTATATAGGCATCACGTCCGAGACAAGTAGACGGACTCCTGCCTGCATCTACTACTATTACTCCACTCATCGACCGCTATCCAGCATGCATCTAGAGTATTAAGTTAAAAACAGAGTAATACCTTAAGCAAGATGACATGATGTAGAGGGATAAACTCATGCAGTATGATAAAAAAACCCATCTTGTTATCCTCGATGGCAACAATACAATACGTGCCTTGCTTCCCCTTCTGTCACTAGGAAAGGACACCGCAAGATTGAACCCAAAGCTAAGCACTTCTCCCATTGCAAGAACTACCAATCTAGTTGGCCAAACCAAATGGATAATTCGAAGAGAATTGCAAACATAACCGATCATACATAAAAGAATTCAGAGAAGATTCAAATATTATTCATAGATAATCTAGATCATAAACCCACAATTCATCGGTCTCAACAAACACACCGCAAAAAGAAGATTACATCGAATAGATCTCCACGAGAGAGGGGGAGAACATTGTATTGAGATCCAAAAGAGAGAAGAAGCCATCTAGCTACTAGCTATGGACCAAGGTCTAAAGTAAACTACTCACACTTCATCGGAGGGGCTATGGTGATGATGTAGAAGCTCTCCGTGGTGGATGCCCCTCCGTGAGCTCCTAACAGGCCCCAAGATGGGATCTCGTGGATACAGGAAGTTGCGGCGGTGGAATTAGGTTTTTGGCTCCTGTTCTGATCGTTTGGGGGTACGTAGGTATATATAGGAGGAAGGAGTATGTCAGTGGAGCAACAGGGGGCCCACGAGGCAGGGGGCGCGCCCTAGGGGGGCGCCCCCCACCCTTGTGACCGCCTATTTTGTTCCTTGGAGTAGGGTCCAAGTCTCCTGGATCACGTTCGGTGAGAAAATCACGTTCCCGAAGGTTTCATTCCGTTTGGACTTCGTTTGATATTTTGTTTCTTCGGAACACTGAAATAGGCAAAAAAACAGCAATTCTGGACTGGGCCTCCAGTTAATAGGTTAGTCCCAAAAATAATATAGAAGTGGAAAATAAAGCCCAATATAGTCCAAAACAGTAGATAAAGTAGCATGGAGCAATCAAAAATTATAGATACGTTGGAGACGTATCAGAGCCACCAAGGGACACTCCAGTGCGGCCCTGTGAATGGCCTTCAGAAAATTTTATGGATCGAGGAGGAATCAAGGAAGAATTTAATGCATATTTGTGTAACACTGATCTTGTGAGCTTCGAGGCAGACAAATGCCGCCAGTACCACTATCTCACTAGTACATTTGTGAGGAGGTTTGAATTTTCATCTTCACGTAATTCTCCAACTGTCTTGTTTGACCTTTATGAAAAATCTTATACCATGGGCTTAGAGGATTTTACTTCTGCTTGCAAACTTCCACAATGGGGTAGTGTTAGTGAACCCCATAAATCTGAATTTAGAAACTTTCTTGCTAGTATAACCGTGGGGGAATCTAGATATATAGCACAAGCTACCATAGGGAGCATTCACTTTCCTGCTATACATTATTTTGCTCTCTTCATAGGTAGGTGCATAAATGGTAAAGATGAAGCATGTCATATGTGTGTGCCTGACCTTAGTGTTCTTAGGAGTGCTATGTTAGGAGACAAATCTTATAATTTGGGAGCCATTGTTTTACGTAGGTTTCATAATAATAGATTTACTGGAGATTTCTTTGGAGGAATTTATGCAACCCGCTTAGCTGATTTTCTTGGTGTGGACGTTCGTGAGGATGACATTGAGTTCCCTCCTACTTATTTAGACTATAATTCAATGGTCTACCACCAGTTTGTCGAGAGGGATGAATCACCTCTCCGATATCGCTTAATCTTTGACAGACGTCATGCTGTCCGTATTGCTCTCCCTGCTCCTGCCTTCTTTGATTATCAGGCAAAAGGAAGACATTTTATTAACAGAGAGGAGGCAGACGAGTACGAGAGGAGGGCGGAGGCAGCTCGCCGACACGCTACAGCTCAGGAGGCGATAACCTCTTGCTACGTCTTGAGCTTGCGTTGGTTTTCCCCGAAGAGGAGAGGATGATGCAGCACAGTAGCGTAAGTATTTCCCTCAGTTTTTGAGAACCAAGGTATCAATCCAGTAGGAGGCCACGCACAAGTCCCTCGTACCTACACAAAACGATAGCTACTCGCAACCAACGCGATTAGGGGTTGTCAATCCCTTCACGGTCACTTACGAGAGTGAGATCTGATAGAGATAATATTTTTGGTATTTTTGGTATATAGATGCAAAGTGAAAAGTAAAAGCAAAGTAAAAAACAAAGCAAGTATAAAAGTGATGGAGATTGATATGATGAGAATAGACCGGGGCCATAGGTTTCACTAGTGGCTTCTCTCAAGAGCATAAGTATTCTACGGTGGGTGAACAAATTATCGTTGAGCAATTGATGTAATTGAGAATAGTTATGAGTATATCTAGGTATGATCATGTATATAGGCATCACGTCCGAGACAAGTAGACCGACTCTGCCTGCATCTACTACTATTACTCCACTCATCGATCGCTATCCAAAGCATGCATCTAGAGTATTAAGTTAAAAATGTAGTAACACCTTAAGCAAGATGACATGATGTAGAGGAATAAATTCATGCAATATGATAAATACCCCATCTTGTTATCCTCGATGACAACAATACAATATGTGCCTTGCAACCCTTTCTGTCACTGGGTAAGGACACCGCAAGATTGAACCCAAAGCCATGCACTTCTCCCATTGCAAGAACTACCAATCTAGTTGGCCAAACCAAACGGATAATTCGAAGAGACTTGCAAAGATAACTCAATCATACATAAAAGAATTCAGTGAAGATTCAAATATTGTTCATAGATAAGTTGGATCATAAACCCACAATTCATCGGTCTCAACAAACACACCGCAAAAAGAAGATTACATCGAATATATCTCCACGAGAGAGGGGGAGAACATTGTATCGAGATCCAAAAAGAGAGAAGAAGCCATCTAGCTACTAGCTATGGACCCGAAGGTCTGAAGTAAACTACTCACACTTCATCGAGAGGCTATGGTGTTGATGTAGAAGCCATCTGTGGTGGATGCCCTTCCCATGAGCTCCTAACAGGCCCCAAGGTGGGATCTCGTGGATACAGGAAGTTGCGGCGGTGGAATTAGGTTTTTGGCTCCTATTGTGATCGTTTGGGGGTACATAGGTATATTTAGGAGGAAGGAGTACGTCGGTGGAGCAACAGGGGGCCCATGAGGCAGGGGGCGCGCCCCCCACCCTCGTGACCGCCTCTTTTGTTCCTTGGAGTAGGGTCCAAGTCCCCTGGATCACGTTCGGTGAGAAAATCACGTTTCCGAAGGTTTCATTCCGTTTGGACTCCGTTTGATATTCCGCTTTCTTCAAACATCAAAAGGCAAAAACAGCAATTTCACTACTGGGCCTCCGGTTAATAGGTTAGTCCCAAAAATAATATAAAAGTGGAAAATAAAGCCCAATATAGTCCAAAACAGTAGATAAAGTAGGATGGAGCAATCAAAAATTATAGATACGTTGGAGACGTATCACCTCTTCATCTCAGTACTTCCCCACACTACTAGGGAAAACCTTATACACAGAATGTTACCAGTAGCGCTGTACAAAATCATACGCTATGCTACTTAGTAGCAGCGCACGTAAATAAACCGCGCTACTGCTATGACTTTAGCAGTAGCGTGTACTAGCAAAAAGCGCTGCTGCTATGTTTGAACTGGGCGCACATGGCTAGTTTAACCTAGCAAGAGCGCCAGATATCGCCCTCGGCCATCACTACTCTCCTTAGTCAGCGCGCTTACGTGTAAGGCGCCATCGTTAACGGAAATAAAATAAAGTGAAAACAAGTAGAAAAGTAAATGAAAATGAAAGAAATAGAAAAGGAGAAAGGAAAAATAAAATGTAAAGAAAAATAAAAGAAAAAGGAAAAAGGAGAAAGGAATAGCGATGGCGGGTTTCAGGAAACGCGTTGTAGCTAACTTAGCTATAGCGCTGCTTTTTGAAACGCTGCCATCACATGCTTTCACTTAAACAGCGGTTTCCCCCGCCCGCCACCACACTTCTTCCCCAAATCCCTCGCCCTCGCCGCTGTCTCCCCATTTCGCCATCGCCCCACTTCGCCGTCGTCTCCTGCCGGCGTGGACGCCTGCAACCTCACCGTCTCCCCCCAAGGTCGCCGTCATCCTCACCACCGCCGCCCGATGCCGCCCTCAGCCTCGCCGCCGCCGCCTGAGGCCGCCCTCGACGTCACCGTCGGCGCCCTCCACCTCACACCGCCCGCCCGAGCCCGCCCAGACCGCCGTTGCCCGTGCAGAGCCCGCCCTCTCCGCCCCCCTGCCCCCGAGCACCTCCTCGCCACCGCCTCTCCCTCTCAGAAGTCCCCACCCCTTCCCCTACTCCTCTCTCTCTGCATTTTAGAGAAAAATTAGTAGAGCAAAAGTTTGTTTATAGCAAAAAAATAGTTTAGAGCAAAGGATGTAAACTAGTAGAAGTTAGAGCAAAAATTAGTTTAGAGCAAAAATTATGGTTTACAACAAAAGTTAGTTAGGGCAGTAGGGTTTAATTAGGGTAGATGCTGCTTGTATAGTATATAGTGATACTAGTAGATGTTAATTAGGTTAGGGCAATAGTGGTACTAGTAGATGTTAATTAGATGTTTTTCAGTTAGGGCACTAGAGTTTTGCTAGGTTTATTAGGTTAGTAGTGCGCTAGTAGTAGTGGTACAAAGAGGTTAATTAGGTGATGTTAAATGAATAACCTAAATGAATGAAATTAGTAGTTAACTGAATTTTTTTTCCTTTCATCATTATAGAGCACTAAAGTTAACTGAATTTTGTTCTATTAGTAGTTAAATGAATTTTCTTCTATTAGTAGTTAAATGAATTTTCTTCTACACTTTGTTTTTGAATTAGCTTGTGAAATTTGGACATGTGGTTGCTCGTGTATATTTGGACATGTGTTGCGGTGTCGAAGAGGGATATTTGAACACTGCTTCCGTGGAATGATGTTGAGTGGTTTATGTTTTGCCGTAATGTTGATTCATTTCTGTTCCGCAAATTTTAGGTTCTCGATTTGTCCACTTTTTAGCAGAGGTCATGCGAAATTTTCCGTGAATTTTGGCATGACTTGTGCTACAAACTAGGACATATCGAGTGCCCGGATTTGCCGCACTGTGAAGGAGTCAACATTCCTGCAAAACAATAGGCCTTTTTATGTCATTATTCATTTTATTAGGTCTAGAATTAATTGACTAGATTTAATCATAGGAAACATGGCTAGCAACGATGAAGGACAGGGTTCTCGTGATTATGCGACAACGCTCACCGGGCGGCGTATTTAATTTTTTAGCCTTACCGACGATCAACCGATGTTGTTGCCGGGCCCACTTGGTGGCATCGGGATCGAGACCGACATGCGCATCTTTGAGATCGAGACCAAGGCCGAGACTCGAGACCGCATCGAGACCGCATCGAGACTAAGACCGGTGCTGCCTCGTGGAGGCCAGCGATGTAGAACCGAAAGCAAAGAGGCAGTGGCTTCCTAACAAACTCAGGACTACTAGACTGGTGGTCACGGAGGTGGACGATGGCATTTTTGAGCCAAAGGCGCCTGAGGAAGCGCGTCGATGCTACGGCAATCAAATAGGCTGCATCGTACGGACAATCGCCACCATCAACGATGAGAAACTACAGAAGATAGAAAATATGAGGAGCTCCCTCCTAAAGAAGTTTCACCAGATATTCTTGTTCCCGGGCCGGAATGAGAAGGATTATGAAGATCCAGACGAGGACCCGGCAATGAAGAAGATAAACAAACACGCCATGACCAAGTTTAGCGACGCGTTGGCCGCCTGGAAAACTCGAGTGAAAGCAAGGATCATCGACAAGAAGGAACCCTACTCCGAGATTGTAAAGGATAATTCGACAATCACGGAAGAGCAGTTTCAAATATTCAAGGAGGCTTGCTAGGCCGAAGCTGCCAAAAAAAAGTCTAAGTACATGAAGGGGCTTCAAGAGAGGAACATTGGGAGCCACCACCTCAGAAGCCGTGGTTACGGCGGAAAGAGGACCACATGGGCCAAGGAGGACGCGGAAGCCGCGAGTCCTCATCCTGCACTTTGGCGGATTTCACCGCCCCGCAGGAGCGTGACGCCCCGAGGGCCCGGCATCGCTGGGACCCAGTGAAGAAGGTTTACGAGACAACACCGGTCATTACGGAGTTCATGAGACTGCTGGTAATTTTAGTTTCGATCAATTCGACCGCACACGTTAGTCATATTTGTAAACAACCCTTGTGACTTTTTGCAGAGAGAGCAGCACCGGATTGCGCCGTAAAGCGATTTACTCGCCATCTGAGGCATTGGCGAGGCCCAAGTGGGACACTCCATTCAACTGGGCGTTGAACATATTGAAACGACAACCGGTGGATACTCGACCATCGTATGGATGTGTGCACGATGTCGGAGACGGCGCCACATGGAAGAAGTACTACCATGAGACCACGGAGGAGAGAAAGGAAAGACGGAGGTTAACTGAAGAAAACATCGACAAGAAGGTTGAGATTGCGGTTGAGAAGAAATCACCTTAGACTGTCGCAACAGCGGTAGCTGCCGCAAAACAGGTGGTTGCAGATTTGTCTACTTCCTTGGGTCCGGCCGTTTTCACTTGGACAAGGCAAAATCCAGAAAAAAGATGCAGAGGACTTTCCCCTTGCTGACTTCTTGGGAGCACCGGCTCCCGCACCGGACGTGCTTGACGGTGCTTCGTCTTTGGCTGAGCTCGACGCCCTCACCGTGATCTCTGGCTACACCGCCCCTTCAATATAAATGTATAATCTCCTGTTTTCGTTGCCTTTCGGATGTCTCACGTCGCAGACTTTTCTTTGCAGGTCGATGAAACCCCGTGCACCATATTGTACACCATCGGCGACCAGAAGGTGGACGTGGGGAAGGCGACGATAATGGAGCCAAAGGAACCATTGTTCCACAGCTGGCCGATCCCCCCAAACGTCTTCAAGGTTTCCGTGGCCAGTGTCGAACCGGGCCATGAGAATTTGCCTCCTCCAATACTACTGGTGGATGACGAGGAGACACCACGGTGGCTTGGTGATTAATGCAATGGGTGGGTCCTTTTGTGGCCAAAGAGTCTGCTTCGTCTGGAGGCGGTCGGGAGCACACCCACGAGCACGCAGCCTCAGCAAGGTATGAACATCAACACCCCACCTACCCAATTAGCGTCGGGTGTCGGGTTGGGTGATAGCGGATGGGGTAACGAGGAAGCTCCATTAGTCGCTGATGACGTCGCCATGGATGAGGATGAGGACGACGGTGGCGAATAAGATAAGTTCAAACCGGGCGCCTCGTGGTTTGAGCGTCATGAGTCGGTGCCTGAATTGTCGCCTCAATGTATTATGGACGACCTTCCTAGTAAAGAAGTCTAGGAAGAGAGCGAGGAAAGGCAAAAAGCTGATTCTATGATCCAAATTACCAAAGAGCCTCTCGGCTTCAGGACCGTATAGATATACCCGATGCGGATATAAAAAATGGCATATCCCCAGTCAACCAATCCTACCAGCAACAGCGCTAGGGGTCAGATTCGGCGATCTAAGGAGACTTCATGACGATGTGCTACGGGTAGAGAAAGGCCTCATCGCCTCGAAAGATCCAGGATACCCACTCTACATGGTTAACGTTCCGCGGCAAATGTCGTACGTCGACAGCTTCCCAGCGGATAAGTTCTTCCTCCAATTCGATTACATATTCGACATGCTTCACATGAAGAAGATGGATTTTATGTTTGTCCGCCTTTATGCCTTGCACATGAACTACATCATCGGGGTTGAGCAGATATCTCATATCAGGTCACGACTGCATTACTACATGCACGAGGGCTTCTTGGGAGTCTGCACGCAGCACCGTGTATACGCCGAGGGAATACATCGTCAATTTCATGCTCGCCAATAAGGACAAGGGGCGATTCTCGTGCCTTATCATCCTGTATAAGTCATCCGCTACCTGCTATCCTTCCTTCGATTTTAATCATTCATTTGCACGGTGGAGGCTAATTAATTTGAGGTGTACTTATTTTTGCTTGAAGCGGCGCCGCCGTCCTCATCATCCTATACCCCGATTCTCCCACGCTCTTTACTTGGACTCGTCAAGAACATTCACAAAAGGATTACACCCACATCAAGGATGTTCTCGACAAAGGCTATGTTTTACTACCAAGCAAGGGGTGGAGAGGTCGTGACAAGAAGAGAAGGGCGGCAGTGGTCGCCTTCGCCATAAGACCGACTTCTACTACATCCAGAATCGAACGATTCTCTTAATGATGGATTCTGTGTCCTACACCACATGCCGGAGTACGACGGGATCACCGGAACCTTCGCATGTCACCTAGATCCGGCGATGCCCATATTCTCGCAATGGGCAAGGAACGTAGGAGATATCGAGGATCATCGACTTCGAGCCGAAGTTCTATCACATCCAAATAAGAAACTTGCCCAAATCATCATGAAGGAGGTCGTCGGAAAAACAGGGATGTTCTACGAAGAAGGACAAATGTCGTGGGAAGACGTCCGAACACGGGTAGCCGCCAAAGATCTCAACCTCAAGCCTTTCACTAGGCTCGGGACTATCTCCCCGACATGGATGGATGGAACGACATGTTGGAGTGATTGTCGATATATGACAATGTGTTCGCTTAGTCCATACTTTCTGTATGACAAAACTTTGAGTTATGCACGGTGAAACTTTATTTGTGATGTAATTAAACCGTCCTCCTCCTCGACTAGCGAAAATCACTCTAGTTAGGGCATTTTGGGGTACGATGAACTTTGTTATTTATGCTTATGATATGTTGTTTCTTTTTTTGCCAAGTCTGTCTCTTTCGTTGCTCAACTATATATGTTGCATATCATCGACTCATGTGACGATGCAGGTGCATAGATCATCGATGGTGAATAAGTGCTACGCCAGAGTATATATACGACAAGTGGCCGGAGTGTCGAGCCCAGTGTACCGGTTTCCGGTTTCCGAGCGACGTGCAGTAGTTAGTTTAGGTTCACGCTAATGCGAGAGAGGGATACGAACTCATGTACTCAAAGTGATAGCTCTTCTCGCGTATATCATTGTTTAGATGGACGACGATGTATTTGCAAGTAATCGAGACTTGTATCGCTATTTTCGAGATGATGACGAGAGACCACTTTGTGTTGGATGATGATTATGATGATGACATGATTTGATGAGACTAATTGTATGTATATGCTATGATTACATTTGTATGTGCATGATATGCTAAAGATTATTGTATAAAGCCTATTCAAATACAAAACAAATACAAAAACAAATATGCAGGGAAAAAACTAATAAAACTAGTAGTAGCGAGGGGGGAAATTTAGCAGTAGCGCTTCCTAGTAAACAGCGCTGCAGATAATATCAGCAACGCCCTTTTCTAAAGAGCGCTACAGCTATTCATGTATAGAAATAGCATGGGACAACAGGCGCTACTGCTATACGTTAGCTGTAGCGCCTTATTAGTAGTGCCGGTCCCCGCGCTACTGAGAGGCCCAAAACCCGCGCTGTTGCTAGGCTTTTCCCTAGTAGTGCCAGCTACACCTATGGATATCCGCCAGGCCATCTGTGGCAATAAACCCACTTAGGCCAAAAGCCTAAGCTTGGGGAGTACGTATTTCTCACCGACATTACATTTATGTTCACACACACTCATTGCTAGATGTCGGTGCTCATACTCTTTCACTGTAATATCCATGCTAGTTTATTTTCTTTTTTCTTGCTTTCTTCTTGTGTGTTTGATAAACCTTAAGAAAAACCAAAAAAAATAGTATAGCTTCTAACTAGTTTACTTTTCATGCTGTAGTAGTAATAATTAAAAAGAAAACCAAAAGATTTCCCGTTCTTCTTTTGCTTGTTGGGAGCTTTCCCGTGTAAATAGTTTTATTTCTTTTCTTTTCTTTGGGGGTCGATAGGAGAAGACCATGATTAAATTGTTGAAGTGGCTCTTATATGCATTATTGTTGATTTAACCAAGAGCCCACATTGCCTTGTCTTCTCCTGTTTATTGAATGCTCGCAGATTCCAGCTTAGTCCAATGCACGTGCACTCTTATTATTATTCACATCGTTCGGTCGTGCAAGTGAAAGGCAATTATGATGATATATGATGGACTGACTGAGATGAGAAAAGCTGGTATGAACTCAACCTCTCTTATTTTTGTAAATATGATGAGTTCATCGTTCCTGATTCAGCCTATTATGAATAAACATGTTTGCAATGACAATTAGAGATCATAGTTGCTCGTGCCATGCTTGATTAGCTATGAGTTATAATGGTTTACCTTGCGTGCCAACATGCTATTAAAATGGTTGTGATGTGTTATAGTGGGGTAGTATCCTCCTTTGAATGATTTAAGTGACCTGACTTGGCACATGTTCACACATGTAGTTGAAACAAATCAACATAGCCTTCACGATATTTATGTTCATGGTGGACTATATCCTACTCATGCTTGCATCCAATGTTTATTAATTTTAATGCATGTTCATGACTGTTGTCACTCTCTAGTTGGTCGCTTTCCAGTCTTTTGCTAGCCTTCACTTGTACTAAGGTGAATACTGCTTGTGCATCCAATCCCTTAAACCCCAAAGTTATTCCATATGAGTCCACTATACCTTCCTATATGCGGTATCTACCGTTGCTCCAAGTAAATTTTTATGTGCCAAAATCTAAACCTTCAAATAAACATTCTGTTTTGTATGCTCGAATAGCTCATGTATCAACTAGGGCTGCCCTTATCTTCCATGTTAGGCGGGTTATTCTCAAGAAGAGTGGACTCCACTCTTCATTCACAAGAAAATGGCTGGTCACCGGGATGCCCAGTCCCATGCTTTATGCAAACTAAATCAAAATAATTCCAAACAAAACTCCCACTGGGACTGTTGCTTGTTGGAGACACTCGTTGTTTCGAGCAAGTCATGGATTGATGCTTGTTGGCGGAGGGGGAGTATAAACTTTACCATTCTGTTTGGGAACCACATATAATGTGTGTAGCATGGAAGATATCGCCATCTCTTAGTTGTTATCTTGACAATGAAAGTATGCCGCTCAAAATATTATTTATCTCTATTTCAAAATCGAGCTCTGGCACCTCTACAAATTCCTGCTTCCCTCTGCGAAGGTCCTATCTATTTACTTTTATGTTGAGTCATCACCCTCTTATTAAAAAGCACTAGTTGGAGAGCGCAGCTGTCATTTGCATCCATTACTATTAATTTATATTGGGTATGACTATGAATAGATCTCCTTTACCATGAATTACAATGTCTAGTCAGTCCTTGATCTTTAAAGGTGATCTGCATTTATGTTTTGCGGTCTCAGAAAGGGCTAGCGAGATACCATCTTGTTATATCATATTATGATTGTTTTGAGAAAGTGTTGTCATCCGAGATTTATTATTATGGCTCGCTAGTTGATTATGCTATTGATATGAGTAAACATGGGACCTAAGAATTATTGTGAATGTGGTTAGTCACAATCTTTGTTGAAAACTTGAATGTTGGCTTTACATATTTACAACAACAAGAGTAAACAGAGTTTGTAAAAGTTTTTCTTTATCACTTTCAGTTTATCAACTGAATTGCTTGAGGACAAGCAAAGGTTTAAGCTTGGGGGAGTTGATACGTCTCCGTCGTATCTACTTTTCCAAACACTTTTTCCCTTGTTTTGGACTCTAACTTGCATGATTTGAATGGAACTAACCCGGACTGACGCTGTTTTTAGCAGACTTTCCATGATGTTACTTATGTGCAGAAACAAAAGTTCTTGGAATGACCTGAAACTCCACGGAACGTCTATTTGGAAATAATAAAAAATCCTTGCAAAAGATGAAGACCAGGGGGCCCACACTCTGTCAACGAGGGTGGTGGGTGATACGTCTCCAACGTATCTATAACTTTTGATTGCTCCATGCTATATTATCTACTGTTTTGGACCATATTGGGCTTTATTTTCCACTTTTATATTATTTTTGGGACTAACCTATTAACCGGAGGCCCAGCCCAGAATTGTTGTTTTTTGCCTATTTCAGTGTTTCGAAGAAACGGAATATCAAACGGAGTCCAAACGGAATGAAACCTTCGGGAACGTGATTTTCTCACCGAACATGATCCAGGAGACTTGGACCCTACGTCAAGCAACCAACAGGGAAGGCACGAGGTAGGGGGGCGCACCCTCCCCCCAGGCGCGCCCTCCACCCTCGTGGGCCCCCTGTTGCTCCATCGACGCATTTCTTCCTCCTATATATACCCACGCACCCCGAACGATCGACACGGAGCCAAAAACCTAATTCCACCGCCAGCAACTTTCAGATCCACGAGATCCCATCTTGGGGCCTGTTCGAGCTCATGGAAGGGGAATCCACCGCGGAGGGCTTCTACATCATCATAGCCTCTCCGATGAAGTGTGAGTAGTTTACCACAGACCTTCGGGTCCATAGTTAGTAGCTAGATGGCTTCTTCTCTCTTTTTGCGGTGTGTTTGTTGAGATCGATGAATTGTGGGTTTATGATCAAGATTATCTATGAGCAATATTTGAATCTTCTCTGAATTATTTTATGTATGATTGGTTATCTTTGCAAGTCTCTTTGAATTATCCATTTGGTTTGGCCAACTAGATTGGTAGTTCTTGCAATGGGAGAAGTGCTTAGCTTTGGGTTCAATCTTGCGCTGTCCTTTCCCAAAGGATGAGGGGCAGCAAGGCACGTATTGTATTGTTGCCATCGAGAATAACAAGATGGGTTTTTATCATATTGCATGAATTTATCCCTCTACATCATGTCATCTTGCTTAAGGCGTTACTCTGTTTTCATTAACTTAATACTCTAGATGCATGCTGGATAGCGGTCGATGAGTGGAGTAATAGTAGTAGATGAAGGCAGGAGTCGGTCTACTTGTCTCGGACGTGATGCCTATATACATGATAATACCTAGATACTCTCATAACTATGCTCAATTCTGTCAATTGCTCAAAAGTAATTCGTTCACCCACCGTAAAATACTTATGCTCTTGAGAGAAGCCACTAGTGAAATCTATGGCCCCCGGGTCTATTCTCTATCATATTAATCTTCCATCACTTTATTATTGCCTTTCTTTTTACTTTGCCTTTTATTTTACCTTGCATCTTTAGACCAAAAGTACAAAAAATATTATCTATCATCTCTATCAGATCTCACTCTCGTAAGTGACCGTGAAGGGATTGACAACCCCTAATCGCGTTGGTTGCGTTGAGCTATTTGTTTTGTGTAGGTACGAGGGACTTGCGCGTGGCCTCCTACTGGATTGATACCTTTGTTCTCAAAAACTGAGGGAAATACTTACGCTACTCTGTTGCATTATCCTCTCCTCTTCGGGGAAATCCAATGCAAGCTCAAGAGGTAGCAGGGGGCGCGCCCCCCTACCTTGTGGGCCCCCTGGAGCTCCTACGACCTCAACTCCAACTCTATATATTTGCTTTAGGGGAGAAAAAAATAAAGGAGAAGGATTCATCGCGTTTTACGATACGGAGCCGCCACCAAGCCCTAAAACCTCTCGAGAGGGCTGATCTGGAGTCCGTTCAGGGCTCCGGAGAGGGGAATCCCTCGCCGTCGTCATCATCAGCCATCCTCCATCACCAATTACATGATGCTCACCGCCGTGCGTGAGTAATTCCATCGTAGGCTTGCTGAACGGTGATGGGTTGGATGAGATCTACCATGTAATCGAGTTAGTTTTGTTAGGGTTTGATCCCTAGTATCCACTATGTTCGGAGATTGATGTTGCTATGACTTTGCTATGCTTAACGCTTGTCACTAGGGCCCGAGTGCCATGATTTCAGATCTGAACCTATTATGTTTTCATGAATATATGTGAGTTCTTGATCCTATCTTACAGGTCTATAGTCACCTACTATGTGTTATGATCCGGCAACCCTGAAGTGACAATAATCGGGACCACTCCCGGTGATGACCATAGTTTGAGGAGTCCATGTATTCATTATGTGCTAATGCTTTGTTCCGGTACTCTACTAAAAGGATGCCTTAATATCCCTTAGTTTCCGCTAGGACCCCGCTGCCACGGGAGGGTAGGACAAAAGATGTCATGCAAGTTCTTTTCCATAAGCATGTATGACTATGTTCGGAATACATGCCTACATTACATTGATGAATTGGAGCTAGTTCTATGTCACCCTATGTTATGACTGTTACATGATGAACCGCATCCGGCATAATTCTCCATCACCGATCCAATGCCTACGAGCTTTTCCTATATCGTTCTTCGCTTATTTACTTTTCCGTTGCTACTGTTACAATCACTACAAAACACCAAAAATACTACTTTTGCTACTATTACTTTTGCTACCGTTACCACTACTATCATATTACTTTGCTACTAAACACATTGCTGCAGATACTAAGTTATCCAGGTGTGGTTGAATTGACAACTCAACTGCTAACACTTGAGAATATTCTTTGGCTCCCCTTGTGTCGAATTAATAAATTTGGGTTGAATACTCTACCCTCGAAAACGGTTGTGATCCCCTATACTTTTGGGTTATCAGAGGCAACCCAATTTTATTTTAGTTTCTGGATTTTTGGTTCTGTTTAGTAATAAATAATTCATCTAGATTCTGTTTAGATGTGGTTTTATGTTTTAATTGGTGTTTGTGCCAAGTTAAACCTATAGGATCTTCTTGGATGATAGTTACTTGATCTTGCTGAAAATTCCAGAAACTTTCTGTTCACGAAAACAATTGTTAAAAATCACCAGAACGTGATAAAATACTGATTCCAATTGCAGAAGATCACTAAACAAATTTTCTAGGTCGTCCTATTTTTGTAGAACTTTTGGAGTTCCAGAAGTTTGTGTTAGTTACAGATTACTACAGACTGTTCTGTTTTTGACAGATTCTGTTTTTCGTGTGTTGTTTGCTTATTTTGATGACTCTATGGCTAGTAAAATAGTTTATAAATCATAGAGAAGTTGGAATACAGTAGATTTAACACCAATACAAATAAAGAATGAGTTCATTACAGTACCCTGAAGTGGTGTTTTGTTTTCTTTCGCTAACGGAGCTCACGAGATTTTCTGTTAAGTTTTGTGTTGTGAAGTTTTCAAGTTTGGGGTAAAGATTCGATGGACTACGGAATAAGGTGTCGGTGTGGAATGACACCTATGGGATCACAAGAATCCCTACTACAGTTGCCAGGGCACAGGGTTGCGAGGAGAGCAGGGCTAGTAGACAGCACAAGGATCGTTTACCCAGGTTCGGGCTGTGAGGATGCGTAAAACCTAGTTCTGCTTTGGTGGGTGTATTTCTGAGAGTTCTTGAGCTCTCGAACTAGCTGTGGTCAGCGCGTGGTTCGAAAGAGCCGAAATCCTTCTCCAGTATGCCATGGGCCTCCTTTTATAGGCGGAAGGGGCTGCCACAGTGGCACACAGGAGGTGGAAAGGCGTACAGTGCCCTGAGCTTATCGCTCGTATTACAGGACAAGACGCATTAAATGCGTAGCTTAGGTGTCCCCTTGCTTTATTGGGGGACGGGGGCGAGGCCCGTCCCGTCCGTCTCTGCTCCTCCTTGCTTTGACACGCGCCCTGTCCAACGATGCATGAGGCGCCATGTAGGCAGGCAGGCAGCTGAGGTGGCGCGGTAGTGGAGCCTTCACGAAGATCTGCATGCTGCCACACAGGCGCTCGATGAGTTGGCCGGGGAGCTGCATGTTGCCACGCAAGCGCCCGCCCAGTTGGTTGGGCTGGCAGCTGCATGTTGAGCGGCGGTGGAAGCTTGGTTGGCGTGGACCTGGCGGTGGCCCTGCTGGCGTCCTTGGTGAGGGCCTTGCCGGGTGGCCCGGCAAGGGTCTTGCTGTGGCGTGCTGTCGTCCCCGGCAAGGGCCTTGCCGGGGGTCTGGTGGCCTTCCTCGGCAAGGATCTTGCCGAGGATCGTCGTCTTCTAATCCTCATCTGATCTTGAATATGTCTTCACAAAGATCTGCATGCCACAATAGAGATGCCTTCCCGAGCCCTGGCCCCATGTGGATGGTGGCGTTGGGGACCGTGGGCTCAAGGGTGGCTCGCTCTGTTGGTGTGGAGCGAGCTGCCCCGGCAAGGGTCTTGCCGGGGGAACCTGCTTCGTCCCTCTGCTCTTTGTGATCATGGCCTTGGCGTTGCTTCGATTGTTTTGGGCTTCGATCTTACCTTGGCTCACCTCCCTCGTTCTACTTGGTGTGGTCGTGGGCGCGGCTCTGACTGCCCGTGCACAGGAAAAGGGGTACAAAAATGCGCCCCTATTTTTGTACAATGACATAAGGAGTGGCAAGAGCCTAAGCTTGGGGATGCCCAAGGCGCCCCAAGGTAATATTCAAGGATAACCAAGAGCCTAAGCTTGGGGATGCCCCGGAAGGCATCCCCTCTTTTGTCTATTTCCATCGGTAACTTTACTTGGAGCTATATTTTTATTCACCACATGATATGTGTTTTGCTTGGAGCGTCTTGTATGATTTGAGTCTTTGATTTTTAGTTTACCACAATCATCTTTGTTGTACACACCTTTTGAGAGAGACACGCATGATTCAGAATTTATTAGAATACTCTATGCGCTTCGCTTATATCTTTTGAGCTATATAGTTTTTGCTCTAGTGCTTCACTTATATCTTTTAGAGCACGGCGGTGGTTTTGTTTTATAGAAACTATTGTTCTCTCATGCTTCACTTATATCATCTTGAGATTCTTAAACAGCATGGTAATTTTCTTAATCCTAATATGCTAGGTATTCAAGACTAGTAAAAACTTTCTTATGAGTGTGTTGAATAATAAGAGAAGTTTGATGCTTGATGATTGTTTTGAGATATGGAGGTAGTGATATTAAAGTTATGCTAGTTGAGTAGTTGTGAATTTGAGAAATACTTGTGTTGAAGTTTGCAAGTCCCGTAGCATGCACGTATGCTAAATGTTATGTAACAAATTTGAAACATGAGGTGTTCTTTGATTGTCCTCCTTATGAGTGGCGGTCGGGGACGAGAGATGGTCTTTTCCTACCAATCTATCCCTCTAGGAGCATGCGCGTAGTGCTTGGTTTTTGATGACTTGTAGATTTTTGAAATAAGTATGTGAGTTCTTTATGACTAATGTTGAGTCCATGGATTATACGCACTCTCATCTTTACATCATTGCTAGCCTCTTCGGTACCGTGCATTGCCCTTTCTCACATTGAGAGTTGGTGCAAACTTCGCCAGTGCATCCAAACCCCGTGATATGATACGCTCTTTCACACATAAACCTCCTTATATCTTCCTCAAAACAGCCACCATACCTACCTATTATGGCATTTCCATAGCCATTCCGAGATATATTACCATGCAACTTTCCACCGTTCCGTTCATCATGACACCTTCATCATTGTCATATTGCTTTGCATGATCATGTAGTTGACATAGTATTTGTGGCAAAGCCACCATTCATAATTCTTTCATACATGTCACTCTTGATTCATTGCATATCCCGGTACACCACCGGAGGCATTCATATAGAGTCATACTTTGTTCTAGTATCGGGTTGTAATCATTGAGTTGTAAATATATAGAAGTGTGATGATCATCATTTTCTAGAGCATTGTCCCAAGTGAGAAAAAAAAAGAGAAAGGCCATAAAAAAAGAGAAGAAGGCCCAAAAAAAGAGAGAAAAAGAGAGAAGGGACAATGTTACTATCATTTTACCACACTTGTGCTTCAAAGTAGCACCATGATCTTCATGATAGAGAGTCTCTTGTTTTGTCACTTTCATATACTAGTGGGAACTTTTCATTATAGCACTTGGCTTGTATATTCCAACAATGGGCTTCCTCAAATGCCCTAGGTCTTCGTGAGCAAGCAAGTTGGATGCACACCCACTTAGTTGCTTTTGTTGAGCTTTCATGCATTTATAGCTCTAGTGCATCCGTTGCATGGCAATCCCTACTCCTTGCATTAACATCAATCGATGGGCATCTCCATAGCCCGTTGATTAGCCGCGTTGATGTGAGACTTTCTCATTTTTGTCTTCTCCACGTAACCCCCATCATTATATTCTATTCCACCCATAGTGCTATATCCATGGCTCACGCTCATGTATTGCGTGAAGGTTGAAAAAGTTTGAGATTACTAAAGTATGAAACAATTGTTTGGCTTGTCATCGGGGTTGTGCATGATGAAAGCATTCTTGTGTGACGAAAATGGAGCATGACTAAACTATATGATTTTGTAGGGATGAACTTTCTTTGGCCATGTCATTTTGAGAGGACATAATTGCTTAGTTAGTATGCTTGAAGTATTATTATTTTTATGTCCATATTGAACTTTTATCTTGAATCTTTCGGATCTGAGTATTCATACCACAATTAAGAAGAATTACATTGAAATTATGCCAAGTAGAATTCCACATCAAAAATTATGTTTTTATCATTTACCTACTCGAGGACGAGCAGGAATTAAGCTTGGGGATGCTGATACGTCTCCAACGTATCTATAATTTTTTATTGTTCCATGATATTATATTATCTGTTTTGGATGTTTATGGGCTTTATTAAACACTTTTATATTACTTTTGGGACTAACCTATTGACCCAGAGCCCAAAGTGCCGCTTTGTTTTTCCCTTGTTTCAAAGATGTTTCGCAGAAAAGGAATATCAAACGGAGTCCAAACGGAATGAAACCTTGGAAAAGTTATTTTTGGAAAGAAAGCAATACGGAGACTTGGAGTGCACGTCAGGATCAACTAGGAGAGCGCGAGGCGGGCGCCCACCCCCTGGCGCGCCTCCACCCTCGTGGGCCCCTCGTGGCTCCTTACCGACTTCTTTCGCCTATATATTCCCATATACCCTAAAACCATCGAGAATAGAATAGATCGGGAGTTCCGCCGCAAGCCTCTGTAGCCACCAAAACCAATCGGGGCCTGTTAGGCACCTGCCGAAAGGGGATCCTCACCAGTGGCCATCTTCAACCTCCCGGCGCTCTCCATGACGAGGATGGAGTAGTTCACCCTGGGGGCTGTGGGTATGTACCTGTAGATATGTGTTTGATCTCTCTCTCTCTCTCTCTCTCTCTCTCGTGTTCTTGAGGTGGTATGATCTTGATGTATCGCGAGCTTTGCTATTATAGTTGGATCTTATGATGTTTCTCCCCCTCTAGTCTCTTGTAATGGATTGAGTTTTCCTTTGAAGTTATCTTATCGGATTGAGTCTTTAAGGATTTGAGAACACTTGATGTATGTCTTGCGTGGGATACCCGTGGTGACAA
Organism: Aegilops bicornis; assembly: GCA_021605145.1. NCBI lineage: Eukaryota > Viridiplantae > Streptophyta > Magnoliopsida > Poales > Poaceae > Aegilops > Aegilops bicornis. The sequence goes on from CM038674.1 coordinate 105,636,178, forward strand.
TGGGGTATTCTATTGATCCACTTGATGTTTGTTTTGGTGATCAACTTGCGGGTTCCGCCCATGAACCTATGCATAGGGGTTGGCACACGTTTTCGTCTTAACTCTCCGGTAGAAACTTTGGGGCACTCTTTGAAGTACTTTGTGTTGGTTTGAATAGATGAATCTAAGATTGTGTGATGCATATCGTATAATCATACCCCACGGATACTTGAGGTGACACTGGAGTATCTAGGTGACATTATGGTTTTGGTTGATTTGTGTCTTAAGGTGTTATTCTAGTATGAACTCTATAATAGATCGATCAGAAAGGATAACTTTGAGGCGGTTTCGTACCCTACCATAATCTCTTCGTTTGTTCTCCGATATTAGTGTCTTTGGAGTGACTCTCTGTTGCATGTTGAGGGATATTTATATGATCCAATTATGTTATTATTGTTGAGAGAACTTGCACTAGTGAAAGTATGAACATTAGGCCTTGTTTCCTAGCATTGCAATACCGTTTACGCTCACTTTTATCATTAGTTACCTTGTTGTTTTTATATTTTCATATTACAAAAACCTATATTTACCATCCATATTGCACTTGTATCACCATCTCTTCGCCGAACTAGTGCACCTATACAATTTACCATTGTATTGGGTGTGTTGGGGACACAAGAGACTCTTTGTTATTTGGTTGCGTGGTTGCTTGAGAGAGACCATCTTCATCCTACGCCTCCCACGGATTGATAAACCTTAGGTCATCCACTTGAGGGAAATTTGCTACTGTCCTACAAACCTCTGCACTTGGAGGCCCAACAACGTCTACAAGAAGAAGGTTGCGTAGTAGACATCACACCACAATGGAATATGGCTCCGAGGTGACCTCAACCGTCTAGGGTGCTCAAACACCCAAGAGTAACAAGATCCGCAAGGGATGAGTGGGGGGAATCAAATTTCTCTTGGTGGAAGTGTAGATCTGGGCCTTCTCAACCAATCCTAGAAAATCAACAAGTTTGATTGGCTAGGGAGAGAGATTGGGCGAAAATGAGCTTTGGAGCAACAATGGAGCTTGGGGGAAAAGAGGTAGGTCAACTTGGAGAAGAAGACCTCCTTTTATAAGGGGGAGACAATCCAACCGTTACCCTCGCTCAGCCCCGCACAGGGCGGTACTACCGCTGGGGTGGGCGGTACTACCGTTGTGGCCAGCGGTACTACCGTTTCACTTCGCGGTACTACCGCGCAGTTAGAAGGAAGCGAGAAGCAGAGCATGACCTGGACCCAGGGCGGTACTACATCGGTGGTAAGGGCGGTACTACCGCCTCTACTGCCGCAGCTAGTGCCGCAAAACCCGACACGAAAGGAGAACCCTCGAGTCGAGGTGGTAGGAGCACGGAGCCGCAACGGTACTACGGCTGAGAGCTCCAAGCGGTACTACCGCTATGGAGCGGTACTGCCGCTTGTAGCTCTGGAGCGGTACTACCGCTGGGGTTCGCGGTACTACCGCTGGGACCAGACCTCAGGGAGAAGGCAGCAAGGGACCCTTCAACGAAACGGAAAAGCTCAGAGGGTGCAAAAGGGATGTGTACATGTTGATTCCACCCTAGCCTAATCAATGTGGATCCCCTCTTGATAGTATGGAGACTCCTACGACACAAGTCCACCAAAACTGAATCGAAAGGGCTACACCATCTTCGCTTCAAACTCCGAGGGGAGGAAATCGTCTCGTGCCAAAGGATGAATCTCTGAAATACTCAACACACATGATTAGTCCGCAAATATGTTGTCATCAATCACCAAAACTACTTAGAGAGAAACATGCCTTAACAATCTCCCCCTTTTTGGTGGATTGATGAAAACACGAGATTTGCACAAAAAGGTAAGACAAGAAAGTAGATGAACCCCAGAACTACAAAATATAGACGGAGCTCCCCCTGAATGTGTGCACCTAAGAAGAGGAGACAAAGTAAAGCAAAGCACATACATTGGGATCAATACTCCCCCTATATTTTATAGTCTGACAACATTAGCAACAGGTAATGGAACATATAGAGCTAGGAAGCATAAGGTACTTGACAAACTAGATAATACAAGGATAAGGGAGTATATGTCTCACACCATATGAAAGGATACCGGTTCTCACAAACATAAACCAAACAAGCGCCAAACATGAGAAAAGAGTTTGCGAGAAAGACAGGCAAGGCAAACACGCCACACAAACACATGCTCGCAACTCGACGCGACAAAACCCTAAGCTCTCTCCCCCTTTGGCATCGAGACACCAAAAAGGCAAAGAGCACTGCTATGGCTCCAGGTGATAGCAAACTGAGGGGCTCCATCATCACATCCCGGCGGGATCGCCTGCACTGCCATCCTCAGTCGGAAACTGCTCGGTGTCTGAATCGGTCCACGGACAGTGCTGCTGAATCCACTCCTCCTCATTAGAGATCTTGCCCTCAGATCCGCTGGCAACGGTCGCACCCAACTGACGCATGAGCTCCTTGTGACGACTCCTGGCCTGCTTCTCAGCCACATGAGTCATGTACTGACCATGAGACTCCAAGCAGAAGAGTTTCTTCATCTTGCGCTTGAGCTTCTTTGCCCAAGAGGGATCTGCTCCAGAAGGCTCATATTCATCGCCATCATCAGCATCAACCTCGGTCTCCATGTCAGCAGCTCCAGGCGGAACGCCAGAACTCGGAGCCGCGGTGCCCCAATTCTCCTTCTTCCTCAGACGCTTGATCTCATGAGAAACTAGATCCCCAGTCTCCAACAACACCTTAGGATAAACACGCTCCCAGGCCTTCTCAATGAGCAACATGATAAACGTCCATCGATAGGGCACTTTCGCTCAGAGATGGCGGAAACCAACTCAGACCACATGACATGAGAGATATCCAAGGATTCTCCAGTGTTTTCTTCCTTCTCATGCTGACAGAAAAGAAGCATGTCCACAAGGAAGGAGTGTACCATATCCAAGTTGCCAATGCGAGGGAAGAGAGTCTCCCTGAAGATGCGATGGAGAATGTCTAGAAATGCAGGTAGCTCATAGGTCTCCTTCTGAGTCACTGGGTGAATCTTCAAGGTACAGTATGGCCAGAGAGATTGCTTGTGAGTGGAAGTTGCATTGCAGTGAGGGCGAAAGCCAACTGGGTTCTCAAGACCTTGATCCTCAACTTCAAGAAGCTCCATGAAGGCCTTCCACTTGACAGAAAGCAGCCTGCCATTTGACATCCAAGTCAGAGTCTTGTCCTCATCTGTGCCAAGATGGACGGTGGCATAAACTGAGCCACCAAATCTGCATCAAAGTCCTTGTTGAACTGCATGATCCTAAGGATGTTCAACTAAGAGCACATCTGAAGAGCCTCCCAAAAGTAGACAGGATCCTTCTCCATAAAGTCAACGTCGATGGAGCGAACATCAACAAAAAGATTCTTCTTAGATTTGATCACATCAAAGTAGATGGCATACTGAAAACGGTTCCAGAACGGGCGGTTGACCAAGGCGAGTTCTTGATCGACCTCATATGGGTTGCGCCGACGCTTCTCCTAGAATTCCTTGGCAGACAACTCTGTCACAGACTTGGTCCTTGGCTTGGGCTTGGACGCACTCATCTTCTTCATTTAAGGAGGAGGCGGAACACTTGATGAGGCCGCCGTTGTCTCAGAGGTGCGGTAGCACTTGGAAGTTGCACGCCCGGGGTTGACACGGCGCGCATGCTGCTCAGAAGGACCATCACCTGGAACCAAACACACAGACACATGAAACAACCAGAAAGAACAAGCATAAGCCACCAAACACAGCAAAAGAGATCAAAAATTGGCAGGAACAGAATGGAATTGGGCAACCAGCGGTAGTACACGATCCATAAGCGGCAGTACCGCTCAAGACGGGGAAACAACGGTTCCCTAAAGCCGTGGTCAAATCCGGCACTGCCGGGATGCCAAATTCAAAATACTCCTACCAATTATCAATCCAAATAGTCTAGTCGCCTTCTCCAACATACTCAAGCCTAGATTTAGCCAAAAATTGAGAGATGCAACCGCTACTGCCCCTAAGACACTAGATCTGAAATCTAGACAGTAGGAGAAGAGGAATGGGGGCAATACCGGCATCCATGGCAAGATAACGGGGCGGGGATCGACTCCACCGAAGGAAATGGAGAGGGACGGCCCGGAGACGGCGGCCCGCCGGAGCCCTCCCGCGGAGAGTCGACGCTGGAGAGACAAAGAGGAACGAGTGGGCGGTGCAAATGGGTATGGGGGAGACGAAACTTCCCCCTGCCCCGACATAACCCCCTGGTCCCGCCCCTCAACGGTAGTACCGCTCGGGTGGGCGGTAGTACCGCTTGTCAACACAAGCGATAGTACCGCGCACCATCAGCGGCAGTACCGCCCAACAAGACTGCTACCTCTTGAGCACTGTGTTGGTTTTCCCTTGAAGAGGAAAGGGTGATGCAGTAAAGTAGCGTAAGTATTTCCCTCAGTTTTTGAGAACCAAGATATCAATCCAGTAGGAGACCACGCTCGAGTCCCGCGCACATACACAAACAAATAAGAACCTCGCAACCAACGCGATAAAGGGGTTGTCAATCCCTTCACGGTCACTTACTAGAGTGAGATTTGATAGATATGATAAGATAATATTTTTGGTATTTTTATGATAAAGAGTAAATAAAGATGCAAAGTAAAATAAACGGCAATAGAAATAGCTAAGTGTTTGAAGATTAATATGATGGAAAATAGACCCATGGGCCATAGGTTTCACTAGTGGCTTCTCTCAAGATAGCATAAGTATTACGGTGGGTAAACGAATTACTGTCGAGCAATTGATAGAATTGAGCATAGTTATGAGAATATCTAGGTATGATCATGTATATAGGCATCACGTCCACGACAAGTAGACCAAAACGATTCTGCATCTACTACTATTACAAAACACATCGACCGCTATCCAGCATGCATCTACAGTATTAAGTTCATAAGAACAGAGTAATGCTTTAAGCAAGATGACATGATGTAGAGGGATAAACTCATGCAATATGATATAAACCCCATCTTTTTATCCTCGATGGCAACAATACAATATGTGCCTTGCTGCCCTCTTTGTCACTAGGAAAGGACACCGCAAGATTGAACCCAAAGCTAAGCACTTCTCCCATTGCAAGAAAGATCAATCTAGTAGACCAAACCAAACTGATAATTCAAAGAGACTTGCCAAGATAACCAATCATACATAAAATAATTCAGAGGAGATTCAAATATTGTTCATAGATAAACTTGATCATAAACCTACAATTCATCGGATCTCGGCAAACACACCGCAAAAGAAGATTACATCAAATAGATCTCCAAGAAGATCGAGGAGAACTTTGTATTGAGATCCAAAGAGAGAGGAGTAGCCATCTAGCAAATAACTATGGACCTGAAGGTCTGAGGTAAACTACTCACACATCATCGGAGAGGCTATGGTGTTGATATAGATGCCCTCCGTGATCAATGCCCCCTCCGGCAGAGCGCCAGAAAAGGCCCCAAGATGGGATCTTACGGGTACAGAAGGTTGCGGCGGTGGAAATAGGGTTTTGGCTCCGTATATGATGTTTCCAGGGTATATGGGTATATATAGGAGGAAGAAGTACGTCGGTGGAGCAACGAGGGCCCAACGAGGGTGGAGGGCGCGCCTGGGGGAGGTGGGCGCACCCCCCTACCTCGTGCCCTCCTCATTGATTACTTTACGTAGACTCCTAGTCCTCTGGATCACGTTTGTTCCGAAAATCACGTTCCCGAAGGTTTCATTCCGTTTGGACTCCGTTTGATATTCTTTTTCTGCGAAACACTGAAATAGGCAAAAAAACAGCAATTTGGGCTGGGCCTCCAGTTAATAGGTTAGTCCCAAAAATAATATAAAAGTGTATAATAAAGCCCATTAAACATCCAAAACAGAATATAATATAGCATGGAACAATCGAAAATTATAGATACGTTGGAGACGTATCAAGCATCCCCAAGCTTAATTCCTGCTCGTCCTCGAGTAGGTAAATGATAAAAACAGATTTTTTGATGTGGAATGCTACTTAGCATAATTTTCAATGTAATTCTCTTATTTGTGGTATGAATATTCAGATCATTAAGATTCAAGATAAAAGTCTAATGTTGACATAAAAGTAATAATACTTCAAGCATACTAACTAAGCAATCATGTCTTCTCAAAATAACATGGCCAAAGAAAGTTATCCCTACAAAATCATATAGTCTGGCTATGCTCTGTCTTCATCACACAAAGTATTTAATCATGCACAACCCCGATGACAAGCCAAGCAATTGTTTCATACTTTTGATGTTCTCAAACTTTTTCAATCTTCACGCAATACATGAGCGTGAGCCATGGACATAGCACTATATGTGGAATAGAATGGTGGTTGTGGAGAAGACAAAAAAGGAGAAGATAGTCTCACATCAACTAGGCGTATCAACGGTCTATGGAGATGCCCATCAATAGATATCAATGTGAGTGAGTAGGGATTGCCAAGCAACGGATGCACTAGAGCTTATAAGTGTATGAAATCTCAACAAAAGAAACTAAGTGGGTGTGCATCTAATTCGCTTGCTCACGAAGACCTAGGGCATTTTGAGGAAGCCCATCACTGGAATATACAAGCCAAGTTCTATAATTTAAAATTCCCACTAGTATATGAAAGTGATAACATAGGAGACTCTCTATCATGAAGAACTTGGTGCTACTTTTGAAGCACAAGTGTGGTAAAAGGATAGTAACATTGTCCCTTCTCTCTTTTTATCTCATTTTTTTTATTTTTATTTTTGTTTGGGCCTTTTCTCTCTCTCTCTCTCTCTCTTTTTATGGCATCTTTTTTTTCATCCGGAGTCTCATCCCGACTTGTGGGGGAATCATAGTCTCCATCATCCTTTCCTCACTTGGGACAATGCTTTAATAATGATGATCATATTTACTTACAACTCAAGAATTACAACTCAATACTTAGAACAATAATATGACTCTATGTGAATGCCTCCGGCGGAGTACCGGGATATGCAATGAATCAAGAGTGACATGTATAAAAATTATGATAGGTGGCTTTGCCATAAATACGATGTCAACTACATGATCATGCAAAGCAATATGACAATGATGGAGCGTGTCATAGAAAACGGAACGGTGGTAAGTTGCATGGCAATATATCTCGGAATGGCTATGGTAATGCCACAATAGGTAGGTATGGTGGCTGTTTTGAGGAAGGTATATGATGGGTGTAAGATACTGGCGAAAAGTGCGCGGTATTAGGGAGGCTAGCAATGGTGGAAAGGTGAGAGTGCGTATAATCCATGGACTCAACATTAGTCATAAATAACTCATATACTTGTTGCAAAAATCTATTAGTTATCGAAACAAAGTATTACGCGCATGCTCCTAGGGGGATAGATTGGTAGGGAAAGACCATCGCTCGTCCCCGACCGCCACTCATAAGGAAGACAATCAATAAATAAAACATGCTCCGACTTCATAACATAAACGTTCACCATACTGACATGCTATGGGAAACACAAACTTTATCACAACTAATTATCAAATTAACAACTACTCAACTAGCATGACTCTAATATCACCATCTTCATATCTCAAAACAATTATCAAGCATCAAACTTCTCATAGTATTCAACGCACTTATAAGAAAGTTTTTACTAATCTTGGATGCATGTCACTTTAGGACTAATTTCTCAATTTAAGCAAATTACCATGATGTTTTGTAGGACTCTCAAAATAATATAAGTGAAGCATGAGAGAACAATAGTTTCTATAAAACAAAACCACCGCCGTGCTCTAAAAGATATAAGTGAAGCACTAGAGCAAAAACTATATACCTCAAAAGATGTAAGTGAAGCACATAGAGTATTCTAATAAATTCCGGATCATGTGTGTCTCTCTAAAAAGGTGTGTACAGCAAGGATGATTGTGGTAAACTAAAAAGCAAAGACTCAAATCATACAAGATGCTCCAAGCAAAACACATATCATGTAGTGAATAAAAATATAGCTCCAAGTAAAGTTACCGATGGACGAAGACGAAAGAGGGGATGCCTTCTGGGGCATCCCCAAGCTTTGGCTTTTTGGTGTCCTTAGATTATCTTGGGGTGCCATGGTCATCCCCAAGCTTAGGCTCTTGATACTCCTTGTTCCATAATCCATCAAATCTTTACCCAAAATTTGAAAACTTCACAACACAAAACTCAACAGAAAATCTCGTGAGCTCCGTTAGAGAAAGAAAACAAAACACCACTTCAAGGTACTGAATTGAACTCATTATTTATTTATATTGGTGTTAAACTTACTGTATTCCAACTTCTCTATGGTTTATAAACTATTTTACTAGCCATAGATTCATCAAAATAAGCAAACAACACACGAAAAACAGAATCTGTCAAAAACAGAACAGTCTGTAGTAATCTGTAACTAACGCAAACTTCTGGAACTCAGAAAAATCTATCAATATAGGACGACCTATATAATTTGTTTATTGATCTACTGCAATTGGAATCAATATTTTATCACGTTCTGGTGATTTTTAACAATTGTTTTCGTGAACAGAAAATTTCTGGAATTTTCAGCAAGATCAAATAACTATCATCCAAGAAGATCCTATAGGTTTCACTTGGCACGAACACTAATTAAAACATAAAAACAAATCTAACCAGAGGCTAGATCAAATATTTATTACTAAACAGAAGCAAAAAGCAGAAAAACTGAAATAAAATTGGGTTGCCTCCCAACAAGCGCTATCGTTTAACGCCCCTAGCTAGGCATTGAGATTTCAATGATGCTCACAAGAAAGACAAGAATTGAAGCACAAAGAGAGCATCATAAAACACGTGACAAACACATATAAGTCTAACATACTTCCTATGCATAGTCATCTTATAGGCAAACAAATTATCAAGGCAAACAAAAACTAGCATATGCAAGAAAAAAGAAAGAAACAATAGCAATCTCAACATAACGAGAGGTAATTTAGTAACATGAAAATTTCTACAACCATATTTTCCTCTCTCATAATAATTACATGTAGGATCATAAGAAAATTCAACAATATAGCTATCAGAAAACATATTCTTACCACGATCCACATATGAGCAAAGTTGACACTCTTCCAAAATAGTGGGATTATCATTAACTAAAGTCATGACCTCTCCAAACCCATGTTTCTCAAAAATTTCATAAGATTGAACATGCTCCAAATATGTGGGATCTAAAGTTGACACTCTTCCAAACCCACTTTTAATATTATTGCAAACGTTATTATCAATCTCATATTCATCATGGGACTTAAATAAATTTTCAAGATCATAAGAAGAATCACCCCAATCATGATCATTGCAACAAGTAGTAGACATAGCAAAACTAGCATCCCCAAGCTTAGGGTTTTGCATATTAATAGCACAATTGACATCAAGAGAATTTATAGTAAAATCATTGCAACCATGTCTTTTAATCAAAGAGCTATCGTGAATCTCTTCATAAATTTCCTCTTTCAACACTTCATCACAATTTTCAGATTCACGAATTTCAAGCAAAACCTCATAAAGATAATCTAGTGCACAGAACTCACTAGCAATTGGTTCGTCATAGTTGGATCTCTTAAAAAGATTATCAAGGGGATGAGGATCCATAAACTTTTAGCAAGAAAAGATGCAAGCAAAAAGAAGGCACATGGTAACACAAGATCGAATGGAAAAGAAGGCGAAGAAAAAGGCAAAGGTGAAGTGGGGGAGAGGAAAACGAGAGGCAAATGGAAAATAATGTAATGCGAGGGATAAGAGTTTGTGATGGGTACTTCGTATGTCTTGACTTGTGCGTAGACTCCCCGGCAACGGCGCCAGAAATGGCTCGTTGTAGGGAGTCAAATCTTGACTTGACTTGGCGCAAATCTCCCCGGCAACGGCGCCAAAAATCCTTCTTGCTACCTCTTGAGCACAGCGTTCGTTTTCCCTTGAAGAGGAAAGGGTGATGCAGTAAAGTAGCGTAAGTATTTCCCTCATTTTTTGAGAACCAAGGTATCAATCCAGTAGGAGACCACGCTCGAGTCCCACGCACCTACACAAACAAATAAGAACCTCGCAACCAACTCGATAAAGGGGTTGCCAATCCCTTCATGGTCACTTACGAGAGTGAGATCTGATAGATATGATAAGATAATATTTTTGGTATTTTTATGATAAAGAGTAAATAAAGATGCAAAGTAAAATAAACGGCAATAGAAATAGCTAAGTGTTGGAAGATTAATATGATGGAAAATAGACCCGGGGGCCATAGGTTTCACTAGTGGCTTCTCTCGAGATAGCATAAGTATTACGGTGGGTAAACGGATTACTGTCGAGCAATTGATAGAATTGAGCATAGTTATGAGAATATCTAGGTATGATCATGTATATAGGCATCACGTCCACGACAAGTAGACCAAAACGATTCTGCATCTACTACTATTACTCCACACATCGACCGCTATCCAACATGCATCTAGAGTATTAAGTTCATAAGAACAGAGTAATGCTTTAAGCAAGATGACATGATGTAGAGGGATAAACTCATGCAATATGATATAAACCCCATCTTTTTATCCTCGATAGCAACAATACAATATGTGCCTTGCTGCCCCTAACATCCTTTGGGAAAGGACACCGCAAGATTGAACCCAAAGCTAAGCATTTCTCCCATTGCAAGGAAGATCAATCTAGTAGGCCAAACCAAACTGATAATTCAAAGAGACTTGCAAAGATAACCAATCATACATAAAAGAATTCAGAGGAGATTCAAATATTGTTCATAGATAAACTTGATCATAAACCCACAATTCATCGGATCTCGGCAAACACACCGCAAAACAAGATTACATTAAATAGATCTCCAAGAAGATCTAGGAGAACTTTGTATTGAGATCCAAAGAGAGAGAAGAAGCCATCTAGCTAATAACTATGGACCCGAAGGTCTGAGGTAAACTACTCACACATCATCGAAGAGGCTATGGTGTTGATGTAGAAGCCCTCCGTGATCAATGCCCCTCCGGCGGAGCGCCGAAAAAGGCCCCAAGATGGGATCTCACGGGTACAGAAGGTTGCGGCGGTGGAAATAGGGTTTTGGCTCCGTATATGATGTTTCCAGGGTATATGGGTATATATAGGAGGAAGAAGCATGTCGGTGGAGCAACGAGGGCCCCACGAGGGTGGAGGGCGCGCCTGGGGGAGGTGGGCGCGCCCCCCTACCTCGTGCCCTCCTCGTTGATTACTTTACGTAGACTCCAAGTCCTCTGGATCACGTTTGTTCGGAAAATCACGTTCCCGAAGGTTTCATTCCGTTTGGACTCCGTTTGATATCCTTTTTCTGTGAAACACTGAAATAGGCAAAAATACAGCAATTTGGGCTGGGCCTCCGGTTAATAGGTTAGTCCCAAAAATAATATAAAGTTTATAATAAAGCCCATTAAACATCCAGAACAGAATATAATATAGCATGGAACAATCGAAAATTATAGATACGTTGGAGACGTATCAAAGACTCAAAGACTAGACACCAAATGGCTAGGCTCAAAAAAAAGAAGGGAAAACAAACGGCAAGACGAGGGAACCAAGACACATCAACGAGAACACTAGCGAGAGGACAAGAAACACACACCTCTTCAAGAGAGTGCGGTGGCCGAGGCCACCTATGTTTGAGTCAAGAGGTATGGCGCCGCGAAGATTTTAACCTTGGGCCCATGACCAAAACTCGTCTTTAAAGCACAAGTACCGTCAAGAATGGCTAACGTGAAAGACTTGAGCAATTTATGCATAATGGGGGGGGAGTTCATTGAGAGAACAACACTCCCTCTATGTCCATGCCTACACCTAAACAAGACAACAAGTTGAGTATGGTGGGGTGTGCAAGGGTTCAAGCAACATTGCTCGAATCAATGATATTTAGCTCATGCCTTAACTCGCGAAATCTTGCTTCATCCAAAGGCTTCATGAAAATATCTGCAAGGTTATCATGAGTGTTGACATAGTTGAGCTTGATCTCCCCTCGCCTAATGTGATCCCGGATGAAGTGATACCGAATCTCTTCGTCTTGAAGTGTTGAAACGGGTTGAGAGAAATCTTGATGGCACTTTCATTGTCACACCACAAAGGCACTTTGTCACAAATGACACCGTAATCCTTTAAAGTTTGCCTCATCCAAAGAAGTTGTGCACAACAACTACCGGCCGCCACATACTCCGCTTGATTGACGAGAGACACACAATTTTGCTTCTTGGACGACCAACTTACCAAAGAGCAACCAAGGAATTGGCACCCTCCGGAAGTGGACTTCCTATCCACTTTGTCTCCCGCCCAATCCGAGTCCAAAAATCCTGCAAGCTTGAAGTTTGCTCCTTTTGGGTACCATAAGCCAAAGTTTGGGGTATGAGCCAAATATCGAAAGATTCGTTTGACCGCCACAAAGTGGCTTTCCTTAGGTGCGGCTTGAAACCATGCACAAATTCCCACACTCAACATGATATCCGGTCTAGATGCACAAAGGTAAAGCAAGGAGCCAATCATGTAGTGATATACCTTTTGATCCACCGCTTTACCATTGGGATCAATGTCAAGTTGGCACTTGGTGGGCATTGGAGTGGAAGCCGGCTTGACATCACTTAGCTTGAATCTCTTTAGCATGTCTTGAGTGTATTTGGATTGGTTGATGAAGGTTCCTTCTCTTCTTTGTTTGACTTCGAAACCAAGGAAGAACTTCAACTCTCCCATTGAAGACATCTTGAACTTAGAGGTCATGAGAGCGGCAAATTCCTCATTGAAAGCTTTGTTAGGGGAACCAAAGATAATATCATCAACATATAGTTGGCACACAAACAACTCCCCTTTGACCTTCTTAGTAAAAAAGAGTGGGTTCGATTTTCCCAACTTCAAATCCACGATCTTGCAACAACTCGATGAGGTGGTCATACCACGCACGTGGGGCTTGTTTAAGGCCATAGAGTGCCTTAACGAGTTGATACACATGATCCGGGAAGTAGGGGTCCTCGAACCCGGGGGGTTGTTTGACATATACCAACTCATTAATAGGACCATTAAGAAAAGCACTCTTCACATCCATTTGTTGCAACTTAAAGTTATGATGAGAAGCATAAGCAATCAACAAACGAATGGATTCAAAGGCGAAGCAACGGAGCAAAGGTTTCATCGTAGTCGATACCCTCGACTTGGGAGTAGCCTTGTGCTACCAATCTTGCCTTGTTGCGAACTATTGTCCCATGAGCATCTTGCTTGTTCTTGAATATCCACTTGGTTCCAATGACATTGTGGTTCCCGATTGGCCTTGGCACCAATCTCCACACCTTGTTGTACTCAAACTTGTTGAGTTCTTAATGCATGGCATTGAGCCAATCCGGATCTTCAAGCGCCTCATAGACCTTTTGGGGTTCAACACAAGAGACAAACGCGTGATGTTCACAATAGTTTGCCAATTGTCTACGAGTGCTTACCCCCTTTTGAATGCTTCCAAGCACATTCTTCATGCGATGACCCTTGGTAGAGAGCTTGGATGCAATTTTGGTGGCACGGCGCTCCAATTCCTCCTCGGGGGTGAGTTGAGGAGCGGTCACTTGATCATCTTGAGCGCCTTCTTGAGCTTGTTCTTGATCTTGAGCTTGCTCTTGATCTTGAACTTGCTCGGAGAAGAGAACTTGACCTTAGGAATTACTTGGTGATTCAACACCATCTTGAGATTGATCTTGCCTTTGGTCTTGTTCATGATGTTGAGGGCCTTCACTTTGTTCTTCGGAAGTGTGTGGGCCTTGGGTTGGTGATGGCTCCACTTGAGTGGAGCATTGTCCTTCTCCTTCGGCCACAAGGGGTTCCTCAATGGGTAGGATAAAGCCAACTCCCATTCTTCTTATGGCTTGGGGAGGAATTTCATCACCTACATCACAAGTGCCACTTTGCTCCACTTGGGAGCCATTATTCTCATCAAACTCCACGTTACACGTCTCCTTAATAAGTCTCGTGGACTTATTGAGGACATGGTAAGCATGAGAGTTTGTAGCATAACCAAAAAATATGCCCTCATAAGCTCTAGCCTCAAATTTAGACAAACAAACACCTTTCTTGAGAATGAAACACTTACACCCGAACACCCGGGAGTACTTGAGGTTGGGCTTGTTACCGGTGAATATCTCATAAGGAGTCTTGTTCAAGCCCTTAGAGCCGATTGGATGCATGACAAGCGGTGTTGATGGCTTCGGCCCAAAAGTTGTATGGAGACTTGAACTCCGCCATCATGGTCCTTGCCGCATCCATCAACGTCTGGTTCTTCCTCTCTGCTACACCATTTTGTTGAGGGGTGTATGGTGCGGAATATTGATGCTTGATCCCCTCATCACTAAGGAACTCATCCAAGGTGTAGTTCTTGAACTCGGTGTCGTTGTCGCTTCTTATTGTCAAGATCTTTGCATTGTGTTGTCGTTGGGCTTCATTTGCAAAGTCAATGACGGTTTGTTGGGTCTTGCTCTTCCTCTTGAAGAAGTATACCCAAGTGTATCTTGAGTAATCATCCACAATCACCAAGCAATACTTTCTACCCCCAAGACTATCAAAGGATGGAGGCCCAAAGAGATCCATGTGAAGGAGCTCCAAAGGCCTCTTTGAGTATATGATAGTCGTGGGAGGGTGAGCCTTCTCATGTAGTTTTCCTTCGATACAAGCACTGCAAGCACGATCTTTAGCAAAGCTAACATTTGTTAGTCCATGGACATGGTCCCCTTTGAGAAGACTTTGCAAAGATCTCATATTGACATGGGCTAGACGGCGATGCCAAAGCCATCCCACGTCAACTTTAGCCATTAGGCATGTCGCGGTCTTAGTGGGTCGCTCTGAAAAGTTAATCACATAGAGACTGTTCTCGACATGCCCAACAAAGGCTACTTTAAGAGTCTTGCTCCACAAGAGGGCCACGGTATCAATATCAAAGAAGGTGGCTAAGCCCATGAGTGCAAGTTGACGAACGGAAAGTAAATTGTATGCAAGGGACTCAACAAGCATGACCTTCTCGATCGTGAGATCATGAGAAATGACAACCCTACCAAGCCCCAATACCTTAGAGGACGAGGCATCACCCCACTCGACATTGGTGGGCATAGATGGAATCTTGTGAACGTCCACCACCAAATCCTTGCTTCCAGTCATATGATTAGTGGCTCCACTATCGAGCAACCATGATCCCCACCGTAAGCAAACACCTACAAGAGATCAATGCTTGGTTTTAGGTACCCATTTTGTAATGGGTCCTTTGATGTTAGTGACAAGGGTCTTAGGAACCCAAATAGACCATTCAATGTACTCATAAGGAGAACCAACAAATTTGGCATAAACATGCCCATCATTAGCACGACACAACACATAAGAAGGGTTAAAGTCGTCGGCTTTGTTGGAAGGGGTGACATTGCCCTTCTTGACACCACCACCCTTCACATTGTTCTTCTTCTCCTTGGAAGCACCCTCTCCCTCCTTCACAAAGGTTTGCTTGAGAGGGGGAGGTCGTTTGGTCTTGTCATTCTTCTTCTTGATCTTGGGCATGGGTGCGAACCCAATCCCCTCCTTGGACACAACTTCCTTTTGATTTCTCAAAAGGTAGTTGAGGTTCTTCTCACCTTGTATGCACGACACAAGGCCTTTCTCAAGTTGCTCCTTCAACTTAGCATTCTCCTCAACAAGATGCACATGCTCACAACAAGGGTTAGTAGCATTTGCATTATCAATTAAAACCATATGAGGAAAAGTGGCTTTCTCCTTGGTTGGCTTCACTTGGAGTTGATCACGAGACTCTTTGAGATTAGCATGAATACCCTTCAAGGCCTTGTGAGCCTTGTCAAGTATATCAAATTCCTCCTTGAGTCTAGCAAGATCAACCCAAAGTTTGGCCTTCTCGGAGGTTAGCACACGAGACAACAAGAGCATGATCAAGATCTTTCTTTAATTTAGCATGGTCATCATTGTGTGACTCCTCAAGAGCCAAACGAAGACCACGCTCTTCCTCAAGAGCATTGGAAAGATCTGAAATCTCATCGGCATAGTCATGACTATGCCCCTTGCTACGTCTTGAGCTTGCGTTGGTTTCCCCTGAAGAAGAGAGGATGATGTAGCAGAGTAGCGTAAGTATTTCCCTCAGTTTTTGAGAACCAAGGTATCAATCCAGTAGGAGGCCACGCGCAAGTCCCTCGTACCTACACAAAGCAAATAACTCCTCGCAACCAACGCAAATAGGGGTTGTCAATCCCTTCACGGTCACTTACGAGAGTGAGATCTGATAGAGATGATAGATAATATTTTTGGTATTTTTGGTATAAAGATGCAAAGTAAAATAAAAGGCAAAGTAAAAAAGCAAAGCAATAATAAAGCGTGGGAAGATTAATATGATGAAAGTAGACCCGGGGCCATAGATTTCACTAGTGGCTTCTCTCAAGAGCATAAGTATTTTACGGTGGGTGAACAAATTACTGTTGAGCAATTGATGAATTGAGCATAGTTATGAGAATATCTAGGTATGATCATGTATATAGGCATCACGTCCGAGACAAGTAGACCGACTCACCTCGCATCTACTACTATTACTCCACTCATCGACCGCTATCCAGCATGCATCTAGAGTATTAAGTTAATGAAAACACAGTAACGCCTTAAGTAAGATGACATGATGTAGAGGAATAAATTCATGCAATATGATAAATACCCCATCTTGTTATCCTCGATGGCAACAATACAATACATGCCTTGCTGCCCTTACTGTCATTGGGAAAGGACACCGCAAGATTGAACCCAAAGCCAAGCACTTCTCCCATTGCAAGAACTACCAATCTAGTTGGCCAAACCAAACGGATAATTCAAAGAGACTTGCAAAGATAACCAATCATACATAAAAGAATTCAGAGAAGATTCAAATATTGCTCATAGATAATCTTGATCATAAACCCACAATTCATCGGTCTCAACAAACACACCGCAAAAAGAAGATTACATCGAATAGGTCTCCACGAGAGGGGGAGAACATTGTATTGAGATCCAAAAAGAGAGAAGAAGCCATCTAGCTACTAACTATGGACCCAAGGTCTCAAGTAAACTACTCACACTTCATCGGAGAGGCTATGATGATGATGTAGAAGCCCTCCATGGTGGATTCCTTCCCATGTGAGTTCTAACAGGCCCCAAGATGGGGTCTCGTGGATACAGAAAGTTGCGGCGGTGGAATTAGGTTTTTGGCTCCGTATCTGATCTGTTGGGGGTACATAGGTATATATAGGAGGAAGAAGTACATCGGTGGAGCTTCGGGGGGCCCACGAGGCAGGGGGCGCGCCCTAGGGGGGCGCCCTCCACCCTCGTGCCCGCCTCCCTCCTTTCTTGACCGAGGGTCCAAGTCTCCTGGATCTTATCTGATGAGAAGATCACGTTCCTGAAGATTTCATTCCGTTTGGACTCAGTTTGATATTCCATTTCTTCGAAACACTGAAATAGGCAAAAAACAGCAATTCTGGGCTGGGCCTCCGGTTAATAGGTTAGTCCCAAAAGTAATATAAAAGTGGAAAATAAAGCCCAATATAGTCCAAAACAATAGATAATATAGCATGGAGCAATCAAAAATTATAGATACGTTGGAGACGTATCAGGCATCCCCAAGCTTAATTCCTGCTCGTCCTCGAGTAGGTAAATGATAAAAAGAGAATTTTTGATGCGGAGTGCTACTTGGCATAATTTCAATGTAATTCTTCTTAATTGTGGTATGAATATTCCGATCCAAAAGATTCAAGACAAAAGTTCATATTGACATAAAAATAATAATACTTCAAGCATACTAACAAAGCAATCATGTCTTCTCAAAATAACATGGCCAAAGAAAGTTATCCCTACAAAATCATATAGTCTGGCTATGCTCTATCTTCACCACACAAAGTATTTAAATCATGCACAGCCCCGATGACAAGCCAAGCAATTGTTTCATACTTTTGACATTTTCAAAACTTTTTCAATCTTCACGCAATACATGAGCATGAGCCATGGATATAGCATTATATGTGGTATAGAATGGTGGTTGTGCACAAGACAAAAAGAGGGAAGATAGTCTCACATCGACTAGGCGTATCGACGGGCTATGGAGATGCCCATCAATAGATATCAATGTGAGCGAGTAGGGATTGCCATGCAACGGATGCACTAGAGCTATAAGTATGAAAGCTCAACAAAAGAAACTAAGTGGGTGTGCATCCAACTCGCTTGCTCACGAAGACCTACGGCAATTTGAGGAAGCCCATCATTGGAATATACAAGCCAAGTTCTATAATGAAAAATTCCCACTAGTATATGAAAGTGACAAAACGAGAGACTCTCTATTATGAAGATCATGGTGCTACTTTGAAGCACAAGTGTGGTAAAAGGATAGTAACATTGTCCCTTCTCTCTTTTTCTCTCATTTTTTTATTTGGGCATTTTCTCTCTTTTTTTTATGGCCTCTTTTTTTTCATCCGGAGTCTCATCCCGACTTATGGGGGAATCATAGTCACCATCATCCTTTCCTCACTTGGGACAATGCTCTAAAAATGATGATCATCACACTTTTGTTTTTCTTACAACTCAATGATTAGAACTCGATACTTAGAACAAAATATGACTCTATATGAATGCCTCCGGCGGTGTACCGGGATATGCAATGATTCATAAGTGACATGTATGAAAAAATTATGAACGGTGGCTTTGCCACAAATACAATGTCAACTAAATGATCATGCTAAGCAATATGACAATGATGGAGCGTGTCATAATAAACAGAACGGTGGAAAGTTGCATGGCAATATATCTCGGAATGGCTACGGAAATGCCATGATAAGTAGATATGGTGGCTGTTTTGAGGAAGATTTATGGTGGGTGTATGATACCGGCGAAAAGTGCGCAGTATTAGAGAGGCTAGCAATGGTGGAAGGGTGAGAAAAATGCGTATAATCCATGGACTCAACATTAGTCATAAAGAACTCATATACTTATTGCAAAAATCTACAAGTTATCAAAGCAAAGTATTACGTGCATGATCCTAGGGGGGTAGATTGGTAGGAAAATACCATCGCTCGTCCCCGACCGCCACTCATAAGGAAGACAATCAATAAATAAATCATGCTCCGACTTCATCACATAACGGTTCACCATACGTGCATGCTACGGGAATCACAAACTTTAACACAAGTATTTCTCAAATTCACAACTACTCAACTAGCATGACTCTAATATTATCACCTCCATATCTCAAAACAATTATCAAGCATCAAACTTTTCTTAGTATTCAACGCACTCAAAAGAAAGTTTTACAAATCTTGAATACCAAGCATATTATTATTTTAAGCAAATTACCATGCTATTTAAGACTCTCAAAATAATCTAAGTGAAGCATGAGAGATCAATAGTTTCTTTAAAAAAAATCCACCACCGTGCTCTAAAAGATATAAGTGAAGTACTAGAGCAAAACTACACTACTAGGAAAAAGGCTACTAGCAGCGCGGGTAAAATGGCTACTAGCAGCGCGGGTACCCGCGCTACTAGTATCGCGCTACAACTAATAGTTAGTAGTAGCGCGGGTAGACCCGCGCTACTACTAACTTTGTTAGTAGTAGCGTGTGTGACACCCGCGCTATTGCTATTGCAGAACCGCGCTACTACTAGCGTAGTGGTAGCAGCGTGCTTATAATACCAGCGCTACTAGTATCCTAAATACTAGTAGCGCTCAATTTGTTCCCACGCTACTACTAACTATTTAGGATTTTAAAAAAATCAACCAATTCCATTTTATGCATACAAT
The DNA here is from genome assembly GCA_021605145.1 of Aegilops bicornis. Lineage (NCBI taxonomy): Eukaryota > Viridiplantae > Streptophyta > Magnoliopsida > Poales > Poaceae > Aegilops > Aegilops bicornis. The sequence continues at coordinate 105,656,028 of CM038674.1, forward strand.
TCTAAGAAACAATAGTGATGAAAAAATGTCACTATCACACAGTTGCCATATTCCTTATTCCTGATTCTACTATCACGCAGTTGCCATATCTGCTGCCACACAGTTTCTCATTCTACATGTCCTCACTCCAATAGTAAGAAAAATGAAAAGGAAAAATAGAGCTAATCTGCCATTGGAATGTCCTTATTCACAAGTAATATTCAATGGAACGGTGCAATTGCACCGCAGTCTCATGGATTCACTATGCCGTTTCAACATCTCATTATCCTGCATCGATGGAAATGAGCATCAAGAAGGCATATAGATTTTATCAATAAATGGAGAGGAAGCATAATCTCGGATGATACAGAGACACATGGACTAAGATTACGATACAATGCGAATATGCACTATAAGTGACAAATAACTGAATGAAACTCAAACTATATATTTCAGTTACAAAAAATATTTCAGCTTAGGAATGCAGTGTATAAATCAGACTAGACAGATAACACTAAGCTTAAATTTTAAATGCAGTTTAAGTACTAGCACCTACCAACTGAATATAGATTTTCCTTAGTGCATCCACTAGGAAACTAATCCTAACGTATCAACATTTTGATCACCATTATATCCCGTTGTGAATCCAAGGAAATCAACAGTTCTATAAGATATGGCTAAAAACACCTTTGGACATAATGTAAAGTAGCCACTTCTTTGTTGTGTGGAAAATTTCCCGAGATTACTTCACTATGGATTGGGTAAAGAATCAATAAGGACATCACCCACGGTATAACTCTCACCTTCTTACGGGTGAAGAAGAAGGTGGCCACCGGCTTGAAGTACTAGGTGACGGGCATTTCTTCAAACATGTTCCAGTTGAAAGCCGGGATTTGGCGCCAATTGCCATAGTCGTCATCGCTTTGTCACAAGACAAAAAACGGAACTACCTTAAATCGCTATACGTTTGGTTTTCTTCCTCAAACATGAACAAACAAAAAAATGTTTGGCTGAAACAGAGTAATCAGCTATATGTTTCTTTCCGCTCCTAAATTGCATAAGGAAATCTTCATCTATTATTTTACTCTATGCTTACTAGCTACAACCTGTTGGATAGAAAAACACCTTCCACCATATGACTGTAGCTTGCCTAAATAACCTCAAAGTAGAAAATGCACGCTCGACACTTGTGGTACAAATTGTAAAATCAATGGTTTTGCCCTTAACCATTACTGTCTCTAAACAACACTTTTTATTCAGTACAAATCTGTGACCTAATTAGAACTTGTTCCAATTAGTTAACATGAAAGAATCTACACTGAAAAGGCATAATCAAAGAGTTGGACTTCAGTATAGCAAGATTAAATTCCCAGTGGGGAGAGGGTGGGCAGACTGCTCATGTTGCTGACAGGCTAACTTGCACGCCCGACGCTGGCGGCGCCTATGCATAAGCACGGCCACGACGAGACATCGGCGGCCGAGGAGGGAGTAAATGGTAAGTATACATGACAAGAACAAACACAAGTAAAGTGGAAGGTAACACATGATTACAAAATAGCAAACATTTTTGGTAGTGCAGCATTCCAGATTGCAGATTATGCCCATCAAGTCTAAAACAAATCCTATCATATCACCACCATTTCACCACCAATCGGTTTCGGACAGCAAGGAACACCACAACATGTTTATAAAAGGGGTAAAAGACACATCTTTGGCCATGGACGTTGTGAGCCAGATATGCAGCCATCTAGGAAGAGCTGCAAAATTTCTGCCGCTACAGCTATCCTTCACGACAAACAAATGCAGTACTACCGTGGATCCATTCACATTGTCAGGGGCAGGCAATGGAAGGGAAGCAGGGAACCAATATTTTTGCAGAGGGGAAGAGGGAGAGGGGGCACTCATCGACGATGGCTGGCGGTAGGCCTGCACGACGGCCCTGCCGACGACGGCGCCGCCCATGACGAGGAGCTGCCCGAGGAGCCGTCCGGCCTGCCGAATAACCCAATCAAATCAATCCAAAGCTCGAGGAGGGATCAAATCGAGAGAAAGAGAGAGAGAGAGAGGTCGAGAGGCCGGTGCACGTACCATCTCGCCCCGGATCTGTTCCTACCACTCCCCGGCGGCGGTGGAAACCCTAGGCGGGCGGGCGCGATTCATCCCAAAGGCAGCGCCATACCGTGAGGGGGCCGCGGGACGGAGGCCGGTGGGGTCTAGGGAGGTCGGTCCCTCGGGGCCTGACGCCGGCGGCAGCTGCGGTGGCGGCGAATCGCTCGCTCTCTGGTGGCTGGTGGCGGAGACGGGTTTGGCTTGGGCGAGTTGTGGAGGGGGGAGGCGGTACGGCGCTTGTGGGCCTACACGCAGGGGAGGCTGCAGGTGAGGTGGGAGCAGCCCGGGCACCAGTACTTCCACGGCTGCTCCCCGCACTCCTGGCACGGGGCACCCTTCTCCCCACCGCCGTCGGAGCCATAGGCGGCGGCGGCGCTGGGGGCGGGCCCTGCGCGAGCGGCTCCCCCTCCATGGCGGGTTGGGACTTGGGAGAGGAGGAGAGGAGGTGGGAGCGGAGATGGGATTGGGGATCTGGATTGGGCGTTGAGTGTTTTTTTTTTGAGACATGGCGTGGGATGGTTGGTGGGGTGGGAGCAGATGCAGGTGGTAGCGTGTGGTTTATAACCCGCGCTACAACTATCGACTTAGTAGTAGCGTGGGTTTATAACCCACGCTACTACTACGGCTGGTCCCGGGAGGCACGGTGGAAATCACTTAGTAGTAGCGAGGGGTAAAAACCTGCGCTACTACTATCGGGTTATTAGTAGCGCGGTTTCCTCAAGCTTGCTGCTGCTAATTAGCAGTAGCGTTTGTTTTTAAATCGCGTTGCTGCTAAGATTCTGTGTATAAGGTTTTCCCTAGTAGTGCTATAAAGCTCAAAAGATATAAGTGAAGCACATAGAGCAAAACTATAAAGCTCAAAAGATATAAGTGAAGCACATAGAGTATTCTAACAAATTCCAATTTATGTATGGCTCTCTCAAAAGGTGTGTACAACAAGGGTGATTGTGTTAAACTAACAAGCAAAGACGCAAATAATACAAGACGCTCCAAGCAAAACACATATCATGTAGTGAATAAAAATATAGCTCCAAGTAAAGTTACCGATGGAAGTGGATTTAAAGAGGGATGCCTTCCGGGGCATCCCCAATCTTTGACTTTTTGGTGTCCTTGGATTATCTTGGGGGTTCCATGGGCATCCCCAAGCTTAGGCTCTTGCCACTCCTTGTTCCATAATCCATCAAAAGATTTCATCCAAAACTTGAAAACTTCACAACACAAAACTCAACAGAAATCTCGTAAGCTCCGTTAGCGAAAGAAAGCAAAAGACCACTTCAAGGTACTGTAATTGAACTCATTCTTTAATAGTTTTGGTATTAAACCTACTGTATTCTAACTTCTCTATGGATTATAAAATATTTTACTAGCCATAGATTCATCAAAATAAGCAAACAACACACGAAAAACAGAATCTGTCAAAAACAGAACAGTCTGTAGTAATCTGTAACTAACGCAAACTTATGGAACTCAAAAAATTCAACCAAAATAGGACGACCTAGGAAATTTGTTTATTGATCAGCATAAATTGGAATCACTATTTTATCACGTTCTGGTGATTTTTAACAATTGTTTTCGTGAACAGAAAGTTTCTGGAAATTACAGCAAGATCAAATAACTATTATCCAAGAAGATCCTATAGGTTTAACTTGGCACAAACACTAATTAAAACATAAAACCACATCTAAACAGAAGTTAGATGGATTATTTATTCCTAAACAGAAACAAAAACTAAAAAAACTAAAAATAAATTTGGGTTGCCTCCCAACAAGCGCCTATCGTTTAACACCCCTAGCTAGGCATAAAAGCAAGATAGATCTAGGTATTGCCGTAGTAATAAGATAGATCAGTGAAACTCATTTCATACTCCCTACGTTCGGCAGCAAGTTTTCTTTGAGGCAAACAAAAGTAATCAAAAGGGCTAAATTTAATAGGGCAAAAATCCCCAAGATCAATTTTAGGAGGTATAGGTTCCTCTTCGCCCTTCAGATTGCACAACCAATTCATCATTATAAGCATTCTTTTGGCGAACCTGGTGAGCCTATACTCAAGAGAGTATTCTAGCTCATTATTTGAATAGCCAAATCATCGTTAAGTTCAGAGATTCTATCAATTAAAATTTTGGTAGGCAACTTTTTCTAAGATTTTCATTGAAAGCAACATAGTCAATAGATTGAAAACGCATTATTTCTTCTTGATCAAAGAGGATAGATTCTATGGGAGGACGGCCAGCGTCCACCCTATAATGCGCAAAGATTTCTTTGGCCTCTTTTATTATAAATCTGAATTCATGAGACAAAAAGATTGTAGCGGCACGCTTAACATAGGAATGCTCAATATTAGAAAATTCTAGGAAAATCCTTTGTATGGAAGGATGCATATGCATAAATTGCCTTTCCAGTTCAACGATAAGCATGGCAATAGCGTCCGCAAGACTACTAGTTCTATGGAGAATAGAACTGCCCAAGAAGGCAAAGCATAGGCACAAGTAAAGAAATCTTGGATAACTCCTTTTCCAATAATATTACCACTACCAATTCGAAATCTTTTTGTATGCAAGGTAGGGGGTTCTTCAATAGAGCATCAGAATTTTCCAAGTTATTATTATTGTCCATATCGGCAATAATTTCCCCAATTTCAGACATAACGACAAGCAAGCGAGAAAACGCAAACGGAAAAGAGAGGGCGAATAAAACGGCAAGGGTGAAGTGGGGGAGAGGAAAACGAGATTCAAATGGCAAATAATGTAATGCGAGAGATAAGGGGTTGTGATGGGTACTTGGTATGTTGACTTTTGCATAGACTCCCCGGCAACGGCGCCAGAAATCCTTCTTGCTACGTCTTGAGCTTGTGTTGGTTTTCCTCGAAGAGGAGAGGATGATGCAGCAGAGTAGCGTAAGTATTTCCCTCAGTTTTTGAGAACCAAGGTATCAATCCAGTAGGAGGCCACGCGCAAGTCCCTCGTACCTACACAAAGCAAATAACTCCTCGCAACCAACGCGAATAGGGGTTGTCAATCCCTTCACGGTCACTTACGAGTGAGATCGATAGAGATGATAGATAATATTTTTGGTATTTTTGGTATAAAGATGCAAAGTAAAATAAAAGGCAAAGTAAAAAAGCAAAGCAATAATAAAGCGTAGGAAGATTAATATGATGAAAGTAGACCGGGGCCATAGATTTCACTAGTGGCTTCTCTCAAGAGCATAAGTATTTTTACGGTGGGTGAACGAATTCTTGTTGAGCAATTGATGTAATTGAGCATAGTTATGAGAATATTTAGGTATGATCATGTATATAGGCATCACGTCCGAGACAAGTAGACCGACTCACCTGCATCTACTACTATTACTCCACTCATCGACCGCTATCCGGCATGCATCTAGAGTATTAAGTTAATGAAAACAGAGTAACGCCTTAAGCAAGATGACATGATGTAGAGGAATAAATTCATGCAATATGATAAATACCCCATCTTGTTATCCTCGATGGCAACAATACAATACGTGCCTTGCTGCCCTTCATCACATCGAAAGGACACCGCAAGATTGAAACCAAAGCTAAGCACTTCTCCCATTGCAAGAACTACCAATCTAGTTGGCCAAACCAAACGGATAATTTGAAGAGACTTGCAAAGATAACCAATCATACATAAAAGAATTCAGAGAAGATTCAAATATTGCTCATAGATAATCTTGATCATAAACCAACAATTCATCGGTCTCAACAAACACACCGCAAAAATAAGATTACAACGAATAGATCTCCACGAGAGAGGGGGAGAACATTGTATTGAGATCCAAAAGAGAGAAGAAGTCATCTAGCTACTAACTATGGACCCAAGGTCTGAAGTAAACTACTCACACTTCATCGGGGAGGCTATGATGATGATGTAGAAGCCCTCCATGGTGGATTCCTTCCCATGAGTTCTAACAGGCCCCAAGATGGGATCTCGTGGATACTGAAAGTTGCAGGTGGAATTAGGTTTTTGGCTCCGTATCTGATCTGTTGGGGGTACATAGGTATATATAGGAGGAAGGAGTACGTCGGTGGAGCTTCGGGGGGCCCACGAGGCAGGGGGCGCGCCCTAGGGGGGCGTGCCCTCCACCCTCGTGACCGCCTCCCTCCTTTCTTGACCGAGGGTCCAAGTCTCCTGGATCTTATCTGATGAGAAGATCACGTTACCGAAGATTTCATTCCGTTTGGACTCCGTTTGATATTCCGTTTCTTCGAAACACTGAAATAGGCAAAAAAAGCAATTCTGGGCTGGGCCTCCGGTTAATAGGTTAGTCCCAAAAGTAATATAAAAGTGGAAAATAAAGCCCAATATAGTCCAAAAAATAGATAATATAGCATGGAGCAAACAAAAATTATAGATACGTTGGAGACGTATCACCCCTCCATCTTAGAGATGGTATCTTCATGAGCCTCGATCATGTCATTGGCTTCACCAAGTTGTTCCAAGAGAGCAACAAACTGCTTCTTGGATTTATCCTTGAGTTTACTCATAAAACACTCAAACTCATTTTCCTCCACATTAGAACCCTCATGTTTATCAATGCAATCCGTCAAAGAAGGATTATTAATGATGGTAGTTCTGATGTTGGGGGTTACCTTGTTGGTGGCTTTAGCCATGAGGCACTTGGCGGTGGTACTCTCATTTGGTGAGTCGAAGAGAGACACTCGTGGAGTTGTCGCAATGGCAACGAAGGCCATGGCAACCGACTCACCATCTTCATCGTCATCATCATCCTCATTGTACTCTTCTTGGACCACCAACGCCTTGGGAGGAGTCTTCTTGGTGAAGTTGCTCTTGTTGGGGAAAGACTTGGCCTTGTCCTTTCGAATGAGCTTGCCACCATTGTCCTCCCGCTTCTTGTAAGGGCATTCCGCAACAAAGTGGCTCACATTGCCACAATTATAGCAAGTCCTCACTCATTGCTTGACCTTCGCGCCACTTGAGTTGTTCTTGTTGAAGTTGGGCCTTGTGTTCTTCTTGCTCCAAAATTGACTTGAAGCAAGAGCCATGTATTCATGATAGGCATACTTTGTATCTTCGGGGTTGCTCTCCTCATCTTCCTCTTCTTCTTCTTCTTCTTCCACACTAACCTTGGCCTTCAATACAAGGTTGGGCTTCTTTGCTCTTTGAGAACGTAGCACCGCATTATCGGCGGTCTTGTCCAAGATGCTCATGGCCACAAACTCATCCAACACTTCACTTGAGGACAAAGTGTGGAAGTCCGGCCTTTGACGAATGACGGAGGACATGACCTTGTGGTAAGGCATCATCGCCTTGAGGAATTTGCGCTTGATCCAATTGTCATCCGTGTCCTTGCTCCCATGATCTCGGAGTGAGACTGCGAGTTTGGTTACTCTCCGATAGAGCTCACGAGGTTCTTCATCTTCTTTCACTGCAAACTCATCGGCTTCATCTTGCACCACTTCATAGTTGGAGCATTGAATGCTTGCACTTCCCTTGTAGAGGGAAACAACACAATGCCATGCATCTTTGGCCATGGAGAAGGGCCGAAGATGAGGGAGATCTTCTGGCGGGATTGCATCTTGGATGATGAAGAGAGCATTCTCATTGAATTGATTATCCGCGGCTTCTCTAGGGGTGAAGTTGCTTCGGTCATGCGGATAGAAACCTTCTTCAATGATTCTCCAAAGATTAGTATTCACATGATTTAAATGATGCTTAAAGCGATAAACCCAAGAATCAAAGTCCTCATTTTTCACAATCTTAGGGGGAGGACCGGCATGATTCAAATGGGTGGAAGGAATCGGTCCACCATAAACAAGTGGAGGTTCCACATGGGCAAAGATGCCGGTGCCATATTTACCACTAGAAGAAGGAGTCTTTTCACTAGTAGCTTCCCCCTTGTCGGAGTTAGCATCCGTCACCTTGTTGGTGGGATCACCCACTTTCAATGGTGCGGTGGATAATTTAAGCCCTTCTATGAATTTATTAAACATGCTTTCAACCTCGGTCGTCATGGAGGTTTTCAATGTGTCCAAAGCCACATTGAATTCCTCACAAGAGACCGCGGTTCCCCCATCGCCCGTAGACGAGACGGGATTCGCACCAGAGTGCTCCTCCACACCGTCTACGGTGTCAACCATACTCTTCGGACGGCAAAGTCCTTAACAGGAGACGAGGCTCTGATACCAATTGAAAGGAGGTTGACTAGAGGGGGGGTGAATAGGCAACTAACAATTTTTAGCTTTTCTTTACCAATTTAAACTTTGCATCAAAGTAGGTTGTCTAGATATGCAACTAGGTGAGCAACCTATATGATGCAACAACAATAAGTACACAAGCAAGCTAAGGATACAACACGAATAAGCTTGCACAAGTAAAGGCACGAGATAACCAAGAGTGGAGCCGGTGAAGACGAGGATGTGTTATCGAAGTTCCTTCCTTTTGAAGGGAAGTACGACTCCGTTGGAGCATTGTGGAGGCACAATGCTCCCCAAGAAGCCACTAGGGCCACCGTATTCTCCTCACGCCCTCACACAATGCAAGATGTCGTGATTCCACTATTGGTGCCCTTGGAGGCGGCGACCGGACCTTTACAAACAAGGTTGGGGCTCTCTCCACAACCAAATTGGAGGCTCCCAACGAAACCATGGAGCTTCACCACAATGGAATATGGCTCCGAGGTGATCTCAACCGTCTAGGGTGCTCAAACACCCAAGAGTAACAAGATCCACAAGGGATGAGTGGGGGGAATCAAATTTCTCTTGGTGGAAGTGTGGATCTGGGCCTTCTCAACCAATCCCTAGAAAATCAACAAGTTTGATTGGCTAGGGAGAGAGATCAGGCGAAAATGAGCTTTGGAGCAACAATGGAGCTTGGGGGAAAAGAGGTAGGTCTACATGGAGAAGAAGTCCTCCTTTTATAAGGGGGAGACAATCCAACCGTTACCCTCGCTTAGCCTTCAAGACAGTACTACATGGGTGGGCGGTACTACCGTTGTGGCCATCGGTACTACCGTTTTCACTTCGCGGTACTACCGCGCAGTTAGAAGGAAGCGAGAAGCAGAGCATGACCTGGACCCAGGGCGGTACTACCACGGTGGTAAGGGCGGTACTACCGCCTATGAGCTGTACTACCGCCTCTACTGCCGCAGCTAGTACCACAAAACCTGACACGAAGGGAGAACCCTCGAGCCGAGGCGGTAGGAGCACGGAGCCACGGCGGTACTACGACTGAGAGCTCCAAGCAGTACTACCGCTGTGGAGCGGTACTGCCGCTTGTAGCTCTCGAGCGGTACTACTGCTGGGGTTCGCGATACAACTGCTGGGACCAGACCTGAAGGAGCAGGTAGCAAGGGAGCCTTCAACGAAACGGAAAAGCTCAGAGGGTGCAAAAGGGATGTGTATGTGTTGATTCCACCCTAGCCTAACCAATGCGGATCCCCTCTTGATAGTACGGAGACTCCTACAACACAAGTCCACCGAAACTGAATCGAAAGGGCTACACCGTCTTCGCTTCAAACTCCGAGGGGAGGAAATCGTCACGTGCCAAAGGATGAATCTCTGAAATACTCAACGCACATGATTAGTCCGCAAATATGTTGTCACCAATCACCAAAACTACTTAGAGAGAAACATGACTTAACAGGGTGCTTGGTTGGGCTTTTACTTGGCTTTTTCACTTTGGCTTATAAGCCAAGAAAGCACCTAAATAGCTGTTTTTTTGGCTTATATTGTCTCTAAAGCATCTTATTAGCCAAAAAGGCAAAAAAACACCTATTTAGGTGTTTTTTGGCTTATAAGCCAAAGTGAAGAAGCCAAATAAAAGCCCAACCAAACACCCTCATATAGGTACGAGGGGGGCTAGGGTTAGAACCTAGTCAGTTACATGTACGGAAAAAGGGTTGTAGATGACTTCTAGTATCTCAGGAGCATTCCTTTCATAGTTGCCTTGATGTGGTCCACTGATGAACCGACATGGGGTCCTCGGCCCGACCCACCAGGTTAAGAGACGAAGTGGTGAGTGACCCCAATCCGGGACATCGTCACCCGACCATCCTGACACTTGTGCCGATGGTGGACTGCAAGAAGGTGTTCACGCACCTCGATGGTTGTCTCGATTGCATGTCTTTTGTAAGCAACAAGGACTGGCTTTACAAGACCTATCGCGGGACGTTGAAGATAGCTTCCATCAACCATGAAACATAGACTGCCTCTACACCGCCATATCCTCCAAACAAATGAAATTGGGTCAACCTTACTCAAGTGCTTGCCCTCCCACCTCCCGTGGTGCATATCCCTCCGTTTTCGGCAAGAGCCATGGTTTTGGCTAAGTTTGTACTAATGTGCAAAGTCACAACATGCCTAATTTTTAAAATAACCGCTTCCCATAAAGATACCTGACCTAAATCGTGTCCTCTATTTTAAATGGCGCTTTTAGTATAGAAGATGTATTTTGCCAACTTGCATATATTTTTACTGCCAGCTTGCTGACCCTTTACTAGGGAAATCACTACGAGGAGAGAGCAAAGTGAAAATGGTATATTAAGGTGGTTAGTTGTAATTGTCAACATGATGGGGAAATTCAAATTTCTAAATGTGCTTGTTGGTTCTATTACAATAAGATGTTCTATTGTATTTTTGTTACTTTGATTTATCATTTGAGCATAACAGTTTATCTAGTTGTGTTTTCTGAATGATCGTACTTTGTTCAAATCCATACACTCATCGTAAAAACTTCTTGTTGATATCACGAATGCTTTTCCCCCCTCTTTTGGTGTTGTGACCTATGTGTTTCTTTCTGCTGATGCATGATAGATATTGTTCTCATGATTAAGCATCTACATATATGCTTGATAGGTTGATATATGTCCTCAAGCATTCAATAAGGCAATGGGAAATAGCAGTTTTTCATGTGTTGGATCTGAATCTCAAAACTAAGCTGCGTCTTGGAAATTTCAGCCTACCTCAAAATTGAGTGGTCATTAAGAATGGACATGGCTTTATAGTAATGTGGAGGAATAGAAGTATCAAAGGATATCGGCTATGCATAGTGGCAATTATGAAACATCATGGCTTGCTCGCGGTTCACATGAGGTAACCATTATAGGACCTTACCTATATAATGGCAATGATCTCGGAGTAGACTATCCCTATGCAAAGTTCTTTGTTATCATGGCAATGATGAGGGTGATATCCACAAATCCTTAAAGTATAGTATATGATCAAATTTCACAAGTGGAAACAAGATGGATTATGCATATAGGGATGGCGGTAGAATAGCTAAGAGGAAGTCTACAAAGCGTTCATTCAACTCCTTTTTTAGATACTTCTGTGCTCCTCGGTTCAATTATCAAATTATAAACATGATTTGTGAGGTAAATGGTAGTCTTGCATTTTTCTTGTTCTTTTCCATGAATAGCTTTAATATATTCAATTTTTTGTTTGGTATCTTTGTGTTTATAGTTCAATTATCATTTTTTAGATGATGATTTGTCAAGTGAATGGTAGCGTGGACATATTGTTGGTGTGGCCTGGATGGTTGGTCCTATCGATTTTAATAAGGACATGCACTTGTGCCAATATTTGTTTTGGAATGTCCCCAAGTGGTAGTTTGAAAAAAAAACATGGGAAGAAGATATATTGGTGTCCTCTTTTGTACTTGGCATAAAATATTGTGTCTCAGTTAACTTCAACATCCCCATAAAGTCTTCCATTTATTTTTACCACTTGTGTTTTTTTGTTGAGTAACAATGAATGTAGTTTGGGAAGTAGGCTTTTAGTAACAATGAATCTATTATTTGTTGTTCTTGTGTCATTGAGTTGCCAGACAAGTGATTGTTAAACTGATTGTATTTTTAGTGAATGTGCAAGTTTTTCATTCTATTTTACTCATTTAGATAATACAAGTAATCATGTATGCCCCTAAAGCATGGGTGACTCGAGGATGCACAAAAACCATCTCATTTTCTTGGACTAGACTCAGTCGTAGCAATTTATAGAGAAATTTGCAGCTTCATGTAACTGTCACATGTACATTATCAAGTATATGATCACATTATTTTTCTTTTGCTACTTTACATGGTAAGATTATTTTCTTTAGGTGTTGTGTACTAGTAAATTATGTATATGACCAAAATATTTGCTTTATTATGCTTAGTTGTTTTCTGGAAATATTATAATTGCTTTTTATAATGTACCGATATTGTCATCTAAGACTTGCAGCACATCAACAACGCACGTACCCTTCTAGTAAAGAGATGATCATTCACCTTCCCACTTGCCATGTGTCCTTTGTTTCTGTTTTTCGACCTCAACTTGGTCCTTAATTATAGTACAGGGTTTATAGGAAGATGAATCACCTCAGGGGGATGGGTTAGCCACACATGCCAACATGTGGCCTTATAATAAACCTATGAGCTAGGGAGTGCGCTTCTCTGCTTGAAGGTCGGCATTCAAAGATGATCTACACTCTCAAAAGAGAGCAGCTTCTCCTTTTTTTAGTGATGATCTTTCACCATGCGCAGAGATAGGGCCCAGGGCCTAACGTCGGCATAGCTCTGTCACTATCATTCACAACAATGTAGACGACTTATAACCGAGAACTGTGTGCCCAGGATTCTCACGTGCGGCGTACACCTACTCATATTGTGGTGCATGGTTAAATTCCTTCGGAACAGTTTAGGCTATAATTACAGGGTTTATCATATGGAAGGCACTTTGGATCAAAGAAGTGAGACATAAGAGTTTACATGGATTGATCTTTCCCATGCTCATAGTTATTATGATATGATGTATATTAGGAAGGTTTGCTTTGGAGTGGTGAAGTTGTAGTTGCAAGCAACATGCTGAATAAGTCAACCAATTGACTCCTTTTGTCCTCTCTCACAAGGCAATCAGGGAAAATCTTTCCTCCCTTAGATCTTCATCAATGTGCCCATGGATTCACACCCCCTCTATCTGACACTCTGGCTGACGGTAGTGGGAACGAGAATCATGGTAGCTCTGCTCCGAGTAGTAGATAGGTTAGGATTTTAGTCCTTGCAGGGGTGGCACTTCATCTTCTAGTTGGTCTTCTGGGCTCAAATCCTCCTTGAGTTCATCCATCAGAACAGATGAGACAAAACTCCGACGTAGATTCATGTCAGCTCTTGGGGCGGCGAGGTTAGGGTTTCTTGCCGCGTGTACACGACAACGATATTTGGTGTGAGGTTATTAAAATAAATTCAAAGGTTCAATGACAACGACTATGGCTCCGGGACTCTGGTCCTTAGGGGCACGTGCAAGAAGACTTCCTGACTATCATCGACAAGGTCAGGAGGGCTTCGGTATGGGGGCCGCGACAGTGCCGCGTCGGTGGCTCATTCTGGTGGTGACAATCATTGTTTGATGGTCCATGGACCTCAATATAGTATCTATTATGTGTGGGGTGCTTTATACTTATGATGAACCTTTGTAGTAGACTTCAATCCTTAATATGTTGAATCGGGCACATCCGTATATGGCGGTGATCACTCTTATCTGTAGGCTCGGGATCCTCCTTAAAATCTATATTTTTTGCATGAAAGGCAATGAATTTTTCTTTGCTTGTTGGCTGGCAACCCTGGGCTTGCCCTAGCAGCAAACACCAACTACAAAGCTGCGATACAATCACAAAAGCAATATAAATTGGTTGTCTCTATGTTTATTTATGCAAAACAACTTTGTAATTTGGGTTTACCATTGACCATGGATTCCATCAACATATTATTATGTCACATGCCTAAAAAATATAATCATCATCAACAGTAAACTGAATACAATCAAACTCAACATGACTTGTTTTTTCTTTTGCGGCAGTACCCAACATGACTTGTACCCTATATGTACTTGTCTTAAAGCACACTGCATCTTTCTTCACGACCCTTACATTTTTGCTGCGAAAATTATCTCACTATATACTTTTACGTGGTACTATATTGAACATCCAGAAACGCTTAGCGTGAGAAGAGGTGAGGCGTGAATACATAGTAACCACAAACTACATGTGTTTGTTTCTTTGCATTTTTAGTTGACTGTTTAAGTCAAATAGGATTGTCGAGCCGTGTCCATTGTCAACACAGGATCCACAAATACACCTTGCATCACTCGACCGAATGCTCAGAGCATCTCCAGCCGTTGAACCCCCCAGGAGGCATTTTTTTCGCCGCTTGGGGGGCTGCCGGCGAGATTTTTGGCCTCGGGATGAAAAAAATCTCCAGCCGTTTCCATCCCCAAGCGAGCCGTCGTCCTCGCCGCACCTGCTGCTGCCGCCCCGCGCTTGCTGCTCGCGCTGGCCGTGCCGCTTCCGCTGCCTACGCGCTCATCCTGCGCACCGCGGAGCACCCGTCCATCGTGCGCTGCCATGGCATGTACGAGCAGGCCGGCGAGCTACAGATCCTGCTCGAGTACATGGACGACGGGTCCCTGGACGGCCGTCGCATCGCGTCCAACCTGCTCATCGACTCGGGCGGCCCCGCCGGGGACAACACAGGAAGCGAAGCGGTGGGCCGCCCTCATGTCATCATCTGCTACTTCGGCGCTTTCTTTGCTGTGGCCGTGCCGCTTGCTGTCGGCTTCGGCAGCGGCGAGCACTTTCACTGGGGCGCGGAGCCAGCAGGCCAACCACTCGGCGTGAGCGCCGAGGCGAATCCCGTGGGCGCGACGACGGAGGGGATCTTGGCGAGGACGGGTGACGCGCGGGCGCTCCTCCGAGGCCGTGGCGGCGGCGGCGACGAGGACGGAAAGGGAGGGGGAAGGGGCGCAGGGCGAGCACGGCGTGCATGCGGGAAGGCAAGGTGGAGCTGGGGCACGAGGAGAGAGAAGCGGACGGGGAGAGGAAAGGTGGGGGCGAGAAAGCGACGGGAAGAGAGAATCTGGGGGGAGATGTGGCTGCAAGTGGGCCACATGAGGCAAAAAACAGCACCGGCGTCCCCAGCTGCCCCCCCGGGGGGCTGGGTTCGGGACGGGATCGCCGGGGGCTAATTTTAGTCAAATCCGGCGAAAAACTAGCCTTTGGGGACGTGAGTGGGGCTTTTTTTTGCCCGTCGACGCTGAAAAAGTGCTTCTGGGGGGCTTTTTGGGGGGCCTAGTGGAAATGCTCTCACACAGCTTGACTATGGTCCTTCCCGCAAAAAAAAGCTTGAGTATGGTCCAATACGATCAAGTATCTATCACTGGCAGCTGGGGCCCGAGTGGGGTAACCCCCAAACTTTCAAAGTTCCCGCCACAGAGACGTCGGCTGGCTCCTCCTCCAACTGCTACACGCACGTTTTCTCCACATCACCGATCCGCGTCGAAGCGCATCCGGTCCGTCCATTTGAAAAAGCTGCGAACGGCTGATATGCCTTCACGTCACCGATCCGAGGCGCCCACCGGTCCACCAATCAGCGCCCACTTGTCTCCTCCTACCTATAAAGACTCCGGCCCATCAGGCTTCCAATCCATCGCTTCCTTCTCTCTATTACTCCAGCCCAGCCAAACTTTTCTCTCGCCCTCAGCAGCCGCCGCCGCCGCATACATGGCCCCCAAGGCAGCCGAGAAGAAGCCGGTGGAGAAGACCCCCGCGGGCAAGAAGCCCAAGGCGGAGAAGAAGGTGCCGGCGTCCAAGGAGGGCGGCGACAAGAAGGGGAAGAAGAAGGCCAAGAAGAGCGTGGAGACGTACAAGATCTACATCTTCAAGGTGCTCAAGCAGGTGCACCCGGACATCGGCATCTCCTCCAAGGCCATGTCCATCATGAACTCCTTCATCAACGACATCTTCGAGAAGCTCGCCGGCGAGTCCGCCAAGCTGGCGCGGTACAACAAGAAGCCCACCATCACGTCCCGCGAGATCCAGACCTCCGTCCGTCTCGTCCTCCCCGGCGAGCTCGCCAAGCACGCCGTCTCCGAGGGCACCAAGGCCGTCACCAAGTTCACCTCGTCATAGGCTCCTCGTGCGTTGATTCTTGTGTTTCTTCCCTCTTCCTGGTCTGATGAATTCTCTAGCTAGTTGTTTGTGTTCTGACAGCGTCATCCTGTAACAATGGTGCTGCCTGAATAAATAGTCATGTTGCTGCTTGAATGGACGACTGTCGCCTTGGATTCTTGTTTCCAACATGTTTATTCAGTTTCATCTCAGGCTCAGAGCTGGGAAGATGGTTTCTTATCTCTGAAAGTTTTGCACAGATGCTTGTTTGAAACAAATAGTTTCATCCTTCTTGATAAGTGGAGCTCCACTCGGGTAGTAAAGAAAGTATGACCAGCCTTTTTCTATGGTGAAACTAATTTCATAGGCGTGTAAGCTGTGTTTGTGTGCGTGGCAAACTTGATTAACAACGTTTTGCTACTTCAAGAAACTCAAAGCTTGCATTCGAAATTGATGCTAATTGACCACTTTCAAATCAAGGATCTGAAATGGTTTGGATCTCCCGGCAATTTTTCTTTGAAATTTCACCAGGGGGAGATTTTTCCCCACCTGAATTTTTAATCATTAACAGGGACGGAACCCAGATTAACAGGGGACGACCTAGCAAGAGGGACCAGATTAACGGGGGACAGGCAGCCAACGTTTCAGATAATCATGTAAGCGTGCAGTTTCTGAAAACAAAGAGTAATCAGATAACCCATTTGTTTCAGATAATCAGATGTGAAGCCTTTGCAGCAGTGATTTGATTTGGAAGATATAATCGGATAATCCATTTGATTGATACGCATGTACACCTTGCACGGTTGAAAACAAATATAATAAATAAAAGATATACATAAGTAAAAATCAGAGGAAAGAATGCCTACTAAGCCTGGTTGACCAAAACTTAACAAAAACTAAGTCGATCAATGAGGGAATAGCAAATCCGTTTTTTTACAATGATGTGTGTCAGGCCACCACAACCAAGAGAAATTATGCTTCAGTCTATTCCGTCACAACGCTTTTGTGAGGGCCAGAGCGTGAAACAGAGCATATAGAGAAGCAGTGACGAATCTTGGATGAAAATAAAGGGCAGGCTCAACTTCTCAGTACAAGGGTTGGAACGGGTAAACAACAGGCTAGACACTTAACAGTGGGCTGAGATGGGCTAAGAACTACTAGTAAATTTTCGTTTTACAATTTCAGATGGCAGGCTTGAGCCTGTTTAAGCATGCCCAGTAGAATCACCACTGTAGAGAAGGGACCATGAATGTTATACACTACATGAATTCTTTCTATAAAATAATGGATATTAGTGTGTATATTATTTTCAGAGACAAAAATATAATAAGGCCATTCACAAACATTGAACAATATATATAACTTTTTCTAGAAATCCACAGTGATTAAGTTGGTAGATTAATTAACACATGTACATTGCTGAGGGTGCATTTGTCATTTTTTACAAAAAAATAAATATCTACACCTTAATTGTGTTTTCCGAAACCAAATAAAATAATATGAGAAAGAACACTCTAATGCAAACATAAAATACTTTATTTGCACTTGGCACACTTCAGTTTATATGTCTCCTATTAGATTCCCATAGTTTGGATAGACTTTATAAAGAATACATAATTATGATTGTAAAATTCAATCATATAATGTTTATAAAAATTGATAGAGTTTATGGATTCTCCACCATGACAATATTTTTTGTAGAAAATATTGAAATTTATATAATGCATATATTTTCCAAGCATATATTCTTCATACTAAATTGTTGAAATTGACTTCATATTTTTATAGAAAATCATCTATTTAATAACCAGGTAGCACATTTTATTGGACTTTCTTTGTTATCTCTCCTACTTAAAAAGAACATAAGGCTCTGTGATCCGCTCTTCAGTTGTCCAACATTATGTACATTTCCTTCTCTCTCCCACCATTTCGATTTTTTTTCTCCCATCTCTTGTTTTCTCACCGGCGTTTCTAAAAATTTCCTTACTTGCCCCACCTCTTATTTAATTACCTAGTGAACTTATGTTTTTTTTCGTAAGACAAATAAATACTTACCAAATACTCCCTCCTTTCCGGTTTATAGGGCTCAATTCAAAAATCTCACCAACCAAGATAGATGGTGAGTGGTGGAATATTTTTTGTAGTTTGCAAAAGCACCTAATTAATGCTCTTGTTTTCCTCAAAAAATTATGTTTATCAATGTATTAATTACAATGCATGCATGCATAAAGTACATGCATTGGTCAATTTTCTCTTAATAGTTGCATGCAATGATTTAATGCACCTTGGAATCTGAACATGTGATGGGGAACAACCAAATTGAGCCTTATAAAATGGAAAACCTAAAATTTTAAGATAGGCCCTATAAACCGGAAAGGAGGGAGTAAGTACTTATGAAATAAATCTTATTTGTTTACACAATCAAATTAATATGGACTAGTAAATTACAGGGTACCTACAATAATTGTTATACCCCGTTGCGAGATGAAAATTGTAACTAATTTTCAATTTTACCTACCATTACCTATAACACTATTTAAATCTGTAAGGAATTAACATATTATCAAAGATGTTGGCACGGATAATAATTATCAATTATAGTTACTAAAATCAAGAGATCTCTATGCAACTATAGTCTATAGTCACCCCAATAGTAATGATAAAGCAAACACTCGTCAATAGTAACTCAACAATTACCAGTGGCATGGGCATATACTCGGTTGTTGCTGGTCAGACCCTATTAGAAACACAACATGTGGGATAGCACATTCTATACAAGTGTTTCCAACTACTCCCTCTTTTCCGGTTTATAAGGCTTAATTCAAAAATCTCACCAACCAAGATAGATGATGAGTGGTGGAATACTTTTTGTAGTTTACAAAAGCATCTAATTAATGCTTTTGTTTTACTAAAAAAAGTATGTTTACCAATGCATTAATTGCAATGCATGCATGCACAAATTATATGCATTGGTCAATTTTCTTTTAGTACTTGCATGCAATGGTTTAATGCATCTTGGAATCTGAACATGTGATGGGAAATGACCAAATTGAACCTTATAAAATGGAAAAACTAAAATTTTAAGATAAGCCTTATAAACCGAAAAGGAGGGAGTACATGTCTACTAAAGTTTGAGACATAGGATATGTAACATTTAATATCACATACCCCAAAAATAACATGTAATGGTCCCCCACGTGGATGGAGCTCTATATATACTGCAAACGGCGAAGTACTAATTTCGGAAAAGGCTGAAGCAACTCGTGTAAAGTTCTTCTCTTTCTGGTTTGGGTGATCTATAGATTAGAACTAAACCGAAGCAGATGCCACATCTCATATCTTTTTACCGTGCTGGCAATGCATCTCATTTTCACATCATTGGATGAATGTTCGCTCATTAGGGTTGGGAGGCAACAGGTAACTAAGGCGTCGCTTTTGCCGGATCAAGTCCTAAGCGAGTTCTACAACGTACTCGCTTACACAAGACTCGATTTATCCAGCGTTTTTCAGGCTAAACGCTGCTCAAACTGGGATTCCATTAAAGTTGAACTCATGCCGCGCAACATGTCCTCGATGCCGAGTTGCCTGGCTAGCCATGGGCTCCCACACAAACCAACGTGCCCTCTCTGCGTGCTGGCGCCTGAGATGATAGAACACCTTCTCGTCCAGTTCGTTTTTGCCTGCATGGTGTCCGCCTGCAACAATGTTGCTGCTTGTGGCTATTGTTCCGTCTGAAGAAACAAGCACGTTGTTGCTCGCTGCTTGAAGGGACGACCTAGTATGCTTGACTGTCACCTTGGATTTTTCTCCGTACATGTTTATTCAGTTTCATCTTGGTCTTGAAGCCAAATACTAGTTTGATGCTTCTTCTTGAAAAGTGGAGCTCCACTTGGGAAGTAAATAAAGACTAGTCTTTTGCTATGGTCAAATTAATTTCATGTGCGTGCCAGCAAAATTCGGCAAAGAAAGGTGAAAAAAAAGAAACAAGCAGCCGTGCTTGTGCGTTTTGTTGCTTCAGGAAACTTGTGAGGCAGAAGATGTCCAAGACCCATGCAATTTCTGTTGAAAGCTTTCATCTGAAATTGATGCTGATAATTGGCAACTTTTCAACCAAGCATCTGAAATGGTTTGGATCTCCCCGCAATTTTTCTTTCAATTTTCACCGGGGGGAGATTTCCCCACCTGAATTTGTTATGATTAACAGGGGCCAAAAGCCCAGATTGCCGTACATTACAACGTAGCAAGAGGGGGCTAGAGGTAGAGAAGCAAGAACGCAAGACTAGGCAGCCAACGTTTCACATAATCAGGTAAGCCTGCAGTTTCTACAAACAAAGAGTAACCAGATAACCTATTTGTTTCAGATAATCAAATGTCCACTTCCGCTTCGGTGCAACCCCCTTAAACACATCAACGGTCCAGATTTCTTCATACCCCTTCATAAAAAAAATAAAATGATCTTTTTCTAAAAGTATGTCGCCCGCCCGCTGAAATGTATACGGTGCACGCCAATTGGGCCAGCCCACTGGTCACGGCTGTAGGAAGTGCGTTGTTTGCGGGATGTAAAAAGTCATAAAACAAATGTCTGATCCGGCGCAACAGGGGGCTAGAGGCAGAGAAGCAAGAACACAAGACTAGGCAGCCAACTTTTTAGATAGTCAGGTAAGCCTGTTGTTTCCGCAAACAAAGAGTAACCAGATAACCCATTTGTTTCAGATAATCATATATCCATTTTTGCTTCGGTACAACCCCTTAAACAATATCAACGGTCTAGATTTCTTCATACCCCTTTATAAGAAAGAATAGGGTAGCCTTTTTCTAAAAGTACGTCGCCCGCCCGCCGAAATGTATACGGTGCATGCAAATTGGGCCGGCCCATTGGTCACGGCTGTAGGAAGTGCATTATTTGCGGGATGTAAAAATTCATAAAACAAATGTCTGATCCGTCGCTAGGAATCGAACCGTGGACCTTTTGCACATGAGGCTAAGAGGCTGATGTCGGATTCAGGGCTCCGCAGATCCAAGAAAGGTTCAAACTATGGGGCGTGTGCAAAGAACTCAACCTCTCCGGCCAACCAGTTCGTCGCCCCCACGGCCTAGCTCGATGAACAAGGAAGAAGATGGACTCGGCAGTTTACCCAGGTTCGGGCCACCTTGCGGTGTAAGATCCTATTCCTGCTTTGTGGTGGATTTACCTCACGAGGGGCTGAGGACGAACTAGTACAAGGGAAGAACAACCTCGCGAGGTGCGAGGTTGTTCTGGTGAGCGAATGAGCTATGGGGATCGGATCTGGTCCTTCTCTATGGTGGTGGCTAGCCTATACTTATAGTGGCCTTGGTCCTCTTCCCCCAAAACATAGGCGGGAAGGGATCCCACAGCGGCCAATTTAAAAGGGGACAAGTAGTACATCTTATCCCGACGAAAGATGGTCTTCGCCTGCAAAGCTTCTTGTCGTGACGCTGCGGTGGGCTCGGTGATGACATATGTCCTACCGTCCTGGTGGTCTTGGTCTTGTTGCACAGGGAAGGAAACATTTGCCTGATTCCTCGGGACCTCACGCCTTCGCTTGCCTCCTTAGCACCAAAGATGAAACTATCTTCTCTGCGCCCGCTGGCACCCGCCTGGCCTTTCGTCATGGCTTGCGTCACCTCAACCTCATGAGGTTGGGCACCTGCATAGGAATCTTCGCTCCTCCGGAGTAGTCTGGGAATGCCGCTCCCTCCGAAGGTCTTGGCGTCATCCGCCTCGCGAGGCTTGACCCCTCGCGAGGGTCTTGTCTTCATGGTCGCGTAGATGGGCCATACTAGGCCGTCGATAGAGCCACGCCGTGGGCCGCAGACAGACAAGTCTAAGTACCCTGATTCCCAGAACGCCGACAACTAACCACTTGAGCTGATAGACATAATTGATAATTACAGAATTCATGCAAGCTTAAGAATTACTGCGTCTGAATTTATTGGACCAATGACAGGATTGCCAAGACTAATGCACATCGGGGCGATATTTTGGTTTTGAATCTGCCCAATTAGTGAGCACGATTGAAGGATACTAACCAGGCTAAATTAATTGCCAATTGCCTCGCATTCCTCAAACGCTCTCGCATGCATTGCTTTTCTTTTAGACTACCCATAGTAAGAGTAACATAGATAATAACATCACATATATCCAGATAAAATAGATGATATGGCAAACAATAAATGAAAAAAGAGAGGGATGTGGTAACATAGCTAGTTATTAGTAGTATAAGTAACCTCACACATATCAAGGCAAGATGAGTCTATAGCCTAATAAATGAAGTGTTGCATCTTACCATACATATGTTACTTCCCATGATAGAGCCAATATCATAGACTAGTAACATAGACATGTTACCACGCACATATATTGGCTGCATGACGCATGGCCCAATCGGAGCACAGCTTTCGGTTAGAAACTTGCAATTAATTTGCATTGACTAACAAATTGGCTATTAAATTCCGGTGTAGGGAAAAGCAACATGCTTGCAAAAGCGGACTTCTACTGGTAGCTTTCCAGCTTAAAATTCCCGGTCAGAAGTAACGGCAACGTAGAATTCAGACAGGTTTTCAATTTTTTTCCAACATTTGTTGGAAATTCTAAATAAATTTTTAGAATAGAATAATGTTCGAAAATTTAACAATTTTTTGACCAACTTGAACACATTTTGAAAATTCCTTTTTTAAAAAATCATGAACATTTTTTGAAAAGTATGAACAACACTTTTTAAAACCATGAACATTTCAAAAAATGTAAAGAGATGTGTTAGTTCAAAATGTTAAGAATATTTTTTCAATTTTTTTTGAACAATTTTAAAGAAAGATGAGGAGCGCGCAAACTTAAGAACTAACATTTTGAACACTGGCTTTTTTTCTAGCTTCTTATGTGGCAAATCTAGCTTTGTGAATATTCACGTTGGGTTTTTTCGTGTTTTTGAAAACCAGTTTTTGTTCTGTTACATTTTTTTTTCTTTTTTCCTTTTCCTGTTTTTCCGAATGCGTGAAATTTTCACAAATTTCAAAATTTGTCGCGTTCAAAAAAAAGTTCATGTTGATTGATAATGCCAGAAATCATAAATAACATAAGCATCCATTTTTTTTGACAATTTTCAATAAACGTTTAGGAAATAAAAATATTCATTTTGATTGATAATGACGAAAGTTGCAAATAACAGAAGCCTTAAATTTAGAAAAAACTATATGCTCATGAATGCATCTGTCCGACCTAGTGTGTCACACTCCTCTCATGAATGCAACTGCCAGTTGGGGATAAATGACCCTAACTTTTTGCAGCAGCCTCGCGTTGACATATGAGGAATCCTTGCCAGTTTTGAATGACTTCCGACATCGTTTGCATGTTGTGAATTGGTCACATAAGAGTTTTGAGTTCATTTGACGATGTTGAAAAAACATGCTCTCATACAGACCATTCTGGTCTACCCAAACCCCCTTCGTTGAACCCGGTTTATTTTTGGACATAAATAAAATGATCCCAACTTTTGCCGTAGGTGGGCATGTCCAGGGTGGGCATCTATGCCAGCTTTGAACAAATTACAACAACATATGCAAGTTGCGCCACGTCCGACCATTTATCACCCATTTTCACTGAGACAACTCTAGAAAATGCAAAAAATGTCGAAAGCTCAAAATCTTGGTATGGTACCTTTAATTGGTCATATAAGCTCATGAAAAAATTTAAGGTCATTTGACAATGTTGAAAAAACTATCTCACACGAACCTTTCTAGCCTATCCGAACATCCTACGTTGAACATGGTATATTTCTGGACATAAATTGAATGACCCCAACTTTTTGTAGTGGGCAAGCATGCCGATGGTAGGCATCCATGTCAGGTTTGAATGATTTTCGTTACCGTATGCAAGTTGCGTCATGTTTAGCAATTTATCAGTCATTTTTCCCGAGAAAACTCTAGAAAATTTAAGAAGTGTCGAAAACTCGAACAACTTGCACTACTAGAAAAAAGGGCTACCAGTAGCATGGATTTTTTTGGTTATCAGTAGCGCCGGTGCCCGTGCTACTGCTACAACGCTACAGCTAAATTTTAGCAGTAGCGCGTTTTTTACCCCGCGCTACAGCTAATTGTGATAGTAGTAGCGTGGGTTGCACACGCGCTACTGCTAATAGTAGCAGTGCAGGATGCTGCCCCGCGCTACTACTAACTAATTAGGATTTTTTTAAAAAATCCACAAATTCCATTTTATGCTTTTGAGCTATATATGATTCAATCAGCATCTTAATTAACTAGACATGCAACACAAATGTTTGCTTTTGAGATGTATACACTCCAAACATCAATTGATCACTTGCATTAACTAGTACATGGTGCATTGAGTTGGAGATGAGTCACAGCCACCGGCATCCAAGTTGCTTGATCCACTCGTCATCCACGGATCCAAGCTAGGTAGGACGAGATCTACCATAAAAAAACACGGGACTCCCTTGTTAATTTTTCTGTCACGGAGCATGAAGAAGAGTGAGACGGGAAGAAGGGGCTCACTGTTGCTGGCCGGATGGGAGACAACCGGGACGGGGGATGACATGAGCTGCGGGGAGGGAGATGCTGAGTAGCGTGTCAGCCGCGTCCTCGCCGGTGGCGGACGTGTAGGTCACCGTGAGCTGCTGCACAAGGAACGGCACGACCCCCGCGTCGGCCAGCGGCAGGCATCCGCACCTCGCGGACGGCTAGAGAAGTAGCATACCTTGCCGCTCTGAGCTGGGTGGGGGGAACCTTGGAGGTGGCCGGATCTAGTGGTGGAGGAGGATGAGGATGCAGAGGCCAGATAAGGAGAAGATGTGGGGGAGGGAGAGACCGAGGCGACGGGACACATTGGTATCTCTGCAAGCAGTTGGTAGTCTTCCCCGGTCAATTTTCAGCTGTAGAAGAACGATCTAAAACAATCTACTACGGTTAACCTACGAAATAAAACATCGACGACCTGCACGCATGAGCGAGCGAGGCGACCAGAGTGCGCTCGATCCGTCACAACAGATCTCTTCGCCGCCGCCCTCGCAGTCCCATCAATCGCCCTGGATCCCTACGCTTCCTCCCTTCGCCGCCGTCGATCTCGTCGCTACGTCGACGGCAAACATTTGGCGCCGCCGAAGCGGATCGCTTTGCAAACGCCGAGGTCATCTTACAGGCCGGAAACGCCGAGGACACCGTTGCCGTCGTCGCCACCATCGCGGAAACCCAGGGCAGGGCGGGCAGCGAGGAGCGGCGCAAGGAGGCCGTGCCCTGCCCTCCTCTGTGTGCTGGTCGTGGCGATGCAACGCGTCATCGACCGTGAGATTGGCAAGCCCGAGTACCGTGCGCCTGCGTCGACACGGCCGCCGACGGCGACTGCGGGAGGACCAAGTGCGGCGTCCAGTACTCTACGCAGGATTAGGTCGCCACCTGCCCCATCTTCATCCCGCCGTGGTGGCCAGACGTGCTTCAGCTGCCCCCGCCCGAGTTGAGGGCCGTCAGGCCGCCTCCCAGCCATTCGACACTTTGCCTGACTCGACTTGCCGGGACACTTTGTCTTGCCCTGCTGCTTTACTCGTCACTGGAGGTAAAGCTCGCTCACCCATGGTACATTAGCTAGCTATAGGAGATGACATCTTTCTACTTTTCTTATTCTTCCTTAACACGCATATGAATGTTTGTGCATTGAGACGGCAGGTCTTTCGGATCAAGTGTTCCCTGCTCTGGCTTCGCCTTTTAATTTGACTGAATATCTCCTTACGCTCTCCAAGAATGTTCCTGCTATGGAGTTTTTTTATTGGATCTGTTTATCTCAGGGCTTTGACGCGCCGGCTTCGTTCAGACAATTTTTAGAGCCAGCATTTACTCAAGGGAATACTCTGTATATTGTTCAATCGCAGTGTAGGTCCAATTTTTTCGAAACAGTTTCATTCAATGCCGGGTCGAAACCCTTAAACTCAGTAAGTAGGTTTCTTCCTTTGTTGAAATCTCATTTCATTGACGATATATTGCGCTGCGTGTTGGTTAAGATGAAGCAAGGAGAAAACCATTGACGATGTATTGCCCTGCATGTTTCAGTCAATTTGTTGGACAACTATACACATATTTGTTTCTCAAGCCCACTGATTTCGGCCTCTCCATCTTCTTCAAGCCCGGTGACTAATTAATTGGTTTACCGAACATACTATCTGAGAAACAAATTACTATTGTATATGTAGTGCTACCTTAATTAAATCCTGGCAACTAAGCTCATGTTGTGCTTAAGATTAAATGGGATATTGGAAATGCAGGTGAGAAGTTCAGGGATATTTTGGGAGTGCCTATTATGTGGCTCCGGAGGTCCTGAAGCAGAGATATGAAGTCGATGATGTCATATGGAGTGCTGGAGTTATACTCTACATTCTGCTCTCTGGCGTTCCTCGTTTCTGGGCAGCAGGGCAGGTGCGTTTTGTGGCTGGTTATGTCGATCAATTTTGGGGCTAGGTTATGTCGATCAGTTTTGTGGCTAGGTAGGTCTCGGCCTCCCTCCTCCTTTTGTCCAAGGATAGGAGTTCCTCTCCCCAATCCGACCTGATCTGACGGAGAGAGTGCCAGTCCTTGCCACTCTGATGGTCGTTGTGGCTAGATCCGGCCGGGGGAGCCGCCGTAGAGCCTACACGTCGGTGGTGCAGCAGCATCCCAACTGAAGGTGGGTGCCCGAGATCGTCCCGCTTCCCCACACTTGATCCTTCTCGGTTGCTGATGGTGGTGTGATGTGACATAGGACGGGAGGAGGCTCCACGGCTGCGGCGGGCTAGCTCTCAGACGGGCAGCAGCGGCACGCCGTCCTCGTGCTCGCCAAAGCCAAGGTAGGCCTCCCGCGGATCTCATCCTCCACTTCTCCAGAGAGACGTTCATATAAAATCATGTATGCAGTCTAATCTTATTAATGGAACTTATTGTGCCAGGGCTGTGGCTGGGAGAAATGTTTAGGAGATGGGAAAGAAAGGAAGGAACTGGGTCAACAAGGCGTTCACCACAAGCCACAAGGTGAAGCCCACAAATTAAGTAATACTACTGCTTTAAACTCTCAAACATTTTGTCCTGCCCTGAAGCAAAAGTTTCAACTTCATTTGTGTTGAAAGAAATCTGCATGGTAGCTTTTGGATATGTCAATTTCACATTTTCTTGATCAGTTTTCTAAAGGACCGGACACCCTTTTATAGAACATCCATCTACCAATTCGTGTGTACCATCTCCTGTGTCATTAAAGGATACTTGTGTGATTTACTAGCTGTTTTAGGTACCTCCTATAGTCCTATGTACAATGTACTCGTGTGATTTACTTGCCATTTTATATAAGCATGATGCTCCTATGTTTTGATATTTAGCCCTTTTGCGTCATATGTGAAGGAAGTAATTTAAATGATTCCACCCATTGTAATTGCATACCAGGTCTCAGTTTCATCGCATCAACCGTGAGGGTTAGTATGCAAGGATCAACCGATGTGGATAACAAAATCTGGGTGCGAGCTTCCGGGAAATCTAATTGGGTCGATGCAAACAAGCAGATGTGGAAGATAATCCATGTACATGTATGACTATACGAACACTTCTTCCCTCCAGGCAATAGAGTTTAGCTTCAGTAAGCAAGTGCTAAGATAACTTGCATTCATAACTCTGCTGCTGATCAAGCCAAGTGTCTGTATTTAGTGTTCAGGTCGATTTGGCAAATCTTTGACAGTAGCTGTGGGTCTTATACTGATAGCAATCAATGTGTCTTTTCCGACCAACCAAGGGTCGATTCCAACATATGTTTTGTCCATCTTTGAAGCCCATTGGCTACTCATTGATCTGCTTCACTCCTCCACAAGGTACGATATTATTATACCCCTGTTGCGTCCTACTGCGCACACGCAATTGTGGTGATCAGAATGGAATTCTATTCGTGATTCATGATCTCCACGTCGAAGGAACCGAATGGAAACAATAGCATGACAAAACAAATGAATTTCTACCTATGTTTCTGCACATTGGCCAGCCCCTTCTCTAGCTTGTTGATTTTTATTAGTTTCAGTTTCTCACTAGGTTCTCTCGAGCGATGAGTATACTGGATGTTCAAGGACATAGAAGGCTTCATGAACCACATTCTCTTGCTGAACTTTTTTTTGCATCATAACAGTGATTCCCATGATCTTTCTATGGTAAAACCTTCAGTCTTGTTAATCCCATTATCTTGAGTTATGATGGTGTATGATTTTTTTTCCATTGGAGCAACAATGTCATTCTTTTTTAGCCTGCAACTATGACGTTTCCATTCAAGTTACTGATTGCTGGAATGCTATTATTTGAAGGCATCTTATGATCTGATCATAACTAGCCAAAGCTCTGCAATATTAGTGTGTAATCATATCCTCTTTCTCTCTCCTTGTGGGTAGTGCCTTATTGATGGACGGTGTTGGCGCGTTCAGGGCAGAATGACCTGAGCGGTAGATCGTACGGTGAACAGCGTCGACGGCAGCGCTAGAGTGCGGCGAGGCTGGTTGAGGTATTCTCTATGCTTCTTTTAATGAGCACATGTAATTTATTTGAGATCTTGTCATGGTTGCTGCTAATTAATAATCTTAGCGATGTAATGTTATTCGCATAATATGATATAATCATTTAGGAGTAGACTTTGCTGGACTATTGTAAGTCGTCAGAAACACTATGTTCTATCCAGAAGGTCATCCACAACATCTGTGCATTGCGTAGAGCTGCTTACTACAATTTTCTAGAATGCACTTCTTGAATTATTCCGGAAGATGTTAGTATTTCACCTCAGTACCTTGCCACTCCAGCGTGAAGATGTGTTCGCTAAATGGTGAGCTATGCATTGTGAAAGGGTAAGGCAATGCATCACAGTTGATCTTTGCCTGAACTTGTGGGCCTTCAATAGCATTTTAGTTCATATAAAAGAAAATCCTGTATATTCTTAAACATAAAGAGATTATTATGGTTCAGATTATCAAGGATATCAGTAATTCTATATGCGCTAAATAGGACTCCCATTTTAAAGAAAAATAAGACTCTTTTTATAAACACGGTTTGACCATGGTGCTAATACATGTTTTTTTGGGAGGTGTTATATATGTTTAGATTCATGCACTATGTGTATCATGCCTCTCTTCCTTTTCTAAAATATTGGCAGAGGCTCTATCTCATACACTAAATCTTTTATCGAGCCTATCATGGCTGCACCTCAAGGTTTGATAACTAATGTCGATTCAGAAGGTGGATTTGGCTCATTGAAGATACATATAAGCAATTTCTGAGTTCATAGGTTCCAAGCTTTTCAGTTTTATGCAAAATTATGGAGCAAAAAAACAAGCTGGAAGCTTACTCGAGGATGCAGGCCAGCGGCAACCCCAGAGCCGAAGGCGACAAGGTTGCGCCAGACATCAAAAAGAGGTAGCACGCTCGGGCCTGCTAGGAGCTCCGGGCTTGGTGGGTGTGGACCCTGACATTACCGAGGAGTATTCTTTATTGGTAAGTAGTAATATTTTTGTAATAATTTTATGATATCTAATTAGTATGTATTCAAATTTCAGAGATCAGATTGCATAAACCTATAGTTTTATATCAGTCAGAAGAATTTTTCTTAGGGAAATGAATCAGAAGAATTTTTCTTTCTTTTGACACCTCAATTCCAGGAGTTTACCTCATAAATTGTAGTGAAACATATTAGGGGTTGTAGAATTTTGTGCAAGCTTTTGTGATGTTGCTTAATGGCCCATTTAGATCTTAGAGCGCCCCCATGGATATATAGAATCCCTAGATATATTTGTTGCTTTCTTCTTATGGACATGCGACACAAAATAGGGGTGCAAAACTGATCCTTCATATTTGCCATGTAGTTGTTATACACTTGCACACTGCAGGACATGTGTTGGATGATTCTTTTTTTTCAAAAGGAGATATTTTAAGCTGCTGTGTTCTTTCAAACTGTGGATAACATTTTGGTCTAAGTGATCTGGTTCTTTCAATTGGTGCATAGCATGTTCTTTTGAAGTTCAAGCTAGCAGAGTACGAAGCTATGAGGTATTTCAAATTCTCACTAAAATATCATGGTTAGTCATTCCAATTTTAGGATCTCAAAGCGTGATGCTCTGTTGCTTTTACTAATATTATTCATATATGATTATTTTCTGTAATGTGCAAAACATTTTTCAGGACTATCTTTGTATTGTTTGCTTACCATTTTTGTGACAACAGATTTCAGCACCACTTGTAATAATTTTTAGGTGATTTTGTGGACAATTACACACCCATATTTTTTGAATTAATGACACCAGTGAGTTGATACATTTGGTATCTGATCTGGTTCTTTTGGGTACAAGTCTTGCTCTGAATAGTAAATAGATTGCACATCAAATTGGCTACTCTTGTTCTGGGATACATAATGCAATTTACTGATATTGTTCAAATTCAAAAAATAATTGATCAGCGCCCAGTAGGGTCGCATATAATAAAGTATATATGAAAGTATCTTATGGTTACTCTTGTTTGGATCATTTCTCTCTATGTATACATCACCGAGTTAAATTGCAAGTGAAATGGATTTCAGTTATTTTCCAATTGTTGCAGGCTATCTTTTTTACACATACAAAATTTAATGCATTATATTTGTAGGCTCAGTCAGAAATCCAATTGTTGCAGGCTATCTTTTTTATACATACATAATTTATATATGCATTATATTTGTAGGCGCAATCAGAAAAAGTACATAACTTGCGAAATTTGATATGAATTGTATTAATAGGTGCAGTTCAGAAAATAATTAGAAGTTGGATCTCTCCTTTTGTGCTATTATTGCTGAAATCAAGAAGCTCATTACAAGGAATTGTCATGCTTTGTGTACCTTGTAATAGTGACACGCAATGGCCGTGCGATGTTGAGTGATATTGATCCTGTGTGATGTTGAGTGATATTGATCCTATTTGATAATGGCTGGTATATGTTCTTTGGTGACAGACGATTTTCTGGTTTAGGAGAGACCAAGGGCGTGTTCGGTAGTTGCCCACGGCTGTAAAATCCTCAACTCCAGCGCCCAACTCCAGCAGCCAGCTTCCCACGTAGACTCCTGGAGCGATGGATCCGTTCGGTGCGGCAGCTTCTGGCAGCTAGCGATCCGCCAGGCCAAAAGGCCAGAAAATGCTATATTCGACCCGTTTAGAGTGGGCTGATAGCCCAAGTGGCTTGTAAAAGAGGCTGGGCTATAGGCCCGGTTGGGTGGGTGCGTGTGAAAGAGGCGCTCGTGGCTCTTTCCTCTGTTCGCTCGTGGTTGTTTCCAGCGTACCGGTTCGATGAGAGTCACTTGGCGGTGGCAGGCGGCCGTAAAAATTGCCAACTCCAGCTCCTTCGTTTTCTGAGAGTAGCGAATACCCAGCTCCACGACTTCGGCAAATTTGCACGTACCTAATAGCCACGATTTGAAACGTTCGGCTCAGCTCCCGTCTTGGAGTCGAGGAGTTGAGAAGCCAGAGGGCTCCCGAACACGTCCCGAGACTGTCGAGAAAGAAAGAAGTCGATCTGGCCCCCTGGGACCTGCGGGCGTTGCGGGTGGCGGCGGCCACAGCTTGAGAGGGCGTCTCCCCCTTGTCGACGGGGTTTGGCGCCGGTGCTCGGTCTTGGCCGTCTTGCATTTGTCTTTGGGCGGCGAAGTCGATGGCGGGCTTCGATCCGATCTGAAGTGGGCGGCTTCACCATGCTTGTCCTCCTCTGCTAGCTGGTCTGCGGGCTTCCTCCGGACGTTGTGCTTGGCTGGTTGGCGGAGCAATGGGGATGAGAGCTCTGGGTCAGGGGAAACCCTTGACTGGCGGTGCCGGTCGCGGCGCCGTTCTCCCTCCGGTGGGCGACATCGAGACCCTCTCCTCGCCTTCCAAGCCTAAAATCTCTTGATTGGGTGACGATAGCGTGTCAGCGTTGTTTTCTTCTTGAAGACGCTGCCTTGGGAGTCCAGGATGGCCAGGGGCTCGGCGCGGTGGTGGTTTGCTTGTTCTTCTGACGTGACCACCTTGGCAATGGCATTGGGTTCCTTGGTCTTGGCCGGTGGCGTCTGCGATGTATGGGTTACTATGAGAGGTGAGGTGGCGAGGCTCGTCCTCTCCCGACAACATGTTGGCGATCCATCCGTGCTTGGGGTGAGCTATTACGCCTCATGACGGGCGGCGTCCTTCGATCTAGGACGAGAGGCGGGGGTGCCCTCTTCGGAGGCATAGGAGGAAGGTAGGACAACAGGGATTGGCCCTTGGGAGTTGATGGAGCGTGGCCTTCCTCCGATGGCGAATTGCTCCCTTGTCGCGGTTGCGTCGATGGCATGATCGGAGGCCGTCGCTTGTTGTTCCATACTGTTTGTATACTGTCAATTTTCGTTTCTCTTATTTTTCTTATTTGTTGTGGTGATGGCTGTAATGTGTGGTTGTTGCTTTATATATACAGTGGGACGAAAGCCATTTTCAGTAAAGAAAGAAGCCGAAGAGAGTTTGAATTTGTCGCTATTTGATGAAACCAGATGCCACCATGCTTAACACGTATTTCTGAAATAAAGTAATAATTTGATAAATGCGTATATTTCTATTATTACATAGCAATGCATGGTCATCCGGCTTTTGCCCGTAGCAACGCACGGGCATTCTCCTAGTATTTTATAAGTACACGGTTGTAGTTACAACGCAGCCAGCGAAAAAATAGTAGTAGCGCGGCATGTTTCACCTGCGCTACAACTATAGCATGTCCGTGTGGTCTACTTAGTAGTAGCGTAGGCCTTATAACCCGCGCTACTACTATCAACTTAGTAGTAGCGTGAGATTTATACCCTGCGCTACTACTATGGCCGATCCCGGGGGTACGGTGGGAATCACTTAGTAGTAGCGTGGGATTTATACCCCACGCTACTACTATAAACTTAGCAGTAGCGTGGGTTTATACCCCGCACTACTACTAATTAGCAGCAACGCGGCTCATATACCCTCGCTACTGCTAAGCTTCTATCTATAAGGTATTTTCTAGTAGTGTTGGCATGGTCCCTTGAATTGGTTATATAAGCTCGTGGAAACAGTTTGGGGTCATTTGACGATGCTGAAAAAACATGCTCCTATAAAGACCCTTTTCCGCCTACTCGAACACTCTTCGTTGAACATGTTCCATTTTTCTTAACATAAATGACATGAACCAAACCTTTTTCCAGAACGTGGGCATGTCCATGGTAGGTAGCATGCCATGTTTGAACGATTTTGGACACCGTATGCAAGTTGCGTCATGTCCGGGCATTTCACCGAGAAAACTCCATAAAATGTTAAATTTGTTGAAAACTAAAACACTTGGCATGATGCCTTGAATTGGTCACTAAACGACAAAAAAAATTTGGGACCATTCTAAGGATGTCGAGAAATAACGTGCTCTCACATAAAGCCTTCGGCTTACCCATAAACTCTTCGATAAACATCGTCTAATTTTGGACATTTTTGAAATGACCTCAACTTTTGCCAGTAGATGGGCATGCCCATGGTAGGCACCCATATCAAGTTAAAACGATTTTCTGACACTGTATGTAAGTTGCATCATGTCCGACCATTTAACCGCCATTTTCACCAAGAGAACCCTAAAAATGCATGACTTATTGAAAACTCAAACAAATTGGCATGGTGCCTTGAATTGGTCATATAAGGTCATGGAAAAAATTTGGGTCATTTGATGATGTCAAAAAAAAAACGCTTAGCCTACCCAAACACCCTTCGTTGAACATGGACTATTTTTTGACATGCATAAAATGACCTAAATATTTGCCAGCAGGTGGGTATGTCCATGGTAGGCATCCATCCCAGGTTTGAAGGAAAAAGTATATAAAATTATAATTTAAGCAGGTAATTAAACTCTTGGTTTAAGTTTTTAACATAACTAATAAATACAAAGGGATATAATTGAAAACATCATTTGTAAAGCATTTAATAAACATTGATGGAACAAAGAATTTAAAATCATAATCTAAAAGATTTGTTTAAAACTGTTATTTTGGTATTCCAAACAATATTCCAATTTTTTGTAATAGGTATAAATAAGAATAATAGAGTTTAAAGAGGAGAATAATGAACTAACGAAAAAGACAAGACTAACGAAAGAACAGAAGGAAAAAAACGCTTAGGCCTTGGCCCAACTATCGCTCCTGTCGGGTGCATGTTGGGAATTTCTAAAACCGTTTGCATTTTAAAGAAAATTGTTCACGTTTTGGATTTTTTTAAATCTTGTCATAGAAAAATTGTTCAAATTTTAAAAACTGCACTTTTTTTTTCAAAAAATTCAAGTAATATCAAAAAATGTTTGGGAATATAAAAAATGTTTGCACTTTTAAAAAACATCAGAAGTTGAAAAAAATCTTATTTTCATTTTTTGTTCACAAATGAAAAAAAAGAATGATTTTAAAAAATGTTTCCGCCATAAAAAATTCTTCACAGATCCAACAACAAAGTTTGCCTTTTCCAAATTTTGGTCGGATTTTCTAGAAATGTTTGTGTGTGTTTTTTTTAAATCGTGTTTTTGATTTTGATTTTTCGTGTTTTCCTAAAAATATATGGAATTTTGATTTTTTTTTGCATTTTTATAAAATTTTGAGGATTACAAAATTTGTTCATATTTATAAAAAAAATGTTAGGATTCCCAAAAATTCTTCACTTTTTCCAAAAAAATTTTGGAATTTGAAAAAAATGTTCCATTTTTCAGAAAATTTTGGAGTTTGATAAATAATTTTAGTTTTTAAAAATATTCGACTTTTCCAAATTGTTCACAATTTTTTTGAAGAATAGTTTCGATTTTTTCAGAAATATTTTTATGTATGTACGTCATTGTTTGTTCTTATATAATCTGCAGTATAGGAAATCACAAGTAGCCCGTCAGTCTAGTGGCAAGCATTGCGTACTAATTGTGTGAGGTTTTTTTTAGAGAGGAGGCATCTGCCCGGCCTTAAACTGAGGCCCTTAGAGTACAAATCAGGTTCAAGTAAAGTATAACGAAAAACAAAAAGGGATACATGGCCGGAGCCGACAAACACGACGCAACGCGCTTAAGTAGTAGGATAAGTAAAGACTGTCGAGGTAGTCGGAGACGTCCACGTCAGTGCTCGCATTTAAGTCGCTCGCCGAAGCTCAGTGCACCTTGCCCGCACTCTTGTGATGAGCACCTCCACGTGCCCTCTGTCATGTGGCCTTGCCAACAGTTTGCACAACTGCAGGAAAGGCACCAGTTTGTATAATAGGTCAGCCGGATGTCGATGAATTGCCCCTCAATCAAAGCTTTATTTCTAGTAGTCCATAAGGCCCAAGCTTCCTCTCTATTGCAATAATATCAAGTTTCCTCTCTATGTGCTTAAAGTTTTGATGTTATACTTGTTTTGCCTTCCTATACTAGTTGATTCTTGTTCCTATAAATTATGTGCTCACAAAATCCCTAGGCATAGGAAGTGTGTTAGATTTAAATGTGCTAGTCATATTCTTCATGATGCTCTCTTTATGTTTCAATTCTTATCTTTTATGTAAGCATCATTGAAAGCATCATGCCTAGCTAAAAGGCATTAAAGAAACCCAATATATACCCTTATTGTTTGTGTGTGTTTACATGATTAAGCTACTGAGTAATCATGTTTTATAGCTTTTGTTTCAATAAAGTGCCAAGTAAGACCTTTGGGAAGACTTGGGTGAAAGTTAATGTGATCTTGCTGTAAAAAACAGAAACTTTGCGCTCACAAGAGTAGCTGTCATTTTTTACAGAAGAGTGATTTTGAGTTGATTCTTTTTGCAGAAGATTAATAGACAAATTCCTCACGTCCACCAATTTATCTCATAATTTTTGGAGTAGCAGAAGTATGGTTTCTGTTCAGATCATTACAGACTGTTCTGTTTCTGACTGATTCTGTTTTCATTGCATAGTTTGCTTGTTTTCTAGTTTCTATGGCTTATATTTCTCAATATAAATTGTAGAAATGATATGATACAGTAGGCATTGTGTGAGAACAATTATGAACCTTGTCTTTGGCAGTACCAAAATGAATGGTTTACTTTTTTATCATACTAACCTATCTCACGAAGTTTCGTTAAGTTTTGTGTGATTGAAGTTTTCAAGCTTTGGGTGAGATATCGATACAAGGAGAATAAGGAGTGGAAAGACCCTAAGCTTGGGGATGCCCAAGGCAACCCAACGTAATATTCAAGGAAGACTCAAGCGCCTAAGCTTGGGGATGCCCCGGAAGGCATCCCCTCTTTCGTCTTCAAAACTATCAATATACCTTACTCGGAGCTATATTTTTATTCGTCACATGATATGTGTTTTGCTTGGAGCGTATTTTCAATTTTAATTGCTATTTGAATAAAATCATTGGATCTGAAATCTTTAATGAAAAAGAATCCTCCCATGGCTAGTTAATTATTTGACTACTCAGTGTTCTTCACTTATATCTTTTTGGAGTAATTGTCATTTACTCACGTGCTTCGCGTATATCCTATGAGTAAATGGTTGAATGAATTGAATATCATAAATCTGAATTTATATACATTTTATATGCTTATAACATGGGGAGTAA
This sequence comes from Aegilops bicornis, assembly GCA_021605145.1. NCBI lineage: Eukaryota > Viridiplantae > Streptophyta > Magnoliopsida > Poales > Poaceae > Aegilops > Aegilops bicornis. Next base: position 105,692,600 of record CM038674.1, read on the forward strand.
TGACTTCACACATAATAAGTATAGGTAGTAAACTTATTGAAAGTAAGCAAACGCAGAATTGGTTACTTGAACAATTCATGAAAGAATATTGAAGGAAAAGAGATTTCACATATAAATATACTATCTTGACATCTTTTGTAATTGTGAGCACTCATTAAAATATGACATGCTAAAAAGTTGATGTTGGACAAAGAAGACAACTTAATGGGTTATGTTTCCCTATATCCGAAACGTTATATTGTCTTGGATCATCCAACATGTTGAGCTTGCCTTTCCCTCTCATGCTAGCCAAATTCTTTGCACCAAGTAGAGATACTACTTGTGCTTCCAAACATCCCTTAACCCAGTTTGCCATGAGAGTCCATCATACTTACCTATGGATTGAGTAAGATCCTTCAAGTAAGTTGTCATCGGTGCATGCAACAAAAATTGCTCTCTAAATATGTATGATCTATTAGTGTGAAGAAAATAAGCTTTATATGAACTTGTGATAGGGAAGAAATAAAAGCGACAGACTGCATAATAAAGGTCTTTATCACAAGCGGCAATATAAAGTGATGTTTTTTTGCATTAAGATTTTGTGCATCCAACCATAAAAGCGCATGACAACCTCTGCTTCCCTCTGCGAAGGGCCTATATTTTACTTTTATCTTTTACCCTTATACAAGAGTCATGGTGATCATCATCTTTCCTTTTTACACTTTTTTCTTTGGCAAGCACTTTGTGTTGGAGCGATCTGGATATATATATACCCACTTGGATGTAGGTTTTCATAAATTATTATTGTTGACATTAACCTTGAGGTAAAAGGTTGGGAGGCGAAACTATAAGCCCCTATCTTTCTCTGTGTCCGATTAAAACTTTGAACCCATAAATATCACATGAGTGTTAGCAATTGTGAAAGATTAAATGATAGTTGAGTATGTGGAGTTTGCTGAATCAAAGCTCTTACATAGACCCTTCCCGAAAATAAGATGAATTGCAATTGTTTGATGACTAAGAGCACAGTTTGTTAGTTTTCAAGAAAGTTTATGATCTATACTTTAACATGTGAATAGCTTGTGATACGTCCATTTTGCATCATACTTTTATATTGATATTTATTGCATTATGAGCTGTTATTATGTTGGGGAACGTAGTAATTTCAAAAATTTTCCTACGCACACGCAAGATCATGGTGATGCATAGCAACGAGAGGGGAGAGTATTGTCTACGTACCCTCGTAGATCAAAGCGGAAGCGATCACAACGTAGAGGAAGTAGTCGTCGTTCTCCTCGCGATCCAGCCGATCCCAACGCCGTTACTCCGGCGCCTCGAGTCGATCTGGCGTAGAGGAAGTAGTCGACGTTCTCCTCGCGATCCGGCCGATCCAGCGCCGTTACTCCGGCGCCTCCGAGTTCTTGGCACACGTTCAGCTCGATGGCGCTCCTCGGGCTCCGATCCAGCAAAGCTCGGGAGAGGGAGTTCCGTCGGCCTGACGGCGTGGTGACGATCTTGATGTTCTACCGACGCAGGCTTCGCCTAAGCACTGCTATGATATGACCGAGGTGGAATATGGTGGAGGGGGCACCGCACACGGCTAAGGAACGATCTCAAGGATCAACTTGTGTGTCCTAGGGTGCCCCCTACCCCGTGATATAAAGGAGGGAGGAGGAGGTGGCCGGCCTCAAGGGGCGCACCATAGGGAGGAAACCTACTCCAAGTAGGTTTCCCTCTCTTCCTTATCTTATTTGGAGGGAAGGAAGGAGTACTAGTATTAGGAAGTAGTACTAGTAGTAGGAATAGGAAGAGGGGAAGGAGAAAGGAAGGGGGCGGCCCCCTCCCCAATCGGATTGGGCTTGGGCGCGCCTCCCTTGTTCCTTCTCCTTCCTCCTACATGGGCCCAATAAGGCCCATATACCTCCCGGGGGTTCCAGTAACCTCCGGAGCTCCAAACTTCTCCGGAACCTTTCCGTGTCCAAATATATCCGTCCAATATATTAATCTTTATGTCTCGACCATTTCGAGACTCCTCGTCATGTCCGTGATCATATCCGGGACTCCGAACAACCTTCGTACATCAAAATACATAAACTCATAATATAAGCATCGCTATCGAAACCTTAAGCGTGCGGACCCTACGGTTCGAGAATAATGTAGACATGACCGAGACATGTCTCCGGTCAATAACCAATAAGCGGGACCTGGATGCCCATATTGGTTCCTACATTTTCTCTGAAGATCTTTATCGGTCGAGACCGCATAACAACATCGTTGTTCCCTTTGTCATCGGTATGTTACTTACCCGAGATTCGATCGTCGGTATCCAATACCTAGTTCAATCTCGTTCTTGGTAAGTCTCTTTACTCGTTCGTAATACATCATCTCACAACTAACTCATTAGTTGTAATGCTTGCAAGGCTTATGTGATGTGTATTACCGAGAAGGCCCGAAGATACCTCTCCGACAATTGGAGTGACAAAACCTAATCTCGAAATACGCCAACCCAACAAGTACCTTTGGAGACACCTGTAGTACTCCTTTATAATCACCCGATTCGTTGTGACGTTTGGTAGTACCCAAAGTGTTCCTCCGATAAACGGGAGTTGCATAATCTCATAGTTATAGGAACATGTATAAGTCATGAAGAAAGCAATAGCAATATACTAAACGATCAAGTGCTAAGCTAACGGAATGGGTCATGTCAATCACATCATTCTTCTAATGAGGTGATCCCATTAATCAAATGACAACACATGTCTATGGTTAGGAAACATAACCATCTTTGATTAATGAGCTAGTCTAGTAGAGGCTTACTAGTGACTATCTGTTTGTCTATGTATTCACACATGTATTATGTTTCCGGTTAATACAATTCTAGCATGAATAATAAACATTTATCATGATATAAGGAAATAAATAATAACTTTATTATTGCCTCTAGGGCATATTTCCTTCAGTCTCCCACTTGCACTAGAGTCAATAATCTAGTTCACATCATCATGTGATTCAACACTAATATTCACATCTGTATGTGATTAACACCCATAGTTCACATCGTCATGTGACCAACACCCAAAGGGTTTACTAGAGTCAATAATCTAGTTCACATCGCTATGTGATTAACACCCAAAGAGTACTAAGGGATGATCATGTTTTGCTCGTGAGAGAAGCTTAGTCAACGGGTCCATCACATTCGAGCCGTATGTATTTTGCAAATATTCTATGTCTACAATGCTCTCGCACGGGCTACTCTAGCTAATTGCTCCCACTTACAATATGTATCCAGATTGAGACTTAGAGTCATCTGGATCGATGTAAAAAGCTTGCATCGATGTAACTCTTCTGACGGGCTCTTTTATCACCTCCATAATCGAGAAATATTTCCTTAGTCCTCACTAAGGATGTTCTTGACCAATGTCCAGTGATCTACTCCTAGATCACTATTGTACTCCTTGCAAAATTCAGAGCAAGGTATACAATAGGTCCGGTACATAGCATAGCATACTTTATAGAACCTATGGTGAGGCATAGGGAATGACTTTCATTCTCTTTTCTATTTTCTGCTGTGGTCGGGATTTGAGTCTTACTCAATTTCACACCTTTGCAACACAGGCAAGAACTTTTCTTTGACTGTTCCATTTTGAACTATTTCAAAATCTTGACAAGGTATGTTCTTATTGAAAAAACTCATCAAGCGTTTTTGATCTATCTCAATAGATCTTGATGCTCAATTTGTACGCAGCTTCACCGAGGTCCTTCTTTGAAAAACTCCTTTCAAATACTCCTTTATGCTTTGCGAATAATTCTACATTATTTCCGATCAACAATATGTCATTCACATATACTTATCGAAATCTTTGTAGTGCTCCCACTCACTTTCTTGTAAATACAGGCTTTTCCAAAAGTCTGCATAAAACCATATGCTTTGATCACACTATCAAAGCGTTTATTCCAACTTTGAGATGCTTGCACCAGTCCATAGATGGATCATTTGGAGCTTGCACATTTTGTTAGCTCCTTTAGGATTGACAAAACCTTCTGGTTGCATCATATACAACTCTTCTTTAATAAAACCATTAAAGAATGTAGTTTTGACATCCATTTGCCGATTTCATAAAATGTGGCAATTGCTAACATGATTCGGACAGACTTTAAGCATCGCTACAGCTTGAGAAAATCTCATTGTAGTCAACTCCTTGAACTTGTCGAAAACCTTTTTGTGACAAGTCGAGCTTTGTAGATAGTAACACTACTATCAGTGTCCGTCTTCCTCTTGAAGATCCATTTATATAATATGGCTTGCCGATCATCGGGCAACTCCATCAAAGTCCACACTTTGTTCTCATACATGGATCCTATCTCAGATTTCATGGTCTCAAACCATTTCGCGGAATCTGGGCTCATCATCGCTTCCTCATAGTTCGTAGGTTCATCATGGTCTAGTAACATGACTTCCAGAATAGGATTACCGTACCACTCGAGTGCGTATTTTATTCTGCTTGACCTACGAAGTTCAATAGCAACTTGATCTGAAGTTTCATGATCAACATCATTAGTTTCCTCACCAATTGGTGTAGTAGTCACAGGAACTGATTTCTGTGATAAAACTACTTTCCAATAAGGGAGAAGGTACAATTACCTCATCAAGTTCTACTTTCCTCCCACTCACTTCTTTCGGGAGAAACTCCTTCTCTAGAAAGGATCCATTCTTGGCAACGAAAAACTTGCCTTCGGATCTGTGATAGAAGGTGTACCCAATAGTTACCTTTGGGTATTCTATGAAGACGCACTTCTCCGATTTGGGTTTGAGCTTATCGGTGAAAACTTTTTCACATAAGCATCACAACTCCAAACTTTTAAGAAACGATACCTTAGGGTTTCTTTGTTAAACCATAGTTCATATGGTGTCGTCTCAACGGATTTAGATGGTGCCCTATTAAGCGTGAATGCAGCTGTCTCTAATGCATAACCCCAAAATGATAGTGGTTAACCGATAAGAGACATCATAGATCGCACCATATCAAATAAAGTGCGATTCTGACGTTCGGACACACCATAACATTGTGGTGTTCGGTGGCGTGAGCTGTGAAACTATTCCACATTATTTTAATTGAAGACCAAACTCGTAACTCAATTATTCGTCTTTGCGATTAGATCGCAGAAACTTTATTTTCTTGTTACGATGATTTTTCCACTTCACTCTGAAATTCTTTGAACCTTTCAACTATTTCAGACTTATGTTTCATCAAGTAGATATACCCATATCTGCTCAAATCATCTTGTGAAAGTCGAGAAAATAACGATACTTGCCACGAGCATCAACACTCATTGGATCGCATACATCGGTATGTATTATTTCCAATAAGTCAAGAGCTTGTTCCATTGTTCCTAGAACGGAGTTTTAGTCATCTTGCCCAAAGCGGCACGGTTCGCAAGCATCAAATGATTCATAATCAAGTGATTCCAAAAGTCCATCGGCATGGAGTTTTCTTCATGCGCTTTACACCAATATGACCTAAACGGCGATTGCCACAAATAAGTTGCACTATCATTATTAACTTTGCATCTTTTGGTTTCAATATTATGAATATGTGTATCACTATGATCGAGATCCAATGAATCATTTTCATTGGGTGTGTAACCATATAAGGTTTTATTCATGTTAACAGAACATCACTTTATTCTCTTACTTAAATGAATAACCGTATTGCAATAAACATGATAAAATCATACTTATGCTCACCACAAAATAACACTTATTTAGGTTCCATACTAATCCCGAAAGTATAGGAGTGTGCGATGATGATCATATCAATCTTGGAACTACTTCCCACACTCATCTTCACTTCCCTTCAACTAGTTTACATTCATTCTGCAACTCCGTTTCAAGTTACTACTCTTAGCAACCGAACCAGTATCAAATACCGAGGGGTTGCTACGAACACTAGTAAAACACACATCAATAATCAGTATCTCAAATATACCTTTGTTCACTTTGCCATCCTTCTTATCCGCCAAATACTTGGGGTAGTTCCGCTTCTAGTGACCAGTTCCATTGCAGCAAAAGCACTTAGTCTCGTGCTTAGGTCCGGACTTGGGCTTCTTCACTCGAGCAACAACTTGCTTGCCGTTCTTCTTGAAGTTCCCCTTCTTCCCTTTGCCCTTTTCCTTGAGACTAGTGGTCTTGTCAATCATCAACATTTGATGCTCTTTCTTGATTTCTACCTTCACGATTTCAACATCACGAAGAGCTCGGGAATCGTTTTCGTCATCCCTTGCATACTATAGTTCATCACGAAGTTCTAGTAACTTAGTGTTGGTGACTAGAGAATTCTGTCAATCACTATCTTATCTGGAAGATTAACTCCCACTTGATTCAAGCGATTGAAGTACCCGGACAATCTGAGAACATGCTCACTAGTTGAGCGATTCTCTTCCATCTTTTAGCTATAGAACTTGTTGGAGATTTCATATCTCTCAACTCGGGTATTTGCTTGAAATATTAACTTCAATTCCTGGAACATCTCATATGGTCCATGACGTTCAAAACATCTTTGAAGTCCCGATTCTAAGCTGTTAAGTATGGTGCACTAAACTATCAAGTAGTCATCATATTGAGCTAGCCAAACGTTCATAACGTCTAAATTTGCTCCTGCAATAGGTCTGTCACCTAGCGGTGCATTAAGGACATAATTCTTATGTGCAGCAATGAGGATAAACCTCATATCACGGATCCAATCCGCATCATTGCTACTAACATTTTTCAATACAATTTTCTCTAGGAACACATATAAAAACATAGGGAAGCAACAACGCGAGCTATTGATCTACAACATAATTTGCAAAATACTACCAGGACTAAGTTCATGATAAATTAAAGTTCAATTAATCATATTACTTAAGAGCTCCCACTTAGACAGACATCTCTCTAGTCATCCAAGTGATTACGTGATCCAAATCAACTAAACCATGTCCGATCATCACGTGAGATGGAGTAGTTTCAATGGTGAACATCACTATGTTGATCATATCTACTAAATGTATCACGCCGACCTTTCGGTCTCCGTGTTCCGAGGCCATATCTGTTATATGCTAGGCTCGTCAAGTTTAACTCGAGTATTCTGCGTGTGCAACTGTTTTGCACCCGTTGTAGATGGACGTAGAACTTATCACACCCGATCACGTGGTGTCCGGGTACTACGAACTTTGGCAACGGTGCATACTCGGGAGAACACTTCTTGATAATTTTAGTGAGAGATCATCTTATAATGCTACCGTCAATCAAAGCAAGATAAGATGCATAAAGGATAAACATCACATGCAATCAATATAAGTGATATGATATGGCCATCATCATCTTGTGCTTGTGATCTCCATCTCCGGCACCGTCGTGATCACCATCGCCACCGCGCCGACACCTTGATCTCCATCGTAGCATCGTTGTCGCTTACGTCATCTGTTGCTTCTACGACTATCGCTACCGCTTAGTGATAAAGTAAAGCAATTACAGGCGTTTGCATTTCATACAATAAAGCGACAACCATATGGCTCTGCCATTGCCGATAACTTCGGTTACAAAACATGATCATCTCATACAATAAAATATAGCATCACGTCTTGACCATATCACATCACAACATGCCCTGCAAAAACAAGTTAGACGTCTTCTACTTTGTTGTTGCAAGTTTTACGTGGCTGCTACGGGCTGAGCAAGAACCGTTCTTACCTACGCATCAAAACCACAACGATACTTCGTCAAATAGACTCCGTTTAACCTTCTCAAGGACCGGGCGTATGCCACACTCAGTTCAACTAAAGTGAGAGAGACAGACACCGCCAGCCACCTTTAAGCACGAGTGCTCGTAGCGGTGAAACCAGTCTCGCGTAAGCGTCTGGCGTAATGTCGGTCCGGCCGCTTCATCTCACAATACCGCTGAACCAAAGTATGACATGCTGGTAGGCAGTATGACTTGTATCGCCCACAACTCACTTGTGTTCTACTCGTGCATATGACATCAACGCATAAAACCAGGCTCTGATGCCACTGTTGGGGAACGTAGTAATTTCAAAAATTTTCCTACGCACACGCAAGATCATGGTGATGCATAGCAACGAGAGGGGAGAGTATTGTCTACGCACTCGTGAGACCAAAGCGAAGCGATCACAACGTAGAGGAAGTAGTCGACGTTCTCCTCGCGATCCAGCCGATCCCAACGCCACGTTACTCCGGCGCCTCGAGTCGATCACAACGTAGAGGAAGTAGTCGTCACGTTCTCCTCGCGATCCAGCCGATCCCAGCGCCCGTTACTCCGGCGCCTCCGAGTTCTTGGCACACGTTCAGCTCGATGACGCTCCTCGGGCTCCGATCCAGCAAAGCTCCGGGAGAGGGAGTTCCGTCAAGACGACGGCGTGGTGGACGGTCTTGATGTTCTACCGGCGCAGGCTTCGCCTAAGCAATCGCTATGATATGACCGAGGTGGAATATGGTGGAGGGGCACCGCACACGGCTAAGGAACGATCTCAAGGATCAACTTGTGTGTCCTAGGGTGCCCCCTACCCCAGATATAAAGGAGGGAGGGAGGAGGTGGCCGGCCTCAAGGGGGCGCACCATAGGGAGGGGAAACCTACTCCAAGTAGGTTTCCCTCTCTTCCTTATCTTATTTGGAGGGGAAGGAAGGAGTACTAGTATTAGGAAGTAGTACTAGTAGTAGGAATAGGAAGAGGGAAGGAGAAAGGAAGGGGGCCCCCCCTCCCCAATTCGGATTGGGCTTGGGGCGCGCCTCCCTTGTTCCTTCTCCTTCCTCCTACATGGGCCCAATAAGGCCCATATACCTCCCGGGGGTTCAGTAACCTCCGGGCTCCAAACTTCTCCGGAACCTTTCCGGTGTCCAAATATATCCGTCCAATATATTAATCTTTATGTCTCGACCATTTCGAGACTCCTCGTCATGTCCGTGATCATATCCGGGACTCGAACAACCTTCGGTACATCAAAATACATAAACTCATAATATAACCTCGCCATCGAAACCTTAGCGTCACGGACCCTACGGTTCGAGAATAATGTAGACATGACCGAGACATGTCTCCGGTCAATAACCAATAGCGGGACCTGGATGCCCATATTGGTTCCTACATTTTCTACGAAGATCTTTATCGGTCAGAACCGCATAACAACATCACGTTGTTCCCTTTGTCATCGGTATGTTACTTACCCGAGATTCGATCGTCGGTATCCAATACCTAGTTCAATCTCGTTCTTGGTAAGTCTCTTTACTCGTTCCGTAATACATCATCTCACAACTAACTCATTAGTTGTAATGCTTGCAAGGCTTATGTGATGTGTATTACCGAGAAGGCCCGTAGATACCTCTCCGACTATTGGAGTGACAAAACCTAATCTCTAAATACGCCTACCCTAGAATTAGATTTGGAGACAGCTGTAGTACTCCTTTATTTTCACCCTTTTACGTTGTGACGTTTGGTAGTACCCAAAGTGTTCCTACGGTAAACGGGAGTTGCATAATCTCATAGTTATAGGAACATGTATAAGTCATGAAGAAAGCAATAGCAATATACTAAACGATCAAGTGCTAAGCTAACGGAATGGGTCATGTCAATCACATCATTCTTCTAATGAGGTGATTCCATTAATCAAATGACAACACATGTCTATGGTTAGGAAACATAACCATCTTTGATTAATGAGCTAGTCTAGTAGAGGCTTACTAGTGACTATCTGCTTGTCTATGTATTCACACATGTATTATGTTTCCGGTTAATACAATTCTAGCATGAATAATAAACATTTATCATGATATAAGGAAATAAATAATAACTTTATTATTGCCTCTAGGGCATATTTCCTTCATATTACACATTATGTCACAATACTTATGCCTATTCTCTCTTATTTTACAAGGTTTACATAAGGAGGGAGAATGCCGGCAGCTGGAATTCAATGGAAAAGGAGCAAATATTAGAGACCTATTCTGCACAACTCCAAAAGTCCTGAAACTCCACGAAAGTTATTTTTGGAAATAATAAAAAATATTGAGCGGAAGAAGTACGTCAGAGGGGGCCCCACCTGGCCACGAGGGTGGGGGCGCGCCCTACCCCCCAGGGCGCGCCCCCTGCCTCGTGGGCCCCCTGTTGGCTCTCCGGTGGCCATCTTCTGCTATATGAGGTCTTTCGTCCGAAGAAAAATCATAAGCAACCTTTCGGGACGAGACTCCGCCGCCACGAGGCGGAACCTTGGCGGAACCAATCTAGGGCTCCGGCAGAGCTGTTCTGCCGGGGACACTTCCCTCCGGGAGGGGGAAATCATCGCCATCGTCATCACCAACGCTCCTCTCATCGGGGAGGACAATCTCCATCAACATCTTCACCAGCACCATCTCCTCTCAAAACCCTAGTTCATCTCTTGTATCCAATTCTTGTCTCCAATTCCGGAATTGGTACTAGTAGGTTGCTAGTAGTGTTGATTACTCTTTGTAGTTGATGCTAGTTGGTTTATTTGGTGGAAGATCATATGTTCAGATCCTATATGCATATTAATACCCCTCTGATTATGAACATGAATATGCTTTGTGAGTAGTTACGTTTGTTCCTGAGGACATGGGAGAAGCCTTGCTATTAGTAGTCATGTGAATTTGGTATTCGTTCGATATTTTGATGAGATGTATGTTGTCTAGCCTCTAGTGGTGTTATGTGAACGTCAACTACATAACACTTCACCATTATTTGGGCCTAGAGGAAGGCATTGGGAAGTAATAGGTGATGATGGGTTGCTAGAGTGACAGAAGCTTAAACCCTAGTTTATGCTACCGCTTCAGAGGGCTGATTTGGAACCATATGTTTCATGCTATGGTTAGGTTTACCTTAATACTTTTGTTGTAGTTGCGGATGCTTGTAATAGAGGTTAATCATAAGTGGGATGCTTGTTCAAGTAAGAACAACACCCAAGCACTGGTCCACCCACATATCAAATTATCAAAGTACCGAACGCGAATCATATGAACGTGATGAAAACTAGCTTGACGATAATTCCTATGTGCCCTCGGGAGCGCTTTTCCTTATATAAGAGTTTGTCCAGGCTTGTCCTTTGCTACAAAAAGGATTGGGCCACCTTGCTGCACTTTATTTACTTTTATTACTTGTTGCTCGTTACAAATTATCCTATCACAAAACTATCTGTTAGCACTTATTTCAGTACTTGCAGAGAATACCTTGCTGAAAACCGCTTATCATTTCCTCCTGCTCCTCGTTGGGTTCGACACTCTTACTTATCGAAAGGACTATGATAGATCCCCTATACTTGTGGGTCATCAAGACTCTTTTCTGCGCCCGCTGTTGAGGAGTGAAGCACCTTTGGTAGGTGGAATTTGGTAAGGGAAAAATTTATATAGTGTGCTGAAATTTACTGTCACTTGTTACTATGGAAAGTAATCCTCTAAGGGTCTTGTTCGGGGTATCTTCACCCCGACCAGTAGAGCAAAGAGTTGCTCCTCAACCTACTGAACCTATTGCAAACGAAAATGAAAATGTTCCCATTGAAGTTCCTTCGGGTATGTTAGAAAAACTGCTAGCTAATCCTTTTGCAGGAGATGGAATAAAGCATCATGATGAGCACCTAATATATGTGGATGAAGTTTGTGGATTATTTAAGCTTGCAGGTATACCCGATGATATTGTTAAGAAGAAGGTCTTCCCTTTATCTTTGAAGGGAGATGCATCGACATGGTATAGGCTATGTGATGATACGGGATCATGAAACTACAAACGACTGAAATTGGAATTTCATCAGAAATTTTATCCTATGCATCTTGTTCATCATGATCGCAATTATATATATAATTTTTGGCCTCGCGAAGGAGAAAGCATCGCTCAAGCTTGGGGGAGGCTTAAATCAATGTTATATTCATGCCCCAATCATGATCTCTCAAGAGAAATAATTCTTCAAAGTTTTTATGCTCGGCTTTCTCGTAATAATCAATCCATGCTCGATACTTCTTGTCTTTGGCTCTTTTATGATGAAGACTATTGAATTCAAATGGAATTTATTGGATAGAATTAAACGCAACTCTGAAGATTGGGATCTCGACGAAGGTAAGGAGTCAGGTATGACATCTAAGTTTGATTGTGTTAAATCTTTTATGGATATCGATAATTTTCGTAAGTTTAGCACTAAATATGGACTTGACTCTGAGATAGTAGCTTCTTTCTGTGAATCTTTTGCTACTTATGTTGATCTCCCCAAGGAGAAGTGGTTTAAATATTATCCTCCCATAGAAGTAAAAGTAGCTGCACCTATTAAAGTTGAAGAAAAGACTATCACATATAATGATCCTATTGTTCCTACTTCTTATGTTGAGAAACCACCTTTCCCTGTCAGGATAAAGGATCATGCTAAAGCTTCAACCGTGGTTTGTAAAAGCAATATTATAACTTATACACCTCCTGAGCAAGTTAAATTGAACCTAATATTGCTATTGTTAAAGATCTCTTGGCTGATAATATTGATGGGCATGTTATTTATTTCTACGGTGAAACTGCTAGAATTGCCAAACCTTGTGCTAAGATAAACATAGACCTGTTGTAGGACCTTGATAAGAGGTGTCTAGAGGGGGGAGGGGGGGGGGGGTGATTAGACACTAAGTGCCAAAGTTGCAGTTTTTAACTTCTTTAGGTTTAAGTGGAGTTTAGGCACAAGTTTAACATTCACAATACATAACAAGCAAGCATGCAAAGAGTATATGAGCAGCGGAAAGTAAAGCATGCAACTTGCAAGAATGTAAAGGGAAGGGTTTTGGAGGATTCAAACGCAATTGGAGACATCGATGTTTTTGTCGTGGTTCCGATAGGTGGTGCTATCGTACATCCACGTTGATGGAGACTTCAACCCACGAAGGGTAACGGTTCTTGCTGAGTCCACGGAGGGCTCCACCCACGAAGGGTCCACGAAGAAGCAACCTTGTCTATCCCACCATGGCCGTCGTCCACGAAGGACTTGCCTCACTAGCGGTAGATCTTCACGAAGTAGGCGATCTCCTTGCCCTTACAAACTCCTTGGTTCAACTCCACAATCTTGTCGGAGGCTTCCAAGTGATACCTAGCCAATCTAGGAGACACCATTCTCCAAGAAGTAACAAATGGTGTGTTGATGATGAACTCCTTGCTCTTGTGCTTCAAATGATAGTCTCCCCAACACTCAACTCTCTCTCATAGGATTTGGATCTGGTGGAAAGAAGATTTGAGTGGAAAGCAACTTGGGGAAGGCTAGAGATCAAGATTCATATGGTAGGAATGGAATATCTTGGCCTCAACACATGAGTAGGTGGTTCTCTCTCAGAACTGGTAAGTTGGAAGTGTAGGTTTGTTCTGATGGCTCTCTCCACTAATGAAGAGGAGGTGGAGGGGTATATATAGCCTCCACACAAAATCTAACCGTCACACACAATTTACCAAACTCGGTGGGACCGAATTAACAAACTCGGTCGGACCGATTTAGTAAACCTAGTGACCGTTAGGGTTTTCGGTGGGACCGACATGCAACTTGGTAGGACCAATATGGTTAGGGTTAGGGCATAACGTAATCTCGGTGAGACCGACATACAAACTCGGTGAGACCGATTTTGGTAATAAGCTAACCGGAGAGTTGGTCAGCAAACTCGGTGGGACCGATTACTCAAACTCGGTGGGACCGATTTTGGTAATAAGTTAACCAGAGAGTTTGCATTGTAATCTCGGTAGTACCGATTGCACAAACTCGGTGATACCGATTTTGGTAATGGACATACTCAGAGAGATTACAATCCCATCTCGGTGAGACCGAGATCCCTATCGGTGAGACCAATTTGCCTAGGGTTTGTGGCAGTGGCTATGACATCTGAACTCGGTGGCGCCGGATAGAAAGAATCGGTGGGGCCGAGTTTGACTTTAGGTTTAGGTCATATGTGTGGAAGTGGGAAAGTAGTTGAGGGTTTTGGAGCATATCACTAAGCACCGTGGAGCAAGAACTCATTAAGCAACACCTCATCCCTTCTTGATAGTATTGGCTTTTCCTATAGACTCAATGTGATCTTGGATCACTAAAATATAAAATGAAGAGTCTTGAGCTTGAAGCTTGAGCCAATCCTTTGTCCTTAGCATCTTGAAGGAGTTCCCACATCCTTTAGTCCATGCCACTCCATTGTTGAACTTATCTGAAACATACTAGATAAAAGTGTTAGTCCAACAAGAGATATGTTGACATTAGTTACCAAAACCACCTAGGGAGCACTTGTGCTTTCAATCTCCCCCTTTTTGGTAATTGATGACAACATACATCAAAGCTTTAGATAAAGATATAAAGAATAGCAAGTAAAGCTTCGGAAAGAAATGTAACAAGCATAGGCCCCCCTACATGTATGCACACTACAACAAAAACAGCCAGTAGACACGCCCAATCTCATACCTAGCGACGTGTTATTTCATCTCTAGCCAACTATAGAGCCGTTTTAGTAAAGCGTCCTTGGGGCGTCTTCCCACGGACCGTCTCAAACAAATAGACACGCTTGCCAAGCGTGTCTTACATGGAATGAGACGCTTTCTCACGACGTTCAAAATCGTATCTACATGTAGAGACGTTGTCTTAGGCATGCTCAAAAATCATATCTACATGTAGAGACGTTAGGTTAGGCATGCTCATATTACGTCTCTACTCATAGACACGTTTCATTCGCCTCTTATACTCGTCTCTAAATGTCCATAAGAACATTTATACAAATGGAATATTTTACTTCAAATATTATTTGATTAATTTCAATTTTGTTTCATCGTTTCAAATGCAATTATTTTTAGTGTCATGGTTGCACATGCAAATTGGTCAAATAATATGATACGAAGGTATCATTACACTTCATAGATTGCATTTGCAAACATTGGCAACCTCAATAACAACATCCAATGCATTAATTAGACTGGAACTATTTTTCTCTATGAAGCTAAAAGTACATGGAGTTCACAGCTGAATAATATCAAACATTCATATGAAACATGCAATGATGAAAATAAATAAGAAAAGATCCTATAGACTGGAACTATTTTTCTCTATGAAGCTAAAATCTATACATAATCCAGAATATTTGTTTATTCAAAGATAGATTAATCAAACTGCTCTTGACTCCTCCAGTGCACTCCCTTTTCAATTCCTCAACTACCCAGCCACTCCTAGGTCCTTTAATGCACTCACTTTTCAAATCCTCACATACGAAAAAGAGAATTAACACCATTTACATGAACACATGTTTATAAAGAACTACAAGATAAGAGATTCTTTGATGAAATTATAAGAAATGTATCATACCAATGCTTTGTGGTTGTGCTGGAGGAGTTGGCTTAACTATTTTTACCTAAAAAGCAGAAATATTCTCGATAAATAACATATCACACATGTGCAGATTGGAGCATACACGATGCTTGAATGAAAACATACTTACATGTGAGCGAGGCCAAGCAATAACAGAACCCATAGCATCCCTTACTGTTTGGAATTTTTCATATGGTCTAACTAGTTTCTCATCTCCTAGATACGTACAATCGCGAACAAGAACTGCAACGTATTCCACACCAAGCATGCTTCCTCCAACCACATATGTTTTCTCTTTACTGGCTAAAGTTCCTTTGGCCACGAGTTTGTCTTTGTTTCTCGAGTTCATTGAATACAACACGACTTCAACTTTATCCTATTTTTCAAAAAATGAAACATTTGTTATTGATGAACCTGAGAAGAATTCATTTTAAACAAATAAGAAAAATTTCACAAATAACTAGACCAACTATCTATTATACAATCATTGTCATTTGGATATGTAGCCCATACGCACTGCTTAGTGACTTGGTGATGACCACATGGCTTGGTTGCATTGCTATTTTGAGCATGAGCATTCTGCAATTAAATAGGAATACGCGTGAAGGGAGACACATGATCAATTACAATCAAGAATGATAGTTTTGAAGAGTTCGATACATCCACCAAGGAGCCTTATTCTACACGCATTTCACCTGCACATTTTGCTATCAAATTAGATTCAGGTCTTACTACAAAATTATTTATTGTGAAAACTAAGCATGAATGCAGTATGCAAACAAATGAAGTTGACGTCATGTAAATTTATACACTGAAAACAGAATTCATCTAATATTCAAGGGCCGGGTGTTCCTCAAAATCTATGCAGGGTTACCACCAAAAAGAACATGTATGCAAGATTGGTGTTCTATTAGTACTCATGTATCAGTTCAAGAGTGATTAATTAGTTCATTTGAATAGGAGATTTCTTGGAGCAACAATGACATGTGCATGTGACTAACTTTTGGTTCCATCAGGCCAAATCATGTTAATGTTGTATGCAATACAACTTTTTAATACTTGGTTGAATCTGACTTATGATCTGCTAGTAGTGTCACGACAGTATTTGAAACGAACTTGTCAAAATGGGTTTGGTGTTTCATAATAATGTCATTAACCTTGCACTTAAATACAAAATTAGACAACCTTTCATACAATCATTGTCATTTAGATATGTAGCACTTGTTTACCTGCTTAGTAACTTGGTGAAGTCATAAACTTGGTTCAGGACCACCTTGCTGCATGGCAAGATTATTTTCAGCATGGGCATTCTGCAATTTAATAGGAAAAGGTGTCATCGTCATCATTGATAAAAACTGGATAAGTCCTTGCACATTGGTTAAGATTACTAGGACGGTATATCTGAACCCAATCAGGTTATAGTTTCTAACCAAAAGGTTAATATTTCACAAAGTTTTAACTTGAAGGTAAGATAGCTTTCCAATATTTGACTAGTATAAGGGTTCAACCAATACCAAAATTACTAGCAGGAGATAATTGATAACTTAGTGCAGGTTAGTTGACACACCTTAGTGATCACATGTTCATGTGGTAAAGGTGCACTACCACAACCCTCTTTTGATTTGGTTTGTTGCGGCTCCTATTAAAGCAATAGTTGTAAGACATTAGAATGGACCTGCATTAAATAGTACATGAAAAGCCCATTACATTACCTGCATTGTAGTTCGTGGCTCCTGCACATCATTATTTGATTGTTTGAGGACATTATAAGATTCACACTGGAGATGGTTATCTCTTTTAGGTAGAGTGTCCTGAAATAAAATTATAGTAATAGCACAATTTTACATGTGTTATTTAAGAGATGAAAGCTGATTTAATCTCTTGGTAAGAAAAGCATGGAATACATAGATATTTTAATTGAATGATTGGATCCAAACATATTTCATTAACCTTGCAGTAAAAAACTTCAAAATAAATGTGGCATTGGTAGGTTTAACTAGTATGCAAACGCGCCACTCAGTTCAATACTGTTGCACATATGCTGCCATATTTTTGCCCCTAATCCCAACTCTGGCTACATCGAAAGGAAACACACACCACATGAACAAACAAAAATATAAAACAGGACACATGATTGATATTATCTATGCAAGGCCTTCAATTATCTAGAAAAACTTTTTCTTTCTAATTGCTATAGGGACTTATTTCCTTCTGCAACTACTAAGATTGTTGGACTATCTAAGTATCCAAACTGAGCATAAAAACCATATTATAGGGCGCTTTAATAAACAACTATGTTAACTCCCCTGATTTATATCATCATGTTATTGATGATCTTGTGAGCATCTCAGATAAGCACCATATACAAAAATCAAGGTACAACAGAAGGTAAAAAAAGGCCAATGATCACAAAATTCTTAATCATACAACAAAATTGATAAAAAGATGCCAAAAACTTCAAAAAACAGTATGGGATACAACAGAGTTACGTTCTCGATTGAGATTGAAGGCAGGTTGTTTGAAATCAAAGGCGGTGGTCCAATCTATGGTTGTTCGAATTTCTGGAGTTGATTCAGACCAACTGAAACACCGGGCGTACACACTTCCGTTGAGGGCACCAATGAAATATATCTTCCCCTTCTATTTCTACAAGATCAAATGGAATTGATATCAAAATGTGTTCCCTTCCAAATCAACAATACATTATACATATACACAATCCCTTGCATATACGTTCGTACACAGTTTTTCAGTCCAAATTCAATTTAATTTTCATCATACACTGATCAGCAGAACAAAAGGGGGCAGGCAAAGCTTTCTTAGGAAATTACCTGTCTCCCAGCTAGCTTGCTATTTGTTCACGGGAAGTCCTGGGTGGCAGAGTCCGGCAGAGCAGGCGAGCACCAACGGGAGAGGTCGGAGCAGAGCGCCAGAGCCGGCGCGGGGGGCTGGCTGGAGCAGGCGAGGAGCACCACGTCCCTGGTGACTAGGCAGAGTGCCGGGGATGGCCGAGGAGCGCCGGAGCAGAGGGGGAGGTGGCAGTCCTTGCGGAGGGCGTTCACCGGCGGCGGGCGGCGGGCGGCGGCGCACTGGCAGGACCAGTAGTGTGAGGCAAGAGCTGGAGTTTGTCGCTGGAGGTGGTGGAGATTGGGGGGAGGGGGGACTAGGAGGCGCAGGACTGGATGAGGAACCAGCCCGGCGGCGCCATAGATGGGCAGCTCAGGACGTGGCGGCGGATAAGGAGGAGTCAAGGAGATGGAGTTCGGTTCGTGGGCTCCTTTACTGCACAAATGGGCCAGGCCAGGTAATTTCCAATTTCTGCACATTCTTTACATGGTTTTATTATTTATATGTTAAACTCTTTTTTTATCCTATAAAACATCTCAAAAATCGTCTCTGCCTATTTACACATGTAAAAACTAATAAATAGGATATACCTCAAAAATAAGATTTGTGACATTGTATTTATCGTCTCAAGAAGCGTGTCTACACACTATACGTTTCCTAGCATAGAGACGAATATAAAAATGTCTTAGAAAAAGCGTGCCTACTGAATATGGAATATAGAAGCATGTGAGAGCATAATCATGATAGAGTAGGCAATGTGTTACATGTATCTTGGCCATATGCATTAGAGCAAAGAATATTAAAGAGAATACCTTCATGCTCATGAGTCCTTCTTGCAAACAGTATGTACATCAGCAAGAATTCCTCATACACATGATTGTGATGCATATACTTACCTTGTAGTCTTGAGCTGGCTTAGGATGGAATGAACCTGCATAAACAAGGTTAGATAACATAGGTACATCTACTAGCCAGAGCAAAATGTAAGAAACCACAAGAATACCAAGACTGGGATGACATGTAGAGAGTGAGTACTAAGTACCACATTGGATTAGACATGTCCCCAAGGGTAAAGATATGCAATGAATTTAAATGATTTCTTTCCCTTAGATGTCTTGCTCCCCCTGAATCTAGCATGGGATACTGGGAGAAGATAGGAAACAGAAAATCAGAGCTGAAAGATATAAATGAACAGAGTTAATGCAAATAAGCACATATGAACATGTCATTCCCCTCAAGAAGACATGTGGCATCTCTCCTCTTGAACACCAAGCATCTGGGATCCTTGAGAAATACTTTCTACTTGAGTATTCTCTCCCCCTGGAGATCTCTTTCTCCCCCCGTGGAAGTAATACTCTCTCCCTTTTGGAAGTGATAAGCTTTGATGTGATCTCTCTCTCCCCCTTTGACATCAATTTACAAGAAGGGTTTGATCCTTGAGTCACAACACAAAGCATTTATATAAATGTGATGCTTGTAGAGGACAAGATTCATTGAGTGGAGCTGGATCAGAAGAAACACAAAATAAGTGGCAAACTATTTTTCCTGTTGTGAAATCGGTGGCACCGAGTGGTAATGCTTCGGTTGTACCGAAAGGATTCGGTTGGACCGAAAACAACAAATCGGTGAAACCGAGTTCATCACAGAGAAAACACTTGTCACCTCAGCTCACTAGACTAGTAAGATCTCACAAAGATTTGCAAGGAATTTACTGAATGATATGCAATGAATTGGATGCAGGAAATGCAGAGCAAACAGAAAGAAATCTAGATGAAGTTTTTTTTGAAAGGGGAAACAAATATGCATGAGACAAATGCAAACGCACAGAAAAGAATACGAGAGAACTTCATCTAGAGATGGTCGGCGACAAATTCACCTATGTTAGAGTATATTGACTTAGGAGTCAAGTGAGATCACTTGATAATAGGTCATACTCATCGTTTAAGCTCAAAATGGGGTTACCAGTTTTCGTTTAAGCATCTTGATGTATTCACATCTTGTCGAGTTGCTTTAGCTCATGACTCGGAGTAAAGCTTCTCTAAGATGGAATAACATACCTTGGTTGGTGGTGTTAACCGTGTAGTTGAACTTGTGTGGGTTGCTCAAGGTTGATGTAGCTCATCAAGAGTTGGGAGCACCACTTGGAATTTGAGTCCATCTACCTACATGGGTTAGTTCTTGCAAGGAAGAGCACTTGTGTATCCAAAAATGACAATCATGAAGCTCAACATAGAATTTGTCAAAGGATATGTTTGAATGGTTCCGTGCTTCCTTGTCTTCAACCACCATAGTGTAGAGACTTGGTGATGTAGAGATTGCTCAAGATGTGAGTAGATTACAATCTCATGGAATTTGATTCAACCAAGTACCTACATGGGTTATATAACATGCAAGATGCAAATATATCCAAGACATAAGATTTTCATCATAAGAGAAATATCAAGGATTAGTCATAAGCTCATGTATTGCATGTATCCAATGGAGGTTCTACTCCAAGTTTGAAGCATCTATGATGTTCAATTCTCCTCTCAACCTGCAAAACACTTTCTCATCAAGAGGTTTAGTGAATATATCTGCTAATTGCTTTTCGGTGCGAACATGCTTAAGATTAATGCCACCCTTAGCAACATGATCTCAAATGAAATGATGACAAACTTCAATATGCTTAGTTAGAGAATGTTGTACGGGATTATGACCAATTTTGATAGCACTTTCATTGTCACAAAGCAATGGAACATGTTTCACATATATCCCATAATCTTTAAGAGTTTGGGTCATCCAAAGTAATTGAGCACAACATGAACCAGCGACAATGTACTCTGCTTCAGCGGTAGATAAGGATACCGAGTTTTGTTTCTTGGAGGACCAAGACACAAGAGATCTACCAAGAAATTGACAAGTACGGACTTTCTATCAACCTTGTCTCCGGCATAGTCCGAGTCGGAGTAGCCAACAAGATCGAAAGAGGCCCTCTTAGGATACCAAATGCCAAAATTTGGTGTATGAATTAAGTATCTCACTATCATTTTTACGGCCTTAATATGACATTATTTAGGAGCAGCTTGATATCTTGCACACATGCACACACTTAGCATAATATCGGGACGTGAAGCACATAGGTATAACAATGAACCAATCATAGAGCGATAAACCTTTTGATCAACCGGTTCACCATCTTTGGTCAAATCAAGATGTCCACTAGTAGGCATGGGTGTAGACATACCTTTGCACTCTTGCATATTGAACTTCTTGAATACGTCCTTAGTGTACTTCGTTTGAGAAACAAAAGTACCTTCCTTAGTTTGCTTGATTTGCAAGCCAAGAAAGTATTTGAGTTCACTCATCATTGACATTCCAAACTTCTCCGACATTAGCTTTCCAAACTTTTCTCACTAAAATGAGGGTTAGTTGATCCAAATATGATATCATCAACATAAATTTGGCATACAAATAATTCTCCATTAACCCTTTTAGTAAAAAGTGTGGAATCAATTTTCCCAATTTCAAATCCTTTTTCAAGAAGAAACTTGGTCAAGATTTATACCAAGCTCTAGGAGCTTGTTTAAGACCATAAAGAGCTTTGTGAAGTTTGTAAACATGATTGGGTTTCTTAGGATTGATAAAGCCGGGAGGTTGTTTAACATAAACTTCCTCCTCTATTTCACCATTTAGAAAGGCACTTTTAATGTCCATTTGGTATAAGGTGATATCATGGTGATTAGCATAGGAAAGTAAGATGTGAATGGATTCAAGTCTAGCAACGGGAGCATAAGTCTCACCATAGTCCATACCTTCGACTTGTGTGTAGCCTTGGGCGACGAGGCGTGCTTTGTTGCGAACTACTTGTCCATCTTCATCTTGCTTGTTGCGAAACACCCATTTGGTACCGATGATGTTGTGGTTGTTGTCGGGCTTCTCAACCAATGTCCAAACTTGGTTTCTCTCAAAGTTGTGTAGCTCTTCATGCATAGCATTTATCCAATCCAGATCTTCCAATGCTTCTTCGACCTTCATAGGTTCAATGCTAGAGATGAAAGAATAGTTTTCACAAAAGTTAGCTAAACGAGTTTTAGAGCGAGTGATTCTCCCGGTTTGAATATCATTGTAGATTTGCTCTACGGGATGGTCTTTAGCAATTCTTGCTCGAACTCGTGAAAGCTTTTGCTTGGGTCTTGGTTTAACATCTTCTTCATCTTGTTGTTCTTCTTCTTCTTGATCTTCTTCATTGTTGGCGTTGTCGTTTTCTTGTCGTGGTGGAGAAGGAGTTTGTTGACGTTCTTGATGTACTTCCTCGTTTTCTTCATCTTGGTGTGTTCCACTTGTGGATGCTTCCGTATCAACTCTTGGTTCACCTTGTCGTGAAGTAGAAGCTTCCACTTGGACGGATGAGGTACTCTCCTTCACCTCCGTTGGACGGACCTTGCCAATAGACAAGTCTTGGATTGCTTCCGAAGGATCTTTGTCTCCTACATCAATTGGCAATTGCTCTACTTGCGATCCGTTAGATTCATCAAACTTCACATCTACCGTCTCTTCAACCTTTCAGGTGAAATTGTTGTAGACACGGTAAGTGTGAGAGTTTGAACCATAACCTAGTAGGAAACCTTCATGAGACTTAGGAGCAAATTTAGAACGACGATGCTTATCAAGAATATAGCACTTTGAGCCGAATACTCGAAAGTATACAACTTGGGGTTTGTTACCGGTGAGGAGCTCAGATGTCGTCTTGCCGAGTAGCTTGTGAAGATACAAGCGATTTGTTGCATGACAAGCTGTCTCAACCGCTTCTCGCCTAAAAAGTGCTTCGGCTTCTTGTACTCATCAAGCATCGTTCTCGCCATTTTGATGAGCGTCTGGTTCTTCCTCTCAACAACTCCATTTTGTTGAGGTGTGTACGTAGCCGAGAACTCGTGTGAAATCCCTTCTTCGTCAAGAAATGTGTCCACGTTTGCGTTCGTGAATTCCGTTCCGTTGTCGCTGCGAACCTTCTTGATCTTCACTTCAAACTGATTTTGAGCCTTCCTGGCGAAGTTTTTGAAGATCTTTTGGACCTGCGATTTATCATCGAGAAAGAACACCCACGTAAATCTTGAAAAATCATCAACTATAACTAGACCAAAAGAATTTCCACCGAGACTCTTGTAAGCATTGGGACCAAAAGATCCATGTGAAGTAGCTCAAGTGGCCTCCTTGTGGTCATGATGTTTTTCACGGGATGCCTTCCTCCAACCTGTTTACACGCTTGACAAGCACTTTGCAAAAGTCTATCCTTATCAAATATGACATCGTTAACACCAAGGATATGATTCCCTTTAATAAGCTTGTCAAGGTTTCTCATGCCAACGTGACCTAGTCGTCTATGCCATAACCAACCTTTTGAGGATTTAGCAATGAAGCAAGTTTTAGGTTGAGCCTTTTTAGAGAAATGAACAATGTAAAGATCACCTCTACGTATACCGGTAAATACCATTTTATGATTGTCTCGACGAAACACTTGGCAATCTACTTCAGTAAATAGGACATTGAAACTGAAATCATCAAGTCTAGATACTGAAAGTAAGTTGTAGCCAAGAGATTCAACGAGCATAACATTCTGAATGGATCTATCATGTGAGATGGCCACCTTACCGAGGCCAACCACCTTACCCTTTGAGTTGTCACCAAAAGTGACATACTTTCGAGGACTATCATTTTCAGCAAGCTCACGAAACATGTCTTTATCTCCGGTAATGTGATCGGTACATCCACTGTCATGAACCCATTCCTTTCCTCCTGACATATATGCCCGAAGATTTGTCATAAGACCAAAATGTCTCATTGCATCGTCAAGATCGAAGTCACTATCATCATCCTCATCATAGTATCCATGTTCAACATCGTCATGTGGTGGATCAAGTCCTAGAGAGGGTAATTCGTTAGAGTGAGTTTGACAATGATCTTGCTTATGAATTCTTATAGCTTCGGAAATAATATCACCAATAATTCCAACATCTCCTTTGGCACGCATAAGGTTTGTAAGTTCAAATAGACGATCACCAAACATAGGATCACTAGTATTCATCTTACTCAAGGCAATAGACTTATGGAGAATTTCATCTAGATTTTTCAAGGAATAATTTGGAAAGCGTTCCTCAAGAAATTTCCATATAGTGTAGGCACACTCAAGAGTAGGTAAGTTTTTAATTAAGTTTCTAGGCAAGCCTCTAGAGATAAGATTAACAGTTCTAAGATTCCTAGTCATGTCAATTGATTCATCAAGGGTAGGATGCATAGGATCAACATGAGGTGCACAAGGGCTAGCAATGTACTTGTTCAAATGATATTGATTGAAAATTACAAGCATCTCATTTTTCCACTCATGAAAATACTCTCCATCAAGAATAGGCACTCTATGTCTAAGACTCCCCAAAGTAGACTCATCCATCTTCCTCCAATGGTGATTAAACCAAGGCAATGGAGACCAATGCTCTGATACCACGTGTAGGACCTTGAGAAGAGGTGTCTAGGGGGGGGGGGGGGGTGATTAGACACTAAGTGCCAAAGTTGCAGTTTTTAACTTCTTTAGGTTTAAGTGGAGTTTAGGCACAAGTTTAACATTCACAATACATAACAAGCAAGCATGCAAAGAGTATATGAGCAGCGGAAATTAAAGCATGCAACTTGCAAGAATGTAACGGGAAGGGTTTTGGAGGATTCAAAGGCAATTGGAGATACGGATGTTTTTGTCGTGGTTCCGATAGGTGGTGCTATCGTACATCCATGTTGATGGAGACTTCAACCCACGAAGGGTAACGGTTGCGCGAGTCCACGGAGGGATCCACCCACGAAGGGTCCATGAATAAGCAACCTTGTCTATCCCACCATGGCTGTCGCCCACGAAGGACTTGCCTCACTAGCGGTAGATCTTCACGAAGTAGGCAATATCCTTGCCCTTACAAACTCCTTGGTTCAACTCCACAATCTTGTCGGAGGCTCCCAAGTGACACCTAGCCAATCTAGGAGACACCACTCTCCAAGAAGTAACAAATGGTGTGTTGATGATGAACTCCTTGCTCTTGTGCTTCAAATGATAGTCTCCCCAACACTCAACTCTCTCTCATAGGATTTGGATCTGGTGGAAAGAAGATTTGAGTGGAAAGCAACTTGGGGAAGGCTAGAGATCAAGATTCATATGGTAGGAATGGAATATCTTGGCCTCAACACATGAGTAGGTGGTTCTCTCTCAGGCTGGTAAGTTGGAAGTGTAGGTTTGTTCTGATGGCTCTCTCCATGAATGAAGAGGAGGTGGAGGGGTATATATACCCTCCACACAAAATCTAATCGTTACACACAATTTACCAAACTCGGTGGGACCGAATTAACAAACTCGGTCGGACCGATTTAGTAAACCTAGTGACCGTTAGGGTTTTCGGTGGGACCGACATGCAACTCGGTAGGACCGATATGGTTAGGGTTACGGCATAACGTAATCTCGGTGAGACCGATTACACAAACTCGGTGAGACCGAGTTTGGTAATAAGCTAACCGGAGAGTTGGTCGTGCAAACTTCGGTGGGACCGATTACTCAAACTTCGGTGGGAGCGATTTTGGTAATAAGTTAACCGAGAGTTTGCATTGTAATCTCGGTAGTACCGATTGCACAAACTTCGGTGAGACCGATTTTGGTAATGGACATACTCGGAGAGATTACAATCCCATCTCGGTGAGACCGAGATCCCTATCGATGAGACCGATTTGCCTAGGGTTTGTGGCGGTGGCTATGACATCTGAACTTCGGTGGCGCCGGATAGAAAGAATCGGTAAATGAAGTTTGACTTTAGGTTTAGGTCATATGTGTGGAAGTGGGAAAGTAGTTGAGGGTTTTGGAGCATATCACTAAGCACCGTGGAGCAAGAAACTCATTAAGCAACACCTCATCCCTTCTTGATAGTATTGGCTTTTCCTATAGACTCAATGTGATCTTGGATCACTAAAATATAAAATGAAGAGTCTTGAGCTTGAATGTAACACCCCGGATGTAACTTTCCATATTTGTAACTCCAACTCTTGCCATTTTCGGCATTGTGATATGATATTCCCTCCGTGGTTGGGTTTTTTTCTTCATTTTGCATTTTGTCCATGTCATGCATTTTACATCATGTCATCATGTGCATCGCATTTGCATACGTGTTCGCCTCATGATTCCGAGCATTTTCCCGTTGTCCGCTTTTGCAATCCGCACTCCTATCTCCCCGGCCCTTTTTACGTTTTTCCGTGTGCGGGTACTAAACCGTCTCGGAATGGACCGAGGTTTGTCTAGTGGCCTTGGTATACCACCCGTGAACCACCGGTCAAGTTTGGTCATTTGGAGCTCGTTTGCTACTCCAACGGTTAACCGCACTCTCGCAAAGGCCTGTTTTAAGTTGCAGCCCAACACCCCTCCAAAACAGCCCAATAACCCATCTAAGGCACTTCCATGCTCTCCGTCGTTCGATCACGATCGTGTGGGCGAAAACTACACCTCATTTGGACTCTCCTAGCTCCCTCTATGCCTATTTAAGCAACCCCACTCCAAATCCGGATCATCCTCCCGAAACCCTAGCAAATTTTCCCCCTCGCGCCGCCGGGCGTGTCCGGTCGGGCCGGACACGTCCGCCCGCCGCCCGGCAACTGGCGTGCAAGCGTGGCGGCCCGGTCCCCGATTCGCCGCCCGCCGCCCGGCCCTCAGGCAGACGCCGCTTCGCCCAGCGCCGCCCCGCCGCCAGCAGCGCCGCCCGCCTGGCGCCCGCCCGCCCGCCGGACCTCGCCGTCGCCCGCTCCACCGGCCCGGCCACCGCCTCCGCCATGGCGACCCCGCCTCGCCGGTCGGCCCCTCGCCGCCTCCTCGCGCCCTGCCCCGGCCGCCTCCTCCGGCGAACCGCGCCGCGCCGCCGCCCTCGTCCGATCCCGGCCGGATCCGGCCTCGGGTCGCGCGCCGCGGTTGACTTCTCCCCCCTCCATTTTTTCCCTAAGTTTTTCATCTCAGTGAATTTTTGTTGCATTTTCAACGTGGTGTAACTCTGTCATAGTAGCTCCATTTTGCGTGTATAATATGTCAAAATGTACGCCTCAAAGAGTAGATCATTTCATCTCATTGCATCATTTTGATTTGAGCTCATCTTGACGTCCGAAATGCTGTTGGAAGAGTGCTATGTGTTGTTAGTTTCTGTTCCTTAACAGAACTTGCACTTTTGTTATTTTTGCCATGATTAATGTGTGCACCCTATGAATTTGAGTCCTACATGTGTTTTGTTATATGCCATGCCATATTTCCAGGGGTGTATTCCATGTATTTTTGTGATCTATGGGGTGACTAGAAAAAGCATGCAAAGTAGGTGTCCTGATGTTGCTGTTTTCAGCTCTGTTTTGCTGATATTTTGATGCCATGTTAACTTGATGCTACCGAGAGATCTATGCATATTTTGAGATACTTAAGTAAGGATGTTTTGTTAAAAATGCCTTGCTCTATCCATCCATGCCCTTGTTTGCAATTATGGAGTGCCATAGCTTGAGTAAATCGAGCTCTACTTTTGCTATCAAATGTTTCCTGGCAGATTGTATACATGTTATTCAATTTTGCCAAGGTTGTTATGGTTGATCCATTTATGCTATGTTATTGTTCTTGCCATGTATGTCTTCTATGCCATGTCTTCTTGATGCATGTATGCTTAGTTTATCATATAAGGCTCTGTAGTGAGTGCATCGAGCTCTTAAACATGCCTACTTGTTATCAGTTTTTGACATGCCATGTTGCTGAATCTGTTAACGAAACTTTCAATATTGACATGGGTATTACTATATTTTCTGATCCTTTTTGGCTTATGGTCTGTAAGGGACTTTTGTTCTATGCTTTGAGTAGATTCATGCCATGCCTTGTTTTGATATTTTAAGTTTCTGTAGCAGGTAGTTTTCTTGATCTGAACATTGCAACCTGATGCTGTTTTTGCCATGTCCAGCCTGATATTTTGTGCACTTTTGCCATGCTTGTTTGAACCTGTTATGATGTGATTTAGCCGAAGCTCAGTGCTCATCTTTTTGTCAAGCATCTTGTGTAGATCATTTCCATATACTTTGTTGGTACGTTTGGATGCAGTAGCTTAATTTATTGTTGCTTGCTAAGTGGCATCATGCTGTTAATGGCAGATTTGTGCCATTCTTGTTTTGCTTGTCATTTCCAAACCGTGCATCCGATTCCGGTGATCTTTATATCGATTTCAACCAAAATCATCTCATCTTTCCAGTAGCATACTTAGTTTGCCAAGTTGATGCCTGGTTCATCATTTTCCTTTCGGAGCGTACAGACGCATTGCATATCACATCCCGCATATCATGCCATGTTTTGCATCATGTTGATTGTGCATTGCACTGTGATTTATTGTGGTTCCTTTGTTTGTGTTGTTGCTTTGGGTAGAGCCGGGAGACGAGTACGTGAACGAGGAACCTGTTGAGAACGCTTTACGAGGATCAAGCTTTCGACAACTCGAGAACATTGCGAGCAAGATGACCATACCCTCGAAATCACTTCTATCTTTGCTATGCTAGATGCTCGCTCTTTTGCTATGCCTATGCTGCGATGCCTATCACTTGCTATATCATGCCACCCATATTGCCATGTCAGCCCCTAACCATCCTTTCCTAGCAAACCGTTGATTGGCTATGTTACCGCTTTGCTCAGCCCCTCTTATAAGCGTTGCTAGTTGCGGTGAAGTTGAAGTTTGTTCCTTGTTGGAACATGGAGATGTTGTTCCTTGTTGGAACATGTTTACTTGTTGGGGATATCACAATATATATCTGCTATAATTAATACATCTATATACTTGGTAAAGGGTGGAAGGCTCGGCCTTATGCCTGGTGTTTTGTTCCACTCTTGCCACCCTAGTTTCCGTCATACCGGTGTTATGTTCCTTGATTTCGCGTTCCTTACACGGTTGGGTGATTTATGGGACCCCCTTGACAGATCGCTTTGAATAAGACTCCTCCAGCAAGGCCCAACTTTGGTTTTACCATTTGCCACCTAAGCCTTTTTCCCCCGGGTTTTCGCGAGCCCGAGGGTCATCTTTATTTTAAACCCCCGGACCAGTGCTCCTTAGAGTGCTGCCCCGAACTCGAGCCCTATGCAGCGCCCCCTCAAGGAAACTTGAGGTCTGGTTTTAGTTGTATGGACTGCTCATCCGGATGTGCCCTGAGAACGAGATATGTGCAGCTCCTATCGGGATTTGTCGGCACAATCGGACGGCTTTGCTGGTCTTGTTTTATTGCTGTCGAAATGTCTTGTAGTCCGGGATTCCGAGATTGATCGGGTCTTCCGGTAGAAGGAATATCCTTCGTTGACCGTGAGAGCTTATAATGGGCTAAGTTGGGACACCCTGCAGGTAATATCTTTCAAAGCCGTGCCCATGATTTATGAGGCAGATGGGAATTTGTTAATGTCCGGTTGTAGAAAACCCGAAGTTGACCTCAAGTAAAATACACATCAACGGCGTGTGTAACCGTGATGGTCTCTTCTCGGTGAGTCCGGGAAGTGAACACGGTGTTGGAGTTATGTCGGCGTAAGTAGTTCAGATCACTTCTTGATCGCTACTAGCTTCACGACCGTGCTTTGCTCCTCTTCTCGCTCTCTTTTTCTTGAAGTAGCCACCATATATGCTGAGTCGCTTGCTGCAGCTCCACTGCTACTCTGTCCTTCCTATAAGCTTAAATAGTCTTGATCTCGCGGGTGTGAGATTGCCGAGTCCCCGTGACTCACGGATACTTCAAAACAGTTGCAGTGCCGGCGATGCCGGTCTGGTGACTCAACCGAGCTCAAGTGGGAGTTCGACGAGGAACGTGGTCGTTACTATGTGTCTTTTCCTGATGATCGAGTGGTGCCCAGTTGGGACGATCGGGGATCTGTGTAGCATTTGGGGTATCTTCTTTATTTTGGTTCCGTAGTCGGACCTTGAGTGTACTCTGAATGATGGATGCTTATTTATGTATTGTGTGAAGTAGCGACTGTAAGCCAACTATGTATCTCTTTCCCTTATTTATTACATGGGTTGTGTGAAGATTACCTCACTTGCGACATTGCTTTCAATGCGGTTATGCCTCTAAGTCGTGCCTCGACACGTGGGAGATATAGCGCATCGGGCGTTACAAGTTGGTAATCGAGCCTTCCCGACTTAGGAGCCCCCTACTTGATTGTTTCTTTGGCGTTGTTGAGTCTAGAATGGAAAAATGTTTTGAGTCTTAGGATTATATATATCGGAGAGTAGGATTCTTTTACTTCCCGGTCCTTAAATACGCTCTGTGTGGTATCCTGACTTTGTTTTTTGACTCTTCTCTCATAAATTTTCACTAAATTTTTTTTGGATCTGGTGGGTATCTTGTATTCGTTCCGTTGGTTTTGTGGCGAGAACATTGTTCTTGGTGCCTCGACATTTAGGGGTTGTGGCGGTGTCCGGGGAGTTGAGCTCCGAGGTGTTGTCGTCACAATTTTATCGTTCTGCGATTCTGGAATACGAGTTTTGCCGACATCGAAATCTCTTTTGTGCGATTGTTGGTGAGATAACCTGATAGCCCGATCGAGGCGAGTCTTGGAGTATTGCCATAACTTGTATAACGGATGTTTTTCAAGGTCGAGGTACCACGATTTCGAGGATTTCTTGGTTATGTGTTGACGGATGGATACAATTTGGATCTAGGTATTGTTAGTTTGGGTGATATATTTTGTGTCCCTGTATCCCCAACACCAGATTGCATAACCAGAAAGTTTCGGAGTTTATAGGTGGGAATTCTAGTAGCTTACGAGATTTCTTTTCGACGGATGTATGATTTGAGATTGGGGTCCAACGTCTAGTGGTCCGCCCATTCACGGTCGATTCTACGATTGGTCGCGGGGCGTCTTAAAGAATCCTTGGCTATGCTGATTCGGGGACGTCTTGTTTGTCATTCGTGATTTGCTATATCGTCGTGCCCGTAGGGCCCCACCACGAACACTTTGGGCGAAATCTCTATCATGTGTTTGTTCCGCTCATTCTAGAAGCCAATCTTTGTTTTCAGTTGTGATATTCGATTTGTTTCTAAGGCAGATGTTGTTTCCATACCTTTATCTAAGTGGCTTCTCACCTTAATGGACGTGTGATGATTAACTTTGGAATTCATTCGTTCGTTCTTGTTCGAATGTTTATTGTGAAGACTATATGTTGCAATTTCTATTCGTTGATTCTACTTATCTTTTGTCTATCAAAGGACTAACGGATGTCACCCTCTTCAGGATGGCTCCGCCTCTGGCGTCTGAATCCGGATCGTAGTGATGGGGATCGGTCGAACCCTCCACCTCCACCTCCGCCTCCAGAGGCACGGCAAGCTATCATGGCAGCCACCAATGCCAATGCTCGAGATGATTTTGCAGCTCTTGCAAGAAGCGTACTCAAGGGCAAGGCGGTCAAGGAAATCAGGGTCAAGGCAACAATCAGCCGCACTTTGCTACTCTCGATCGGTTCCTCGCTAATCAGCGAAGTCTTTCGGTTTACGTAGCCGAGGCCACAGACGACGATTGGCTTGTGGACATCTGCAAGCATTTTGATTGTAGCAATGTCGGACACGAGGACTTTGTCAAGTTTGCATCGTTTCAACTCAAGGATCAAGCTGCGGTGGTACCATAATACAAAGATTCCAGAGGAGGTCGTGTCATTACACAGGATGAGTTCCGCCGTGATTTCAGAGCTCACCACATTCCGAAAAGTGTTGTTGAGAGCAAGCGTGAGGAGTTCCGCAATCTCAAGCAGGGCAACATGTCTGTCTATCAATACAATATCCAGTTCCAGAAGCTCGCTCGTTTTGCTAAGCAAGACGTTCCTGATGAAAAGAGTATGATCTATCAATTCAGAGGTGGTCTGAGAGAAGATCTGCAATTAGCTCTTGTGCTTTTGAGCCAGATAAGTATGATGATTTCTACAACATGGCACTGAAGCAAGAAGCTGCCCAGCTCAAATGTGAGGCTTCTAAGAAGAGAATCAGGGATGCAGTTCAGTCTTCTTCTTCCTCTCAAGTGGCAGCTAAGCAGCAGAAGTTTTACCTTCCTCCTCCTCCGTTCCGTCAGCCTTATCAGCAAAAGAACTCAGGTGGCCGTGGATCTTCCCACCCACCCAACCCTGGCTATCAGAGCAAGTCTAATTCTCAAGCTCCAAGGTCAAGTGCTCCTTACCACCGTCCGCTCTGAGGTGACTTGCAACAAATGTCAGCAGAAAGGTCACTATGCGAACAAGTGCTTCAACCAAAGGCGCCTTCCGCCTCCTCCTCTGTGAAATCTTCAAGCAATGCAGTGGTCAAGCATAATCCAAAGCATGCCAAGGTGAATATGATGAATGCAGCTCAAGCGGAGGATTCTTACGATGTGATAATGGGTAATCTCTCGATTAATGATATTCCTGCAAAAGTCTTATTTGATCTTTGGTGCATCGCATTCTTTCATCTCAAGACCTTTTGTGGCTATGCATGATTTGGTTACTCAAGCATTGCGAGACCTTTGTCTATTGTTTCTCTGGCTAAGCGA
Organism: Aegilops bicornis; assembly: GCA_021605145.1. Classification (NCBI taxonomy): domain Eukaryota; kingdom Viridiplantae; phylum Streptophyta; class Magnoliopsida; order Poales; family Poaceae; genus Aegilops; species Aegilops bicornis. The sequence goes on from CM038674.1 coordinate 105,725,329, forward strand.
GATGACTTCTCGAGTTTTGGTTCCGAATGTCGGTATCAAGATGGGCGATTATAGATTTACGGCTAAACCAATTGTTCTTGGTGACTCGGATATTGATCTTATTCTCGGAATGGGCTGGCTTTCTCAGCACAAAGCTCAGCTTGATTGTGCTGCTGGGAAATTCAATTGACTCACTCTTCTAATGATGTGATCATCTATGCGCTTCGTGATGAAACCATTCGGTTGTTTTCTCTCAATGAGAAGGGCGAATTGGATGCTATCTCTCAGATTCCAGTCGTTTGTGAGTACCAAGATGTCTTTCCAGAAGAGCTTCCGGGTATGCCTCCTCACCGGCCAGTTGAGTTCGTTATTGATCTTGAGCGTAGCACTGAACCCGTTTGCAAGCGTCCATACAAGCTTGGACCTAATGAGCTGAGGGAATTGAAGAAGCAGCTCGATGAACAAGAGCGTCTGGGTTTGATCAGACCGAGTTCATCTCCTTGGGGTTGTGGCGTTCTTTTTGTCCAGAAGAAGGATGGCACGGACCGACTTTGCATCGATTACCGTCCATTGAATAAGAAGACAATCAAGAACAAATATCCACTTCCCAACATCAATGAGCTTTTCGAGCAACTCAAAGGTGCTAAAGTGTTCTCCAAGCTTGACCTTCGTATGGGGTATCATCAGATTCACATTCGTGAACAAGATATTCCCAAGACAAACATTCAGAACAAGCTTTGGTTCTTATGAATATACTGTCATGTCTTTCGGCCTTGTCAATGCTCCTCCAACTTTCTCTCAGATGATGAACTTCATTTTCAACCCCTATACCAATGAATTCGTCTTGGTCTATCTTGATGATATTTTGGTCTTCTCCAAGAATAAGAAGGATCATGCCAAGCATTTGCGATTGGTGCTAGACAAGCTCAGAGTATCAATTCTATGCTAAGTTCTCCAAATGTGAATTTTGGCTTGATGAAGTGCTTTATCTTGGTCATATCATCTCCGCCAAGGGCATCGCTGTTAATCCCGAGAAGGTGTCCGCAATTGTGAATTGGGAACCTCCTCCGAATGTCAAGCAGCTCCGCAGCTTTCTTGGTCTTGCAAGCTATTGCCGAAGATTCGTTGAGAACTTCTCCAAGATTGCAAAGCCTCTTTCCAACCTCCTCCAGAAGCATGTGAAGTATGTTTGGTCTCCCGATTGTGATGTTGCTTTCAATACTCTCAAAGAGGAACTCGTCACAGCTCCTGTCTTGACTCCTCCTGATGAATCCAAGCCATTCGAAGTTTTCGTGATGCTTCTCTTCAAGGTCTCGGTCTTTGTGTTAATGCAAGAGAAGAGAGTTGTGGCTTATACCTCTCGTCGGTTGAAGCCCAACGAAAGAACTACCCCACTCACGATCTTGAGTTGGCGGCGATTGTCCATGCATTGATAACATGGAGACATCTCTTCTTGGGAAGGAAAGTGGACATTTTCACCGATCACAAGAGTCTCAAGTACATCTTCACTCAACCCAACCTCAACCTCGAGCAGACTCGATGGGTCGAAATGATTCAAGAGTACAACCCAAGTATTGAATATACTCGGGCAAGGCCAATGTCATTGCAGATGCTTTGAGCGGGAAGGCTTACTGCAATCTAATCCTCAAGCCCTTTCACCGGATCTTTGTGAAGCTTTCCATAAGCTGAATCTTCAAGTTGTTCCTCAAGGCTTTCTTGCCAACCTCATAGTCTCTCCTACTTTGGAAGATCAGATTCGTGAGGCTCAACTCCTGGATACCATGGTGAAAAAGGTGAAGCGTGGTATCGACAAGGGCATTTCCAAGTACAAGTGCTTCCACGTCGATGACAAAGACACTCTTTTCTTTGAGGACCGGATTGTGGTTCCTAAGGGTGATCTGAGAAAAGTCATTATGAACGAGGCTCACAATTCGCTTCTATCCATTCATCATGTAAGTACGAAGATGTACAATTATCTCAAGCAGTCATATTGGTGGACTCGAATGAAGCGAGAAATTGCTCAATTCGTGAATGAGTGTGATGTCTGCGAGAAGAGTGAAAGCGAACACCAAAGACCAGCTGGTCTCCTTCAACCTCTTGCTATTCCGAATGGAAGTTTGATCATATTGAAATGGACTTCGTGACTGGATTTCCAAAGTCCAAGCGTGGAAATGATGCTATCTTCGTTGTCATTGACAAGCTTACTAAAGTGGCTCATTTTCTTCCTATCAAAGAATCAAACACAGCAGCTCGGTTGGCGTAGCTATACACCTCGAGGATTGTCTCCTTGCACAGCATTCCACAAGTGATCTCTTCTGACCAGGCAGCATCTTCACCTCCAAGTTTTGGGATTCTTTTCAAGGCCATGGGCACCAACATTCGTTTCAAAGACAGCTTTCCACCCTCAAACAAGTGGCCAAGTCGGCGAGTCAATCAAATCCTTGAAGATATGCTCGGGGCTTGTGTCATTTCCTTCGGTATGGAGTGGGAAGATTGTCTTCCATATGCCGAAGTTCTCCTACAACAACAGCTTCCAAGCGAGTTCGGGCAAGGCCCCATTCGAAATTCTCTATGGCGAAAGTGCCGTACTCCTCTCAATTGGTCTCGAGACAGGTGAGCGCCAACTTCTTGGCAATGACTTGATCACGAAGCGGAAGAAATGTGCCAAGGCATTCGTGAGAATCTCAAAGCCGCATAATCGCGCCCGGAAGAGCTATTATGATGATAAGCACCGTGATGTGACTTTTGGAATCGGAGACCATGTCTACCTCGCGTCTCTCCAATGAAAGGCACTCGTCGCCCGGTATCAAAGGGAAGCTTGCCCCTAGATACGCGGGTCCTTTCAAGATCATTGGCAAAAGAGGCGATCTCGCCTATCAACTTGAGCTTCCATCCAACTTTGCAAACGTGCACGATGTGTTTCACGTGTCACAGCTTCGCAAGTGCTTCAAGGCTCCTGAACGCACTATCAACTTCGAAGAAATTGACCTTCGGGAAGATCTCTCTTATCATGAGCACCCCGTTGCTATTCTCGAAGAAACCGAGCGCAAGACTCGCAACAAGTCAATCAAATTCCTGAAAGTGAAGTGGTCACACCATTCCGACCGAGAAGCCACACAGGAGCGCGAGGATCACCTCCGTTCCGAATATCCGGAGTTCTTTCAGTCCTAGATCTCGGGACGAGATCCTCTTGTAGTGGTGGAGTGTTGTAACACCCCGGATGTAACTTTCCATATTTGTAACTCCAACTCTTACCATTTTCGGCATTGTGATATGATATTCCCTCCGTGGTTGGTTTTTTTTCTTCATTTTGCATTTTGTCCATGTCATGCATTTTACATCATGTCATCATGTGCATCGCATTTGCATACGTGTTCGTCTCATGATTCCGAGCATTTTCCCGTTGTCCGCTTTTGCAATCCGGCACTCCTATCTCCCCATTTGACCCCTTTTACGTTTTTCCGTGTGCGGGTACTAAACCGTCTCGGAATGGACCGAGGTTTGTCTAGTGGCCTTGGTATACCACCCGTAGACCACCGGTCAAGTTTCGGGTCATTTGGAGCTCGTTTGGTACTCCAACGGTTAACCACACTCTCGCAAAGGCCTGTTTTAAGTTGCAGCCCAACACCACTCCAACACAGCCCTATAACCCATCTTAGTCACTTACATGCTCTCCGTCGTTCGATCACGATCGTGTGGGCGAAAACTACACCTCATTTGGACTCTCCTTGCTCCCTCTATGCCTATTTAAGCAACCCCCACTCCAAATCCCGGATCATCCTCCCGAAACCCTAGCAAATTTTCCCCCTCCGCGCCGCCGGACGTGTCCGATTCGGGCCGGACACGTCCGCCCCGCCGCCCGGCAATAGGCGTGCCACGTGGCGCCCGGTCCCCGATTCGCCGCCCGCCCGCGCCAGCCTCCGAACCAGACGCCGCGCCCGCGCCCAGCGCCGCCCGCCGCCAGCCCGGCGCCGCCCGCCGCCGGCGCCCGCCGCCGCCGGACCTCGCCGATCGCCGCCTCCACCGGCGCCCAAGCCACCGCCGCCTCCGCCACGGCGACCCGCCTCGCCGGTCGGCCCCTCGCCGCCTCCTCGCGCCCTGCCCGGCCGCCTCCTCCGGCGAACCGCGCCCGCCGCCCTCGTCCGATCCCGGCGGATCCGGCCGCGGTCGTAGCCATGATTGACTTCTCCCCCCTCCATTTTTCCCTAAGTTTTTCATCTCAGTGAATTTTTGTTGCATTTTCAACATGGTGTAACTCTGTCATCGTAGCTCCATTTTGCGTGTATAATATGTCAAAATGTTCGTCTCGAAGAGTAGATTATTTCATCTCATTGCATCATTTTCATTTGAGCTCATCTTGACGCCCGAAATGCTGTTGGAAGAGTGCTATGTGTTGTAAGTTTCTGTTCCTTAACAGAACTTGCACTTTTGTTATTTTTTCCATGATTAATGTGTGCGCCCTATGAATTTGAGTCCTACATGTGTTTTGTTATATGCCATGCCATATTTCCAGGGGTGTATGCCATGTATTTTTTTGATCTATGTGGTGACTAGCACAAGCATGCAAAGTAGGTGTCCTGATGTTGCTGTTTTCAGCTCTGTTTTGCTGATATTTTGATGCCATGTTAACTTGATGCTACCGAGAGATCTATGCATATTTTGAGATACTTAAGTAAGGATGTTTTGTTAAAAATGCCTTGCTCTATCCATCCATCCCTTGTTTGCAATTATGGAGTGCCATAGCTTGAGTCAATAGAGCTCTACTTTTGCTATCAAATGTTTCCTGGCAGATTGTATACATGTTATTCAATTTTGCCAAGGTTGTTATGGTTGATCCATTTATGCTATGTTATTGTTCTTGCCATGTATGTCTTCTATGCAATGTCTTCTTGATTTATGTATGCTTAGTTTATCATATAAGGCTCTGTAGTGAGTGCATCGAGCTCTTAAACATGCCTACTTGTTATCAGTTTTTGACATGCCATGTTGCTGAATCTGTTAACGAAACTTTCAATATTGACATGGGTATTACTATATTTTCTGATCCTTTTTGGCTTATGGTCAGTAAGGGACTTTTGTTCTATGCTTTGTGTAGATTCATGCCATGCCTTTTTTTGCTATTTTAAGTTCCTGTAGCAGGTAGTTTTCGTGCTCTGAACATTGCAACCTGATGCTGTTTTTGCCATGTCCAGCCTGATATTTTGTGCACTTTTGCCATGCTTGTTTGAACCTGTTATGATGTGATTTAGCCGAAGCTCAGTGCTCATCTTTTGTCAAGCATCTTGTGTAGATCATTGCCATATACTTTGTTGGTACGTTTGGATGGAGTAAGCTTAATTTATTGTTGCTTGCTAAGTGGCATCATGCTGTTAATGGCAGATTTGTGCCATTCTTGTTTTGCTTGTCATTTCCAAACCGTGCATCCGATTCCGGTGATCTTTATATCGATTTCAACCGAAATCATCTCATCTTTCCAGTAGCATACTTGGTTTGCCAAGTTGATGCCTGGTTCATCATTTTCCTTTCGGAGCGCACAGACGCATTGCATATCACATCCCGCATATCATGCCATGTTTTGCATCATGTTGATTGTGCATTGCACCGTGATTTATTGTGGTTCCTTTGTTTGTGTTGTTGCTTTGGGTAGAGCCGGAGACGAGTGCGTGAACGAGGAACCTGTTGAGAACGCTTACGAGGATCAAGCTTTCGACAACTCTGAGAACATTGCAGGCAAGATGACCATACCCTCGAAATCACTTCTATCTTTGCTATGCTAGATGCTCGCTCTTTTGCTATGCCTATGCTGCGATGCCTACCACTTGCTATATCATGCCACCCATATTGCCATGTCAGCCCCTAACCATCCTTTCCTAGCAAACCGTTGATTTGCTATGTTACCGCTTTGCTCATTTCCCTCTTATAGCGTTGCTAGTTGCAGGTGAAGTTGAAGTTTGTTCCTTGTTGGAACATGGAGATGTTCCTTGTTGGAACATGTTTACTTGTTGGGGATATCACAATATATATCTGCTATAATTAATACATCTATATACTTGGTAAAGGGTGGAAGGCTCGGCCTTATGCCTGGTGTTTTGTTCCACTCTTGCCACCCTAGTTTCCGTCATACCGTGTTATGTTCCTTGATTTCGCGTTCCTTACACGGTAGGGTGAAATATGGGACCCCCTTGACAGATCTCTTTGAATAAGACTCCTCCAAAGAAGGCCCAACTTTGGTTTTACCATTTGCCACCTAAGCCTTTTTTCCCCGGGTTTCGCGAGCCCGAGGGTCATCTTTATTTTAAACCCCGGACCGGTGCTCCTTGAGTCTTGGCCCGAACTAGAGCCACTGTCAGCGCCCCTCAAGGAAACTTGAGGTCTGGTTTTAGTTGTATGGACTGCTCATCCGGATGTGCCACGAGAACGAGATATGTGCAGCTCCTATCGGGATTTGTCGGCACAATCAGGCGGCTTTGCTGGTCTTGTTTTATTGCTTTGTCGAAATGTCTTGTAGTCCGGGATTCGAGATTGATCGGGTCTTCCCGTTAGAAGGAATATCCTTCGTTGACCGTGAGAGCTTATAATGGGCTAAGTTGGGACACCCCTGCAGGGTAATATCTTTCGAAAGCCGTGCCCGCGGTTATGAGGCAGATGGGAATTTGTTAATGTCCGGTTGTAGAAAACCCGAAGTTGACCTCAAGTAAAATACACATCAACCGCGTGTGTAACCATGATGGTCTCTTCTCGGCGGAGTCCGGGAAGTGAACACGGTGTTGGAGTTATGTCGGCGTAAGTAGTTCAGATCACTTCTTGATCGCTACTAGCTTCACGACCGTGCTTTGCTCCTCTTCTCGCTCTCTTTTTCTTGAAGTAGCCACCATATATGCTAGTCGCTTGCTGCAGCTCCTTTGTGCTACTCTGTCCTTCCTATAAGCTTAAATAGTCTTGATCTCGCGGGTGTGAGATTGCAGAGTCCCCGTGACTCACGGATACTTCCAAAACAGTTGCGGTGCCGGCGATGCGGTCACAGGTGACTCAACCGAGCTCAAGTGGGAGTTCGACGAGGAACGTGGTCGTTACTATGTGTCTTTTCACGATGATCGATAGTGGTGCCCAGTTGGGACGATCGGGGATCTGTGTAGCATTTGGGGTATCTTCTTTATTTTGGTTCCAAAGTCGGACCTTGAGTGTACTCTGAATGATGGATGCTTATTTATGTATTGTGTGAAGTGGCGACTGTAAGCCAACTATGTATCTCTTTCCCTTATTTATTACATGGGTTGTGTGAAGATTACCTCACTTGCGACATTGCTTTCAATGCGGTTATGCCTCTAAGTCGTGCCTCGACACGTGGGAGATATAGCCGCATCGGGGGCGTTACATTGAAGCTTGAGCCAATCCTTTGTCCTTAGCATCTTGAAGGAGTTCCCACATCCTTTAGTCCATGCCACTCCATTGTTGAACTTATCTGAAACATACTAGATAAAAGTGTTAGTCCAACAAGAGATATGTTGACATTAATTACCAAAACCACCTAGGGAGCACTTGTGCTTTCACCTGTGGTAGGCGTGCCTGTTATTTCTGTTAAAATAGGAGATCATTGTTATCATGGCTTGTGTGATATGGGTGCTAGTGTTAGTGCAATACCTTATGACCTATACAAAGAAATTATGCATGATATTGCACCTGCTGAGACAGAAGATATTGATGTCACAATTAAACTTGCCAATAGAGATACTATTTCACCAATGGGAATCGTTAGAGATGTTGAAGTCTTGTGTGGGAAAACTAAATATCCTGCTGATTTTCTTGTTCTTGGTTCCCCATAAGATAGCTTTTGTCCCATCATATTTGGTTGACCCTTCTTGAACACTGTTAATGCTAGAATAGACTGCGAAAAGAATGTAGTTACTATTGGTTTGGGTGATATGTCTCATGAGTTTAATTTCTCTAAATTTAGTAGGCAACACCGTGAAGAGGAATTACCTAGTAAGGATGAAATTATCGGTCTTGCTTCTATTGCCGTACCTCCTAGTGATCCTTTAGAACAATATTTGCTAGACCATGAAAATGATATGTTTATGAATGAAAGAAGTGAAATAGATGAAGTATTATTTAAACAGGAACCCATCCTGAAACACAATTTGCCTGTTGAAATCCTAGGGGATCCTCCTCCACCCAAGGGTGAACCCGTGTTTGAGCTTAAACCGTTGCCTGATACTCTTAAATATGCTTATCTTGATGAAAAGAAGATATATCCTGTTATTATTAGTGCTAATGTAGCGACCCGACCCGAATGGATCAAGTCTCTGTGCTCAGGTGTCATCCCTGGATCAGTAATGCTGACACCACACAGTACTTCGAAGGATTTATAACAGAGTAGCAATCACACACTTATTACATCGTTGTCCAAAAGAGGACTTATTACAATAAATATGGCTTAAGGCCATCTAATAACGATAACAGCGGAAGACTTGGAAGATAAGTGAGTCCATCAACTCCATCGGCATCACTGAGTATAGAACCACGACCTAAAACACCTTACTCGTCGTCTGAAAAGTCTGCAACATGAAATTTGCAGCCTGAAATGGGTCAACACATGGAATATGCTGGCAATGTAACACATAGAGAGTAATGAAGCAATAAGCCTATACTACATGCATATATGGCTGGTGGTAAAGCTCTCTGATTCTGATTTTGCATAAAGCTAGTTTTCCCTACTTCAAAGGAATAAATTTGTTTAACTATCATGGTGGTTGTTAAACATTGATAATGGTTGACAGCATCCTCAATCCCAATTAAAAGTACTCATTAAAAACCCAATAACATTAATTAGAGTAACATGTTGAGTTTCACATGATATTCAAGTACTAGATACTCAAGATGTCCATAACCGGGGACACGGCTAATCATGATTAGTTTATACACTCTGCAGAGGTTTGCGCACTTTTCCCCACAAGACTCGATCGCCTCCATTTGGTTTCTCGCACTACATGGTGTTTGAGAGACGGATGACCGAGACATAGTCTTTCAGAAGCGCTAGCACCTTACTTGTGGGCAGACCGTACCAACCTACAACCCCTACATCTGCTAGTCTACCCGTAAGAGTTCACACAACTTACTCAGCTATGCCAGAGCCCATAATGGCTTGTGGCTGCACACGGAAGTTACTAGCATGAATGATCTTATGATCCCTTTGAGCACAGGTGGCGGTCCGAAGAAATACTGAGCAAGTCTGATAGAAACCAGGTGCCTCAATCCACCCGGATGTGTGTTTAAGTTGCCACCTTAGATAAACCATTGAATTAACAATCTCACATCATCATGGATATCACTCACCCAATCCACGTCTACTAGCATAGCATGGCATAATAAGCAAACGTAGAAGTAACTCCTGTGGTTTCATAAGTAAAAGCAGGTAATAGGTACTACCTCAATCTACTTCCCATCCCACAATTTAATTAGATCCTAATCATGCAAGTGTTAGGAATAGATCTAATGCATAAAACTGGGTAGTAGAAAAGTATGATCAAGTGTTACTTGCCTTGTCGACGATCCATGAAACCTAGAGATTCGAAATAACAAGCGGCGCACTCGGCTGATCTATCGCAGACAAACAACAAGCATACAATAAGTATTCATCTAATGCACAGGTAAATCTCGAATAAAAGATCTGACCAGAAAGTTCAACTTAAGAACCCTGGTTGCAAAAGAATCGAATCAAATAAAGCAACGAAAAACATCCGGCGGAAGAAAACAGCTCAGTTCTAGCAAGTTGAAACTAGGTCAAATTTTACGGTAGCAAAACTTTGTTTAAGTTGATTAGTCGGAACGGCGGTTTCGAAACGAAACTCCAGGCGCTTGAATCACCTGATTCTGATAAACGAGCGAGAAGATAAACTAGAACGAAGATTGGATATGAAATCGAGATCGGAAAATAACGGATTAAATCCGATTAAAAGAAAAACGACGAACGGTTAAACGAACGGACGTTCGTTAACAGAAACTAACGGGTGAACATTCACTAATTAGTTGAACCGAAAAAAAACCAAATCTAGGGTTCGAGAAAAAAAAAACCAAGACGGTTTTTTTGAAAAAACTGGGCGACGAACGGCGGCGGCTATACCTCCGGCAAGGCCTCGTGGCGGAGCAGAGGCTCGGCGGGGTTGGGGTGGCTCGGCGGGGCTCGGCGGGGTCGGCGGGCGGCGGCGCACGGCGTCGGGCGGCTCGGGTGGCGGCGGGCGACTCGGGGTGGCGGCGGGATGAGGTGAGGCGTGAGGCGGCGGGTTTTAAGGAGGAGAAGTCTGCCTTGGGAAGGGGTCACGGCAGTGCGTCGTCCCAGCGGGACTTCGAGGCGGCGGCCAGGTCTCCCGGGAGGAGACGGCTCGGCCGGGTGGGCCGTCGGCTGGGCCTTGGCCCAGTCGGCGCGCGGCGGATTTTTTTTAAATAAGATCACGCGCAGAAAAATGAATAAAATAAAATCTAAACGAACTCCAAAATTAATAAAGTAAATTTTCCCCGACTCCTAAAAATGAGTCGAACAAAATGAACTTTAACACGGGGCCAAAAAGCAAATTTTTAAAATACGCATTTTTTCCCTAAGGCAAATAAAAGTGACAAACTCCAAAATAAAAATCTAAAATTTGATTTATTTATTAAATCTTCATTTTTCCTAAATTTTGAGAAAGTCATATTATTCCCTCTCTTATTTTTGATATTGGAAAAATAATTGAAGATGAAAATAAAAATCAAAATGATCCTATTTTCAAAATTTGAGAAAACCCAAATATGAAAATAATGAAATCTCCAACTCTCTCCGAGGGTCCTTGAGTTGCGTGAAATTTCTAGGATCGGCAAAATGCAAGAAAATATGAAATGCATGATGACTTAATGTATAACATTCCAAATTGAAAATTTGGGATGGTACAAACCTACCCCCCTTAAGATGAATCTCGCCCTCGAGATTCGGGTTGGCTAGAAAATAGGTGAGGGTGGTCCTTGAGCAAATCCTCTTCTCTTTCCAGTGGCTTCATCCTCGGTGTGGTGGCTCCACCGAACCTTGCAAAACTTGATAACCTTGCTGCGAGTAACTCTGCTGGCATAATCGAGAATCTTGACTGGTTTCTCCTCATATGTTAAATCATCCTTCAACTGAATTGCTTCAAGTGGCACCTTTGTATCTCTTAAGCGGTACTTCCGCCATCTCGGCGTGACATTTCTTCAGCTGAGAAACATGGAATACATCATGAACTCCTGACAGTCCCTCTGGCAATTCCAGCTTATAAGCAACTTCTCCCATGCGTTGCAAGATCTTATACGGTCCAACAAAACGTGGTGCTAATTTTCCTTTAACTCCAAAACGCTTAACTCCTCGAAGCGGGGATACTCTAAGATAAACTCTGTCTCCAACTTCATATTCTATCGCCTTGCGTTTTGAATCCGCATAGCTTTTCTGTCTGGACTGGGCTACCTTGAGCCTATCGCGAATCAACTTAACCTTCTATTCAGACTCCTTAATCAAATCTGGTCCAAACAACTGACGGTCTCCAGCTTCGTCCCATGATAACGGTGTCCTGCACCTCCTTCCGTACAAAGCCTCGAAAGGTGCCATCTTCAAGCTGGTTTGGTAACTGTTGTTATAAGAAAACTCTGCATACGGCAAGTTATCATCCCAACTAGATCCATAATCTAGTGCACAAGCTCTCAGGATATCCTCCAAAATCTGGTTGACTCTCTCGATGTCCATCTGCATGCGTGGGTGAAAAGGCATCTTGAATTCCAGCCTGGTTCCCAATGTTTCATGCAACCGATTCCAAAACTTTGAGGTAAATTGGATTCCTCTATCTGATACGATACTCCTCGGAACTCCGTGTAAACACACAATTCTGGTCATGTATATCTTTGCCAACTTAGCACTGCTATAGGTAGTCTTTCTTTGGAATGAAATGAGCTACCTTCGTCAAGCGGTCGACTATAACCCAAATCGAGTCATATCCTGAGCGAGTCTTTGGCAAACCTGTGATGAAATCCATGCCTAGTTTATCCCACTTCCATTCGGGTATTGGCAATGGTTGCAACACTGGCTTCTGATGCTCTGCCTTCACTCTCTGACATACATCGCAAACTGCTACATACTCCGCGATATCCTTCTTCATTCCGGTCCACCAGAACGTTTCCTTCAAATCTAAATACATCTTGATATTTCCTGGGTGAATTGAGTAGGGTGAATCATGTGCTTCTTGCAAAATCAACTTCCTGATCTCCGGGTCATTTGGCACATAAACACGGTCCTCAAACCATAGGGTATCGTGCTCATCCTCACGAAATCCCTTAGCTTTTCCTTCGCTCATTTATCCTTTATAGAGACAACTTCCTTATCTGCCTTTTGAGCTTCTCTGATTTTGTCCATCAACGTAGACTGAATCTCCAATGCTGCTACATAGCCTCTCGGAACTATTTCCAAACATAGCTCTCGAAGGTCCTCGGCTAACTCCTTGGGTATTCCTCCCATCATTAGGGTATTGACGTGGCTCTTACGGCTCAATGCGTCTGCTACAACGTTAGCCTTTCCGGGGTGATAATGAAATCTCATATCATAATCCTTAATAAGCTCCAGCCATCTCCTCTGTCTGAGATTTAATTCCTTCTGCGTGAAGATGTACTTCAAACTCTTGTGATCCGTGTACACCTCACAATGATTTCCAATGAGGAAATGTCTCCAGGTCTTCTATGCATGCACAACGGCCGCTAACTCCAAATCGTGTGTGGCATAATTCAACTCATGAGGCTTAAGCTGTCGTGAAGCATACGAAACAACTCTTCCTTCCTGCATAAGCACTGCTCCAAGTCCTCGACGTGAAGCGTCGCAATACACCTCATAATCCTTGGTCTGATCTGGCAAAATTAACACTGGTGAGGTAACCAATCTTTTCTTCAACTCCTGAAAACTTGCTTCACAATCCTCAGTCCATGTGAACTTGGTATCCTTTTTCAGCAACTCCGTCATAGGCTTTGCAATCCTTGAGAAATTCTCAATGAATCTTCGGTAGTATCCTGCGAGTCCAAGGAAACTCCGGATCTCTCCAACTGTCGTTGGTGCTTCCCAATTGGTTACGGTCTCAACCTTTGTGGGGTCAACTGCTATCCCTTCTCCGGATATAACATGTCCAAGAAATCCAACTTCCTTTAGCCAAAACTCGCATTTGCTGAACTTGGCATATAACTGATGTTCCCTTAGTTTCTCCAAAACCAATCGCAATGTTCCTTATGTTCCTCTTCATTCTTGAGAAAATCAAAATATCATCTATGAACACCACGACAAACTTATCCAAAAACTCCATAAACACTTTGTTCATCGTGTTCATGAAATAGGCGGTAGCGTTAGTCAGTCCAAATGACATAACGGTATATTCATACGATCCATATCTCGTGGTAAATGCTGTCTTAGGTATGTCCCGCTCTCGAATCTTCAACTGATGGTACCCTGATCGCAAATCGATCTTGGAAAACACTTTAGCTCCTTGCAAACGATCAAACAGATCATTTATCATTGGTAGTGGGTACTTGTTCTTGATTGTTACTTCATTCAATCCACGATAATCAACAACCATCCTTTCTCTCCACTAACAGTACGGGTGATCCCCAAGGTGAAGAACTTGGGCGTATATAGCCTTTATCCAACAGCTCCTTAATCAGCTTCTTGATTTCTGCCAAATCCTGTGCGGGCATCCTGTATGGTCGCTTCGATATTGGGCACATGCACAGCAAAAGCTCAATCAAAAACTCAATGTCTCTATCCGGTGGCATTCACGGCAACTCTTCCGAAATACATCGGGAAATCCTTCACCACCGGTACTTCTTCCCTGCACAACTCGATAAGGAATTTACTTGTGCTCTCCTCGGCTCATGCCGTGATACATACTTGATTCTCCTCCCTTCCGGGGTGGTAAGAAAAATTGACTTAGTGACGCAATCTATGTTCCCTCCATACTTGATAACCAATCCATGCCTAATATCACATCCAATCCTTGGGATTCCAGAACTATTAGGTCCGAGGGAAAAACATAGTGTCCAATCCTTAATGGCAGTCGATCACACCATATACTAGCCATGTATTCTGCTCCAGGTGAGGTTACTATCATGGGTGACCTAAGGGCTTGGGTTGGTAATTTGTACTTATCCACAAATCCCCTTGATATGTATGAATGCGATGCACCGATGTCGAAAAGAACAAGCTGCGATAAATGACTTAACCAAAACTTACCGATTACTGCATCGGGCTGATCTTCAATCTCCTCTACATCAATGTGGTTCACCTGTCCCCTATTGAAAGGGTTTGACTTCTTTCCTGAGCTTCCATTGCCATTTCCATTCTGGCCTTCTGGACATTCGTTTGCATAATGCCCAGTCTTGCGGCACTTAAAGCAAGTGATGTGGCTCAGGTCTACCTTGGTTGGGGTTGATGGTGTGGTGCGGTTCTGTCCATTGCTTCCTCCATTCCCGTTCCCATTCTTGGTGCCATTATGGTTGTGCGAATTACCTCCTCCATGGGTATGCTGAAACTGAACTCCCTGTTTAGGGGTATAATGGGGCTTCTGCTGGGCTCCAGAGTTATACTTCCCCTGCCCATACTTCCTCTTGCGGTTCTCAATTTGCTGTTGCTTTCCTTCAATCATGAGGGCACGGTCTACCAACTCCTGGTAGTTATTGAAACTTGCTACCATCAACTGCATGCTTAACTCATCATTCAGTCCTTCCAAACTTCTCCTGCTTAGCTGCATCTGTAGTAGCGTCATCACGGGGCATAACGTGCTAACTTACTAAAATCATCCACATCTTGCCATGAGTCCTTCCTCCTTGGCGTAAGTTGCGAAACTCACGCTTCTTCATGGCCATAGCTCCTGCTGAGACATGGGCAGTGCAGAAAGCTTGCTGAAACTGATCCCATGTGACAGTGTCTACAGGGTAAGTGGCTGTAAAATTCTCCCACCATGCTGCTGCGGGTCCTTCAAGCTGGTGTGCAACAAACTTCACCTTCTCTCCATCCGTACATCCTGCAGTGGTCAACTCCCTTCCTATCTTACGGAGCCAATCATCTGCTACTATCGGCTCGGTGCTACTGGAAAACACTGGCGGGTTCAGCCTTAAGAAAGCGAGCCGATGGTCAACTGGTGGTGGTGGCGGGTTGTTGTTGTTGTTGTTGTTGTTGTTGCCTTGATTCTGTACCAATGTTTGGATCAAAGTGTTACCTTTCTTTGAATCAAGCTGGGTGATCTCTGGCGGGAAAACAAACCCGGGGTCGCGTCTCGAAGGCATCTGATGGGTTTAGAAAAGATGAGAAATTAAGAATAGAGTGGGGTCTAAGGAGAAACACTACCCAAATGTATATGAGCAAATGCACAAAAAATCACTTCATTCATTTCAAACAAAGGGCTTACAACGATCTAACTATCGCAAAAGTGCGTGAACAAAAATGTTACATGGAGGGAATACTACTAATATGTGGGGGTCATCTACTAATTTGAACCGGTGGAAGACTCCATGATGTCTGCTCCAGCTTCATCTTCAAAGTCGGGTTCACTTGGATCCGAATCGGTGTAAATCGATGTTGATGTAGTCGCTCGGGCGTCGGCGTACTTGTCTTCATTCTTGAGCGCCAATTTCTTCTTGAGTTCTTCAATCTCATACTTAAGATCGTTATTGTGTCTTGCTAAAGCTACGATCTCGTCCATGTAGTCCTTACGTGTAGACTTTAGTTCTTCTTCAAGTTCGATGATCCTTCCCTTCGCATCCTTTAATTTGATCATATCATTGCACATCTGGTTCTCCACGGCATCGAATGTCTTTGGTTTAACTCTGGATGAAAGCTGCAATGGATCTATCCTTCTTGGTGCTGACTATCTCCCATTGTTCATCTCGGCGTCCGCAAATCTGGTAGATGGTGTCTTTGAGGTCTTCTTGGTAAACTTCTCCAATCGTCCCATGGTGATATGAGCTGCCATGCTCTTTCCCGGACTCGAGTTGGTGCACTGAAAACACTATCTATAGGCTTGGTGATTGGGGCGAATGTCCTTCCCGGAACGTGAGCTTGAATCTTCCAGCGCTCCTCTTCAGGAAGAGTGGCGTTGATAGTCCCGGTGAAGCTTGGTAGTCCAATGTTCAGGTACTTGGTGACTTCCTTCAAGTGAAATCCAAAAGGTGTGCCTTCATCTAGTTGGGTGTACTTGATCTTCGCGTCCTTCATCCTAAAAGAGTAGAAAAGATGAGGAGTTAGAAAATGAGAAGAGAGTAGTGATCTATGGCTTTAACTTAGTGGTCGTGTCTCTACAATCGGCGTGTGCTCGATACCATCTCTGTGGCGACCGACCCGAATGGATCAAGTCTCTACGTGCTCGGTGTCATCCTGGATCGATGTCTTGACACCACACACGATTACTTCGAAGGATTTATAACAGAGTAGCAATCACACACTTATTACATCGTTGTCCAAAAGAGGACTTATTACAATAAATATGGCTTAAGGCCATCTAATAACAATAACAGCGGAATACTTGGAAGATAAGTGAGTCCATCAACTCCATCGGCATCACTGAGTATAGAACCACGACCTAAAACAACTTACTCGTCGTCTGAAAAGTCTGCAACATGAAAGTTGCAGCCCGAATGGGTCAGCACATGGAATATGCTGGCAATGTAACACATAGAGAGTAATGAAGCAATAAGCCTATACTACATGCATATATGGCTGGTGGTAAAGCTCTCTGATTCTGATTTTGCATAAAGCTAGTTTTTCCCTACTTCAAAGGAATAAATTTGTTTAACTATCATGGTGGTTGTTAAACATTGAGAATGGTTGACAGCATCCTCAATCCCAATTAAAAGTACTCATTAAAAACCCAATAACATTAATTAGAGTAACATGTTGAGATTCACATGATATTCAAGTACTAGATACTCAAGATGTCCATAACCGGGGACACGGCTAATCATGATTAGTTTATACACTCTGCAGAGGTTTGCGCACTTTTCCCCACAAGACTCGATCGCCTCCGTTGGTTTCTTGCACTACATGGTGTTTGAGAGACGGATGACTGAGACATAGTCTTTCAGAAGCGCTAGCACCTTACTTGTGGGCAGACCGTACCAACCTACAACCCCTACATCTGCTAGTCTACCCGTAAGAGTTCGCACAACTTACTCAGCTATGCCAGAGCCCATAATGGCTTGTGGCTGCACACGGAAGTTACTAGCATGAATGATCTTATGATCCCTTTGAGCTGGGTGGCGGTCCAAGAAATCTGAGGCAAGTCCTGATAGAAACCAGTGCCTCAATCCACCCAGATGTGTGTTTAAGTTGCCACCTTAGATAAACCATTGAATTAACAATCTCACATCTGTCATGGATATCACTCACCCAATCCACCTCTACTAGCATAGCATGGCATAATAAGCAAACGTAGAAGTAACTCCTGTGGTTTCATAAGTAAAAGCAGTAATAGGTACTACCTCAATCTACTTCCCATCCCACAATTTAATTAGATCCTAATCATGCAAGTGTTAGAATAGATCTAATGCATAAAACTGGGCAGTAGAAAAGTATGATCAAGTGTTACTTGCCTTTGGCGGCGATCCATGAAACCTAGAGATTCGAAATAACAAGCGGCGCACTCCGGGTGATCTATCGCAGACAAACAACAAGCATACAATAAGTATTCATCTAGGTAAATCTCGAATAAAAGATTTGACTAGAAAGTTCAACTTAAGAACCCTGGTTGCAAAAGAATCGAATCAAATAAAGCAACGAAAAACATCCGGCGGAAGAAAACAGCTCGATTCTAGCAAGTTGAAACTAGGTCAAATTTTTACGGTAGCAAAACTTTGTTTAAGTTGATTAGTCGGAACGGCGGTTTGAAAGCGAAACTCGAGCGCTTGAATCACCTGATTCCGATAAGCGGCGAGAAGATAAACTAGAACGAAGATTGGATCTGAAATCGAGATCGGAAAATAACGTATTAAATCCTATTAAATGAAAAACCACGAACGGTTAAACGTACGGACGTTCGTTAACAGAAACTAACCGGTGAACATTCACTAATTAGTTGAACCGAAAAAAAACCAAATCTAGGGTTTGAGAAAAAAAACCGAGACGGTTTTTTTGAAAAAAAACCAGGCGACGAACGGTGGCGGCTATACCTCCGGCGAGGCCTCCGGCGGGCAGAGCTCCGCTGAGGTTGGGGTGGCTCGGCGGGGCTCGGCGGGTCGTGGCGGCGGGCGGCGGCGCCTGACGGCCAGCGACGACAGGCGTCGGGTGACTCGGGGTGGCGGCGGCGGTGGCGGGATGAGGTGAGGCGGCGGTGGCGGGTTTTAAGGAGGGAGGGGGGTCTGCCTTGGGAAGGGGTCACGGCGTGGGCGTCGTCCCAGCCGGGACTCGAGGCGGCGGCGGCCAGGTCTCCCGGGAGGAGGCAGCTCGGCAGGTGGGCCGTCAGTGAGCCTTGGCCCGGTCGGTATGTGTGATTTTTAAATAAGATCACGCGTAGAAAAATGAATAAAATAAAATCTAAACGAACTCCAAAATTAATAAAGTAAATTTTCCCCGACTCCTAAAAATGAGTCGAACAAAATGAACTTTAACACGGGGCCAAAAAGCAAATTTTTAAAATACACATTTTTTCCCTAAGGCAAATAAAAGTGACAAACTCCAAAATAAAAATCTGAAATTTGATTTATTTCTTAAATCTTCATTTTTCCTAAATTTTGAGAAAGTCATATTATTCCCTCTCTTATTTTTGATATTGGAAAAATAATTGAAGTTGAAAATAAAAATCAAAATGATCCTATTTCCAAAATTTGAGAAAACCCAAATATGAAAATAATGAAATCTCCAACTCTCTCCGAGGGTCCTTGAGTTGCGTGAAATTTCTAGGATCGGCAAAATGCAAGAAAATATGAAATGCATGATGACTTAATGTATAACATTCTAAATTGAAAATTTGGGATGTTACAGCTAACCTTTCAGAGCATGAAGAAGAGAGATTATTGAAAACTCTGAGGAAGCACCGTGCTGCTATTGGATGTACTCTTGATGATCTTAAGGGCATTAGTCCCACTCTATGTCAACATAAAATAAATTTGGAGGAAGATGCCAAACCAGTTCGTGATCATCAACGATGGCTGAATCCTAAAATGAAAGAAGTGGTAAGAAAGGAAATACTAAAGCTCCTTGAGGCAGGTATAATTTATCCCGTTGCTGATAGTCAGTGGGTAAGTCATGTCCATTGTGTCCCTAAGAAAGGAGGTATTACTGTTGTTCCTAATGATAAAGATGAATTGATTCCGCAAAGAATTATTACAGGTTATAGGACGGTAACTGATTTTCGCAAATTAAATAAAGCTACTAAAAAGGATCATTACCCCTTACCTTTTATCGATCAAATGCTAGAAAGATTATGCAAACATACACATTTTTGCTTTCTAGATGGTTATTCTGGTTTCTCCCAAATACCTGTGTCAGCCAATGATCAATCAAAGACTACTTTTACTTGCCCTTTTGGTACTTTTGCTTATAGATGTTTGCCCTTTGGTTTATGTAATGCACCTGCTACCTTTCAAAGATGCATGATGGCTATATTCCCTGACTTTTGTGAAAAGATTTGTGAGGTTTTCATGGACGATTTCTCCGTGTATGGATCCTCTTTTGATGATTGCTTGAGCAACCTTGATCGAGTTTTGCAGAGATGTGAAGAAACTAATCTAGGTTTTTCTATGGTTAATGAAGGTATTGTCTTGGGGCATAAAGTTTCTGAAAGAGGTATTGAAGTTGATAAAGCCAAGGTTGATGCTATTGAAAAGATGCCATGTCCCAAGGACATCAAAGGTGTAAGAAGCTTCCTTGGTCATGCCGGTTTTTATAGGAGGTTCATTAAGGACTTCTCCAAAATTTCTCGGCCTCTGACTAATTTATTACAAAAAGATATACCATTTGTCTTTGATGATGACTGTGTAGAAGCATTTGAAATACTTAAGAAAGCATTGATCTCTGCACCTATTGTTCAGCCACCTGATTGGAATTTACCTTTTGAAATTATGTGTGATGCTAGTGATTATGCTGTAGGTGCTGTTCTAGGGCAAAGAGTTGATAAGAAATTAAATGTTATTCAATATGCTAGTAAAACTCTAGATAATGCTCAAAGAAATTATGCTACTACTGAAAAAGAATTCTTAGCAGCTGTATTTTCTTGTGATAAGTTCAGACCTTATATTGTTGATTCTAAAGTAACTATTCACACGGATCATGCTGCTATTAAATATCTTATGGAAAAGAAAGATGCTAAACCTAGACTTATTAGATGGGTTCTCTTGCTACAAGAATTTGATCTGCATATTGTTGATAGAAGGGAGCTGAGAACCCCGTTGAAGACAACTTGTCTAGGTTAGAAAATGTTCTTGATGACCCACTACCTATCGATGATAGCTTTCCTGATGAGCAATTAAATGTCATAAATGCCTCTCGTAGTACTCCATGGTATGCTGATTATGCTAATTATATTGTTGGTAAATTTATACCACCTAGTTTCACATACCAGCAAAAGAAAAAGTTTTTCTATGATTTGAGACATTAATTTTGGGATGACCCACATCTCTATAAAGAAGGAGTAGATGGTGTTATTAGACGTTGTGTACCGGAGCATGAATAGGAACAGATCTTACGCAAGTGTCACTCCGAGGCTTATGGAGGACACCACGCTGGAGATAGAACTGCACATAAGGTATTGCAATCCGGTTTTTATTGTCCTATCTTGTGATGAATGTCAAAGAATTGGTAATATTAGTAGACTTCAAGAAATGCCTATGAATTATTCACTTGTTATTGAACCGTTTGATGTTTGGGGCTTTGATTATATGGGACCTTTTCTTGCCTCTAATGGATACACACATATTTTAGTTGTTGTTGATTACGTTACTAAGTGGGTAGAAGCTATTCCAACTAGTAGTGCTGATCATAACACTTCTATTAAAATGCTTAAAGAAGTTAGTTTTATGAGGTTTGGAGTCCCTAGATATTTAATGACTGATGGTGGTTCACATTTTATTCATCGTGCTTTCTGAAAAATGCTTGCTAAATATGATGTTAATCATAGAATTGCATCTCCTTATCACCCACAGTCTAGTGGTCAAGTAGAATTGAGTAATAGAGAGCTCAAATTAATTTTGCAATAGACTGTCAATAGGTCTAGAAAGAATTGGTCCAAGAAACTTGATGATGCATTATGGGCATATAGAACTGCATATAAAAATCCTATGGGTATGTCCCCGTATAAAATGGTTTATGGAAAAGCATGTCACTTACCTCTCGAACTAGAACATAAGGCTTATTGGGATATTAAAGAGCTCAACTATGATTTCAAACTTGCCAGTGAGAAGAGGTTATTTGATATTAGCTCACTGGATGAATGGAGAACCCAAGCTTATGACAATGCCAAGTTGTTTAAGGAAAAAGTTAAAAGATGGCATGACAAAAGAATACAAAAGCGTGAGTTTAATGTAGGTGATTATGTATTGCTATACAACTCTCGTTTAAGATTTTTTGCAGGAAAACATCTCTCTAAATGGGAAGGCCCTTACGTTATCGAGGAGGTCTATCGTTCCGATGCCATGAAAATTAACAACTTCGAAGGCACAAATCCGAAGGTGGTGAACGGTCAAAGAATCAAACATTATATCTCAGGTAATCCTATAAATGCTGAAACCAATGTTATTGAAACTGTAACCCCGGAGGAATAGATAAGGGACACTTTCCGGAACGTTTCAGACTCCAAAAAGGAATAGGTATGTGGTACGGTAAGTAAGCCGACTGCAAAACAGTTTTTAAGGCAATATTTCTCCGTTTTGGAATATTTAGAAAAATAGAAAAATAAGAAGCAGTCCGGGAAGGACATGAGGGCTCCACGAGGGTGGAGGGCGCGCCCCCTACCTCGTGGGCACCTCGTGTGCTCTCGGACGGACTCCGTTTTCTTGCACGATACGTATTTGGTCGGTAAAAATTCATTACATATTCTCCCAAAGGTTTTGACCTCCATATCACGCAATTATCCTCTGTTCTTGTCTCGAGCTGTTTTCTGTCAGGGTTGTTGTCGGTGTCAAAACCGGCGGATCTCGGGTAGGGGGTCCCGAACTGTGCGTCTAGGCGGATGGTAACAGGAGACAAGGGACACGATGTTTTTACCCAGGTTCGGGCCCTCTCGATGGAGGTAAAACCCTACTCCTGCTTGATTAATATTGATGATATGGGTAGTACAAGAGTAGATCTACCACGAGATCAGAGAGGCTAAACCCTAGAAGCTAGCCTATGGTATGATTGTTGTTCGTCCTACGGACTAAAACCCTCCGGTTTATATGGACACCGGAAAGGGCTAGGGTTACACAGAATCGGTTACAATGGGAGGAGATCTACATATCCGTATCGCCAAGCTTGCCTTCCACACCAAGGAAAGTCCCATCCGGACACGGGATGAAGTCTTCAATCTTGTATCTTCATAGTCCAGGAGTCCGGCCAAAGGTTATAGTCCGGCCATCCGGACACCCCCTAATCCAGGACTCCTCAGTAGCCCCTGAACCAGGCTTCAATGACGACGAGTCCGGCGCGCAGATTGTCTTCGACATTGCAAGGCGGGTTCCTCCTCCGAATACTTCATAGAAGACTTTGAACACAAGGATAGTGTCCGGCTCTGCAAAATAAGTTCCACATACCACCGTAGAGAGAATAATATTTACACAAATCCAATCTGCGGCGTATTCATGGCGTGACATCACACCACGGCCAAGCCTTTATTTGAATCGTTTTCTTGTCCCACCTCGGTAGCACTTAGCGAGGCGGTTTCCTTGGCACGTCTTGTCGAAGCAGAGATCGTGTCCCCTTATTCCGGGATTCTCATCAATACGGGCATGGGTAACCCAACCGTGCCTTTAATTACGACACTTGGGAGATAAGCGAGTTTTACCAGGCTGGTGGGGGCACATAGTTTAAATACGCCCATATAAGGGATAAGGATCCACCTTTTCCATCTCGCCTTCCTCCTCCTTTGCTTATCCATTTTCGCGCACTCGAGCTCCAGCGCCTAAGTTCGCACATCTTACCTCAACCTTCTCCATCCATGTCCGGAGCGAGAGGCAAGTGGATGGTCTCCTCCGTCACGGAGGGACACATCAAGAAGCTGAGGAAAGTCGGATACTTGTCCAATGACATCACGCAGTGGCTCCCCGACAAGGGGCAGCTCATCCCCACCCCCAGGCCCCATGAGAGGGTGGTGTTCCTCACCCATTTCCTCCGCAGACTAGGTTTCCCACTTCACCCATTTGTCCGGGGACTCATGTTCTACTACGGCCTGGATTTCCACAATCTGGCCCCGAACTTCATCCTCAATATCTCGACGTTCGTCGTCGTGTGCGAGGCCTTCCTCTGCATCCAGCCCCACTTCGGCTTATGGCTGATGACCTTCAATGTCAAGCCGAAGGTAGTGGGCGGCCGCCAAGCGGAGTCTTGAGGCGCCATGGTGGGCAAGATGCCCAACGTTACATGGCTCGAGGGCTCCTTCATGGAGACCATAAAGGGGTGGCAATCGGGGTGGTTCTACATCACGAGCAGCGTGACCACTGAATGGGCAGCGGCCCCAATTCCGATCTGGCATCCCTACACGGCTCACCTCCTGGAAAGAGACGGGCTTGTCGTGGGGTAATTCGGAGGAGCTGACCGGACTCCAAACCTGCGTCCAAAACCTGGTGAGCAAGAAGCTCAAACTCGTCAACGTAGTCCAGGTCATGCTCATCCGCCGGATCCTCCCGTGCCAACAACGGGCTTTCAGTTTGTGGCAGTTTGATCCGGCACAACACCGAACCCTGAGTAGGCTCTTCGACACTACGTACGAAGGCGCTGGAAGGTGCTGTTCAAGAAGCGCCCGTGGCCCCGCATCCACTACCGAGGATCGCGGATTCAGCGCGACAGATCAAGCCAACACGCTTAAGCTATTTTACCCTTTACGGGTTACTTGTTTTCCATAGTTTGATTCTATGCGGGATCTAAACTCCCTTACCTTTGACAGGATTGGCGGAAGGCGTCCGGACAGATTATTTGTCCGGCTCCCTTGAAGACCAGCGGGACGCCCGCTTGGCCAGGGGCTGCTTTGGTTCCGGCACCTTACGTGGTGCCGGAGAAGAAACCAAGAAGAAGGCCACGGGAACTCGAAAGAGTTCCCGGCGCTGATGGTGTCGGATTCTTCGTCCGATGACTCCGAGGCGCACTCCTCCTCCGAAGACGAGGAGGAGGAAGAAGAGGTCTCTCCCCCTCCAGCGGGGGGAGCAATGAAAAGGAAGGCCGCCCCAACCGGGGGGGGGGGGGGAGAGGGTCCAAGAAGGGGAGGACCCTTCCTCTGGACTACTCCACCAACGCCGACAACGGCGAAGAGGAGTGGCCATCCAGGGCCAAGCCCCTGGCAAAGTCGTAAGTATCCGGATACCAGAATAACTCATGGTGTTCCTTTGTTGCACAGTATCTTCTGACGCCGAATATAATCATGCAGTCCACCCAAGGCTGGGCTCGATGCTTCGTCGAGCGGCTCCCTGGGTTCGTCGGATGTGAATAGCACTTCACTTCCGGCCGCCTCCTCTCCTCGCGCTGCGGATGATGCCGAGGTGGCGTCCCAAAAGGGGCCAAGCCAGGAGGACGTGGTCTTGGAGGCGCCGCAAGGCGACCTCCCGGACTCCAGGCGCAAATGGGACAAAACCCCCAAGGGCTCTAAGTCCGGCCCTGGGCCGGACACCGCACCGGAGCCTTCAACGGTTTCGGCATCCGGCAGGCGGCCCCCCTACTAAGAAGGGCAAGCCTACGACGCCGGTGACCTCCGTCCAACTGGAGGCACCGGATAATCTGCTGGAGGTGCTTAACGGCGCCTCCATCAACGAGGAGCACCGCACTATCATGAGTGTGGTGATCCAGAAGGTTCAGTCCGCCAAGAGCGGGCTGGTGAAGCTGTGCCAGCCTTCTAACGAGCTTTGAGGTATGTATTTAAGATATGTAAAAATGTTACCGCATAGGCGGTAGCCCACGATGCTCGGTTTGGTGTTCGGAAAGAAAAGCCGGGCGAGGATCAAAAAGATATACGCAGGAGTCTAACATAAGTATGTCAATATGGGAATGCGGCTGCTGACCTCTGCCGCACTGACTGCGGAGGTTGATGCATTGAAGCAAAGCCTCGAGCGGTCTGAGAACGAGCTCGGCCTTGCCAAGAAGCAGCTCGAAGACAAGGAAGGTAAGTAATACCTTATTTAAGTATATATAAAAAAGATGTGGTTGGAAAAAATGACAGGACCAACGTGAGTATTACAGGGGCCACAACCCAGGTGGCAACCCTGAAGGAAGCGCTGTCCAAGGCCGAAGAAAATGCGGCCGTGGAGCGTAACCAGCGAGAAAAGCAGGAGGCGCGGGTGGCGGAGGTGCAGCAAGAGCTCCAGGATCTCGTGAAAAAACACGAGAGCTTGGAGCTTGACTCAAAGACTCGAGAGTCTGAGCTTGCCTCGGCTCTTGAGAGCGCCAAATCAGGCAAGGCCGAAGCCCAAAAATCCCTCCAGGAAATTGAGGCAATGAAGAAGATAGCGGCGGGTAAGGCATTCTTTATGCAAAGCAAGCACGTTAAAGTGAATTACTTGTTACTTACCCGAGTCCGGAGCTCTCCAGGAGCATTCGCAGATCTTCCCCGTAGCGTGTCCGACGCTGCCGCATTCTACCGGGCCGAGGAGGGGAGCTCGACTTAGAAGGTGTTCTGGTCCCAGTATGTTGAGGCCGGACACCCGGTGCCCTTGAGCGACCAGCTGAAGCAGCTGGTCGAGCTCCATAAGGTGGCCGAATAGGCCATGAAGGGTCTCATAGTCCGGCTGTGGCCTGGGGAAGCCATGCAGGAGCTACTTGGGCTGGTGAGGCGGCTGGTGGATGCCTTTCCATGGCTTGAAGTCATCAAGCGCTCCGTATGCATCGAAGGTGCCCGTGGGGCCTTGCCCGTGCTAAAGTGCACTTTGGGGCAAGATGGATCTTTGAAGCTTGTGACGGATGGACCACCGCCGGGCAAGGAGCATCGCAAGCCGAGATGTATTATGAGGCGTCTGAAGGGTGCGCGCCTTATAGCGGATGAATGCTCCAAAGATGTAATTTTTGAGTAAACTCGCATTTGTGATCCTGTACGCTGAAAACTTGTTCATATGCGCTAAGCAACGTTTTTGAATTTAAAATATTACCTTCTGTGCGGCCGTTTATTAAATTTGAGAGATGGCGAGTCGTCGGCTTCTACCCCCATGCCACGAGTGCTGGGGTGTTCGGGATAAACGTGAGCGCTCTTTTTCCCATTCTTGGGTCCTTCGAGGGAGGCGCTCAACACAACGAACAAGGCAATCAGACTATAATGCTTGAACACTCTCACTTAGCCATAGAATTCTATAATTTTAAATTTCGTGAAGCCCCTAGTATTCGAAGACCGAGTTCGGGCGCTATCCACGCCTAGGCGGACAAAGCCGACTCCTCGATCTAAGCGGCATAAGTCTTTAGGGACTCGAAAACCTCTCGAACAGCGACCAGCTCTCGCCCTATCATGACGGTCAGTTTTAGCTTTCTCCATCGAGGTGCTTAGCCCAGCTCAACCGGGGCACAATCGCAGTGGTTCTCCCAGCGCTACCTTAGCCGATATGACGGAACGTAAGGTACCAAAACATGGGAGCCGGGCAAACCCAACTATTGACCCAAGACATGATTCGGAGCCGATGCATATAATGCTATAAGTTCGGGGTGCCGCACTCATGAGAGTGTTAGGACTTCTCACACCATATTATCGGCACGTAAGCCCCTGGTGTATTGGCCGTACCAAAGTGTACGGTTGCATAATGTCATAACTGAACATATTTTTGTAAAAAGGAATGCAATAATAGGCGAAAGCTATGTATTGTTTATTGAAAAGGCTGCGGTATAAGCGGGGCGATACAAATAGTGCGATAAGCAAGAGATGGGACTATTTGACATGTCCTCCCCTCGAGGCGGTTGTGGGATGATATGTGAAACAAGTATACCGCTCGTTATAGAGACCACTGGACACTTTCGGCGTAACTTTACGCCTCCTGGCTATTGCATCGTGTGTTCGGCGATTATCTTGCCGGACGGGCCTTCCGTGGAGTGGAGTCCTGAAAGTAAGAAGAAAAAAGAATGACAAAATCGGGGCCACAGTGCGGTTGAGCCGCATTTTGGGCATGCCGTGGTCGTGCCCTCCCCTATGCCCATGGTATTTCCAAAGCGTAGTTATGTATGCAGCGTAATCTTGGTTCGCAATTTCGCTAGGGCTGGGGTTGGGGCCGCATTGCTACGCTTGCTCGGAACGTGCCAGGTGGTCTTGTTGTAGGTTACTCCGGGCGCTCTTGACGGTGTCCAGACGTTTAATAGCCGGACTGGAGAATTGCCTTGAAAGGCTGCTTTGTACTTCCGCCACGAGGGCCGCCGTATGCTCCTCCGTTCGGAGAGAGCGTTCAGTGTTTCCATTGACCGTAATGACTCCTCGAGGGCCTAGCATCTTGAGCTTGAGGTATGCGTAGTGCGGCACCGCATTGAACTTTGCAAATGCGGTTCGTCCGAGCAGTGCGTGATAGCCACTGCGAGCGGGACTATGTCGAAGATTAACTCCTCGCTTCGAAATTATCCGGGATCCGAAGACCACCTCAAGTGTAACTCGAGCCTGTCTGATTGGCCTCTACACCTGGTATGACGCCTTTAAAGGTCGTCTTTGTGGGTTTAATCCTTGAGGATCTATGCCCATTTTTTCGCACTATATCACGATAAAGCAGGTTCAGGCTGCTGCCGCCGTCCATAAGGACTCTAGTGAGGTCAAATCCGTCAATGATTGGGTCTAGAACCAATGCGGCGAATCCGCCATGGCGGATGCTAGTGGGGTGGTCCCTTAGATCAAAAGTGATCGGGCAGGAGGACCATGGGTTGAACTTTAGGGGCGTGGCTCCAACGCATATCGTCCACGAGTGCACGCTTCCGCTCCCTTTTGGGGATGTGGGTTGCGTATATCATGTTCACCGTCCGCACTTGTGGGGAAGCCCTTCATTCCCTATTGTTCGTGGCGGTAGGGGCTCCTCCTCGTCATCGCTATGCAGCCCCTTGTCTCTGTTTTCCGCACTTAACTTGCACTGCTTGAACACCCAACAATCCCTGTTGGTGTGATTGGCTGGTTTTCGAAGTGCCGTGTATCCGCACGGCGATCAAGTATTCGGTCCAAACTGGACGGGCCCGGAGTATTTCTTTTAAATGGCTTTTTCCGCTGACCGGGTTTAGAGCCTCTGAATCCGGCATTAACTGTCGTATCCTCAGCATTGTCGCCGTTAATGCGGCGCTTTTGCTTGTTGCGACGCGACCTGCCATTGTTGTCCTTGGTATCCGAATTACCAGGGCTCTTGGTCATATTATTACTACGAGCTAGCCAGCTGTCTTCTCCCGTGCAAAAGCGGGTCATGAGTGTTGTGAGGGCTGCCATGGATTTCGGCTTTTCCTGTCCTAGGTGCCGGGCAAGCCACTCGGCACGGATGTTATGTTTGAAGGCTGCAAGGGCCTCTGCGTCCGGACAGTCGACTATTTGATTTTTCTTGGTTAGGAACCGTGTCCAGAATTGTCTGGCTGATTCCTCTGGCTGCTGAATTATGTGGCTTAGGTCATCGGCGTATGGTGGTCGCACATAGGTGCCCTGGAAATTGTCGAGGAATGTGGCTTCTAGGTCCTCCCAACAACCAATTGATTCTGCTGGCAAGCTGTTAAGCCAATGCCGAGCTGGTCCTTTAAGCTTGAGTGGGAGGTATTTTATGGCGTGTAGATCATCGCCATGGGCCATGTGGATATGAAGGAGATAATCCTCGATCCATACCGCAGGATCTGTTGTGCCATTGTATGATTCGATGTTTACGGGTTTGAAACCCTCTGGGATTTGATGATCCATTACTTCATCTGTGAAGCATAGTGGGTGTCTTGGCGCCTCTGTCTTTGGGCTATATCACGGCGTAGCTCAAAGCGAGCTTTGTCTACTTTGTTCGGCCGGCGAATTTACCATATCCGGCATGACGGTTATAAATCACGTGTCGTAGAGCGCCCACGATCCATAGATCGATCTTGTTTGCCTTGCCTTGTCCTCCAATATATCTACGCAAGTCTGGCGCATTTCCCGTGCCTTGGTATTCTTTGAGCGACGCCGAGTGCGGCTTGAATGGAGGGCCGAGAGGCCTCTGTCGCGACCACGAGGTGGCGGTCGGCCGCATCATGCGCTGGTGATGTAGGTCTGGTGCTTCCTCCTCTAATCGGGGTAGCAGCCTGCGCTTTGGGTAGCTCTTGGAGGCGTTCGAGTTCGTACTCTTGACGCAAGGACTTCAGTCCATCATCGGCTAGCAAGTCTTGGTCAGCTCTAAGCTGTTGCTATTTTTCTTGAGGCTGCTCGCCATGGCCATAAGCCTGCGTTTGAAAGCAGCTCTTGTTCGGACGGGATCCTCGGGCACGACAAATTAAATGCGTAAATCGAGGCTTGCCTCGTCTTCGGAGGAGGCATGTAATTATCGTCCTCTACCTCTCTGCGCCGCTCTCTCATGAGGCTAGTTTCTCCATCCTCCTGCGCTGAATCCTCTTTGGAGGGGTTGTCTTCAACCTGTCCGGGGTGTTATTATCTCCCGTGCTGGAATCATCGCTTTTGCTTTGGCGGGATTTAGAGCGGCGCCGCTGACGCCGGCGCTTAGGCTTCTTCTTGGAGGGGTCATCCTCCGTTGTTTCATCGCCGTTCCCTTCTTTTGGGGTGTCCACCATGTATATGTCATACGACGAGGTGTCCTTCCAGTGCCCTGTAGGCGCTGGTTCTTGGTCGTCTCCTGCATCGACATCCATACCGTCGATGTCATCGGAGTCGAAGGCGAGCATGTCGTTTAAATCATCGACAGTGGCTACGAAGTGGGTGGTGGGTGGGCTTTGAATTTCTTCGTCGTCGCATCCCAACCTTAGCGACCATAGTCCGGCCAGGGCTCTCCTGATAAAGAGAGAGACTTTAGTGAATTCAGACTGTCGTCGAAGGGCGAGTGCTGAAAGATGTCCACGGCGGTGAACTCCATGATCGGCGCCCAGTCGGATTCGATTGGCAGGGGCACGGAAGGTTCGGAGTCCGGAGGGGAGTCCAGCACCTTGGAGTCACAAGATCGCAAAGGACAAGGCTGGTGTTCGGCTCAATCGCCGTAGAGATTGCAGCCCCAGGCGGTATCCAGCCACCCGTCCTCGATTGGCGCGATCGGCTCAGCCGAGGGTCGAGCGGACAGATGCGGCCTCGAGCCTGTTGACCGGCAGCGAGCTAGATCATGCCCATCGTGGCGGTCTGGCGGCGCTTGGCTGTGGCTCGAATCCGTCGAAGATCAAGTCTCCACGGACGTCGGCCGTGTAGTTCAAACTTCAAATCGACCTGATGGCGGGGTGTAGCTTCGATCTGCTCCGGATGGCCAGCGAATTGGCCCATGATGCAAAGCCGCCGAATATGAAGATCTGTCCGGGAAGAAAAGTCTCGCCCTGGACCGCATCATTGTTGATGATCGGAGGAGCCATCGGGCCTAAAGATGACGACACAGAGGAACTCTCAATGAAAGCACCAATGTCGATGTCAAAACCGGCGGATCTCGGGTAGGGGGTCCCGAACTGTGCGTCTAGGCGGATGGTAATAGGAGACAAGGGACACGATGTTTTTACCCAGGTTCGGGCCCTCTCGATGGAGGTAAAACCCTACTCCTGCTTGATTAATATTGTTGTTCGTCCTATGGACTAAAACCCTCCGGTTTATATAGACACCGGAAAGGGCTAGGGTTACATAGAGTCGGTTACAATGGGAGGAGATCTACATATCCGTATCGCCAAGCTTGCCTTCCACACCAAGGAAAGTCCCATCCGGACACGGGACGAAGTCTTCAATCTTGTATCTTCATAGTCTAGGAGTCCGGCCAAAGGCTATAGTCCGGCCATCCAGACACCCCCTAATCCAGGACTCCCTCAGTTGTCAAGGCCAGGCATCATGTTGTCCCCCTCCTCCAACAATGGTGACAACGATGCTTGGCTAATGAAGATAGAGCTGAAGAGGGAAGAACCCATGGAGATCAACAAGGATGAAGGGATCAAGAAAGCCACGGAGGATCAAGCTCCTGAAGACAACCTTCAACTTGATCACAATCTTCTTACCCCAACTAAGATTGAAGTTTTCAAGATGATTGAGTTGGCTCGTATTCAAAACAAGTATCTCACACGTTAAAATATTTTGTTGAAGGAGCATATCGCTGCACTCAAGGGCATTATCCGCAAGCTGGAGGACCTCTTACGCTCGATGTGCGACTATCCATCATCACCACCATCCTCATCACCATCACCAACAAAGAAGGAGATATAATCACATGGGTATGGGCACTCCCCTTGGCAACTGCCAAGCTTGGGGGAGATGCCCCGGTATCGTATCACAATCACATCTCCTATCCTTACCGTTTTTCTTAGTTTGATCCTATTAGTAGTATCTTGATCTAGTAGAATAAAAGTTTGTGGCATGATCTAGTTTTGAGTTTTTCTTTATGATCCCTTTATGTAATCGAGTCCGTGAGCTATATAATAAAGATTAGTGTTGAGTCAAGGGCTTGATTATCTTGCTATGATCTTGAGTGAATAAAAGAAAAGAGAAAATAATAAAAAGAAACAAAGAGATTATATTGATCTTATCGGAGTAATGACTTCACATAGAAAGAGTATGATGATTAAAATTCGTTGGGAGTTGACAAACATAGTCTTGGTCATCGTTGCAATTAATAGGAAGTAATAAGGAAAGAGAGGTTTCACATATAAATATACTATCTTGACATCTTTTATGATTGGGAGCACTCATTAAAATATGACATGCTAAAGAGTTGATGTTGGACAAGGAAGACAACGTAATGGGTTATGTTTTCTTATATCCGAGATAAAGTATATTGTCATGGATCATCCAACACGTTGAGCTTGCCTTTCCCCCTCATGCTAGCCAAATTCTTAGCACCAAGTAGAGATACTACTTGTGCTTCCAAAAACCCTTAAACCAGTTTTGCCATGAGAGTCCACCATATCTACCTATGGATTGAGTAAGATCCTTCAAGTAAGTTGTCATCGGTGCAAGCAATAAAAATTGCTCTCTAAATATGTATGATTGATTGGTGTGGAGGAAATAAGCTTTATACGATCTTGTGATATGAAAGAAATAAAAGCGACGGACTGCATAATAAAGGTTCATATCACAAGTGGAAATATAAAGTGACGTTCTTTCGCATTAAGATTTTGTGCATCCAACCATAAAAGCGCATGACAACCTCTGCTTCCCTCTGCGAAGGTCCTATATGTTACTATTATCTTCTACCTTATGCAAGAGTCATGGTGATCTTCACCTTTCCTTTTTATTTTATCCTTTGGCAAGCACAGGGTGTCGGAAAGATCCTAATAGATATATCTAATTGGATATGGGTTAGCATGAACTACTATTGTTGACATTACCCTTGAGGTAAAAGGTTGGGAGGCAAAATTATAAGCCCCTATCTTTCTCTGTGTCCGATTAAAACTCCATAACCACAAGTACTGCGTGAGTGTTAGCAATTATGAAAGACTAAATGATAGTTGAGTATGTGGACTTGCTAGAAAGCTCTGACATAGACTCTTTCTGATGTTATGATAAATTGCAATTGCTTCAATGACTGAGTTTATAGTTTGTTAGTTCTCAACAAAGTTTCGGATTCATACTTTGCATTGTGAATAGATTATTACTTGAGAATAAGAAATCATATGACAATATCCATATATGTTGCTGTTATGAGAATAATCATGATGCCCTCATGTCCGTATTTTATTTTATCGACACCTCTACCTCTAAACATGTGGACATATTTATCGTTATAAAACTTCGCTTTGAGGACAAGCGAGGTCTAAGCTTGGGGGAGTTGATCGTCCATTTTGCATCATGCTTTTATATTGATATTTATTGCATTATGGGCTGTTATTACACATTATGTCACAATACTTATGCCTATTCTCTCTTATTTTACAAGGTTTGCATAAGGAGGGAGAATGCGGCATTTGGAATTACGAAATTTGGAAAAGGAGCAAATATTAGAGACCTATTCTGCACAACTCCAAAAGTCCTGAAACTCCACAAAAGTTATTTTTGGAAATAATAAAAAATACTGAGCAGAAGAAATACGTCAGGGGGCCACCACCTGTCCACGAGGGTGGGGGCGCGCCCTACCCCCCAGGGCACGCCCCCTGCCTCGTGGGCCCCCTGTTGGCTCTCCGGTGGCCATCTTCTGCTATATGAGGTCTTTCATCCGAAGAAAAATCATAAGCAACCTTTCGGGACGAGACTCCGCCGCCACGAGGCGGAACCTTGGCGGAACCAATCTAGGGCTCCGGCAGAGCTGTTCTGCCGGGGACATTTCCCTTCGTGAGGGGGAAATCATCGCCATCGTCATCACCAACGCTCCTCTCATCAGGAGAGGGCAATCTCCATCAACATCTTCACCAGCACCATCTCCTCTCAAAACCCTAGTTCATCTCTTGTATCCAATTCTTGTCTCCACGTCCGGGATTGGTACTAGTATGTTGCTAGTAGTGTTGATTACTCTTTGTAGTTGATGCTAGTTGGTTTATTTGGTGGAAGATCATATGTTCAGATCCTATATGCATATTAATACCCCTCGATTATGAACATGAATATGCTTTGTGAGTAGTTACGTTTGTTGCTTTGAGGACATGGGAGAAGTCTTGCTATTAGTAGTCATGTGAATTTGGTATTAGATTCGATATTTTGATGAGATGTATGTTGTCTAGCCTCTAGTGGTGTTATGTGAACGACGACTACATAACACTTCACCATTATTTGGGCCTAGAGGAAGGTACTGGGAAGTAATAAGTAGATGATGGGTTGCTAGAGTGACAGAAGCTTAAACCCTAGTTTATGTGTTGCTTCGTAAGGGGTTGATTTGGATCCATACGTTTCATGCTATGGTTAGGTTTACCTTAATACTTTTGTTGTAGTTGCGGATGCTTGCAATAGAGGTTAATCATAAGTGGGATGCTTGTTCAAGTAAGAACAGCACCCAAGCACCGATCCACCCACATATCAAATTATCAAAGTACCGAGCATAAATCATATGAACGTGATGAAAACTAGCTTGACGATAATTTCCATGTGTCCTCGGGGCGCTTTTCCTATTATAAGAGTTTGTCCGGGCTTGTCCTT
This sequence comes from Aegilops bicornis, assembly GCA_021605145.1. Lineage (NCBI taxonomy): Eukaryota > Viridiplantae > Streptophyta > Magnoliopsida > Poales > Poaceae > Aegilops > Aegilops bicornis. The sequence goes on from CM038674.1 coordinate 105,759,639, forward strand.
TGCTACAAAAAGGATTGGGCCACCTTGCTGCACTTTATTTACTTTTATTACTTGTTGCTCGTTACAAATTATCCTATCACAAAACTATCTGTTAGCACTTATTTCAGTACTTGCAGAGAATACCTTGCTGAAAACCGCTTATAATTTCCTTCTGCTCCTCGTTGGGTTCGACACTCTTACTTATCGAAAGGACCACGATAGATCCCCTATACTTGTGGGTCATCAGCTTGTTACTTGATCATGAGAAGTTTCATGAGTTGAGCTACTGTTATGATATATAATGATGCTAGAAAAAGTGATTGGAACTATCATTGATCAAACTTATGCACTTGCTAGCATTCACACTTCATAAATTATTTCTTTTATCACTTACCTACTCGAGGACGAGCATGAATTAAGCTTGGGATGCTGATACGTCTCCAACGTATCTATAATTTATGAAGTATTCATGCCATGTTTACAATAGTTTTATATGATTTTGGTATGATTTGATTAGAACTAACCCGGACCGACGTTGTTTTCAGCAGAACTACCGTGATATTGTTTTTGTGCAGGAATAAAAGTTCTCAGAATGCGACGAAAATCAACGGAGAATTTTTCTGGAAAATATAAAAAATACTGGAACGAAGAGTTACCGGAGGGGAGGCTCGTGGGCCCCATGAGGGTGGAGGGCGCGCCCCTATGCCTCGTGGACTTCCCATGGGCCCCCTGACTTGTTCTCGACGCCAACCTCTCCTATATATACCCAAACCTCTAGAAAATAACCTAGATCGGAAGTTCCACCGCCACAAGCCTCTGTAGCCACGAGAAATCAATCTAGGCTCTCTCTGGCACCCTGCCGGAGGGGGCCATCATCACCGGAGGCCATGGAGGAGGATCCCGGAGGGGCCATCATCTCCTTGAAGGCCAAGATCCAGAGGAAGAACCTCTCCCCATCCAGGGGGAGGCCATGGAGGAGGAAGCACCAGGGGGAGAACCTCTCTTCCTGTCTCTCGGTGGCGCCGGAGTGCCATCGGGAGGGGAATCATCACCCTTGATGATCGTCTTCATCAACATCACCATCATCATCACCATCCTCATCTCTTTTACGCGGTCCACTCTCTCACACCCCGCTGTAATCCCTACTTGAACATGGTGCATTATGCCACATATTATGATCCAATGACGTGTTTCCATCCTATGATGTTTTGAGTAGATATCCTTTGTCTTTGGGTTGATTGATGATCTAGATTGGTATGAGTTGTATGTTTTATTTTGGTGCTGTCCTATTCTGCCCTCCGTGTCATGCAAGCGTGAGGGATTCCCGCTATAGGGTGTTACAATACGTTCATGATTCGCTTATAGTGGGTTGCTTGAGTGACAGAAGCATAAACCCGAGTAAGGGGGTTGTTGCGTATGGGATAAAGGGGACTTGATATGTTAATGCTATAGTTGGTGAGGGAGTCCTGGATTAGGGGGTCTCCGGACAGCCGGACTATATCTTTGGCCGGACTGTTGGACTATGAAGATACAAGATTGAAGACTTCGTCCCGTGTTCGGATGGGACTCTCATTGGCATGGAAGGCAAGCTTGGCAATACGGATATGAAGATCTCCTCCCTTGTAACCGACTCTGTGTAACCCTAGCCCCCTCCGGTGTCTATATAAACCGGAGGGTTTAGTCCGTAGGACAGCAACAATCATACCATAGGCTAGCTTCTAGGGTTTAGCCTCTACGATCTCGTGGTAGATCAACTCTTGTAATACTCATATCATCAAGATCAATCAAGCAGGAAGTAAGGTATTACCTCCATCGAGAGGGCCCGAACCTGGGTAAACATCGTGTCCCCCGCCTCCTGTTACCATCCGCCTTAGACGCACAGTTAGGGACCCCTTACCCGAGATCCGCCGGTTTTGACACCGACATTGGTGCTTTCATTGAGAGTTCCTCTGTGTCGTCAACGTAAGGCTTGATGGATCCTTCGATCATTGGTAACGATGCGGTCTAGGGTGAGGTTTTCCTCCCCGGACAGATCTTCGTATTCGACGGCTTCGCACTGCGGGCCAACTCGCTTGGCCATCTGGAGCAGATCGAGAGCTATGCCCCTGGCCGCCAGGTCAGGTTTGAAAACTTGAACTACACTGCCGACATCCGCGGAGACTCGATCTTCGACGGATTCGAGCCCATGCCGGGTGCGCCGCACGATCACGACGAGCATGATTTAGATCCACCACCGTTCAGTGTTCGGGAGATCACACCTGCTACAACTCCGGCCATCAATCCGGAGCAAATTGCGCCATCCAAGGACGGGTGGATAGACCCCGCCATGGAGGCCGCACTCTCAGTGGCGATAGAGCCGGATACTGACTTCACCCCTTACGAGAGCCGTGTTGCCGAACCATTGGATTCGTCCCCGGCCACAGACTCCGAGCCGCCTGTGTCCGTGCCTATCGAATCTGATTGGGCACCGACCATGGAGTTTACCTCCGCGGATATCTTTCAGCACTCGCCTTTCGGTGATGTGCTAAATTCATTAAGGTCCCTCTCTTTGTCAGGAGAACCTTGGCCGAACTATGTCCGGCTAGAATGGGATCGCGGACGGCGAAGAAATTCGCTGCCCACCCACCACCCACTTAGTAGCCATCGTCGGCGATTAAACCGACATGCTCGATTTTGACTCGAAGACATCGACGTCATGGACGGCGATGCGAGAGAAGAACGAGAACCATCGCCCGCGGTGCTTTGGACAGCCAATGCGACCACTTCATCACATGACATATACATGGTGGATACACCCAAAGAAAACAATGACGAGGGACGGAAGGATGCAGCAAAGAATAGCTCCATCGAGAAGCACAAAAAGCGTCGGCGTAGGCACCGCTCAAAATCCCGCCTCAGCAAAAACAGCGATAACAGCGAAAGAGAAAACAACACCCCAGTCGACTCGGAGAAGCAGCGACCACATCGACCAATGGCGAGGCAGGATGAACCAGCAAACGGAGAACATAGTACGGATCCGCTGTCCGAACATGACGACGCCGAGGATAAAGCTCATCAATCCCCCTCCGAAGAGGAAAACAGTCCGGACGAAGATGCAAACATCATCCCGGAAGAGCACTTGGAACAAGAGAACCTCCGCAGAAGGCCTATTGCCATAGCGAGGAGTCTGAAGAAGCAGAAGCAAAGGCTTAAGGCCGCAAAAACTACACTCAACAGCAGATGGAACAAAGTGCTCGACAACGAAGAAAAGTATGGTGGAAGTTACCACAAAAAGAGCTATCCAAAGCGCAAGCTACTGCCCGAATTCGACGATGAGGCCCTAGAGCCCACACAGCCGAAAAATAAAACAGCCAACCGGTCGGATCAACCACCTTGTGGCCGCGATAGAGCGGCTAACAAGGCCGCACATAATTCAACACACGATCTACGTGAGGACTTGCGCCAAAAATCCAGTATGACCAGATCCATCTATGGATCTAGGAACCGCGCTCCGGCACAAAAGGAAAACCGAATACTACAACTGTCCGAACGCCATGATATATCAAAATACAGGGGTGCCGCACACCCCTATGTTTCACCGATGAGGTCTTTGGACCACAATTTCGAAGGATTCAAACCAGTGAACATAGAGGCGTACGACGGGACTACAGACCCTGGGGTATGGATCGAGGACTTCATCCTCCATATCCACATGGCTCGCAGAGACGATCTCCACGCCATCAAGTACTTGCCCCTCAAGCTTAAGGGACCAGTTCGGCACTGGCTGAAAAGCCTTCCCGAAAACTCAATTGGAAGTTGGGAGGAGCTCGAGGATGCTTTTCGGGCTAATGTTCAAGGGACCTATGTCCGACCTCCGGATGCAGACGACTTAAGTCATATAATTCAACAACCCGGAGAGTCATCCCGAAAGCTTTGGAATAGGTTCCTCACTAAGAAGAACCAAATCGTCGACTGCCCGGACGCCGAAGCCTTAGCAGCTTTCAAGCACAGAGTCCGAGACGAATGGCTCGCCAGACACCTCGGCCAAGAAAAACCAAGAACAATGGCAGCCCTGACAAGCCTAATGACCCGCTTTTTGCAGGCGAAGATAGCTGGTTAGCCCGTAGTAGCACCAGCGATCCAAGCACATCCGAAGTCAGGGATGGCAATGGAAAACCATGACGCAGTAAAAGCAAGCGTCGAAATACAGAAGACAACCTAGATAATACAGTGATAAACGCCGGATTCAGGAGCTCTCAACCAGGTCAGCGGAAAAATCCTTTCAAAGGCAGCAGAGATGGACCGTCCAGCCTAAACAAGATTCTAGACAAACTATGTCAGATTCATGGCACCCCCGATAAACCTGCAAATCACACCCACAGAGAATGTTGGGTCTTCAAGCAGGCTGGTAAGCTAAACGCCGAACATAAGGGGAGGGAGACTCCAAGCGAAGACGAGGATGAACCTCGCCAGCAAGGCACTGGGAGACACCAAGCGAAGACAAGGATCCACGTGACGAAGGGGAGAGGCAACATGCACTCCGAGACATAAGCGCCGTAGAGACCGTCACCCCTAAGTTCAACCCCTGGTTCGCCTGCCCGATCACTTTTGATCGCAGGGATAATCTGCCAAGTACCCGGCACGAAGGATTGGCTGCCTTGGTGTTAGACCCAATAATAAATGGATACCATCTCACATGAGTCCTTATGAACTGCGGTAGTAGTTTAAATCTGATAGATCAGGACACAATCCGCAAAATGGGGATAGACCCGTAAAAAATCAGCCACAATAATACTACCTTCAAGGGAGTAATACCAGGCCCAGAGGCCCGCTGCACGGGCTCTCTATTACTAGAGGTTGTATTCGGTTCTCTCGACAACTTCCAAAGCAAAAAGTTAACCTTCGACATCGCTCCATTCCGAAGTGGCTATCAAGCACTACTCAAAGAGCAGCTTTCGCTCATTTTAACGCAGTATCGCATTACGCTTCTCTCGAGCTTAAGATGCCCGGTCCACGTGGCATCATCACCATTAGCAGAAACATTGAATGTTCCTTACGAGCGAAAGAATGTGGGACAACTTTAACAGCCGAACACTAAATGGCCCCTCCAACCAGAATAAATGATCGGTCGTCAAGACGGCGGACACGGCTAGACGGGTCCGGCGTATTACTAGCTATAATAGCTTAGACAAGCCTGAGATTGGTTTGATGGTTATACCCCCATAGATGGCACCAGGGGCTTCCAGCGTGTAATCAGGGCTAGGTCGGCTCAACTTGACTTATCTTGAATTTTAATGGTTTATTGAAAGTAACCAATTTTTTTGGCACGACAACTTTCACCTAAGTTCTTCTCTTTTACAGATGACGATCGTGCCACACCCGTCCAGGATATGGCACAACAGAGACACAGGCGTAGACGTGCAGCAGGGACCCGCTCAAAGGTTTGTTTTTAGATTAAGACCTTGCGTAAACCTTTTTTACTATCTCTTGTTGTTCACATCCTCCGGATACTTAGTACAACCGAGAAGGATGCTAACATTATTGGCATTTCGCCACGTCAGAGCATTGCACGTACCTGGACACTCGGGGTTCATTATCAAGGGCATTGCTCAGCCTGGCATATGTTATAAAGACCGAATACCTTAGGGAGTGTTCGGTGTCGCGAGTTTGGCCTTATATGCATCAGCTCCGAATCATGTCTTTGGTCAAATGTTGGGTTTGCCCGGCTCCCGTGTGTTGCTACCTTACGTTCCTCTCTATCGGCTAAGGCGGCACCGGGAGAACTACTGCGATTGTGCCCTGGTTCATCCGGATGAGCACCTCGATGAAAGCCGAAAACTATTTGTCATGATACAGCGTGAGACTGGTCAACCACTTTCCGATGACTTAGCGGAATCTTCGGATTCCTCCACATTAACGAAGGCCGTTTCGGTCATGTATGCAGCGCCCGTATTCAGACGGCGGAGGTACCGAGGGCTATGTAGTAGCCCCACCGTCAAACTCCTATGGCTAAGTGAAAGTGTTAAAGCAATATAGTCCGATTGCCTCGTTAAGCTGCGCTACCACCTCCTTAATGGACCAAGACATTGGATCAAGTGTGAATCTGGCGTTTTTTGCGAACACCCCGCATTATATGCGTGGGGGCTGAAAATTTAACTGCAAACTTTCAGGTTATATACACATATACATAAGCGGCCGCATACGGGGAGGCATCATAATACTTTCGGGCAAAAGTATAAACACAGCCTTTATAATTCAATAAAACATTGTTTTTACAATGGGAATACATGTCACTAGAACATAATATTCTTCGAGCACTGAGCCTCTATTGAACGAGCGCCTTCAAGGACTTCTTCAAAATAGTGCTCGGCAGATACTCAGCCCTCCGCTGAACCTTGGGTTGCAATAGCAGTGGCCTCCATCTCTGCCCAGTATGTCTTGACATGGGCAAATGCCATCCGCGCACCCTCTATGCACGTCGACCTCTTCATAGCGTCGATGTGCGGCACAGCGCCAAGGAACTGTTGCACTAAACTAAAATAACTATTCAGCCTTGGCCCTTCCGGCCACAGATGATCCCCAACAGACCTCATGGCAAGCCCGGACAACCTATGGAGCTCGGCTCACTCAGCCATTCGCTCATTTAACAGCAGCGGACGCACTGGAACATTGAATTGTGACCAGAACAGCTTTTCCACTTCACAATCTTTTTGATCCTTGAAGTACTCGGCCGCATCAGCAGCGCTTGCTGCCAAATCCACGTACGCGTTTGCAGAACTCCATAGTTGATCAAGAGGGGCATACTTCGGATCTCCGAACTTCGTCAACAACAAAAAGGGCTTCCCAGCCGCGATATCTCCGGCTTGACGCAGCTCCTCCTTCGCCGCTCTGATTTTAGAGCGGGCTTCTTTGGCTGCTACCATGGCCTTCTCCAGGTCCGCCGCCTTCGCTTGGCTTTCTTTTTCAAGAAGCTGGTAACGGTCGGCGGTGTCTTTCAACTCAACGGCCATCTTGGCTATTTTTTCCTTGCTTTGGTAATGCGCAGCCTGTTCGGCTCTCAGCTCTTTGACCGCCTTTAGAGTGGCCGCATCACTATTCCTGGCTTGTTCCTTGGCTCGGGCAAGTTCCGCCCGAAGGGTCTCCACAGTGGCAGCTCCATCTACAGTCACAAACATGTTAAAGATACTAGCATCATGCTCCTCTTACCATGTGTTGATCACCGGAGAAATCACATACCCTGTGCCTCGTCGAGCCGCTTGTTGACAAGTACGATGTCAGCATCTACCGCATCAAGTTGCCGCTTTAGCTCGGCAAACTCACAATTCCGGCTAGCCACTGGACCCTCCGCCACCTGCACATGAAGGCGGCCTGATTATTACCTAAGACTATGATCCTCTGTTTGCTGCCGTTCTTGACGGCAACCAGAGTCTCAGGGGCTACTATCTGCATAGGGCACACCTAACGTGTGCAGTACCATAAAAAACATACACTATTTCACGTACCTCAAAGCCTTTCAGCAGACTCATAAAAGCTTCATGCAACCCGCTTTCGGCGGATGAAATCCTCTGAATCGCTGTACCCATTAGTGTACGATGCGCTTCTGAGATAGCCACTTGCTCCAGAAGATCCTTCAGTGTGTCCGATCGCACACCGGACTGTTCTGGACTCTTTCTGTTGCTCTCCTTAGGAGCCGAATCTTTGAGGACTTGGTGGCCGAGGATTACCCTCTGGCCTTGGCGGATCAGGAGAAGCCCTTCGCGACGACACTTCAGCGTCGCCCGCCTCATGAGGCGGGGTGGCATGGGGAGGTGTTTCGCTCTCCATCATCTCCGAAAGAAGATCCCCCGAAGACGAACTCTGTCGAGAAGGGCTACGATCCGAACTGCAAGATATATGCTTCGGTTATTGTTCTCAGAGGTAAAGCAGGATATTTTTACTACTAAGTACTTTTTGTTTACTTACAGCTCGGTGGAGGGCTGATCCCCTTGCAGACACTGTGCGGCAAGGGTACCCCGCGAGGCAGGACCCTGTGGCGAAGATTTCTTCCCCCGTTTGGAAACTTTTGTTTTCGGGTCTTCAGAGGTGGTTCTCTTCCTTCCTCGGGGAGAGGGAATTTTAGATTCTTCTCCCCGGTTATCCTCCTTCGCGGAGGCGCTAATTCCCCCGGTTTGGATGAATAATGAGTGAGGCCCGCTTTCAGCCTCTTTATTTCCCCCTTTATCTTCCCCTGAGGGTGCTTGATAAGGCGCCGGCTCGAGCATTCTGGCCATTACTGGATCTGCTGAGCCTTCGGGAAGGGGAGCCGAACACCTGATCATCTTCACCTTTGTTACCCAGTCCTGGTCAAAGAGCGACTTTTCAGAATGATGTTGTGATAAATAAAAAGATAGCGTATTCGGCCACAGGGATTACTCACTTGGGTATCTGGACGATTGCAGCTCAGACCCGCATCCTCGGTGAGGTCCGGACACCTTATTTGTGGTACGAAGAACAATTTGTACATCTATTTGACGGTCATGCCGATGAAGTGCTGAATAGCTCGCGGTCCTTCCGGGTTGAACTCCCACATTCGGAGGGGTCGACGTTTGCAAGGCAGGACTCGACGAACTAGCATGACTTGCATTACCGTTACCAGGCCGACATCTCTCTCGAGGAGACCTCGGATGCGACTCTGCAGTATCAGCACGTCGTTTACTGGCCCCCAGTCCAGCCCCTTGTTGATCCATGAAGTTAGTTGTGGAGGGGGGCCCGAGCGAAAGGCAGGGGCGGCCACCCACTTGGTACCCCGGGGAGCTGTGATATAAAACCACTCCCGTTGCCATAAACTGGACACCTCCAGGAAGGAACCCTCTGGCCATGGAACATCGGCACCTTTGCTTACTGTGGTGCCTCTGCACTCTGCGTGTCTCCCCTCAATCATCTTCGGCTTCACATTGAAGGTCTTGAGCCATAAGCCGAAGTGTGGGGTAATGCGGAGGAAGGCTTTACACACGACGATGAACAACGAGATGTGAAGGATGGAATCCGGGGCCAGGTCATGGAAATCCATCCCATGATAGAACATGAGCCCCCTGACAAAGAGATCTAGAGCAAGGCCTAGCCCTCGGAGGAAGTGAGAGGTGAATACAACGCTCTCGCCGAGTTCGGGAGTGGGAATGACCTGCCCTCGAGCATGCAACCTGTGCGAGATTTTGCCGGTCAAATACCTGGCCTCTTTAGCTTCTTGATGTCTTCCTCTGTGATAGAGGAGGGCATCCACCGACCTTGAAGGTTGGATCCGGACATGGTTGAAGGTCCGAAGCGCCTAACCTGAGCTTTGGGTGTTGTAACTCGAGGTGGGAGAAGGATTCGATTGAGTGCAAGAAGAAAAAGGATAGGCCTTGGCCTCTTTATAAAGGGGATCAATATCAAGCGTCCTCTGCGTGGCCGTTTGGGACTTGCCTAAAATCGAGGAGTCATACCAACAGACACGATTGGGTTACCCACATTCGTATTGATGAGAATCCCGTAATAAGGGGGACACGATCTCTGCTTCGACAAGACGTGCCAATAAAATTGCCTCGCAAAACGTGTAGGGGCAGGCTGATTGAGAAATACGGTTCGTCATGGCCAGACCACGGCAATACATCACATTATGAAAAATGGTCGGCAAATTGGATTTCTAGAAATATTATTCTCTCTACGATGGTATGTGGAACTTGTTTTGCAGAGCCGGACACTATCCTTGTGTTCAAAATCTTCTATGGAGTATTCGAAGGAGGAACCCGCCTTGCAATGCCGAAGACAAATCTGCGCGCCGGACTCATCGTCATTGAAGCCTGGTTCAGGGGCTACTGAGGGAGCCCTGGATTAGGGGGTCTCCGGATAGCCGGACTATATCCTTTGGCCGGACTGTTGGACTATGAAGATACAAGATTGAAGACTTCATCCCGTGTCCGGATGGGACTCTCCTTGGCGTGGAAGGCAAGCTTGGCAATACGGATATGTAGATCTCCTCCCTTGTAACCGACTCTGTGTAACCCTAGCTAGCCCCCTCCGGTGTCTATATAAACTGGAGGGTTTAGTCCGTAGGACAGCAACAATCATACCATAGGCTAGCTTCTAGGGTTTAGCCTCTACGATCTCGTGGTAGATCAACTCTTGTAATACTCATATCACCAAGATCAACCAAGCAGGAAGTAGGGTATTACCTCCATCGAGAGGGCCCGAACTTGGGTAAACATCGTGTCCCCCGCCTCCTGTTACCATCCGCCTTAGACGCACAGTTCGGGACCCCCTACCCGAGATCCGTCGGTTTTGACACCGACAATTGGGTTTTACCTTAATGATCTTTAGTAGTTGCGGATGCTTGCTAGAGTTCAAATCATAAGTGCATATGATCCAAGAAGACAAAATATGTTAGCTTATGCCTCTCCCTCATATGAAATTGCAATGAGGACTACCATTCTTGTTAACGATTGCCTAGGATAATTCCGCACACCGACCCATCATTATTCCACACTCGCTATTTATAATATTTAGTAATATATTCTAACTTTATGATAACATCACCTACTTTTATATTTTAGCTCTCCGATACCATGCAAAGTTATCCTCTTCATACCCACAACGTAGTTTTATTTCTCGTTTCTAGTTGGAAGAAAACGTTCGGTGTACGTAGAGTCGTATCAGTGGCAGATAGGACTTGAGAGAATAATTATCTTACCTTTAGTTCCTTGTGGGTTTGACACTCCGTACTTATCAGTTCCACCATTGGGAATTGCTACGATGTTCCCTGCACTTGGGGATTATCAGCCACCACCGTCGAATTGTCACCCTTAGTTGTTTTCCCTATTTTAGCGCCCGCCGCATCCCAGTCATGTGTGTTCAAACTTGTCACCGAATCATCCGTTCCATCTGGGTCCTCATCCATCCGATCCGTACGAGGGCGGGGGGGGGGGGGGGGTGGTGGTGGTGGAGGTGAATGGTGGGCAAGAGGGCCGCCAACCTCACGCTCCACCCGCACCATGAAACCGTGCCGGCTGCGGAAGATTTCGAGGAGCCCATTGATCGCGGACGGGCCGCGACACCAAATTTTGGCCTGGGCAGGAGCACCCCGAAGCCCACCCATGTCAGGCCGAACGATGGAGAGATCATCAATGACCACAACCTTGCCCACGACCCTCAGGAATTCTTTCAGAAGCGGAGCCTGTCGAAGCTTGTCCGGGATCCCAGTCACGCGCACCCAACATTCCTGTAAGCTAGAGACTATGTGGGGTTCGCTAAACAGCTCACCCACCTCGGCCTTGTGTTCACTGATTGGGAGAGTGATTGCACCATTTTTCTTGGCCATCCGCAGCACATCCTTGGACGGGTACACCACCGAGAAGCAGTTCTTGCGGACTTCAGTCACTTTCCAGTCCCAATCCAAGTCCCACATATCATTAAGATCCAGGCGAAGGGATTCTTCAGTAGCTTCTCCCACCGTGACAACCACAAAAGCAGCATTTGCATGTTGGGGAACGTAGCAGAAATTGAAAATTTTCCTATGTGTCACCAAGATCTATCTATGGAGAAACTAGCAACGAGGGGAAGGAGAGTGCATCTACATACCCTTGTAGATCGCTAAGAGGAAGTGTTCAAGAGAACGGGGTTGAAGGAGTCGTACTCGTCGTGATCCAAATCACGGAGATCCTAGTGCCGAGCAGGCGGCACCTCCGCGTTCAACACACGTACAGCCGGTGGCGTCTCCCATGCCTTGATCCAGCAAGGAGAGAGGGAGAGGTTGGGGAAGACTCCATCCAGCAGCAGCACGACGGTGTGGTGGTGATGGAGGCGTGGCAATCCTGCGGGGCCGCCAAGCACCGCGGGAGAGGAGGAGGAGTTGGGAGAGGGGAGGGCTGCGCCCGAGGGCAAGGGTGCAGCTCCCATGCGCCTCCCACTATATATAGGGGTGGAGGGGATTATTTCTTTCCCTCCAAGTCCATTGGGCGTTGGCAAGGTGGGAGGAAAGAAATCCCATCCTTTCCTTTCCCCACCGATTGTTATCCCCCTTTTTAGGGATCTTGATCTTATCCCTTGGGATATGATCTTATTCCTTCTAAGGCGATCTTGGTGCACCTTGACCAGGGGTGTGGGGCCTTGCCCCACTACCCCACGTTCATGTGGGTCCCCCATGCAGGTGGGCCCCACTCCGAAACCTTCTAGTACCTTCCCGATACAATACCGAAAAATCCCGAACATTTTCCGGTGGCCAAAATAGGACTTCCCATATATAAATCTTTACCTCTGGACCATTTCGGAACTCCTCATGACGTCCGGGATCTCATCCGGGACTCTGAACAACATTCAGTAACCACATATATCTATTCTCTATAACCCTAGCGTCATCGAACCTTAAGTGTGTAGACCCTACGGGTTCGGGAACCATCTTGAGACATGACCGAGGCGTTCTCGGTCAATAACCAACAGCGGGATCTGGATACCCATGTTGGCTCCCACATGTTCGACGATGATCTCATCGGATGAACCACGATGTCAAGGACTCAATCAATCCCGTATACAATTCCCTTTGTCTAACGGTATTGTACTTGCCGAGATTCGATCGTCGGTATGCCGATACCTTGTTCAATCTCGTTGCGGCAAGTCTCTTTACTCGTTCCGTAACACATCATCCCGTGATCAACCCCTTGGTCACATTGTGCACATTATGATGATGTCCTACCGAGTGGGCCCAGAGATACCTCTCCGTTACACGGAGTGACAAATCCCAGTCTCGATTCGTGCCAACCCAACAGACACTTTCGGAGATACCTGTAGTGCACCTTTATAGCCACCCAGTTATGTTGTGACGTTTGGTACACCCAAAGCATTCCTACGGCATCCGGGAGTTGCACAATCTCATGGTCTAAGGAAATGATACTTGACATTAGAAAAGCTTTAGCATACGAACTACACTCTTTGTGCTAGGCTTAGCATTGGGTCTTGTCCATCACATCATTCTCCAAATGATGTGATCCCGTTATCAACGACATCCAATGTCCATGGTCAGGAAACCGTAACCATCTGTTGATCAACGAGCTAGTCAACTAGAGGCTTACTAGGGACATGGTGTTGTTTATGTACCCACACATGTATCTGAGTTTCCTATCAATACAATTATAGCATGGGTAATAAACAATTATCATGAACAAGGAAATATAATAATAACTAATTTATTATTGCCTCTAGGGCATATTTCCAACATTGCAGGCAGTTGAACCTCCTCTTCCACCCCTCCTTCCAGCAGGTAAAAGCCTTGTCCTTTCACCCCGAATCCATACATAACCAGCTCTGGCTTGGCCTGGCGAGCCGGACATTGATTCGAGGTGTGCCCCTCCTATTTGTACACAAAGCACATCGGCTCGAACTCACACATGATCTGAACGTGGTCCTTGTGCCCACATTTGAAGCGAAGCACATCAAAAATGTCCCCAACCGCTTGTCGCCGAGGTTGCCAAGACGAAGCCCCAGGCCCATCCCAGGAGCATCGACCCCCCTCTCAACCACCATGGCCACGGTCACCACCACCCCACGCACCACCCGATCCCACGCCCTGCGCCTGCTGGCGGCCCGACGGCCGCTACTGGCTTTGCGGAGGGGGTAGTCCCAAGGAATGTGGGGGAAGCGACGGAGAAGCCTCCCTCGAAGATCCCCGCCCACGCGATGCCGACCGCCGCGGCGACCTCGAGCCACGATCCGCGGGTGGGTCCCGGCCCTCCCTCGGCGGCATCTCCTGGCGCGCTGAGAGCTGGGCACGAAGATCCCTTTCGCGGGCTAGCGCGTCCCCTTCACTAGGAATCTCCGCACGGGGACGCTTGTTCCGGACGTGCGCTTGCAGCCGGCGGTCCTTCTCCGTCCGCAACCCCTCCGCCACCAGGCCCGGCGCCGCCGCCGCTGGAAGGAATCGAGCCAACCGCCCCCACCGTCGAAAATCTCTGGGAGCCGGTGGAAACCCTAGTTGAATGGCCTTATCCTCTTTCCGCACCCACCACCAACGCTTTATATGGCGCCAACAGCCTGGGCCACCAAAGGCCGCACAGGGAGGGACAGATGGGCTGAGCAGGGGAAGAAGGCCCACATCTCACGGGGGCCGAGCAGCCAGCTCAGCAAAGCTGAACCCAAAGGTTGGGCCCCGCGCCACCTCCGGCCCAGCCCAGCAGACCGCAGGCCCAGGGGCGACCGTCTCGCCCACCCTTAGCCCCGTTGACCCCATCAAGCCGGCGAACGGGGGAAAATCCGCGGCGGAGAACACCGCCGGCGACGAGGCCGGCCGGGCGCCATCCTCACCGCCCAGGATCACGGGGCCCGAGCCAACCCCCGCCCTGGAAGCGTCACCGCGCACGCAAGCGAGGACGGGCGCAACAAGCGGCGCCCGACAGCCATCGGGGAGCGCCACCGATCTGACTCGGACCACCGCCGCGCCAGGCCCCGGAGCCAACTGGCCGGGCATGACTTTCGCCGGCGAACCTGGATCCACCCACGCGAGTCCTCTTTGCCACCACTTAGCGGGCAGGACGAAGATAAGCACTCCGCCGCATCAATCCCTCCAATCTGGCTTCCCACACGCTCCCCACCGACGCCCATCACACCGCCCGCCAGGCGCGGCGAAACCTCCTGCACCGCCCTGACCTCCAGCGACCCCGGCGAGGGACAGGAAAGGAGCACGTCGGTGACCAGAGGAGCCCCTCCCTCACCCGAGCACAAGCTCCGCTCCTCGTTGTCATCGCCCTCATCATCGGAGTCGTCTCCCAGAAGCCAAAACCGGCCACCCACCGGAGCACCCGCACGCAGACCCGAGGCCACCTGCCTCCCCGCCTCACCGGCGGGCATCCCCACCGGCAGGATCTCCCTTCCCACGGTGGTGCCCCGCGGTGCAGGCGAGTCGCCCGAGCGCTCCTCTCCAACGGTCATATCGCCCGAGCGCTCCTCTCCCGCGAGAATCCAAGAATGCATGCATACCACCCAATTGTGTGAGGTCCTTAGATCGAGTCCTTTTTATCACTTGTTTTGCAATATTTGGTATTATCTTCTACATAAATACTGAACATGGCTTCGGCCGGCCCAGTGGGCAATTAGAGCCTCGTATCCATACGGCTTATATTGGACAACCCATTATAAAATGGATACGACTTGTGAAAGGTCCATACTACCTTTTATACGTTTTGTGAGGGGGGAGGGGGGGTGTACCGAAGCGGGACTCACTCACATATAAAGCCATTGCAGCAGTGATTTGCAAGTTCGGTACACACGTACATCTACACACTTGATTTGATTGGGAAGATGTAAAGTATGCGCCTGATCATCAAATTCTCCTACTTTTGTGACGATTTTCCTTAGGTAATTTATAAAATAAGCTCAACACATATATGGTTCAGTGACCTAAGCCTCAATCGTTGGATTAGCCGTTGAATTTTTAGCCCATGGTTGAACAACCAAGTCCGATCCTCATTGAAACCGTGAGTGAAAACTCATGCATATGCGCCATGGGATAGTTGTCTTGCGGTTGGAAACAAATAGAATAAATAAAAGATATACATAACAAAAAAAGAACAACTACGAAATCGGAGGCAAGAATGGCTACTAAGCTTGCTTGACCAATACTTAACAGAAACTAAGTCGACCAATGGGAGAATAGCAAATCCGTTTTTCACAATGATATGGGTAAGGCCACTAAAACCAAGAGAAATTCTGCATTAGTCTATCCCGTCACAACGCTTTTGCCAGGGCCAGTATTAAGCGCAAAACAGAGCATATAGAAAATGGACCACAAAATGTTATACACTACATGAATTATTTCAAAAAAAAATAATGGATGACAAAAATATAATAAGGCCATTCACAAACGTTGAAACCATATATATTACACTATTTCTAGAAATCCACAATGATTAAGTTAGTAGATTAATTAACACATGTACATTGCTCAGGGTGCATTTATCATTTTTTACAAAAACAAATCTAGAACTTAATTGTGTTTTTCCAAAACCAAATAAAATAATATGAGAAAGAAAACTCTAATGCAAACATAAAATACTTTATTTGCACTTGGCACACTTCAGTTTATATGTCTTCTATTAGATTCCCATAGGTTAGATTTTTTTAAAGAATACATAATTATGATTGCAAATTCAAGCACAAAATGTTTATAAAAATGGATAGAGTTTATGGATTCTCCAACATGACAATATTTTTTGTACAAAATAATGAAATTTATACAGTGCATTTATTCTTCATACTAAATTAAAACAGACTTCACATTTTTAATAGAAAATCATATATTTAATAACGAGGTAGCACATTTTATTGGATTTCTTTGTTATCATTCCTACTTAAAAAGGACGTAAGGCTCTGAGGTCCGCTCTTCATTTGTCAACATTACGTACATTTCCTTCTCTCTCCCTCCATTTTGGTTTTTCTCTCACATCTCTTGTTTTCCCACCGGCTTTTCCAAAACTTTCTTTAATTGACACACCTTTTATTTAATTACCAAGTGAAATTATGTTTTTTGGTAAGACAAATAAATGCTTAACAAATAAGTGCTGATGAAATAAATCTTAGTTGTTTACTCGATCAAATTAATATGGACAAGTAAATTACGGGCTACCTATTATAATTTTTATATCCCGTTGTAACACACGGACAATTATCTCAGATGAAAATTTTAACTAATTTTCAATTTTTTACAACTGTTACCTATAAAACTATTTAAATCCTGAAGGAATTAACATATTATCAAAAGCATTGGGACGAACGATAATATTATCAACTATGGTTACCAAAATCAAGAGATATCTATGCAGCTATAGTCTATAGTCGCCCCGATACTTAGTGACAAAGGAAACACTCGTCACTAGTAACTCAACAATTACCAGTGCCATGGTGTATACTCGGTTGTTGCTGGTCAGACCCCATTAGAAACATAACATATGGGATAACGCATCCTATACAAAGGGTTTCCAAGTACAGGTCTACTAAAGCTCGAAACACATTTAATGGCACATACCCCAAAGATAACATATAATGCCCCCCCATATGGATTGAGCTCTATATATACTCCTGCAAACAGCGAAGTAGTACTAATTTTGAAAAAGCTGAAGCAACTCGCGTAATGTTCTCTTTCTAGTTTGGGTGATCTATAGATTAGAATTAAACCGAAGCAGATGACACGTCTCATATTCTTTTACCGTGCTGCCAATGCATCTCACTTTCACACCATTGGATGAACGTTCGCTCACTAGGGTTGGGAGGCAACACGTAACTAAGGCGTTGCTTTTGCCGGAAGTCCTAAGAGCAACTATAGCAGACCCCGCATCCGGCGCAAACCCGCATAATTCTGGCAATTATACGGGCACAACCCATTTTTCTGGCCAGATCAGAGCCCGCATCGGTGTCCGGCCCGTAATTTTTTTTGCCGCAGCCCACAAACGCAACCCCTGAGCCACTATAACTGCGGGTTTGGGGGGTAGATGCGGGTCGAAACCCTATCCTCCCGCTGCCGCGTTCCCCTCCAATTCCTCACCGCATCGCTCGATTTCTCGCCGCCGGCGAGCCTTGAACCACCATGGTCGACTCGGGGGATGAGGCGGAGCGCCGCCGCGGCGCCAGATCTGACGCCCGGCGAGGGAGGTCGGTGGCTCAACCACGGTGCCCGGCCGCCGCCGTCATTCGACCAGCGCGAGCTCGACGAGTTCGAGCTCGAGCACGCCCGTCGCCGCCGCGCCTCCTCCGGCAACTGGTCCGCGGGGAGCTCATCCGGCCACTGGTCCGTGGGGAGCTCCTCCGACTCCGACTAATCGCCGCCGGTGGGCAGCTACCGCAGGAGCTCCGGTGAGCTCAATTTTGTTGCAGTGATGCGGTAGCGTAGACCCTGTCTAGCATATGTAACCTCTATGTATGTATGTGGCGTGTATGAACTTATTTATGCGAAGAAGAACCATGTATGCTCGCGAGCTCCGGCGAGCTGTTGTTTAAATTTCTCGCGCGAAAAACTTTTTAAAATTTTAAGTATCCGTTTGCGGTTTCTAGTCTGCCGCCGTAATTTTCGGCCTGCATAATCGTCCCCGTGCGACCTGCAAACACATTTTACGGGTTGACAAAATGTGGGGTTTGCTAGAGTTGCTCTAAGCGAGTTCTACAACGTACTCGCTTACACAAGCTCGATTTATCCAGCGTTTTCAGGTTAAACGCTGCTCAAACTGAGATTCCATTCAAGTTCAACTCACGCTGAGCAACATATTCTTGATGCGGAGTTGCCTGGCTAGCCATGCGCTCCCGTACAAACCAACGTGCCATCTCTACATGTAGGCGCATGAGCTGATATAACACACCTTCTCATCCACTTTCCGTCTGAAGAAACAAGCACGTTGCTGCTTATTTCGCAAATAAAAAAAAAGCACGTTGCTGCTTGAGGGAACGACCTAAGTGTGCTTGACTGTTACATCGGATTCTTGCTCGTGACTTTGGCGGGGTGCCGAGCGGAAGCTCTACGTTTTTGTGCCGGCGCCGGTGACGCTTGCGGGCGTCGTTCTCTTCTTAAAGACGTCGTGGATCTCCTCTTCATGTCAGATATCTGGGTGAAGATCCTTGCCAAGTGGGGCTAACCAGCGACGACGCTCTGCATTGTTTTCCCTTTTGGGAGCGTTGTCTAGGAGCTTAGGTGTCCTAGGGTGTTGTGTAGGATTGTTCTCAGTGTCTCCTATGTTCTCCTTCGGTAGCACATTTGCTTGTCCTCTTCGTGATCCGATTAGCCTAGGATCTGCTTTGTAAGAGGGTTACCTCACCACCTTGTATCGTTCGTTCGTGTACTTTGCTCGGTTTGTGTTTTTATTTAGGACGTCGATAACTGCCACACGTGTAGCAGAAAAGGAGACGCACCACACGTCTCTAATGCAAATAGATTACCACCTCATCGCATGCATGCATGCGAGAATCTTTTTGAATTTTCAGTTTTTAAAATGTTTTATCTCTTAAATGAAAAATCCGATTGAAGATCCGTTTTCACTATTAAATCCCTCGCGATGAGATCTTCAAAAGTAGATCTCATATCGATATATGTCGGCGAATTTTTTTGGGTTAAAAGTTGCCATGTTTATTGCACATGAATTGTCATGATATTTACACTGAAGTTGCCATGATATGTTTCAACTATTTTCTTTTAGATTTAAAAGTAAATTTTAACATATTATAAAACGGAGAATTAAGAAACTAGACTTGCCATGCACCATAAACTAAAATTGCCATGATACATGCACTTAAAATTGCCGTGGTTCAATATTATTTTCATGGTCAAAGTACTGTAATTGCCATCATAAAAAAACTAAAATTGTCATGATCTACAAACTAAAATTGCCACATGGCAACTTTAGTTTAAGCACTATGGCAACTATAGTGAAAACATCATGGCAACTTCTGGGCAAAAAAAAAATTCGACGAAACATATCAACGTGGGGTCTAGTTTTAAAGATCTCGTTGAGACGGATTTAATGATGAAAACATATTTTTAGTTCGCTTTTTTATTTAGAAGATAAAACATTTTTAAGCCGAAAACCAAAAAAAATTCTGCTGATGCCATCTATTCATACGTGGCAAAATGAATGGTGATGAAGACGCGTGGACGATCTGCAAACGCCCACACGTGTAGGCGTTAGTTTTTCTGTTTATTTATAAAAAGGGGCGAAAGCCTATTTTAAGAAGTAGTAAAGTAAAGATTGAAGATAAAGGTCTTTCCTAAAAAAGAAAAAAAGATAAAGATAGGTCTTGTTGGACCAAGCTGGCAGAACTTGGCTGGCTGTGTGCCTTTAAAATGACTTTGGCCCAAGTATGGACCAACGAGGCCGATCCCGTCACCGACCAACAAGTTTGTAGGTGATCACATCCAAAATCGTGTCTAAAAGGATCTGTATCCAAACAATCCGTGCATTATGAAAGAGACAACCTAACGTGCAGTTACGCCATAGAACAGAAGAGGCACTATCGAAGCCAACGACAAGTCCACAGCCGCGCACAGAGGCGGCGGGGATTTGGGGATCGCTATATCAAATAACCGGGAGCTAAAACACGTATGTGTAAAGCTAGCAAGCTTTTCTTGTGGGGTTAAAAGGATTTCATTGCTTAACTGTTAGAATATTCGTTCCTATATAGTAGAGGAACGTCTGTAGGTACAGAGCAAAGCTAGTAAACTAGTCAATGGAAACATCTCCTCCCACTGAATGTGCATCCCGAAAATTCTGAAATAATTCAGGAATAAATCGCGAAGACTGGAACTTAAACTCGATGAAATTTGGGATCTGTGATCACTCTAATCATTCAATAGCGTGTTGGTTCGCATCCGAAGACTTTGTTGATAGCCCATGTCGCTCCTGCCTTTTTCCCCTCTTATTTTCTTATTTTCTGCCACTCAATTTTTTTCCTTATTTTCTGGTTGTACAAATCTACCCTGCCGTGCTTATTTACACGTTCATATAAGATTGGAACTCGACTAGGACTTTTTTTTAATACTACTAGGACTTAGCCTGACTCCTAGTCCTATACGTACACAACTACGTAGGTTAACTTTTTTTTAGAAGAACAGGGAGGCTCCTCCCGGTTCCATTACTCGAATGAAACCATACAAAGTCGTTCGCATACATCAGCTCACTGAGAGGAGCAGTTCAAAAAGAACGAAAGGAAACTACATCCGGTTCTGATAAAAACTACAGCTACAGTATGCCCGCAAGGCTACAAACACCGCCCCCTAGATGCAGAGCAGCTCCTGGGAGGCCTTGCGAGTCTTCAACGGAGGTGCTGCCGCAGCTTGAGGCGACCAGGTTGCTGCCAGGGTTGAGATCGGGCTTGGGAATGCGGTTGCTCCGGTTTCCCACTTCTTGGAAGGAGAGGCAAAGCCATAGGCGTCGTCCGTGATCTTCAGCTTGATCCATGGATCCACCAGAGCAGTGGTGGAGCTTGAAAAAAAAGTTGGGCAGGCCAAACTAAAGAAGAGCACTTTTTTTCTTTCCAAATTACGAATCACAAGGACATGTCACAAGATCGAGTCCTCCATCTTGGCTATGTTGTTGTTCAGGCTGTTGTTGTTCCAATTCAAGTAAGTACAATACATGGTCTTCCTCTACTTAAAGACCAAATCAGTTCTTCTTTGAGTCTTGATTTTGCTAGCCCATGACTATCTATATTGCAATTTGCAAAAGATCATATCACCAAGCTAGAGTAGTATCTATCACTACTTCACTCGCAGGTACTGATCTGTATGTGTGGAACTGAACAAAATCTCCAAGTCAAAGAATCTGGCCATGGCTTATCAAATTGCACATGTAGCTGTGTGTGATGCGGCAGGGGGCAGGCCTGCAGGGGGCTAAGTCATGGGGGCTCGCTCAGGTCATGCGTCAGCCTTGGAGACTTGGAGTTGGAGGAGAATAACCGCAGGAATGGATGGCCGGCAGACGCACGACGCACTGGTTGCCGGTGAATGATGGGCGAGGCCGCTACGGGAGGAAGCAGAGCAGGGGCGAGGCGAGATCCCGACGCCGAGAAGAGATGTCGAGCCTGTGCGTGCCTGAGAAGAGGAGAAGAGATGTTGTACGTGTGCGTGCATGGGCTTAGTGGGCTGGGCTAAGATGACACATAGTTAATTTATTTGTCGAATTCCTGGGCGGGCCATGGCCCTGTTCCGCCCCTACAGAGCTCCGCCCCTGCACCAGAGGGCACATGGCTGATTCTCCACAGTGCGGACTGTGCGGCGCAGGGGACTCATGGCGTCACTCGCTTGTGAAATGCACCCCGTCGAGAAGCGTTTGGGCACTTATGGAGGAAGAGATCACACATAAAATCATAACCACTATCGAGCCCAAGGCGAAACAGTGGCTATTCACACTGATGGAATCGTTCTCTCCGGATGATTTTGTCCTCGTGGCGGTAACACTGTGGTCAATATGGCATGCAAGACGCAAAGCCATCCACGAGTCAATTTTCCAAAGCCCCCACGCTACACACGGCTTCATCACGAGCTTCATTACGGAGCTGGGAACACTAAAGGGCAACAAGGAACAAACAAGGACGAGTGGGTCGGCCTCGGTGCAAAGAGCCACACAACCAAAGAAGCCACCACTAGGCTATTGCAAGATACATGTGGACGCCGGAGTGCGTGGGAGAACAGGAGGTTCTGCAGTAGCAATATGCAGGGACGAAGGGGGGAGTTATCTTGGTAGCTCGGCGCTGGTGATTGAAGGAGTCACTGATCCGGCTACTTTGGAAGCAATGGCGTGTCGGGAGGCACTAGCCCTCGCCGAAGATCTGGGGATCCACCAGTTTATAGTGGCATCGGACTGCCAACAGGTGGTCTCTGACATATCAAGGAGAACCAGAGGACAATATGGAGCTATCATAAGCGAGATCAATCTGAAAGTTTCCCTTTTCCAATGTTCGTTTACTTTCGAGAGTCGTGCTGTTAATTATGAAGCACATAGATTAGCTAAGTTTTGTTTAAGTCAGGGCCCGGGACGCCATGTCTGGCTTGGCACCCCACATGACCCCAGATGTATCCCACTTCTTGTGGAATTCCATGAATAAATTGATTTTCCACCCTAAAAAAAAACCCAGAGGGGCTTCATTGGGAAGTCCCATCACCAGCCACTGATCATCAAGGGACGTCTCACGAAGTTTGCAAGATGTGCTGAGAAGGCCTCCAGCCTTTCTGCAATCTCGCCCGAGGACAGCACAGTCCAGTTCTTGATAGTCCTTAGATCAACCTCAACACCTGTTTAATCGAGATCCACAAGGTGTTATTGAAAATGATAGAATTCCTATATTTTCAAATACACCAAAGTACAGCAGTGCTGATAGAGTTGAGTGCTGAGTGTTTTTTTACTAGAGACCCAAAATTTAGCAACTGATTCAAAGTCAGTTCCTATGTCTACCCTAAAATGACTTGTAATCAGTGGCCAAATCTGCATAGCCACCACACATTCAAAGAATAAGTAGGCACATGTTTCAGCCTCAGAGCAGAAAACACAATCTAGAGGTTTGATAATCTGTCTTTTCCTGAGGTTATCTCTGGTCATCAGCTTATTGTTAGAAAAAGCCAGAGAAAAACATGAATTTGATAAACTTCTACACTATATACATGGGAAGGAGAGAGGGGAGATCCACCGAGGCAGCATGGGGAAAAGAGCCAGCTCAAACGCGGGGGAAACGGCCGCCATCGGCGGCGGGCAGCATGACGAGACAAAGGCGCAGAAGGTAGAGTGGTTGCAGGCACTGCCGGCGTTTGTCAAGGCGGTGCACGCGGACGCCATGCTCTACATTGCCATGGAGGAGGAGGATGTGGAGGAGGAGTACCGGAGGGCGGGCAAACTCCACACTACGACGAGGCCAAGGAGTGGAAGAAGCGTTTCGCCAGGGTTGCCGAACTGCACCCGTCTCCCAAGCACATGATGGAGAAGATCAATGAATATACCAAGTACCTCGAGGAAGACGAGGACGACTCCAGGATAGGCCTTTGTTCATTCATCGGGGTGAATTTAGATTTTGAGAAATCTTTCTGGTGAACAACGCTTGTTCATATTTGTATATTTGTCGGATCTTTATGTCGGTTGGTTTCCTCTTTAAATTTGTTGTTATCGTGTTAATAGATACTCAATACAACTTTCTATTAAAGTTAGTATAAAGTTAAGACACTTATTTTGGGACGGATGAAGTACTATATTAGATAAGAGTCTGTCATTTATTTACGATTTATTATCTATCTCGTGTAAGATGTTATACCAACGATTTTGCCATCTATCTTTATTTTAAGACGCTATAAGGCATCTTCAACGTCGACCCTTAAACCGATTGCATCCATTTGGATGGAGTGTTTTAGACCGATTTTGTTATCCGCTAAGGTACCTCATTGGTCCGTGGACCGATCTAGACCTCTGTTTTTCCGCAAATCAGAGACAAACTAGGGGAGCTTTGCGGGCGTCCGGACCGGTGCCACGCATGCGACGGACACCCTGGACCCACCCCAAACCCTCTCCCGTGCCAAACGGTTACCGTGCATAGCATTTATGCCGCCCCAGAGCGGACACGATCTCTTACTGGTGTCAGCATTGAAGCGACACATAGGACGAGAGCGCAACCCTTGCTGCGTCCCTATGTCGGCGCCTATCCAATGCCGGAGAATGTAACTGGATGGGACGAAAAGGATATCTAGCGCATTCAAATGGGCTGCCGGTCCACCCGCCTTGTGTCATTAAACAGGCACACTGGACGAGAAACCAACTACGGCGCCCCCCGTTGACACACTCCGTAGCTTGGCCTGGCCGGCATCCGCTATTCAAACAAGGCCACGCCTGGTACAAACTGCACCACACTACGTCCCGCTTCACATCCTCCTACGTGCACCATCTCCTCCATGACCGTGAGTTCTAGCGCATTGTGGGAGAGCCTCTCGACGGAGCAAAACCATGAGTTGGCCACCCTTGTAGCCAGCTGGCAGGTCCACCGTGCGATGCGGATAGAGGCCGCCTGCCGCTGTATATTTTGACTAGATTTAGGCCCAACCGCTTTTTTTAATGAAATATGTGAAAAATATAATGAATGTGCTCATGTTTAGATGAAAGTCATCTGATTTGCAGGTAATTCATTCGGCTGTTAAAATCCGGTTCGGAATGTTTGCATGCATGGTTGGATGGCCGGCTCTTGTGTCACTATCCCCGGATGGATACCACTTCCTAAAAGGGGCCAACGTTTAAGATGCCCTAATACCGCGCATTTGTTTCCTTCAGATCCACCCCTCCCACCCTTCCCAGCGACCCAATCACACGTCTTCTTGCTACCTACTCCCTCCGTTCTAAAATATAAGTCTTTGTAGAGATTTCAAATGGCTACCACATACGGATGTATATAAACATATTTTAGAGTGTAGATTCACTCATTTTGCTCCGTATATAGTCACTTGTTGAAATCTCTAGAAAGACCTATATTTAGGAACGGAGGGAGTACTTCCTATTCCACTTAAGCGCCGAATATAATACAAATCACAAACCGACAAAGACCCTCCACTGCACTATATTTGTAAATGGGTCAGCCTACATATATCTTTTTTCCACCACTTTTCGGGATCCTTTTTCAGTGATTTGTATTGTGTTTTTTTGGGGGATTTTCTTCTTGGTTTCCCCAGCCGGTTTTCTCATTTTATTTTTCATTTCGTTTCCTTTTATATTTTTTCTTTTTGATTTTAGTTTTCTTTGTCTTTTTTATTTTTTATCAAATTCATGAACCTTTTCATAAATCCATGAACCTTTTTCAAAATTGTTTTTCTTTTCAAATTTCTTTGAGCTTTTTTCAAATCCGTGTTTTTTTTTCAATTTTCATGAACTTAAACTTTTTTTATTTTTTAAAATTATGAACTTTTCCAAGTCATAATTTGTTTAAATTGGTGTTTTTTTTCTGAATACATTTTTTTTCAGATTTCACAAGCGACTAAATTTGCTCACTTTTTTAAATATCTACTCCCTCCGTCCGAGAAAAGTTGTCTTCGTGGCGTTTTTGCAGAAAACCCCTCCCCAAACTCCCGACACAACCTGCAGTCCTCTTCTTCTCCAATCGACAGACCCCGCTGCTCTGACACGGGCGCATGGACGCCGGAGCTCCCCTGCTCAGCTTCACCGCGCTGTCCCCTGCTCTCCCGCGCGTCCTCCTCCGCCGCCAGGCTGCCCTCTGCCGCCCGCTCCCTCCGACCTCAGCCTCCCGCCCCCTTGCACCTCCCAAATCTCCCTCTTTCACCCCCAAAATCGTTTCTTCTTCCTCCGCTGCATCTCACCTTTGCTGCGTGTGGCTCACGTCCTCAGCGTTGCCCCGGGCCGGAGGAGGCAAGGGGAAAGCGGTTGGCTCAAGCGCTTGCGCCACCTCAGTCTTGGCGTGGGCCTCTGGCACGCCGCCTCGGCCATGCGCCCGATCATGAAGGAGGAGGAAGGGGATTCCATTCGCCGCCTCGGCCCTGCTCCTCGAGTCCACGCTCTTTGGGCCCTGCTCACCTCCCTCATCAAGAAGCGAGAACAACATAGCGAAGGTCCTCTCCTCCCTTGTCGACTTTCATTTTATTTGAAATTATTTTGTACTGAAACTCCGTGGTTTGCTTCGTTGATTCTGATCTTGTTATGTTGGGGGCAAGAAGATGCTGCGGTGCACCGTGATCCCCGACCTGCCGCAGGTTCTTCCCGGAGTACCCTCTCTCTGTACAAGCAAAAGCAGCTATGAGAAACTCTTCATCCTGTCAAGTTCTACTGATTTTTGGTCTCCTTGAATTTTGTATAGTTGAGATAGATGTTCTACTTCTTTCATTCGGTCAGGTTCTCTTTGAAACATTTTGCGTAAAACAATGTTACGCTGAAACTGAAAAAGGAACGAGAACCACACCTGAATAATTGTACTCCTTAATTCTTCAATAGATTTAGAAATGTTCAGACTTTGAATGTTCACTGCATTAGTAAATCTTGTCTTTCCTAAAAACTGAGTTTGTACATTAAGTCTTTGCTAAAGAGAAATTGTAAATCTTATCATAACAAATGTTCATTCGAAGTGTTCAGAAATCTTCAGTTTTTATCATGAAATGTTTAGTTTTTGCTCTCTAAATTGTGTCTTTATTGCTCATTCAAAGGCTCAGTCTACTGTAGATAAAATCAATGTCTTGAGTATGAATATTGCCAACTCTATTCAAAGGCTTAATTAGTTCCCAATTTTACTTCCTGTTGTTGTTTTACTTCAGTACAATATTCAGTTTGAGTAAAATTTAGTTCGTTTTGGTGAGTTGAAGAGCATTGCTCCCTGCCCTACCATGCCTAGTTATGTTAACTACAGTATCATTGTCTACTTTGGGGTCTTTTGTGGTGAAAGTATGGGGTCTTTTTGTATGGTGGCAAGATGACTAGATGTATTCAAATAAATCTAGCTAATTCAAATAATTCCAAATTAATACAAATAAACTACAGCTTCCAGTAATGTGAGCTCCTGCACATTTGTCAATTTGTTTTTAACACAACACTTAGTTTCATTTAAACTACAGCTTCACTGTAGATTCACTTAAATTTCAATGTAATGCAAATGAAACTGTTGACTATTAACTGAAACTGTTGTAGTCTGATAAACAGTTAAATGAAACAGTGACTAATTATGCTAATTGACTAATTATGCAGGAGTAACAACACATGGCAGGGACAACTATGACAGATAAATGAGGAGGAAGCAAGCAAGTTCTGCGAAGGTAATCTCGTAGAGAATAGGAAGAAGCAAGCAAGTTATTCTTTCAGTGGCCTCGGGCTAATGATTGTGTGGATGTAAGGATGCTCACTAGCACTCGAAACACATTTTGTTCATGAAGTCAAGAATCGGGATGTTTCTCTAATCAGCGATTATTTATATGATAGGTCACTTGGATCATCAACAGTTTGTTTATATTCTTGAGTTTTACTGAACTAAAAATTCAGAGAGTACTCTTAGATGAAGACAAAGGCGAGCGCTAACAATCCAAGGATGTACCGTGCTTTCGAATGAACTGGTGGGGTAACATTAACAGCATAATGTTTGATCGATTTGTGTAGCAAGAAAACACTGTTATCCAATAATTGGCACGATGAAGGTCAGACTTGTCCACCAATGATATGGGTCGAGCATTGACATGAGCTGTTCTTGCAATGAAACAGGTTCTTGGGGCTAATCCCTACTTCAAGAAGGGACAGAACAGTTGGGATCCGAAGGATTTTTTGCTGTAAGGATCAAGAGGATGAAAATGCATGCATAAACAAGGACCTTTCAGCCACAGGAAGGTGAGGGACTTGGATCCAAATGCGAGGCACAATTTTTTCTTTCACAATCGTCAATTGTCGGAACAAACCGAGTGGGCATAATGGCTTCTTCAGGCCATGCCACGGGTAATATTCATCGAGGCTTACAACGTTATAATCTACTGCAATTTGATCTAGATCCGGAGAAGATGCTAGTAGTATCTCTCACAAGTTAATTAGAACAATTGACAACAACAGTACATCGAAACTTCTGTGCTTTCTACATTGATTCAGTTAACTTCTATTAACATTGATTAATCGATGAACTTGGATATTGAGGGACACATTCAGTTAACTTTTGTGTTAACTGAATCTTTTTGCAACATTTCTGCAGAGTACGAGCAGGGAGCTTCTTACGTGTTTGAAATTAATGAACAAGTGCAATGTATAGAAATTGGAGCTTCTTCTCACCGGCAGCGGCCTGGCGGGGAGCTCCGGGCAGCAACACGAGCAGGCCCGCTTTGGGAGGAGCAAAGAACTTGCAGAGCAAAGCAGGTCGAGGAGAGGAGTGGGGAGACAGCGGGGACCTCGAGGTTGAGGATGAGCTTCAATTCCAGGCCGCCAGAGCTCCAGTCCAGTATTTGGAGACTGAACGCTTGCAGTCTGGCGTGGCCTTGAGCCACAGGTGGCGGAAGGGTAGAGGCGTATACAAGGCGTGGAAGGGGTCACAATGGAGAGGATGACGGCGCTCGGCCCTCTGACGACGGTGCCGACGGTGGCTTCTTGCGCGGCCGACGGAGAAAGGAGGAAGAAGCAGCCGGGGGCTGATTAGCAAGAGATTTGATGGTGGAAGGGGTTTCTTGCAAATTTGAAAATGAACTAAGCGCTGGACAACTTTTCCCAGACGGAGGGAGTATGAACTTTTTCTAAAGCCAATTTTTTAAATCCATGAAGTTCTATTTTTCACAATCGTGTTTTTTCAAAATTTATGAACTTTTAAAATTTGTGAAACTTTTAAAATTCACTAGTTTTTATTTTTTATTTTTGTTGCGTCTCTTCAAAAGTCAACGGGTGATCAGTCAACTGGTCATCCGTTGGCTGGTTGACCGTTGACTGAAACCCAAATGCGCCTTGGCGAAAGCGACCAGAACTCCTTTTTTTAGGGGAATACCGGAACTCCTAACAGGTGTAGAAGGCCCCGATTTGGGGTCTTCTTTCTGGCTAACGTGATTATAAACGACGTGCCAGGTTAATGGGCCATAAAGAAACAGGCCCAACCTGAGCACCTGATCATATACACAGTAACAAGTTTCTTCTAAAAAAAAGTCCCACTAACAAGCCTGAAAAATTTAGGGATCTACACAGAATGGGCTGAAAAGGCGAGAGATCCACATATGATGGCCTGAAAAGCTACAGGATCTACACAGTACGGTATGTGCATGGCATGGATCAAAAATTCTCTTGCCATATATGTGCAATTCTCTACAAACAAATTAAGGGAGAAGTTTCCTATAATCTACTAGTACTAGTAAGCGTGCACGTGCAATGCACGAATAACCATACGAAGGAATTTCTCCCTACATAATTAACAGATAAACCCTTTGTTTAGAAAAAAATTCACAATTATATGTGTATGTCACACATCAAAGACAATCAACCAGATGAGTCTGAATAGTAACCATGCACGTGCCTTGGCGGGAAGAGGTTTCTCATTCATTCTACTTATGAAGCAATTTTTTCAAGAGTTAACAAAGCAGAAAACCCGTATTAGTACTGTCACTATGGAAATATATGCATTAATTTTTGCGACTTGAATGAAAAACAAATGTTGCGAGAAGCATAAACATATCAAGACACGTAGCATGGCAGTGCATCAACCTAATAAATCAACTGCCTGACAAAATGTGAAGAAATAAATAGGGTACAAGAACTACCGTATGAGCCATTGGAGCAGTGGTTTTGAAAAGGATAACTCAAATAAAAGGAAATAAGGGTACATACTTGGCATGGATACATATGGTGTAACAAAAACATCAATAATATATTCACTTTCAGCCCCATACAGTGAGGGAAATTCCCTGCTTGCTAGAGAAACCAATCTTTCAAACCACTTACTAATCCAGTATTTAATTTTATATTTTAGTCTGCAAGGTCAAAGAGTTTGATGAGCACCATAAAAATTTCAATGGCATTGCAATAACATTACCAGATTATATTGGTCTTGCAGACTTCGAACAGATTCAGAAACTACTTTAGTAACTCAAATGAAAGGAAAAAATGCATGATGGGGATGAAGTTCTTGAGCAGACTGGCACATAACAAATACACCACATTTTTTTATGTGTCAAACCTGAGACTCACAAGTCACAAAATACCACTGCTGTCAGAATTCTCAAATGTAATACAACTATGATGAGAATATATTTTTATAGTAAATCTAACTATGGTGTTCCAGTTGTATTAATACAATTATATAGCTGGTGAAGCAAATACAATATCTTAAATTTGAAGTTGCAAAATAGAATATCATGATTGCCATGAGATACGATCATGAAAGGTCAATTATCATAAACTTTTCATATGTAATAAGTGGCACTCAATGCATGGTGTCATTGATAGCTCATTTAAAATAATTTCATTAAATAATTGCAAGCTAAAGAATTTTGGACCATCTTAAATAATTCGGTTAAGCATTGACATGCAAAAGAGATTCAACCCTTTCCACTTAATCTTGTTTGACTGGCAGAGTTGGAAGTCCACTCCTAAGTAAACAGAAACAACCGAGTTAAACATTCCACACATATATCACATCTTATCAATCTTGTGGATCTGAAGTTTTGAAACCAACTTTCGAACACTGAAACTTGCGTACTGTAAAATCTACAGAAGAAAGTTGAAACAAAGCAACAATAAATGATAGAAGAGAGGCATATACCGGAATCAAAGTAGATGGCACGTATCCAACCTTGTGAACCAGTGCACCACAATGCTTTTTGGTCATGCCTGACCACAAATATTTTGTCCTCGCTTTATAGGCTATCATCCCTTCGTTTCTAAAAGTTGCTGTAAGGAGAAGTCGTGGCCGCCCTGCCCCTGCTAGAACCGTCGCTGCTCCATGCTCTTCTTTCTAACAAGATGATTCGGAAGATATAACACTTAGATTATTTTTGCCCAAAGCAGTTCCCATAATATATCAATGGTGTCAACACTACTACAGACATGAAGATCCTAAACTACTACTTTCAGATCTACTGGAGCAAGGAAATTTTGAATAAGATATAAGATACTTTATTCAGCTTCAGCAGATTTGAGGGAGCAGAAAAGGTCAATGAACAAAAGCTACAACAGGTGTTTCCCTCCTTTTAAGGGTTACCAGATAACAACAGGCAAATGTCACTGTCCTTTACAAAGCAAGCATGCCTATTTTTTCTGATGAAACTGGCCTCTGTATATCTCTTAAGAAACTGCAGCAGCTGGTACAGAAATGAAACATTGCATACCTCAATAAAAGATGATGTTTCATGGAAGCCACCCGGCGAATCCCAAAACTATAAAGCTTTCAGCCTTCGGTAGAAGTTTCATCTTCGCACAACTCCTTCTGAAGCACACATACAAAAATGTGCCAATCACCATAGCTAAGTCTTTATACAAGAGAATTTTTTTTAAAATTCTATGCAGATTCTGCTACCAACAAGCCTATAAACATGTTGATGACTATGCCATCTCTCAACTCAATGTCTAGATTAACAGTTGGACCTAGATTAATCCAAAAAAATCCGCCAACAAAGAATAAGGAACGTTAAAAGAGAACATGACAAAGGGAGATTAACAGCTAAGGTACTGGATTAACACTTATTTGGAAGCAATGTAATATGGAGAACCATCACCTCAAATCATATACCGGGATTTAGAAGCAAGAAAACGATCACCTCAAATTCAGATACCTGGTTTCAGAAGTAAGCAAGTATTAACAAAGGCCAACAACATAACAACATGGATTTTGTTTATTCAGAAAATAGAGGCAGCAAACATCTGTTTGCTCCATGAAACATGACGCGGGAATGGGGATTAGGACCTGATTCATACGTATTATAGGCGAGCATGCATCGCCGCTGCTGGATGCCCTCCTCCACAAATGTTGAGCCTTGCATCACGACGTTAGGAGGCGCGCCGCCGGCATGGGGAGGACTCTCGTGCGCCGCCAATCTCGCACCTCCGGTGGCCCCGACAGCCGCCGCCGACGGCCAGCGAGCCGCGCCTCTCTCCCTCTCCTCCTCCTCCCGTTCCTCTCTTCTCTTTTCCCATCTCTCGCTCTTCTACCACTGCACCCCTCATGCTGCCCCCACAGCCATGCGCTCCACCACGGCCGGCTCCCCTTGCAGTCGCGCCGTACATGCTGCACCATGGCAGCAATAGCCTTTGCGTACCACGCTCGCGGCCGAGCTCCGCCTCCGGCGCCGGCCGGTCTCCCTTCTCCCTCCGCCAGCCGCACCACCACTCCTACGCCCCCTGCTACCTCCTTCGCGCCACTGCTCGTTAGATGTTGTCCTGCAGCAGCTCCCGCTTTGTGCTGCCAATGCGCCGCTGCTCCCCGCGCCGTCGCCTCCCCGGCCGACCCCACAACCACCACCGGAAGACCTCTCGATCGCGAAGACGAAATCAGGCGAGGAGGGGGAGTTGGATCTTCCGATGGCAAGCCGGAGGGGCGGCGCACGGTTGAGGGTGAGGGGACTCGATTGGGATCTGTTTCATTTTTTTGTGCGTGATTGCAGGGGTTGCGGTCGCGGGATGGGATTTTTTTCTTTTGACGGGGCCGCGGGACGGGATACGGCAGAGTTTTCGTCCACCCTCTGAAATCGCTAAACACATTTTTGGTAAGGATTATTGGTATATTCACGGTTAGATTAAAATGAGTGGGTTTGATCGTGTGGCTCTCGTTGATCCGGGTTGTTGTGTGTACATTAGCGGGGTGTGTTTAGCGATAAATATGTTTGCTTGTTTAATAGTAGTATAGATTCGTCCACCCTCTAAAATCGCTAAACACACTTTTTGTGAGGATTATTGGTATGTTCACGGTTAGATTAAAATGAGTGGGTCTGATCGTGTGGCTCTCGTTGATCCGGGTTGTTGTGTGTACATTAGCGGAGTGTGTTTAGCGATAAATATGTTTGCTTGTTTAATAGTAGTATAGAATAATTGGGGAGAAGTTGCCCTTATTAAGCCAATGGATTTGTTATCAAAATCACGTGTGATTTGCCTGGGCAAGAAGATGCAATTGACATGTACAAAGATCGGTTGCCATTGCAAACTGAGTGTAGCTCAGATGATTAACTTTACTTTATGTGGTGGAACCAACAAATCAGGGTTCAAGTCCTATAATTGGCATTGGTGGTCGCATTTTTTTGGATTTATTTCAGGCCTTCCGACAATGTGTGTTCAGTGGAAGGAGACGACGTCCCCGTCGACTACGAAGGCATCTATAACGACTATGTCAATCTTAAAATGGTGTGCCGGTCAGTCTCTCGGAGATGCTCACAGAGTGGGGTATGTATGCGTACGCTCATAGAGATGAGTATATGTGTGTATATGTCTGTCCTGCGCTAAAAAAGATCAGTTGCCATAAAAATAAAGGGGGAGATTTGTCGTGACAAGAAGCACTCAATATATGATAAATGGAAATGGCAAAAACTCTGTCTTCCCCTTGCCGAATGGATGTCCTTGCTAAAAGTCCCCTCATACAATTGCCATATACGGGTTTGGCCTATAACAAGAAAACACACAAAACCAAATTCAAAACCGCTGGTAAAAACTGAAGAGAAAGAAGAAAAAAGTGAACCCTTTATTGGGGATCGTTGCAGAAATTAATTTTTTTTCTACGCATCACCAAGATCAATCTATGAAGAGACTAGCAACAAAAGAGAGGGGAGTGCATCTTCATATCCTTGAAGATCGCGATGCGGGAGCGTTACAAGAACGCGGATGAAGGAGTCGTACTCGTAGCGATTCAGATCGCGGTTGATTCCGATCTAAGCGCCGAACAACGGCGCCTCCGCGTTCAACACACGTACAGCCCGGGGACGTCTCCTCCTTCTTGATCCAGCAAGGGGAGAAGAAAAGTTGAGGGAGAGCTCCGGCAGCACGACGACATGGTGGTGGAGTTTGCAGTTCTCCGGCAGGGCTTCGCCAAGCACTACTACTACTACGGAGGTGTTGGGGAGGGAGAGGGCTGCGCAAGGGGAAGGGGTGTGGCTCGGGGCTGGTTTCTTACCCTCCAAGTCCATTGGGGCGTTGGCAAAGGTGGGGGAAAGAAAATCCCATCATTTCCCTTCCCCACCGATTGTTATCCCCCTTTTTTGGGGATCTTGATCTTATCCCTTCGGAATATGATCTTATTCCTTCTAAAGGGGAATCTTGGTGCGCCTTGACTAGGGGTGTGGGGCCTTGCCCCCACTACCCACGTTCATGTGGGTCCCCCCACGCAGGTGGGCCCCACTCCGGAACCTTATAGAACCTTCGGTACAATACCGAAAAATCCCGAACATTTTCGGTGGCCAAAATAGGACTTTCCATATATAAATCCTTACCTCCGCACCATTTCGAACTCCTCGTGGCGTCCGGATCTCATCCGACACCGAACAACATTCGGTAACTGCACACTAATTCCCATAACAACTCTAGCGTCACCGAACCTTAAGTGTGTAGACCCTATGGGTTCGGGAATCATGCAGACATGACCGAGACAGCTCTCTGGCCAATAACCAACAACGGGATCTGGATACCCATGTTGGCTCCCACATGTTCCATGATGATCTCATCGGATGAACCACGATGTCGGGGATTCAATCAATCCTATATACAATTCCCTTTGTCAATCGGTACGTTACTTGCCCGAGATTCGATCGTCGGTATCCCAATACCTCGTTCAATCTCGTTACCGGTAAGTCACTTTTACTCGTTCCGTAACACATTATCACGTGATCAAATCTTTGGTCACATTGAGCTCATTATGCTGATGTCCTACCGAGTGGGCCCAGAGATACCTCTCCGTCACACGGAGTGACAAATCCCAGTCTCGAATCGTGCCAACCCAACAGACACTTTCGGAGATACCCGTAGTGTGCCTTTATAGCCACCCAGTTACGTTGTGACGTTTGGCACACCCAAAGCATTCCTACGGTATCAGGGAGTTGCACAATCTCATGGTCTAACGAAATGATACTTGACATTAGAAAAGCTTTAGCGCATTTAACTACACGATCTTGTGCTATGCTTAGGATTGGGTTTGTGCATCACATCATTCTCCTAATGATGTGATCCCGTTATCAACGACATCCAATGTCCATGGTCAGGACACCGTAACCATCTATTGATCAACGAGCTAGTCAACTAGAGGCTTACTAGGGATGGTCTACGCATTCATACATGTATTACGGTCTCCGGTTAATACAATTATAGCATGAACAATAGACAATTATCATGAACAAGAAAATATAATAATAACCATTTTATTATTGCCTCTAGGGCATATTTCCAATAGTCTGCCACTTGCACTAGAGTGAATAATCTAGTTCACATCACTATGTGATTGTAATGAATCCAAACCCATGGGGTTTAATCATATCTCGCTTGTGAGAGAGGTTATTAGTCAACGGGTCTGAACCTTTCAGATCTGTGTGTGCTTTACAAATCTCTATGTCATATTGTAGATGCAGCTACCATGCGCTACTTGGAGCTATTCCAAATAACTTCTCTACTATACGAATCCGGTTTACTACTCAGAGTCATCTGGATTAGTGTCAAAGTTTGCATCGACGTAACCCTTCTGACGAACTCTTTTACCACCTCCATAATTGAGAAAATTCCTTAGTCCACTAGTTACTAAGGATAAGTTTGACCAACTGTCATGTGATCCATTCCTGGATCACTCTTGTACCCTATGATTGACTCATGGCAAGGCACACTTCAAAAGGTACACAACATAGCATACTGTAGAGCCTACGTCTAAAGCATAGGGGACGACCTTCGTCCTTTCTCTCTCTTCTGCCATGGTCAGATCTTGAGTCTCACTCAATGCTCACACCTTATAACACAACCAAGAACTCCTTCTTTGCTGATCTTATTTGAACTCCTTCAAAATCTTGTCACGGTATGTATTCATTTGAAAGTACTATTAAGCGTTTTTTGATTTATCCTTATAGATCTTGATGCTCAGTGTTCAAGTAGCTTAATCCAGGTTTTCCATTGAAAAACACTTTTCAAATAACCCTATATGCTTTCCAGAAATTCTACATCATTTCTAATCAACAATATGTCAACAACAATTACTCATCAGAAATTCTATAGTGCTCCCACTCACTTCTTTGGAAATACAAGTTTCTCATAAACTTTGTATAAACCCAAAATCTTTGATCATCTCATCAAAGCGTATATTCCAACTCAGAGATGCTTGCTCCAGTCCTTAGAAGGATTGCTGGAGCTTTGTATACTTGTTAGCATCTTTTAGGATTGACAAAAACCTTCTGGTTGTATCACATACAACCTTTCCTCAAGAAAATCGTCGAGGAAACAATGATTTGACATCCTATCTGCAAGATTTCATAAATAATGCAGTAACTGCTAATACAATTCCAACAGACTCTTAGCGTCGCTACGAGTGAGAAAGTCTCACCGCAGTCAACTCCTTGAACTTGTCGAAAACATCTTAACGACAAGTCGAGCTTTCTTAATGGTGATAATTACCATCATTGTCCGTCTTCCTCTTAAAATCCATCTAGCCTTACGACCATCAAGTAGTTCTTTCAAAGTCTATACTTTGTTTTCACACATGGATCCTCTCGGATTTTATGGCCTCGAGCCACTTGTCGGAATCCGGGCCCACCATCGTTTCTCCATAGCTCGTAGGTTCATTGTTGTATAGCAACATGGCCTCCAAGACATGATTACGTACCACTCTGAAATAGTACGCATCCTTGTCGACCTACGAGGTTTGGTAGTGACTTGATCCGAAGTTTCATGATCACTATCATCAGCTTCCACTTCAATTGGTGTAGGCGCTACAGAACAACTTCACGTGCCCTCGCTACACCTGGTTGAAGTGACGGTTCAAGAACCTCATCAAGTCTCCACCATCCTCCCACCCAATTCTTTCGAGAGAAACTTTTCCTCGAGAAAGGACCCGTTTCTAGAAATAATCACTTTTGCTTCCGGATCCGAAATAGGTGGTATACCCAACTGCTTTGGGTGTCCTATGAAGATGCATTTATCCGCTTTGAGTTCGAGCTTATCAGGCTAAACCCTTTTCACATAAGCGTCACAGCCCCAAACTTTTAAGAAATGACAGCTTAGGTTTCTCTAAACCATAGTTCATACGGTGTCATCTCAACGGAATTACGTGGTGCCCTATTTAAAGTGAATGTGGTTGTCTCTAATGCCTAACACATAAACGATAGTGGTAATTCGATAAGAGACATCATGGTTTGCACCACATTGTTGGGGAACGTTGCAGAAAATAAATTTTTTTCCTACGGTTTCACCAAGATCCATCGATGAGTTCATCTAAGCAACGAGTCATGGGAGAGAGATTGCATCTACATACCACTTTGTAGATCGCGAGCGGAAGCGTTCACTAGAACGTGGATGATGGAGTCGTACTCGCCGTGATCCAAATCACCGATGACCGAGTGCCGAACGGACGGCACCTCCGCGTTCAACACACGTACGGAGCGGATGACGTCTCCTCCTTCTTGATCCAGCAAGGGGAAGGAGAGGTTGAGGAAGATGGCTCCAGCAGCAGACGACGGCGTGGTGTTGGTGGAGAAGATCTCGGCAGGCTTCGCCAAGCACGTGGCGGGGAGGAGATGTAGCGAGGGAGAGGGAGGCGCCACTTGAGTGCGGCTGCCTCCCTCCTCCCTCTATATAGGCCCCTGTGGGGCACCGCCCCGGAGATCCAATCTCCTGTGGGGCGGCCAAGGGGTGGAGTGCCCCCAAGGCAGTGGGCGCCCACCCTAGGGTTTCAACCCTAGGCGCAGGGGGTGGGCCAAGGGGGGCGCACCAGCCCACTATGGGCTGATTCCCCTCCCCACTTCAGCCCATGGGGCCCTCCGGGATGGGTGGCCCCACCCGGTGGACCCCCGGGACCTTTCCGATGGTCCCGGTACAATACCGGGTGACCCCGAAACTTTCCCGATGGCCGAAACAATACTTCCTATACATAATTCTTTACCTCCAGACCATTCCGGAACTCCTCGTGATGTCCGGGATCTCATCCGGGACTCCGAACAACATTCGGTTTACTGCATACTCATATTCATACAACCCTAGCGTCACCGAACCTTAAGTGTGTAGACCCTACGGGTTCGGGAGACACGTAGACATGACCGAGACGGCTCTCGAGCAATAACCAACAGCGGGATCTGGATACCCATGCTGGCTCCCACATGCTCCTCGATGATCTCATCGGATGAACCACGATGTCGAGGATTCAAACAACCCCGTATACAATTCCCTTTGTCAATCGGTATGTTACTTGCCCGAGATTCGATCGTCGGTATCCCAATACCTCGTTCAATCTCGTTACCGGCAAGTCACTTTACTCGCATCAGTAATGCATGATCCCGTGACGGACACTTGGTCACTTTGTGCTCATTATGATGATGCACTACCGAGTGGGCCCAGTGATACCTCTCCGTAACACGGAGTGACAAATCCAGTCTCGATCCGTGTCAACCCAATGCACACTTTCAGAGATACCTGTAGTGTGCCTTTATAGTCACCAAGTTTCGTTGTGACATTTGGTACACCCAAAGCACTCCTACGGTATCCGGGAGTTACACGATCTCATGGTCTAAGGAAGAGATACTTGACATTGGAAAAGCTCTAGCAAAACGAACTACACGATCTTGTGCTATGCTTAGGATTGGGTCTTGTCCATCACATCATTCTCCTAATGATGTGATCCCGTTATCAACGACATCCAATGTCCATAGTCGTGAAACCATGACTATCTATTGATGAACGAGCTAGTCAACTAGAGGCTCACTAGGGACATATTGTGGTCTATGTATTCACACGTGTATTACGATTTCCGGATAATACAATTATAGCATGAATAAAAGACAATTATCATGAACAAGGAAATATAATAATAATCCTTTTATTATTGCCTCTAGGGCATATTTCCAACAGTCTCCCACTTGCACTAGAGTCAATAATCTAGTTACATTGTGATGAACCTAACACCCATAGAGTTCTGGTGTTGATCATGTTTTGCTCGTGGAAGAGGTTTAGTCAACGGATCTGCGACATTCAGATCCGTATGCACTTTGCAAATTTCTATGTCTCCATCTTGAACATTTTCATGGATGGAGTTGAAGCGGACGCTTGATGTGCCTGGTCTTCTTGTGAAACCTGGGCTCCTTGGCAAGTGCAATAGCTCCAAAGTGTTGTCACGGAAAGAGTTTGATCGGCCCCGACGCATTGGGTATGACTCCTAGGTCAGTGATGAACTCCTTCACCCATATTGCTTCATGTGCTGCCTCCGAGGCTGCCATGTACTCCGCTTCACATGTAGATCCCGCCACGACGCTCTGCTTGTAGCTACATCAGCTTACTGCTCCACCATTCAACATATACACGTATCCGGTTTGTGACTTAGAGTCATCCAGATCTGTGTCGAAGCTAGCATCGATGTAACCCTTTACGACGAGCTCTTCGTCACCTCCATAAACGAGAAACATGTCCTTTGTCCTTTTCAGGTACTTCAGGATATTCTTGACCGATGTCCAGTGTTCCTTGCCGGGATTACTTTGGTACCTTCCTACCAAACTTACGGAAAGGTTTACATCAGGTCTGGTACACATCATGGCATACATAATAGATCCTATGGCCGAGGCATAGGGGATGACGCTCATCTCTTCTTTATCTTTTGTCGTGGTCGGGCATTGAGCTGAGCTCAATCTCACACCTTGGCAAGACATGCAAGAACCCTTTCTTGGACTGATCCATTTTGAACTTCTTCAAAATCTTATCAAGGTATGTGCTTTGTGAAAGACCTATGAGGCGTCTCGATCTATCTCTATAGATCTTGATGCCTAATATATAAGCAGCTTCTCCAAGGTCCTTCATTGAAAAACTTTTATTCAAGTAGGCCTTAATGCTGTCCAAGAGTTCTATATCATTTCCCATCAAAAGTATGTCATCTACATATAATATGAGAAATGCTACAGAGCTCCCACTCACTTTCTTGTAAACGCAGGCTTCTCCATAAGTCTCAAGATAAACCCAAACGCTTTGATCATCTCATCAAAGCGAATGTTCCAACTCAGAGATGCTTGCACCAGCCCATAAATGGATCGCTGGAGCTTCCATACCTTGTTAGCATTCTTAGGGTCCATAAAACCTTCCGGCTGCATCATATACAACTCTTCCTTAAGATAACCGTTAAGGAACGCTGTTTTGACGTCCATCTGCCATATCTCATAATCATAGTATGCGGCAATTGCTAACATGATTCGGACGGACTTAAGCTTCGCTACGGGAGAGAAAGTCTCATCGTAGTCAAGCCCTTGAACTTGCCGATAACCCTTAGCGACAAGTCGAACTTTATAGATGGTGACATTACCATCCGCGTCCGTCTTCTTCTTAAAGATCCATTTGTTTTCTATCGCTCGCCGATCATCGGGCAAGTCTGTCAAAGTCCATACTTTGTTTTCATACATGGATCCTATCTCGGATTGCATGGCTTCAAGCCATTTGTTGGAATCCGGGCCCGCCATCGCTTCTTCATAGTTCAAGGTTCACCGTTGTCTAACAACATGATTTCCGTGACAGGGTTGCCATACCACTCTGGTGTGGAACGTGTCCTTGTGGACCCTCTGAAGTTCGGTAGCAACTTGATCCGAAGTACCTTGATCATCATCATTAATTTCCTCTCCAAGAGGTGTAGGCACCACAGAACATTTTCCTGAGCTGCACTACTTTCCGGTTCAAGAGGTAGTACTTCATCGAGTTCTACTTTCCTCCCACTTACTCCTTTCGAGAGAAACTCTTTTTCCGTAAAGGATCCGTTCTTGGCAACAAAGATCTTGCCTTCGGATCTAAGGTAGAAGGTATACCCAATGGTTTCCTTAGGGTATCCTATGAAGACGCATTTTTCCGATTTGGGTTCGAGCTTTTCAAGTTGAAGTTTCTTGACATAAGCATCGCATCCCCAAACTTTTAGAAACGACAACTTAGGTTTCTTCCCAAACCATAATTCATACGGTGTCGTCTCAACGGATTTAGACGGTGCCCTATTTAAAGTGAATGTAGCTATCTCTAGAGCGTATCCCCAAAATGATAGCGGTAAATCGGTAAGAGACATCATAGATCGCACCATATCCAATAGAATGCGATTACGACGTTCTAACACACCGCTATAATCGAGGTGTTCCAGCGGTGTGAGTTGTGAAACGATTCCACATTT
Organism: Aegilops bicornis; assembly: GCA_021605145.1. Lineage (NCBI taxonomy): Eukaryota > Viridiplantae > Streptophyta > Magnoliopsida > Poales > Poaceae > Aegilops > Aegilops bicornis. The sequence goes on from CM038674.1 coordinate 105,800,835, forward strand.
CCTTAAGTTTGTACCAAATTCGTGACTTAAATATTCTCCTCCACGATCTGATCGTAAGAACTTTATTTTTCGGTCACGTTGATTCTCTACCTCATTCTGAAATTCCTTGAACTTTTCAAAGGTCTCAGACTTGTGTTTCATCAAGTAGACATACCCATATCTACTTAAGTCGCCTGTGAGAGTGAGAACATAACGATATCCTCCACGAGCCTCAACGCTCATTGGACCGCACACATCGGTATGTATGATTTCCAATAAGTTGGTTGCTCGCTCCATTGTTCCGGAGAACGGAGCCTTGGTCATTTTGCCCATAAGGCATGGTTCGCATGTGTCAAATGATTCATAATCGAGAGACTCTAAAGTCCATCGAATGGAGCTTCTTCATGCGCTTGACACCAATGTGACCAAGGCGGCGATTACACAAGTATGTGGGACTATCGTTATCAACTTTACATCTTTTGGTATTCACACTATGAATATGTGTAATATTACGTTCGAGATTCATTAAGAATAAACCATTGACCATTGGAGCATGACCATAAAACATATCTCTCATATAAATAGAACAACCATTATTCTCGGATTTAAATGAGTAGCCATCTCGCATTAAACGAGATCCTGATACAATGTTCATGCTCAAACTTGGCACTAAATAACAATTATTGAGGTTTAAAACTAATCCCGTAGGTAAATGTAGAGGTAGCATGCCGACGGCGATCACATCGACCTTGGAACCATTCCCGACGCCAAGCATCGTCACCTCGCCCTTTGCCGCCTCCGTTTATTCCGCAGCTCTGGCCGTGAGTTACAAATATGAGCAACGACACCGGTATCAAATACCTGTGAGTTACTACGAGTAATCGTAAGGTACACATCAATTACATGTATATCAAATATACCTTTAGTGTTGCGGCCTTCTTGTCCGCTAAGTATTTGGGGCAGTTCCGCTTCCATGGCCCTTCCCTTTGCAATAAAAGCACTCTGTCTCGTGCTTGGGTCCATTCTTTGACTTCTTCCGGCAACTTGCTTGCAGGCGCAGCAACATCTTTGCCGTCCTTCTTGAAGTTCTTCTTACCCTTGCCCTTTTTGAACTTAGTGGTTTTATTGACCATCAACACTTGATGTTCTTTCTTGATTTCAACCTCTGCTGACTTCAAGATTGAGAATACTTCAGAATGGTCTTCACCATCCCCTGCATATTGTAGTTCATCACAAAGCTCTTGTAGCTTGGTGGGAGCGATCAAGGATTCTGTCAATGACCGCCTCGTCCGGGAGGTTTATGTCCACTGGGACAAAGTGTTGTGCAACCCGGACATTTTGAGTATGTGTTCACCGATGTAACTGTTTTCCTCCATCTTACAACTATAGAACTTGTCGGAGACTTCATATCTCTCGACCGGGCATGAGCTTGGAAAACTAGTTTCAGCTCCTCGAACATCTCATATGCTCCGTGTTGCTCAAAACGCTTTTGGAGCCCGGTTCTAAGTTGTAAAGCATGCCGCACCGAACGAGGGAGTAATCATCAAGACGAGACTGCCAAGCATTCATAATGTATTGGTTCTCTCGACGGGTGCATCACCTAGCGGTCCTTCTAGGACATATTGTTTCTGGCAGCTATGAGGATGATCCTCGGGTTCGGACCAGTCCGTATAGTTGCTGCCATCATCTTTCAGCTTGGTTTTCTAGGAACGCGTTGAAGTTCATGTTGACATGAGCGTTGGCCATTTGATCTACAAGACATATTTGCAAAGGTTTTAGACTAAGTTCATGATAATTAAGTTCATCCAATCAAATTATTTTAATGAACTCCCACTCAGATTAGACATCCCTCTAGTCATCTAAGTGTTACACGATCCGAGTCGACTAGGCCGTGTCCGATCATCACGTGAGACGGGCTAGTCATCATCGGTGAACATCTCCATGTTGATCGTATCTTCCATGCGACTCATGTTCGACCTTTCGGTCTCTTGTGTTCCGAGGCCATGTCTGTACATGCTAGGCTCGTCAAGTTAACCCTAAGTGTTTATGCATGTGTAAAACTGTCTTACACCCCTTGTATGTGAACGTAAGGATCTATCACACCCGATCATCACGTGGTGCTTCGGAACGACTTTAACTTTAGCAACGGTGCACGCTTAGGGAACACTTTCTTGAAATTATCATAAGGGATCATCTTATTTACTACCATCATTCTAAGTAAACAAGATGCATAAACATAATAAACATCACATGCAATTATATAAAGTAGTGACATGATATGGCCAATATCATATAGCTCCTTTGATCTTCATCTTCGGGGCTCCATGATCATCCTGTCACCGGCATGACACCATGATCTCCATCATCGTGTCTTCATGAAGTTGTCACGCCAACGACTACTTCTACTTCTATGGCTAACGCGTTTAGCAATAAAGTAAAGTAATTTACATGGCGTTCTTCAATGACACGCAGGTCATACAAAAATAAAGACAACTCCTATGGCTCCTGCCAGTTGTCATACTCATCGACATGGAAGTCGTGATTCCTATTACAAGAACATGATCCCATACATCACACATATCATTCCTCATTCATCACAACTTTGGCCATATCATATCACAAAACACTTGCTGCAAAAACAAGTTAGACGTCCTCTAATTGTTGTTGCAAGTTTTACGTGGCTGCAATAGGGTTCTAGCAAGAACGTTTTCTTACCTACGTGAAAGCCACAACGTGATTTGTCAACTTCTATTTACCCTTCATAAGGACCCTTTTCATCGAATCCGCTCCAACTAAAGTGGGAGAGACAGACACCCGCCACCACCTTATGCAACTAGTGCATGTCACCGGTGGAACCGGTCTCACGTAAGCGTCACGTGTAAGGTTGGTCCGGCCGCTTCATCCCACAATACCGCTGAAGCAAGATAAGACTAGTAGCGGCAAGCAAGTTGACAAGATCTACGCCCACAACAAAATTGTGTTCTACTCGTACAATAGAGAACTACGCATAGACCTAGCTCATGATGCCACCTTTGTTGGGGAACGTTGCGAGAAAATAAAAAATTTCCTACGGTTTCACCAAGATCCATCTATGAGTTCATCTAAGCAACGAGTCATGGGAGAGAGATTGCATCTACATACCACTTTGTAGATCGCGAGCCAAGCGTTCACTAGAACGTGGATGATGGAGTCGCACTCGCCGTGATCCAAATCACCGATGACCGAGTGCGAACGGACGGCACCTCCGCTGCTCAACACACGTGCGGAGCGGATGACGTCTCCTCCTTCTTGATCCAGCAAGGGGAAGGAGAGGTTGAGGAAGATGGCTCCAACAGCAGACTGACGGCGTGGTGTTGGTGGAGAAGCGATCTCGGGCAGGCTTCGCCAAGCACGCGACGGAGGAGGAGAGGTGTAGCAGGGGAGAGGAGGCGCCTAACTTCAGTGCGGCTGCCCTCCCTCCCTTTATATAGGCCCTCAGGCGCCCGGCCTCGAGATCCAATCTCCTGGGGCGGCGGCCAAGGGTGGAGTGCCCCCAAGGCAGTGGGCGCCCCACCCTAGGGTTTCAACCCTAGGCGCAGGGTGGGCCAGCGCACCAGCCCACTATGGGCTGGTTCCTCCCCACTTCAGCCCATGGGGCCCTCCGGGATGGGTGGCCCCACCGGTGGACCCTCAGACCCTTCCGGTGGTCCCAGACAATACCGGTGACCCCGAAACTTTCCCGATGGTCAAACAATACTTCCTATATATAATTCTTTACCCCGGACCATTCCGGAACTCCTTGTGACGTCCGGGATCTCATCCGGACTCGAACAACATTCGGTTTACTGCATACTCATATTCATACAACCCTAGCGTCACCGAACCTTAAGTGTGTAGACCCTACGGGTTCGGGAGACACGTAGACATGACCGAGACGGCTCTCGGGCAATAACCAACAGCGGGATCTGGATACCCATGTTGTCTACCACATGCTCCTCGATGATCTCATCGGATGAACCACGATGTCGAGGATTCAAACAACCCCGTATACAATTCCCTTTGTCAATCGGTATGTTACTTGCCCGAGATTCGATCGTCGGTATCCCAATACCTCGTTCAATCTCGTTACCAGCAAGCCACTTTACTCATACCGTAATGCATGATCCCGTGACCAGACACTTGGTCACTTTGAGCTCATTATGATGATGCACTACCGAGTGGGCCCAGTGATACCTCTCCGTAACACGGAGTGACAAATCCCAGTCTCGATCCGTGTCAACCCAATGAGACACTTTCGGAGATACCGTAGTGCACCTTTATAGTCACCCGATTCGTTGTGACGTTTGGTACACCCAAAGCACTCCTACGGTATCCGGGAGTTACACGATCTCATGGTCTAAGGAAGAGATACTTGACATTGGAAAAGCTCTAGCAAAACGAACTACGATCTTGTGCTATGCTTAGGATTGGTCTTGTCCATCACATCATTCTCCTAATGATGTGATCCTGTTGTCAACGACATCCAATGTCCATAGTCGTGATACCATGACTATCTATTGATCAACGAGCTAGTCAACTAGAGGCTCACTAGGGACATATTGTGGTCTATGTATTCACACGTGTATTACGATTTCCGGATAATACAATTATAGCCTGAATAAAAGACAATTATCATGAACAAGGAAATATAATAATAATCCTTTTATTATTGCCTCTAGGGCATATTTCCAACACACATCCAATAGGGTGCAGCTATGATGTTCGGACACACCATCACACTATGGTGTTCCAGGCGGCATTAGTTGTGAAACAATTTCCACAATGTCTTAGTTGTGTACCAAACACGCAACTCAGATATTCATCTCTATGATCATATCATAGACATTTTATCCTCTTGTCACGACGATCTTCAACTTCACTCTGAAATTACTTGAACCTCTCAATAATTCAGACTTGTGTTTCATCAAGTAAATGTACTTAGAATCTACTCAAATCATCTGTGAAGTAAGAGCATAACGATATTCATCAAGCGTGCCTCAAAGACTCATTGGATTGCACACATCAAATGTATTACTTCCAACAAGTTTCTCTCTTGTTTCATCTCACTGAAAACGAGGCCTTTCAGTCATCTTGCCCATGTGGTATGATTTGCATGTCTCAAGTGATTCAAACTCAAGGGATTCGAAACGATCCATCTGCATGGAGTTTCTTCATGCGTATAAACCAATAGACATGGTTCGCATGTCTCAAACTTTTCAAAAAACGAGTGAGTCCAAAGATCCATCAACATGGAGCTTCTTCATGCGTTTTATACCAATATGATTCAAATGGCGATTGCCACAAGTATGTGGTACTATCATTACTATCTTATATCTTTTGGCATGAACATGTGTATCACTACGATCGAGATTCAATGAACCATTCATTATAGGTGCAAGACCATTGAAGGTATTATTCAAATAAATAGAGTAACCATTATTCTCCTTAAATGAATAACCGTATTAGTATAAACATAATCCAATCATGTCTATGCTCAACGCAAACACCAAATAACAATTATTTAGGTTTAACACCAATCTCGATGGTAGAGGGAGCATGCGATGCTTGATCACATCAACCTTGGAAACACTTCCAACACATATCGTCATCTCACCTTCAGCTAGTCTTCGTTTATTCCGTAGCTTTTTATTTCGAGTTACTAGCACTTAGCAACCAAACCGGTATTTAATACCCTGGTGCTACTAGGAGTACTAGTAAAGTACACATTGTAATGTATATCCAATATACTTCTATCGGCCTTGCCAGCCTTCTCATCTACCAAGTATCTAGGGTAGTTCTGCTTCAGTGACCGTTCCCCTCATTTCAGAAGCACTTAGTCTTGGGTTTGGGTTCAACCTTGGGTTTCTTCACTAGAGCAGCAATCGATTTGCCGTTTCATGAAGTATCCCTTTCTTGCCCTTGCCCTTCTTGAAACTAGTGGTTTTACTAACCATCAACAATTGATGCTCCTATTTGATTTCTACTTTTGCGGTGTCGCGAATAGCTCAAGGATCATCATATCTATCCCTGATATGTTATAGTTCATCACGAGCTCTAGTAGCTTGGTGGCAGTGACTTTGGAGAACCATCACTATCTCATCTGGAAGATTAACTCCCACTCGATTTAAGCGATTGTAGTACTCATACAATCTGAGCACATGCTCAACGATTGAGCTTTTCTCCTTAGTTTGCAGGCTTAAGAAACTTGTCAGAGGTCTCATACCTCTTGACGTGGGCACTAGCCTGAAATCCCAATTTCAGTCCTTGGAACATCTCATATGTTCTGTGATGTTTCAAAAATGTCTTTGGCGCCTCAATTCTAAACCATTTAGCATTACGCACTGAACTATCATGTAGTCATAAAAACGTGTAAGTCAGATGTTCGCAACATCCACAACTGACGCTCGAGGTTCAATACACTGAGCGATGCATTAAGGACATAATCCTTCTGTGCAGCAATGAGGACAATCCTCAATTTACGGACCCAGTCCGCATAATTGCTACTGTCAACTCTCAACTAAATTTCTCTAGGAACAAATCTAAAACAGTAGAACCAAAGCGTGAGCTACGACATAATTTGCAAAGACCTTTTGACTATGTTCATGATAATTAAGTTCACCTAATCAAATTATTTAATGAACTCCCACTCAGATAGACATTCCTGTAGTCATCTAAGTGATACATGATCCGAGTCAACTAGGCCGTGTCCGATCATCACGTGAGATGCACTAGTCATCATCGGTGAACATCTTCATGTTGATCGTATCCACTATACGACTCATGTTCGACCTTTCGGTCTCTTGTGTTCCGAGGCCATGTCTGTACATGCTAGGCTCGTCAAGCCAACCTAAGTGTTTTGCATGTGTAAATCTGGCTTACACCCGTTGTATGCGAATGTTAGAATCTATCACACCCTATCATCACGTGGTGCTTCGAAACAACGAACTTTCGCAACGGTGCATAGTTAGGGGGAACACTTTCTTGAAATTTTATGAGGGATCATCTTATTTATGCTACCGTCGTTCTAAGCAAATAAGATGTAAAAACATGATAGACATCACATGCAATCAAATAGTGACATGATATGGCCCATATCATTTTGCTCCTTTTGATCTCCATCTTCGGGGCGCCATGATCATCATCGTCACCGGCATGACACCATGATCTCCATCATCATGATCTCCATCATCGTGTCTTCATGAAGTTGTCTCACCAACTATTACTTCTACTACTATGGCTAACGGTTGGCAATAAGGTAAAGTAATTACATGGCGTTTTCATTGACACGCAGGTCATATAACAAATTAAGACACTCCTATGGCTCCTGCCGGTTGTCATACTCATCGACATGCAAGTCGTGATTCCTATTACAAGAACATGATCAATCTCACATCACATATATCATTCATCACATCCTTTTGGCCATATCACATCACACAGCATATGCAGCAAGAACAAGTTAGACGTCCTCTAATTGTTGTTGCAAGTTTTACGTGGCTGCTATATGTTTCTAGCAAGAACGTTTCTTACCTATGCCAAAACCACAACGTGATATGCCAATTTCTATTTACCCTTCATAAGGACCCTTTTCATCGAATCTGATCCGACTAAAGTGGGAGAGACAGACACCCGCTAGCCACCTTATGCAACTAGTGCATGTCAGTCGGTGGAACCTGTCTCACGTAAGCGTACGTGTAAGGTCGGTCCGGCCGCTTCATCCCACGATGCCGCCGAATCAAGATAAGACTACTAACGGCAAGTAAATTGACAAAATCGATGCCCACAACAACTTGTGTTCTACTCGTGCATAGAAACTACGCATAGACCTAGCTCATGATGCCACTGTTGGGGATCGTTGCAGAAGTTAATTTTTTTTCAACACATCACCAAGATCAATCTATGGAGAGACTAGCAACGAGAGAGAGGGGGGAGTGCATCTTCATACCCTTGAAGATCGTGATGCGGAAGCGTTACAAGAACGCGGATGAAGGAGTCGTACTCGTAGCTATTCAGATCGCGGTTGATTCCGATCTAAGCGCCGAACAACGGCGCCTCCGCTTTCAACACACGTACAGCCCGGGGACGTCTCCTCCTTCCTGGTCTAGCAAGGGGAGAGGAGAGGTTGAGGAAGAGCTCCCGCAGCACGACGGCGTGGTGGTGGAGCTTGCAGTTCTCTGGCAGGGCTTTGCCAAGCACTACCACTACTACGGAGGAGGTGTTGGGGAGGGAGAGGGCTGCGCCAGGGGAAGGGGTGCGGCTTCCATGCGCCTCCCCACTATATATAGGGGTGGAGGGGGATGGTTTCTTGCCCTCCAAGTCCCTTGGGCGTTGGCAAAGGTGGGTGCAAAGAAATCCCATCATTTCCCCTCCCCACCAATTGTTATCCCCCTTTTTTAGGGATCTTGATCTTATCCCTTTGGGATATGATCTTATTCCTTCTAAGGGGGAATCTTGGTGCGCCTTGACCAGGGGTGTGGGGCCTTGCCCCCACTACCCACGTTCATATGGGTCCCCATGCAGGTGGGCCCCACTCCGGAACCTTCTAGAACCTTCCCGGTACAATACCGAAAATCCCGAACATTTTCCGGTGGCCAAAATAGGACTTCCCATATATAAATCTTTACCTCTGGACCATTCCGGAACTCCTCGTGACATCTGAGATCTCATCCGGGACTCCGAACAACATTCGGTAACTGCACACTAATTCCCATAACAACTCTAGCGTCACCGAACCTTAAGTGTGTAGACCCTACGGGTTCGGGAATCATGCAGACATGACCGAGACAGCTCTCTGTCCAATAACCAACAACGGGATCTGGATACCCATGTTGGCTCCCACATGTTCCACGATGATCTCATCGGATGAACCACGAAGTCGGGCATTCAATCAATCATGTATACAATCCCTTTGTCAATCGGTATGTTACTTGCCCGATATTCGATCGTCGGTATCCCAATACCTCGTTCAATCTCGTTACCGGCAAGTCACTTTTACTCGTTCCGTAACACATCATCACGTGATCAACTCTTTGGTCACATTGAGCTCATTATGATGATGTCCTACCGAGTGGGCCCAGAGATACCTCTCCGTCACACGGAGTGACAAATCCCAGTCTCGAATCATGCCAACCCTACAGACACTTTCGGAGATACCTGTAGTGTGCCTTTATAGCCACCCAGTTACATTGTGACGTTTGGCACACCCAAAGCATTCCTACGGTATCCGGGAGTTGCACAATCTCATGGTCTAAGGAAATGATACTTGACATTAGAAAAGCTTTAGCAGATAACTACACGATCTTGTGCTATGCTTAGGATTGGGTCTTGTCCATCACATCATTCTCCTAATGATGTGATCCCGTTATCAACGACATCCAATGTCCATGGTCAGGAAACTGTAACCATCTATTGATCAATGAGCTAGTCAACTAGAGGCTTACTAGGGACATATTGTGGTCTACATATTGTGGTCTACGTATTCACACATGTATTACGGTCTCTGGTTAATACAATTATAGCATGAACAATAGACAATAATCATGAACAAGGAAATATAATAATAACCATTTTATTATTTCCTCTAGGGCATATTTCCAACACCCTTTTGCATCAAATGCTTTTGCTTGAAATTTTCCAACCAACTGCTGCTGTCCTTCCACAACTTCGTATAGATGAGAGTAGAAATTCAAAGATGTGAAGAGCGATGGTTTGGCATTGGTCTGGAGACGGGGCCTAAATGTTACGGTAAGATGGATGGGGTGTATGCACATTGATGTAGTTGTGAAGGAGGAGGATGGTTTCAAATGGCGCTTAACTGGCACATATTAGGAGTCACACATGGAGAGAAAGGTCGAGACTTGGAGGCTCCTTCGCAGATTACATAACCGGATTCAACTCCCGTGGGGTTGCCTTGGTAATTTTAATGGAGTACTATTTAGTCATGGAAAGCAAGGGGTGCACCTCGTGATATAGATATATGCGAAATTTTCATGATGCCCTAGACTACTGTATTCTGCTATGACCTCGGTTCCGAGTGAATGTGTAGGCCGTGTTGTTGCAACACCAGAGTGGTGTGACTGTTTCCCGACGTATAAGATCAATAATGGGGATCCGCATCACTCTAATCATCGACCGTGGTGCTGTTGCGGGATGGTAGCCTGAGGGTGCAGCGGTCTACTGGTGGGAGGCATAGGAGAACATGGGAGGGTGTGGCGGGACCGGATGTTCTGGAGATGGTGGTAAAGGCTCTTGGTACTTGGAGCCGGGGGGGGGGGGGGAGGTAGGCGATGAGAAAAGAAAAGAAAATTGTAAGTAGGGGTGGTCAGGAGTCTGCCGTTGTAGGACAACCAAGTTATCAGGGAAGAAACTCTATGCTTTAAGCTAGAAAAGCTTGATGAACGGGAGGACCATATATGGTAGCAGATAGATCATGCAAATTGGCTGGTTAATGGAGTGTGAAAACTGAAGAAGAGGTAGATTGGATCGGCGCACCCCATACGGTGGCCTGAGAGGGTTTACATATACGTGAGCTAGGGCCCAAAGGCCTAGCCGGATATACATGAGTTGTTACAGGAGATATACAAGATACTAACAACTTCCTAGATCACAACTACATGTTTAACATCCCCTCTCAATCTTAACTTCGTACTAGAAGATTAAGATTGCATCTATTTGATACAAAAGGCGCCTCAACCAGTGGCTTGGTAAATATATCCGCAACCTGTTCTTTAGATGAGATGAATCAAACATCAAGAGCTTTTGCCGCAACTCTTTCTCGAACAAAGTGGAAATCCACTTCTATGTGTTTTGTTCTCGCATGAAACACCGGGTTGGCTGACAAATAGGTAGCACCCAGATTATCACACCACAAAACTGGAGGATGAGACATAAAGACTCCAAGCTCTCCAAGAACAGACTGTATCCATATTAGCTCTGCTGTTCCATTTGTCAAGGCCTTGTATTCAGATTCAGTACTTGATCGTGAAATAGTGGCTTGCTTCCTTGAACTCCAGGAAACCAGGTTGAGTCCAAGAAACACAGCAAAGCCTCCTGTGGACCTGCGATCGTCACTGCATCCTGCCCAGTCTGCATCTAAGAAACAACTCAGCAGCATGGAGGGAGACTTTCGTATAGATAGTCCCATCCCTCGTGTATACTTCAGATACCGCAAAATGCGTTTGGCTGCTGAAAAATGTACCGTGGTTGGTGCATGCAAAAATTGGCAGACTCGATTTACCGCAAAAGAGATGTCTGGCCTCGTGAGTGTTAGGTACTGAAGAGCCCCAACTAAACTGCGATAATTAGTGTTGTCATCCTGTCCAAGAAGTGTACCACTCTCCTTACTAATCTTCTCACTTGAGGACATAGGCGTGGTGGAGAACTTGCAATTTTCCATGTTTGCCCGGTGAAGGATATCGCCAATGTATTTCTGTTGTGACAGAACAAGCCCCCTTGGCGATGACGTCACCTCGACTCCAAGAAAATAATGCAATGGACCAACATCTTTGAGAGCAGATGAAGCCTGAAGATCACCTAGTAGCTTGGTGGTAGCAGTGGGAGAGGAATTGGCCACAATGATATCATCAACATGCACAAGCATAAAATGGTGACCCCTCCGATTGAAGACAAAAAGTGATGTGTCGTCCTTGGAAGGCAGAAAACCAAGTTGTTGAAGACAAGAGCTCAACCGAGAGTACCAAGCCCAAGGAGCTTGTTTAAGACCATAAAGGGCTTTCTGAAGCTTGCATAAATACCGGGGAGCAGAAGGATCTTCAAAACTAGGAGGTTGACGCATGTACACTGTCTCTTGCAGAATGCCATGAAGAAAAGCATTTTGGACGTCCAACTGCCTCAAGCACCACCCACGGGAGACTGCAATAGAAAGCACGAGACACACAGCAACAAGTTTTACAACCGGATTGAACGTGTCATCATAGTCCAAACCATACCGTTGCTTGAACCCCTTCACAACGAGATGAGCTTTGAGGCGATCAACCGAGCCATCTGCTTTGTGCTTGACCTTAAAAACCCATTTGCAGCCAATGATGTTAACATTGGGTGGCGGAGCAACAAGGGTCCAAGTGCCATTTTGGCGAAGCGCATCAAGTTCAGCTTGCATAGCTTGGTACCAACCTGGGGACCGGAGCGCCTCACAGTAATCAGCAGGCTCACGTACAGTTAGGAAGGCACATTTGAACGGGTTGTAGACGATGGTGCCATCAGTGTGTTGCTTGACATGGCGTGTGTGGTCGCGGGTCCTGGTGACCATGGCATGTCCCAGCGAAGCAGAGGATCCGGAAGCCGCAGAAGATCCAGCAGGCACGTAGCTCAGCGCAGCAGCAGGCGGATCCACCTGGGATCCCGTGAGCTGCGCGTCAGGGGAGGATTCCGCGCCCATGAACGGGGACGAGCCCACACCGGTACCTCCCGCAGCAGGCGCGGGCGCCACACGGACGGCTGCTGTTGGCGTGTCGGATGCAGCGGGAACCGGCCCGATGGCAGGCCCCACTGCAGGTGAGGACGAGCACCGCGCAGGGGCGGGTGGGGCGGGTGGCCCACCCGTGCCGGGCACCTGGTCCAATGGAGAGGCGGGCGCATTGCTGTCACGCGTTGAAGGAGAGGGCGCGCCTCTGTTGTCTGCAGACACGGGATCCGAGAGCGAATCAGCTCCGGGATCAGCGCCAGAATCTGCATGGGATCCTGGGGCATCTGCTCCTGGGATCGTCTATGGCACACGGGATCCTGCATCTAGATTAGCATCCAAAACAGAAGTGCAATAATTCATGTGGTCATGCGGAAAAAGGAGGATGTCATGTTCTGCAACACGAGGTGGTATGGGAGCGGTTTGTGGTTGAGCAAACGGAAAATTTTTGTTGTCAAACACAACATCGCGTGAAATATAGATGCGAGCTGTGGGTACATGAAGGCATTTATAGCCTTTGTGACGGATGCTATACCGAACACACATTGTTGAGAGCGAAAAGCGAGTTTGTGTGTGTTATACGGGCGCAAGTTTGGCCAACATGCGCACCCGAAGGTTCTAAGAGACGCATAGTCTGGTTTGTGATGAAAAAACTTTTCCATGGGACTAAGATTTCCTATAACATGGCTAGGAAGTCTGTTGATAAGATAGCAAGCGGATAGGTCGGCTTCATCCCAAAACCACAAGGGCATGGACGCATGTGATAAAAGTGACAAGCCCATGTCAACAATGTGACGGTGTTTTCTTTCGGCGGAGCCATTCTGTTGATGCATGTGTGGGCACGACACATGATGTGCAATACCAAGTTGACGAAAAAATGTGTTGCTAAGTTTTTCGTATTCACCGCCCCAGTCCGATTGAATGCAAAGAGTTTTATGAGAAAGAAGGCGTTCAACATGAGCAAGAAAATCACGAAAAACGTCAAACACATCACATTTTCGTTTGAGAAAATAAATCCAAACAAATTTACTATAATCATCAATGAATGACACATAGTACTGGAACCCACCAGATGAAGTCTTAGCGGGTCCCCACACATGTGAAAATACTAACTCCAAAGGAAAAGATGAAACACTCGATGACCTAGGAAAGGGAAGCTGGTGTGCTTTGCCTTGCTGACATGCATTGCAAACATTGGTCAAAGATTGACTAGACGAAACGAGTTTATTGGAAGCCAAAACATGCTGGACGACTTGAGACGACGGGTGGCCAAGCCTAGCGTGCCAATCTTCAGCAGAGAGCCTAACCGAGGACAAGGCACGAGCTCGAGATGGCCTGATGGGGTAAAGCCCATTTTCACATCTGCCTTGAAGAAGTACCCTCTTGGTAGTCAAATCCTTCATAAGAAAATGAGTAAGATAGTATTTTAGATAAGCATGATTATCAACAGCAAGACGATTAACAGAGAGAAGATTCTTGTCTGCATTAGGAACATGAAGGATATTGCGAAGCTAAAGATTGGCAGAGGGTGTAGGAAGAATTGCATGACCACGATGAGCTATGTGCAAACCTGAGCCGTCAGCCGTATGGGTGCGGTCCCGCCCTGAATATTTCTCCCTCACAGTGAGACGATCCAGGTCAGAGGTGATGTGGTCTATAGCACCCGTATCCGTGAACCAGACGGGATCGCCAAGGATGGACGGAGGAGAAGCAGCAGCGAAGCCTGCCATCTTGGAGTGTGGAGACTGGAACACGTGGTTGTAGCGCTGGCCGCACTCCCAAGCAAAGTGCCCGGGGCCACGGCAGAGCTGACACTGAACGCGGTGGTCACCGCCACCAGCATGGTCACCGCGGTCACCACCACGGTTTCCACCGTAGTCGTTCTGCTGGCGGTTGCCAGTGTCGCCACGATTGCCGCGGTCACCACCACGGGCGTTGTTGTTGTAGCCGCCGTGGTCGCCGTAGTTGCCGCGGCCCTTACCGCGGTAGTTGCCCTTGCCGCGGTTGGAGTTGTTGTTGTTGCCGCGGTTGGGGTTGTTGTTGTCGCAAGCGACGTAGTTGACGGAGGAGCCGCCAGGTTGGAGACGAAGGCATGCAGCGTTGTACTCGCGCCGGCGCTCAAAGGCGATGGCATGAGAGTAGAACTCCCCGAGCGTCATGACGTCGAGGCGGGTGGTGGCATCGGTGATGAGGGGCTCGTACTCGCTGTCGAGGCCGGTGATGACGGCGGTGATGATGTCCTCATCACGCATGGCGCGGCCGACGACAACAAGCTGGTCAGCGTTGGCGCGGACCTTGGCGAAGTATTCCGCCATGGAGAGGTTTTCCTTCCTGAAGATCGCCATGTCCAGCTTGATCTGCACAATACTGGCACGACAATGGGTCTGGTACATCTCCTCGAGATGCTCCCAGATGGCACGAGATGTGTCAAACCTATGCACCTGTTGAAGAATTCGTCGGTGAGGGAGGCGAGCAAATAGCTGAGGACGATCTGGTCCTGACGGAACCAGGTGGCGTACTCCGGATTGGGAGCACGGACTCCCTTATCATCGGCGGGAAGCAGCCGATCGGGAGGGAGCTCGGTGCCATCGACATAGCCAGTGGCATTGGTGATGCGAAGGGGCAGAAGGATCTGGGCTTTCCAGGAGAGAAAGTTGGAGGAGGTGAGCTTGGCAGTGATCAGGCTAGCGAAAGGGGGAGGCACGGCGGAAGCAGGCAGGCCGCCGAAGGGATGCCGACAGCGAGAGGGTGGTTAGGGCAGCGGAGGAGGAGGCGGAGGAAATAGGGAAACCCATCGTGCTATTAAGCGAGAGGGCGTGATACCATGTGAAAACTAAAGAAGAGGTAGATTGGATCGGCGCACCCCATACGGTGGCTACGGTGGCCTGAGAGGGTTTATATATACGTGAGATAGGGCACAAAGGCCTAGCCGGATATACATGAGTTGTTACAGGAGATATACAAGATACTAACAACTTCCTAGATCACAACTACATGTTTAACATGGAGACCGTAACACACACTATTTCTAGGCTTTGGCATCAGAACGGTAGAAAAATAATGCAATTAGTTGAGGTGGGAGGATGGAGTTCTGGTAGAGGAGGAGAAGGCATAAATGCACTTATTACTAACTACTTTTCTTCCTTGTTTACCCCTGTGACAGGTGATGATACTAGTGACATCCCGAACCATAATCCCCAAAGGTGACCATGCAAATGAATGAGTTTCTATCGGCAGAATTCACCCCGAAGGAGGTTAAGAGAGCCCTTGATGATATAGGGGATCGAAAAGCTACTGGAGTGGACGGTTTCCCAATGGTCTTCTATAAACATTGGCCCTGTTTGGATACTCTAACTCAGTTAGAGATTAAAGTTAGATTCTGGCCCTGAACCAACTCTGAACTAACTCTAACTAAGGAGGTGTTTGGATGTCAGAGTTAGATTGACAATAAATGCTCTTTCTCAATTATTTGACTACTTTGGACCATATTTCCTGCCGGATTTGGCAGTGCGAGCCCTGGCCGAGGCAGATGGGGACGCGCCCGGCAAGGAGCCGCGCTGGCCTCTCGCGCACCCCGCCGACCGAATCCGCCGTCTCTGCGCAAGGAGTCGCGTTGGCCGAGGCCGACGGGGACGGGCCGCGCAAGGAGCCGCGACTGCTTATCGGCGGGCGGACGGGCAGCGGGGAGACGAGGGGGTATGCTGCGGGGAGAGTGAGAGAAAAATGTGTTTTTTAGTGGTCCCAAGGAAAACTAACCCACATAAGCATTTCATGGGTGGGTTAGATTTTTTGAATGGGTTAGATGCATTTAACCCAAACTAACCCTCTCGTTTGGATATTTTTGGGTTAGTTGAGTCCAAACTTACCCAAACTAACTCTAACTCATGAAACCAAACAGGGCCATTATTGGCATCTTGTTGTTAATGATGTGGTGCGTGAGGTGTTGCATGTGTTGCGAGGCAGTAGTACATCGGACGGAAGTGGAAGTGCTGGTGCGGTGTGGAGAAAGGGGAAGAAATGGGGCGGGCTAGGGTTCCGCTGCCGCCGTCCGGCTTAAATAGCCGGTTTCCTCCCTCAGGCGGCATGCCGAAGCGGCGCCACGCAACGCAGAGTGGAGGAGGCACCCGTCGAATCAGCGGTCTCTCCGTATTCCTGCATGGGCCCTATCCGTCAGTCCGACGTGACAGGCGTGCTCGGGCGCTTCCAGGCCTCCCCATATCTGCCCCAGATTTGGGTCGGATATGGGGAATGCCCGTCAGTCCGGGCTTTTGGGCCGGCTATGAAGAGGCCGATTGAATGGCGTTTTTACGTCCGGACACTGACCAGGCAGTTTGTCCGGACTTTTGGGGCGGTTATGGAGTCTGGTTGTAGATGCTCTTAGAAGAACAAAGATCAGGCGATTTTGTTCGTTCGTACACTCCTTATAGTCACATAACCTATCCATACCCAGTACGGCGTGACAGACAACAGTCCCCTCAGGTCAGCTTTGTGATCGGTTCATTTTCAGAGAAGAAGATCACTCGACAGACGAAAGGGCGCGTGTGCATGAAAGTAATGAAACAAGTGCGGTTTCACCTCGAATTTGCAATGGATAATACAACAACATTAGAGACCGTCCATGGCGGCGTCCAAGCGCGCGCAACGCGGCCTTATGCATCTAAGCTCGAACTTCGACAAGAGATAAAACCGTACGTAGTACAATATTTACCGCCCACCCGCATCATCATCGTCCCCCTCCCCACGATCAGTTGTGGCAGATCTTGGCGGTGGGCATGGTGATGCAGACGGGGGCGTACTTCTTCTTGGCCTCGGGGCTCCCCTTCTTGACGTCCGACTCGGCGAACGCCACCCCGCCAATGGCCGACAAGGCCGCAGCGGCGGCAGCAAACACCACGGCACGGCGGCCGTCGGTGGCGGGCTCCACGGCCGCCATCTTGGCCGCCGGCTCCTGCTGGCCCTCGACCTTGGCGGCCCGGGCCACCACGAGGCCGCGGCGCGGGGCTGCCGCGCGCCGGTCGACCGCCACGGCCGCGGAGAGGGACGCCATCATGGTGAGCGACGCCATCGGGACGGAGCTGCTGTGTTGTTGGGGGCGCTGGGAACGTGTGACGATGATGCTAGTGGGGTGCGTTTTGGTGCGGGGCTATTTGGTTATGAAGATACGGCCGGCTGGGCTGCAAGGCAAGGGCCCGCCTTATCTGTCGCGGGGATGGCGTGCCCACTGGCGAGCGGCCATGTGGCGGCGGCGCGTGACATGGCTGAGGTGAGGAGAATTCTGGTTGGATAACGCTGGGGTACGGTGGATAACAAATGGGAGGACCTGGATGGAGGCCGGATGCGGATTTCTGGACCGGATGGCTGCGATCGCCATCGTGGCCCTTCGACCTCTGGTACGTCCATGATGCCCAAGAGTGCCTTCACATATCAGTGGTATCGAAGAGTTAATCGAGCGCGTCTCATCAGAAACAAAGGTGAAAAAATGTGGGTGTTCAGGCATAGCATTTTCTTTTCCACGCAAAGTACGCACGGCATACGGATTAATGGACCAAAATGGAGTTTTGGAACGAGCAGTATTTTCGAATAGTTGGCATCCATGAGAATTTGTGAGTACCCAGGACCTCTATGAGTTTCTCGGGGTCGGCTTAAGTTTGGTTGCAGTCGATTCCGAAACAGCTTTCGGGGTTCCTTTGGGAGTCTTTTCCAACATTGCTCTACGCAAGATTCAAACACGCTCGACACCAGTTGTCGACACGTCGGTTTGACACCGTTTCCCAAACTACTTCAATTGCAGACTACGTCGAGAGATTTGAATTAGTCATCAACCATTTATTTGCTTACTCTAACTCCATCCATCCTTATTACTATCTTATTCTGTGGAGGGACTCTGCAGTGTTGTTGGTGTAGGGCCCGCCATACATCGACACGGTGTACACCTTAGCGCCGCTTCAGGAGGAGGTGGTGGAAGGCATCGCCATACATCAAGCAGTCATGGTTGTCTGCCTCTGGTGGAAACTGTGCACCCTGCGGGGGTGACCATGCCTTTGCCCACTCCAATGCCACAAGGACATCCACCAACTCTGATAGCAGTCATGGATCGTCGCAGCATCGATGCAACTCATGCTGATGGCTGCAAACTCAAGGCCCTGCGGGAGTACAAGTATGCATGCAACCTCTGCTTCAAGTGCAGAGAGTACTGGGGAAGCGACTGCACACCCTGTTCAAGAATTCATCCGATTAACCAGTTAACTTGCCGATTAATCCTTACTCGTAGGGTCACCGAGTAGCCTATAAACCGATAAATCGTTCGATTAATTGATTAAATGGCCGATTAACTTGCTGATTAGCCAATTAATCCCCTACTCACCAGCCAACCGAGCAGCTACCAGTTAACGATTTCCTCAACAATGACTGCACACCATCGCCATGTAACTTCATGTCATGGAGGAGCTCCTGGAGTTTTTCGACATCGACGCTGTCTTCAAACTAACAGGCAGTCTAAGCGTGTTAACTATTGCCTCAAGATGTTCCTACGTTGCTTCACGCATATCTGTCCAAAAGCTGGAGCCATTGGACCCCCCCTCGCTCAGTTTTGGTATAACTCTTCTGTCACTCGACGATTGGAATGTCTCTATTTATGCCATATACAGGCACGAGCCACGACATTGGGGGATCACAACGACAAGTTCCTATACGTCCCAACTCTGCAATCATGGTTCGATGAGCATGCAATTATCCAGGACCTACTGCAGCAACAATTGCAGAGAAAGTGCATGCACATGAAGCATTAGATGGACAAAAAGATATTGCACCGCACCTTCATCATGGGAGATGTAGCCTTTTTGAAGCTCCAACCATACATTCATAAAACCATCACGAATCATGCCAATCATAAGCTCTCTTGCTGCTACTAAGGCCCTTATCAAGTCATAGTCAAGATCAAAGATGTGGAGTATTGTCCGTAGCCACCAGATAGGCATTTGTTCATTTGTGTTTCACGTTTCGCAACTCCGGCATGCACTGCTCCCAGGTACCGTGACTGAACCTGAGCTCCCGACTTCAATGGGCGTGCTAATGGTTCTAGCTGCCATACTTCAATAACGTTAGAACAAGAAACATTGAAGCATGATCGAGCAGGTTCTGATACGATGGTTGTATCATGCCGTGGTCACTGACACTGGGTAGACAAGGTCATGCTCTAGGCTTGTTTCCTCGGTGTGGAGGCTTAGGGGCAGGCCTCTTCACAAAGAAGGTGGGATGTCATCACTCCTGACATGCATACCCCCACCTGAAAGTACCACATTTGCCTCGTTAGACGGTTGAGGCACTAAGGCACTAGCCCAACCCAATAGTCCTGTGCCTAGAGCGGATTTGAGTTGCTTCCTTCTCCTCGCCACCTATTTGTCCCTCTTGAAGGAAGGCATCTAGTGGATCATCAAACACAACAAATGGTGGGGGCTTACCATTTCCCTTCCTAGTTCCTCCTATAGTGGCTAGTAGTTCCCTTGTAGTCGCTACACTGGGCTCAAATTAACCATACTTGTGAGTGATTAAGGAGAAGCAAGAGTCGATCCCTAATAATAGCTGACGCATCCAATGATCCAAATGTCCCAAGACATTGGACATGGACATTCGGTTTCTTCCCATGCCAAGCCTCGTACGGCAGGACGCCGTTGAGACTCCACGACGGAGCTTTGTTGAGTAGGTACACCGCCGTCTTCATCACTTCTACCAAAGGCCCCATCACGACCATGGACTTCAAGTGGTAGAGCACCATCTCACTTCCACTTGAAGTAGTTTTTTTGAGGCGAGTATGGTGTGGTGGTGTAATGCTTGATACCGTTGGCCTCGTAGAAGTTGACAAAGTCGTTGGAGTTCGACTCACCACCGCAATCGGATTGGAAAGCGAGGAGCTTGCACTAATGTTCATCCTTGTACTGGAACCTCGGGATCCCACATACCATCCCCTTCTGGGACAAGCTACGTAGCCCACCAAAAGTGAAGTTGGCCGTAGCGCCTGATGAGTGTAATTTACACCCATATTTTTTCTAAATATAATCTTGATATTCCTAAGTAATTTTGGTTGTCTCAGCCTTGTTATGACCTTAACTCTTTTGTACTCCATTTTGCAATTTTTGGATAAAAAGTAAGGAATGAAAGAAAGTAGTGGGCCTCTTGCAGGCACCCAATCCGGTACACGGGATGCCTTCGTTTCGGCCACAAAGTGCGTTGTCATGCTGAGCGCCGCTTCGACCTGACTATGAAGCCGCATCATGATGCTCCAATGTCTACCCCACTGCCTGCAGTAGAGGTTGATGCAACATCGGCTGATGTGCAGTTGCAACCTGTCCTAGCGGACAAGACCGAGTTGCTTCGCACTGAGCTGCGCGATTGCCTTGCGTGAGTTGGGAGTGTTCTGGGGAGAGCGGAGGCCACTCTCGCCAGACTAGAGGTTGTGTCGGTTGTGTTTTCGCCGCCTAAGCTTCAGATTGGGTCTTCAGTTGGGGAGGAAGGAAACCTCTACGGACATTTCTCCCCTCGTGCTACACCATGTCCGTCATCGATGCCTGTCATCGATGAGATAAATCTTTTGCATCCGTTTTAAAAAGAAAAGAAAAGAAAAAGCAGTTGGCATGAATCGATGCAGAGGCCTCCGCTTTCACCATCTTTTCAGAAAAGGTAACTGCATCATGCAGCTCAATTGCTTCCAGTGCATAATTACAGTACAAGTAGGTAGTGAATTACTTGCATTCATGGTGATATCTGCACATATATATAACCAGATCGAATAGCAGAGAGAGCTATGGATCCAAAGCGCAGACCTCTATATATACTCAGTAACCACATCCATCAATCAAGCCGAACGTTAGTAGCTACGGCTGTCTATTTAGAGATGGAGCACATACTAGTAGGTGATAACATGCATGCAAGGCGTGTGTATATTCCCTTGTAAATTCATGCGTTCGGCCTGGGAGACAACGGGAATTTATGGATCTACACGAGAAATCAAGCTTGCACTGGTTTGAAAGTCTCAAGGAGTGTGTCTCTATAGGCATTCTA
The DNA here is from genome assembly GCA_021605145.1 of Aegilops bicornis. NCBI lineage: Eukaryota > Viridiplantae > Streptophyta > Magnoliopsida > Poales > Poaceae > Aegilops > Aegilops bicornis. Next base: position 105,822,310 of record CM038674.1, read on the forward strand.
CTAATAATTTGTAAGAAAGAGACCTTACATATGCTCATGGACGATCTTCCTTTCACGCGGACACACTTCTCAACACGAAGGCACAACAATGTATTGGACGAGTGTGATACGATCACCGAGCTTGCAACAGAAGAAACGCTGGTCCTACCGAGACTTTTTCATTGCAAGGAATGAATATTCAAACTGTGTTTAAAAAATGTTCATCGTGTATTTAAAAAATATTGAATCTGCATTTAGCAAATGTTCAACAATTATTCAGATCACCATGTATTTGTAACTTCTTCAATGTGTATCTGAAAGATGTTCAATGTGCATTAAAAAATTACATGTATTTTGAAAAATAGAAACCAAAAGAAATTAAAAGAGAAAAAAGAAAAAATAAATAAAGATGAAAGCTGATAAAGAAAAACACACACACAAAAAACTGCGTGGAACCCTCCCGGCCGGTGGAAAAGGTTCCACGAACCAGTCTGCGAAGCATCCCAAAACTGCTAGCTAACACAATGTATTTTTTTCTCAAAAAACAAAAAAACACACAATGTATTTGGCTGGCCCACTTTGTCGATTCCGGTAGGCGAGATGGATGATTGTCTCGCAACAAGTGAAACATAGCTTTTGCACTGGATAAGCATCACACCATGAGAGAGGGAGAGAGGTAGAAGAAAGGTTGAGTGGGCTGGGCCTTGTATTGAGCGTAAGTGCATAGGGGACCTGATTTTTTTTTCTTTTTTCTTTCGCCCTTCTGCTAGCAAAAATGCCCGCGCGGTGCAATGGGTAATAAAATCGTGATCTTCAAATAAAGTTTCAAGTATTCACACTACGTGTATATACAAGTCTTTGAACATTTGTGCACCAACCGGCGTGCATGCATTCGTAAGACACGTGCATTCTAACATGCTCACAATGGATCGATGTTGAACTTGATCCTTGATGCACGTATTTTTTTAGTACATCCTCGATGCATGTATGAGAAGGAAAAGAAAATGCCAATCTCACGATGAATGAAAACTAGAGGGACCTATGACATACGAATAATTCGGAGGAACACTCATTCTTTTTTCACTTTTACGGGTGGTGAGATGGGTAATTTACTTCAACTTTAGTGGCAGTTTCAATGACAGATGAAAAATTCAGAGAAACAATTAATGAAGAGTTTTTTCACATATCGATGACGGGGTCGGTAATTTACTTCAACTTTAGGTGCAGTTTCAATGACTAGCGGAAAAAAATAGAGGAACAGTTAATGAATAGTTTTTTCACTTACGGGTGACATGGTGAGTATTTTATTTCAACTTTATGTGCAGCTTAGGGTAGGTGGACCGACAAAAAAATCAGAGAAATGTACACCCTTTAATATTATTAGGTGTGTGTACACTAGCACATATGCCCATGCGTTGCAACGGAGAGATGATTTTTCGCAACAAGCAGCAGGAGAAATAGTTGATGTGTTCATCAAAAACGGTCTCCACGGCGGTGGGCGATAGAGCGAGGAGATGCAGTATTCTCATGGGTCATGTTTGGCCCGCCAGATCTTGATAGTGGTGGGGTTGGTCGGCGTGTTGGCGACCACCCAACTGGTACCTTTTTTTCCTCTGGGTCCACTTCGTCTTAGAGTTGTTGTTGCGTCCTCATTTGGTTGTTGTGCGTCGACCTTTGAGGCACGGTTGCTTCGATCACTTTCTCCTACGATGAGGTAATCGGATGGATTATTAATTGCAGCGCATAAATTTTGTTGCATTGACATAATCAGCGTATAACCAGGCATGCATGTTCCTTCATTATCAGGGTTTATTCTCTTCAACTATTTTTGCGCTCACGTTCCCATAATTTTTATTAATTAGAGAAAAACCAGCATATACTCTTTTATTAGCACATACCCACAATTTCTTTCCATTATAGCGAACCAGCATATTGTCTTTTATTAGCATGTGCAAGTTACCTTCGGCAATGATTTGTGGAGTCCCTCGTTCTGCTCATAATTCTTGAGACAACTTCCTCATTCTTATAGAACCTCCTTATTTCCAGACAACTTAGGGACATATAAAAACTGGTGTGATTTAGTATAAAATTTCAAGATGGGACTATTCCTATCATAACTGCAAGCTAGGTGAGTTGGTTTTATCCGTCGGCACAATAGGGAAGGTCTATATTTCAATCCCCTCGCGCCCTTTATTTTTTGCTGCTCGTCCGTCTGACAAAAGAGAAATACATGGTAGGTCCAGTTTGGCCCATCAGGGGTATAACCGGAAAATTGGGAAGCTTCGTGTGGAATGGACGGAACAAAATCTATACGTATGCTTTTCTTTTCTTAGGGCAGTTGCGAGGGAGCTACTATATGACGCTACTTGCCAAATAGCGCGTGGGACGCACAACCGTTCGCGTCTGGGCCAGCTGAAAGGATCGATATGGTTGACTAGAGGGGGGGGGGGTGAATAGGCAACTAACAATTTTAAGCTTTTCTTTAACAATTTAAACCTTGCGACAAAATAGGTTTTATAGATATGCAACTAAGTGGACAACCTATATGATGCAAACACAACTAGCACACAAGCAAGCAATAGATACAACACAAGTAAGCTTGCAAAAAGTAAAGGCACGAAATAACCAAGAGTGGAGCTGGTGAAGACGAGGATGTGTTACGAAGTTCCTTCCTTTTAAAAGGAAGTACGCGTCTCCGTTAGAGCGGTGTGGAGGCACAATGCTCCCCAAGAAGCCACTAGGGCCACCAGAATCTCCTCACGCCCTCACACAATGCGAGATGCCGTGATTCCACTATTGGTGCCCTTGAAGGCGGCGACCGAACCTTCACAAACAAGGTTGGGGCAATCTCCACAACACTTGGAGGCTCCCAACACCACCCCGAAGCTCCACCACAATGGAGTATGGCTTCGAGGTGACCTCAACTGTCTAGGGTGCTCAAACACCCAAGAGTAACAAGATCCGCTAGGGATAAGTGGGGGGAATCGAATATCTCTTGGTGGAAGTGTAGATCGGGCCCTTGTCACCCAATCCCGAGCAAATCAACAAGTTTGATTGGCTAGGGAGAGAGATCGGGCGAAAATGGAGCTTGGAGCAACAATGCAGCTTGGAAATGGAAGAGGTAGTCAACTAGTGGTAGGAGACGCCCCTTTTATAGTCAAGGAAGAGATCCAACCGTTATCCACAAGTTCAGCCTGCGACATGCGGTAATACCGCTCCAGGAGCGCGGTACTACCGCAAGGCCACGCGGTACTACCGTGGAGGGCCACGGTACTTCCACGACAGCAGCAGAGGCCGGGACTAGCCCGGCGAGAGCAGATTACTACCGCTTGCGGCGGTACTACCGCTCCCCTTGCGGTACTACCGCAAGGCAGGGAAGTCAAAGCCTCACGAAGCGCGGATGAAATAAAATACATCTGTGCCTACTTCCATTGAAAAAGAAACAAAGGTAAAACGACGGTACTACCGCGCACGAGGCGCGGTACTACCGTTGAGGTGCGGATGTAAAAAAATACATCCGCTCCTACTGCCGTGACGCAGCGGTACGAGGTATGAGGGCCACGGTACTACGACTCCAAGGGAGCGGTACTACCGTGGCCACCCGCGGTACTACCGAGCACGACATGCGGTACTACCGTGTGGGCGCGGATGTAAAAAATTACATCCGCCCCTACTACCATACCGGAGCAGCATTAGGCCTGGGGGCTACGGTACTAAGGCTCCAGAGGAGCGGTACTACCGTGACCTAAGCGGTACTATCATAGAGTGCTTATGCACTACCGCTCCATAGAGCAAGATACTACCGCAAGTACAACAAGAGGGCGTCAGATCAAGCACAACTAGGAAAACGGTGAGACGCTCCAAAGTGCAACGGAAAGGAAAGACATGTGTACGTGTTGATTCCACCCGAACCTTTCCGACGCGGACCCCCTCTTAATAGTACGGCTCTCCTATGACTCAAATCCACCAAAGAGAAACGTAGAACAACGCCGTCTTCAATAGTCTTCGAGGGGCATCGAATCGTCTCGTGCCTAGTGATGAAGCGTCTGAGAAACTCAAGGCACATGATTAGTCTGCAAAAGCATTGTCATCAATCACCAAAACACCTAAGGGATAAATATGCCCTTACAATCTCCCCCTTTTTGGTGGATTGATGACAATACGGGATTTGCATATAGATGAGATAATATGAGCAAAGGCAAACCCCTCCTCTCTAGAATATAGACGGGCTCCCCCTAGATGTGTGCAACCTGGATGGATGCTTTGGACTGCATAGCACACAAACTAGGATCACCACTCCCCCTATATTTTAGAGACAAAGGCACGATAACTAATATCTAAGCAGATCATAGCACAAAGGTAGCACAATATATCACAAGCTCGCTAAGATAGATAGAGTGCATATGTCTTACACCATATGAAGAAAAAGCAACTAAAACGAGGTTCAAACGAAAAAGCAGCAAACACACAGACACGAACGACGACACACGACTCGCAAATCCCTACACTCTCTCCCCCTTTGGCATCGAGACGCCAAAAAGGCAGAGAGGACACCTACACACAAGTGGTACCTCAAGCAGCAGGGAACTCATCCCAATCCTCTCCGTCGGACTCCTCGGCAGCAGGGATGGTCTCCTCGACGTCCTCCTCAGAATCAGTCCACCTGTAGCCTTGCTTCTCCATCCACTCGGCCTCTGGAGTGATGTGATTCTCAGAACCACCAGACACGTCCTCGTTATACAGCTGCAAGATCTTCTTGTCCCGGCAGCGACTCTCTTTAGAAGCCACGTGAGTCATGTACTGTCCCTTGGCTTGCATGCAGAAAAGAGTCTTCATCTTGTCCTTCAGCTTCTTGGCCCACAAAGGCATAGAGGAACTCTGGGAAGGCCCTAGCAGACTGACCCTCGGCAACATCCTCGGCGCCCAAAGATCCTCCTCATCAACAGCAGCCCTAGCAGCAGACGCCTCGGCCACGAGTAGTAGTGTTGGCATAGTTGGGCTTGACACGCAGATGCATGGATTCATGGCGAATCCGATGGAGCAAGGAACTCCTCACCAGGGAACATCTTCTCCCAAGTCTTCGAGATCAGCAGAAACAGATAGGGCCCATAGATAGGCACCTTGCGGTTGAACACTGCAAACCGGAGCTCACACCACATGATGTGTGAGAGACACCAAGTGGCTGAGTCTGAGACAAACGAGCCTCCTCGCAAATGAGCATCATATCCACCATATAGGCATGAACCTTGTCCTTGTCACCAATGCGAGGAAACAAGGAGTTGCGGAAGATGCGATACATGATATCCAGAAAAGAGTTGAGCACCAACCCCGTCTTGCCATTGGCGAGCGCCTTCTCAACATAGTATGGTGCAAGCTTGTCCTTGTTGGCAGACACAGAATTTGCATGAGGGCGAACACCCACGGGAGTGTCGATCCCGTCATCAGGAACCTGGAGCAAATCCACGAACTCCTTCCAGGTAGCAGCCAGCTTATGGCCATTGGTCATCCAGGTCATCCTCCGCTCCTCATCAGAGTGAAAGTATACTGAGGCAAAGAACTGACAGATAAGCTCAGGGTCATAATCAAGGTGAAAGGATATCACATGCTCAATACCAAACTGCTGCACCAAGTCCAGAGCCTCTCCAAAATGCACGGAACTTGTCCTTCCGCATGTGATGCATATCAATCCATTTCACATCCACGTAGGTATTCTGCTTGTTTTTGATGACATCCAAATAGGTGAGAGTCTGTTGCTTGTTCCAAAACAGCTCACAACCTCTAACAGAAGAACGAGGGGTCACATACGGGTGCAGTTGCCTGAGACGGACATACTCAGATTGGGGTATCTCGTCCATGCCCTTAGTGGGCTCCTTGTTCTTGCTTGCTGAAGTCTTGAGATGACGCTTGGGGGCAGAGGAGCCCTCTGGAGCTTCACCTGGGTTGCGCACACGCTTGGAGCCGGTGTCACGACTGGGATTGGAACGGCGAGAACCACCACCTGAGACACACACGCAAAAAACCAACAAAATGCAAAGAGGATCAATGCAAAGACCACGGCAAAGCACAAGAAAACACATAGAAAGTATACGTGAAAGTTGCCATGAGATAAATGTGAGCCACGGTAGTACGGCCAGAGCCTGCGGTATTAAAATTTTAGTACCGCTCCAGGTCGCGAGTAATGCGGCGGTATGATAATACCGTGGTTGGAAGCGGTAATAAGGTGTTAGTGCCGCGATGGTAGCGGTAGTACCGCGCTAAACAGCGATAATGCGGACAAGCGGTAGTTCTGCGCCAGACGGGCGGTAGTACCGCGTCGCGTCAGATCAAACAGCAGTTCGAATCTGAAAAGACCTGCGAAACCATGGCAGTGCTACGGTGATCAAATCTAGCACAGGACAAAAATACAAGTATAATTCCTACGCAAAGCTACTCTCCTTCATCCTACTCTTGCATAGAAAGAGCCTAAGAATCTCTAGAACACACAAGTCTCCCCCAAAAACCTAGAGGCAAAGAACTCAACAAAACGAGAAGAGGTTGGGGAAAGACCTGGGTCCATAGCAAGAGCACGTGGTGGGGAAAGATCCCACCGGACGGAATCACGGGAGGGCAGCCGGAGGAGGAGATCCGGCGACGAACGCCGTCCCCGATCTTGAGCGTGAGAGAGAGAGAGAGACGACGTGGGGAGGGGAACTGCGAATGGGTATGGGGGAGTTAGAACTCCCCCTGCTCGTCCTTATCCCCACGCGCCCTTGTGGCGCGGTAGTACCGCACCTCATCGCGGTAGTACCGCTCGGGCGGAAGTACCGCACCGTCGCGGTAGTACCGCTCACCAAGGCGGCAGTAAAAAATTACTGCCGCATGGGGGCGGTAGTACCGTGCTCCCCACACGCGGTAGTACCGTGGCTGGCTACGGTAGTACCATAGCTGGCCGCGGTAGTACCGTGAGCTCAAAACACAGGAGGATTCAACACGAGAAAAAGGTCTTTGCAAAGGAAACTTTTCACACAAAGGATACCATAGGAACACGCACAAACCAAAGGCATAAAGACAACAAGAAACCACCATGCGACACAACCTCTCAAAGGAGAGGGCGGTGGCCGGAGCCACCTATGTTTGAGTTAGATGGTATGGCACCGCGAAGAATTATCCTTGGGCCCATGACCAAAACTCGTCTTTGAAGCACAAGTACCATAAAAATGGCTAATGTGAAAGATTTGATCTATTTATGCATAATGGGGGAGGAGAGTTCATTGAGAGAACAACACTCCCCCTATGTCCATGCCTACACCTAAACTAGACAACAAGTTGAGTGTGGTGAGGGGTGCAAGGGTTCAAGTCACATTGCTCGAATCAATGATATTTAGCTCATGCCTTAACTCGCGAAATCTTGCTTCATCCAAGGGCTTCGTGAAGATATCTGCAAGGTTATCGTGAGTGTTGACATACTTGAGCTCGATCTCCCCTTGCCTAATGTGATCCCGGATGAAGTGATACCGAATCTCAATATGCTTCGTCTTGAAGTGTTGCACCGGGTTGAGAGAAATCTTGATGGCACTTTCATTATCACACCAAAGAGGCACTTTGTCACAAGTGACACCGTACTCCTTTAAAGTTTGCCTCATCCATAAGAGTTGTGCACAACTACTACCGGCCGCCACATACTCCGCTTCGGTGGACGAGAGAGACACACAACTTTGCTTCTTAGAAGACCAACTCACCAAAGAGCAACCAAGAAATTGGCACCCTCCGAAGGTGGACTTCCTATCCACTTTGTCTCCCGCCCAATCGGAATCAGATAACCTTCAAGCTTGAAGTTTGCCCCTCTTGGATACCATAAGCCAAAGTTTGGGGTATGAGCCAAATATCGAAAGATTCTCTTGACCGCCACATAGTGACTTTCCTTCGGTGCGGCTTGAAACCGAGCACACATTCCCTCACTCAACATGATATCCGGTGTAGATGCACAAAGGTAAAGCAAGGAGCCAATCATGGAGCGACATACCTTTTGATCCACCACTTTACCATTGGGATCAATGTCAAGTTGGCACTTGGTATTGTCACGGCAGATGTCCTCTTGCAAGGACTTAATCGTGGAGCCATCGCAACTAGGAAGCTTAAAGGGGTTAATCGGGACAAAGGACACGAGAGAGTTTATACTAGTTCGGCTCCTTACGGTGAAGGTAAGCCTACGTCTAGTTGGGTTGGTATTGCTTGAGGTTTCGATGACCAGGGAGCGAGATACGCTATGCCTGGTTCTCGAAGTGTTGTTTCTTGCCCTAAGCTGCCGGTGGGTCATCCCCTTATATACACGGGTTGACGCCCTGCGGCTTACAGAGTCCCGGCCGGCTCATAAACAGTCTCCGGCTCGGTGACTAGTCAAGTCTACCTTATGATACGAGTCATGCCATTATGGCGGTTTATTACAACGGGCCTTAAATCGCCTGTGGGCCTTAGGCCCCTTGTTGAGACGCCATCTTCATGCTTGGACTTGGGCTTCTGTCTGGTAACTCTTTACATAACCCGGCCCCTCTGGCGGCTTACACAAATAGTTATATCCCCAACATTAGGCCCCATATTGATTTGAACCTGCTCATGTCAATCTTAAAATAACTTAAAACATAAATCTTCAGTCTTCAGACTACGCAAAAAGACTTTCTTTAACCCGGCGTGACGTCACCCTTTGGATCCGTGTTAACCCATCATGACGTCATCTTTCCTTTAATCCCGCCGAACCGGTCCAACGGATCTTTGTCTTTATTGCCCGTTCCGAGAATCGAGGCGTCGGGCCCGCTGGACAGTAATTCTTATCTCCTTGTTTCCCGCGCTGTCTCGGTTATCTTCTCCCTATAAATAGGAGTGTCTTCAGGTCCTTCATTCTTCTCCTTCCAGTCGTCTTCTTCCTCTCCTCTCTGTCACTCAAGCTCCGCCGCCGCCGCCGTCGAACCCCTTGTCTTCGTCGACTCAGGCCGCTGCATCAGCCTAACTCGGACCAGAAATCGACGGCGAACCTCCGCAGCTCAAGTTCCTCCGTGAGTTCCTCTCCTTCCCTTTCTTTAGATCTGCATCGGAACTTTCTTGAGTTCGTCGGCGTTCATCACCACCCGACGCAAACCCTCGCTAGCTTGTACCTCCATAGCCTGCTTAGATCATAAAAAACTGTGCAGAACTGCTGCGGTAGTTGTTTATGTTCATCTTGCATAAAAACAGATCTCATCTCCCTTGTTTGAGAACTTTCTTCGAGTGCGTGAACTTCTCTGCTCTGTTTTAGGTCTAGAAAAAATTTATTTCAGAACAATAATTTGATCCAAAATAATAGCTGTCGTCTGTGAAACTTGTTTCTATCACCACGAAAACTTCTCTGGTAAATGCCCTTAAACACAACTGTTCAGGCGTCCGGTTTAAACAAGTGATACTGAGCTGTAATCCTTGCCGTCTTCTCATGACTTTTACAAAATTTGAATCACTCTTGATGTTTGTAGCGGCTTAAAAATTGTTGCACAATCACCCTTATATCATTAGGCCCCTTTAAGCCGCTACCTTTCAGCAATTTGAATATTTTCTTCCGGGTCAAATTTAAGCCGAAACTTCTTATTTTGCAATAGGCCAATCTGTTGTCATGGCGCCTAAGTCGACCAAAGCTCCTGTAACCTGCAACTGGGTCCCATCCATGGTCACCAAGAGCAAACTGGCTGATTTTGTGAAGTCTGGTCATTTGCCAAAGAAGGAAGTTATGTCTTATCGTGTCCCTGACCCATCTGAAGAGAAGCCTCAACCCAAAGAAGGGGAAGTAGTAGTTTTCACAGATCACATGAGCCGGGGATTTGCCCCTCCCGGCTCAAAGTTCTTTAGAGAAGTTTTAAATTTCTTTGACCTTAGGCCTCAAGACATTGGACCCAATTTCATGTCCAATCTTTGCAATTTTCAAGTTTTCTGTGAGGTGTACCTGGGGAAGGAACCAAGCCTGCTCTTATTCAGAGAACTGTTCTACTTGAACCGGTAGAATGAGCGCGCCAACGGGCCGAGTCTTGAACTTGGCGGTATCTCAATCCAAATGACGGAGAGACCTGTCTGTTTCCTTATGCTGAATCACGAGTCACCCCAAATATTGGAACCAGTCATGGTTCTATTGTCAGGATACTTCCCCAGCTGATGAGCCGCCTCTGCCCGGCTTTCGCGCCCTGCGACTTGAATCCAACCACCCGCTGGCGGATAAACTGACCACTGTTGAACGTCCGCCGCTCAACCCCACCATCAATAATATCAAAAGCTCTTCTAGGGAACGGTTTAAATGGCATCGATCTGGTTCAAGTCTGGATCACCTGGCGGATACTACCATTAAGCCGCCGCTCCGGCTTAATGTGTACTTATACAGGCGAAAAGGATGACTCGATGTGTCATAGCTCTGATGATTTATCAGACGATGCGGTAGATGCCAGAGTCCAATCTCTGTTGAAGGAAGGCACTGTAACCACTAATGCCTTCGGCTTACTTCCCTTCTGTAAGAAGAACCCGGCTCCTGCAGTAAGTTACCAATCTTAATAAGTACCTTTTAATACGCTTTACCTCCTTGTACTTATAATTCCTTATCTTCCCCACAGGCCAGTGATGATTTCTGGAAAGTCAAATATGACCACGAGGCTGCCCAACAAGCCAGAGCCGCCAAGAAAAAGGAAAGGAAAAACACCAAGACGGGGACTTCAAAAAAGAAGAAAGCCAACACCTCTGAACTGTTCAAATTGGATGACTCTTCTTCAGATGAGGAAGAGGTAATTCCTTATTTTCCTTAACTCCTTTGTTACTATTTTATTGATATTTCCGCCTTTCAGGAAGACACTGGAAACAGTCAAGCTCATGACGAAGAGGTAACTATAATTTCATCTGACTCGGAGCCTTTGCCAAAGCACAAAACCCGGCGGGTGACCCGGAAAGTAAGATTTTCACATCCCTTAGGTTATCAAGATCCTCAATTTCTTTTGAAGCAACAACAGCTTGAGAACCGGAGGCAAACCCGGACAAGCAAGGATGTAGAGCTCTCTTCCGGCTTACTCCGACGAAGGTGAAACGTCGAATCGAGGTCATCTCCGCTTTGCATTCTGTTTATCCTTTGGCGGGTTTAATTAAATGACCTCTCAATTCATCTGACTCCAATTATCAGGATACCTCTCCTTCTTCTGGCGAGTCTATGCAATCCAACATGCCTGCTTTCAAGACTGCCCCTGGGTAACATACCTTTGCTATCTTCATGCTTTGCTCTACTCATATTTTGTACTCATCCCTCTGTTTTATTCACAGTTTGCAGGCGAAGCCCAGTAAGAGGGCAAAGAAGAATAAGCCGATTGAAGATCCGGTAGCGACGGAACCGGAACCCGGAACCACTACCCCTGAGGCTTCTACTCATCAACCCCCTTCTGAACCGGCCCATGAAATTCCAACACCAACTTCCGACCAGCTTCAAGAAATCACTCTTGATAACTCCGAATAACCGGAAATTTCTAGCCCGGTCCGGACTGCTGAACCGGAAGTTGAATATTTGAAAAGCCAATATGTTGAGCCGGGGCGGCCTACTATCTTTGCCAGGTGCACCGCTAAAGAAGAACTTATCAAAAGCCGGAAGACCAAACAAGACATTGCTGATTATACTCACCTAAGCATTGGTGATATAGTCTCGGGCTATATGAACCAAGTGCACAATAGCCGTGACCTGGAAATTGACATGGTGAAGCAAATACAACATAAATCTGAGGTATAATTTTAACTTTTTCCTGAACCTTACTTACTGTATCAGCCCCCAAGTCTATTGCTTATGAATGAATATGCTGTAGACTTAGAAATCTACTTACTGTCAGCTTTGTCCGGCTTAAATTGAATATATTTAACCCGGTGATAGCATGAAACTTTGAATTTTGGGTTACACATTAGCCCCCAAGTGTCAAGTGCCTTTACTTGTAAAGTGCTTGAGACTTAATATACATGACCCGGTAAAATAGGTTAAGAAATTCTTTAAGCATACATTAGCCCCCAAGTGCCAAGTATCTTTACTTGTAAAGTGTTTGGGACTTGAATGTAATCTTACTGTGATTCTTACCATAACCTGATGTCGATGCAGGCCACCATAAGTCAATTTGAGGCGGAGATTGCTGATCTGAAGAGTCATTTGAAAACCCAAGAGCTTGAAGCTCAGAAAGCCAACTCCAAGTTTGAATTCAGTGTCTCCGAACAATAGAAACTGAAGAAAAAATTTGAATCGGAGAAGATAATTTGGGTTGAGGAGAGGGCTTCACTGGTGACTCGGGCTGAAACAGCAGAGGCATCTCTTGCCGAGGCGACCGCCGAGCTGTCCGGCTTAAAGCGCCAGATATCTCACATGGTCTCAGCAATCTTCGGTAAGTTTACTATGTATAACTCTGAATATCACAATGGTTCCTTTGATGTTTATTTTAATTGGTAACTTCCGCTCACCTTATATGTATAACCACAGGCCCCAGGAGCACGAACCTCAAGCAAAATATGTTGGTCAAGCTTAAGGCGGTGTACACTCTCACTACTAGAAAAAGGGCTATAGATGGGATTGACACTAATGGCGCACCAGAGAGCTGGTGCGCCATTAGTATATGCTAATGGCGCACCACAATCTGATGCGCCATTAGAGTTTAAACTACTAATGGCGCACGGCAAAGGGTGCGCCATTAGTATCAAATTTTTTAACTAAGCGCGCCTGTCCAAACATACTAATGGCGCATCCTGCCCAAGTCGCCATTAGTAGTTGTAACTACTAATGGCGCACCGGGCTGTGGGTGCGCCATTAGTTTAGAATTTTTTTGAACTAGCGCGCCTATCCAAACATACTAATGGCGCATCTGCCAGGTGCGCCATTAGTAGTTGTAACTACTAATGGCGCACCAGCGCAGTTGGTGCGCTATTAATATAGAATTTTTTTGAACTAGCGCCTATCCAAACTTACTAATGGCGCATCGACCAAGTCGCCATTCGTAGTTGTAACTACTAAGGGCGCACCAGGCTGTGGGTGCGCCATTAGTATAGAAATACTTTTTTTTGAACTAGTGCGCCTATCCAAACATACTAATGGCGCATCCTGCTTAGGTGCGCCATTAGTAGTTGTAACTACTAATGGCGCACCATGCAAAGTGCGCCATTAGTAAGTGGGCAACAACAAGATATTTGGGGCAGCCTCTCCTACCCACACACTCACTTTCTCCCCACTTCATTCTCTCCACCTCCTCCTTGTCTCGGTGCCTCCTCTTTTCACCTCATTTCCACCATAGATTCATTCAAATTAAGTGGTTAAATTACCTTGTTTGAATAGGTAAGTAAGGGGGAAGCTATATTTAGGTTGTTCTCCCTACAACAATGTGCACATGCACTTTTTTACGGCCTAGCTAGATCTATGTATGTTATGGTGTTGCATATGTTTGTGGTGTTGCATATGTGTTTGTGTTTGGAGGTGTACCGGTATTTGAAATGCGATAGTTGCCAATATTTTGCCGGAATGTTGATTCATTTCCGTTTGGCGAGAATTTTGGCATTAAGCATTCTTTTGGTCCTATTTTTAGGAAAGTCATGCCAAATTTTTGTTTGGTTCTAAAATATCATTTTGCTCTACCCTTGACGACCATGGTCCGCATACGATGACCGAAGGCATCGTGAATAGGTTTTTGAGGTCCGCGAAGGCCGAGATGCTTCAAAAGAACGAGACGGAGATAAGATGTCCCCTGTCGAAGATGCAAAAGGTGAAGAGCCTTATTGCGGACCCGGATTCGGCAGGTGCGGGACCACCTGCTGTTGCGTGGTTTCATGGATGGCTATCGGTGGCAAGGTGATGAAGATGACTACGAAGTCGTCCATGCGGGCGGGCAAGAAATGAGGAAGGGCAGCAAGACAACCACCGCGGCTCGGGCGGGCGAGAAGACGAAGAATCCCGAGGAGATGATCACGACTGTGATCTTTGTACACGATCATCATGTAGAAGATGCAGGACATGATAATGAGGAAGATGCCGGAGCAGGCGACGGGCATGATCATGAAGATGATGATGCGGCCGGAGCGAGCGACGCTGGACCATCGATGGGCTGGGTGCAGGACCCTCATATTCAAGAGCTGCTTCTCAAGCGCACGGATAACGCAAGAGCTGCCGCCCGAGAGAAATCCAAGATGGATCAACTTGAGTTAGACGCGGTTACTCCATTGTATGAAGGATGCAGGCCGAGGATACCCGCTGAAAAGTAACGCTCATGGCTCTGGAGATGAAGGTAAAACACAAAATGACCGGCGCGATGCTTCGGCGAGAACATGTCATTACGCACGAACGTCTTCCCAAGGGGAACAAGTGCCCGACCAGTTTGGAGGAGGCGAAGAAAATCGTGTGTCCTCTCGATTTACCGCACGTGAAATACCATGTGTGCATGAACAATTGCATCATTTATCGGGACGAGCACGCTGGAGTCTACCATATGTCCGGTGTCTTGGCGTCACTCGATACAAGAAGAGGAAGAAAGCTCCTCGAAAAGTGGTGTGGTACTTTCCGATCACTCCTCGTCTGCGGCGCTATTTCGCGGACCCTAAGGTAGCAAAGCTCCTGCGTTGGCACGCGGATAGGGAGGAGAAGAAGCGGGAAGATGACGCAAATGATCCGGAGATAGATAAAAAGACAAGATGCTGAGTCACCCTAAGGATGCGAGCGGTGGCAAGCGTTGAACTTCAAGACTCGGAATTTGGGAACGATCCAAGGAACATCGTCTTTGGCGCGAGCACCGATGGAGTCAATCCGTTTGGCAGCCAGAGAAGCACACATAGCACTGGCACGTGTTTGTGTGGATGTACAACCTTCCCCCAGTTTGTGCATGAAGAGGAAGTACATTCACATGAGTATGCTAATTGAAGGGCCGAAACAACCAAGGAGCGACATCAATCTGTATCTGGGGCTGCTGAAAGAGGAGCTAGACACGATGTGGAAAATGCCAGCCAATACGTGGGACGCCGCAGAGAAAGAATTTTTCCCTATGAGAGCCGCACTGCTCACTATGGTGCACGACTATCTCGGTTACGGATATGTCGTGGGGCAGGTGGTCCACGAAGTTTGTGCATGCGTCAGGTGCATGGATGACACAAGGTATCGCCAGCTAGATAGAGATCCCGGGTCTTCGAAAACCTTGTTCATGGGACATCAAAGGAGGCTTCACGATGATGACTCATGGAGAAAACGCAAGGATCTGTTTGATGGTGAAACCGAACCCCGAAGACGCCCGCGTACGAGGAGTGGCGAGGAAATAGACGATCTGTTGAAAAATTGGAAAGAGTGCCCACCGCCGGGAAAGCAGCGAAAGGCGCCAGAGCCGGAAAGAAGCGAAGGCGCCAGAGCTGCTGAAGGTATGGAAAACGAGGTCTGCTTTTACGGGACTTGCCGTCTTTGGAAGATCCACCGTGTGCCTCACAGCCTTGATGTCATGCATATCACGAAGAACGCGATGCGAGAGTCTGCTTGGTACCCTGCTCAACATGCCGTAGAGGACCAAAGATGGGCCGAAAGCAAGGGCGGACTTGAAATCAATGGGCATCGTGCAGGAGCTTCACGCTATATTTGATGATGATGATGATGATGATGATGATGATGATGATGATGATGAGGCGGGGACACGAAGAAAGTCGTCGCAAAGGCAAAAGGCCAAGAAGACCGGAAATGACTACCTCCCGCGTGCTTCACTCTAAGTCGAGGAGGAGATCGAGCAGTTTTTCACCTGCCTCCTAGGAGTAAAACTTCCTTACGATTACGCTGGGAAGATAAGCGGATACCTAGACCCGAGGAAGCGAAGTTCAGCGGGATGAAGTCTCACGACGGTATCACGTCTTGATGACGCAGATACTTCCGATTGCAATCCGTGGGATCATGGACGCGCACGTCCGTGAAACGCTATTTGGCCTATGCAACTTCTTCGACGTCATCTCTCGGAAGTCGATTGGCGTGAGGCAACTCAGAAGGCTACAGCAAGAGATCGTGGTGAATGCGAGCTTGAGATGTACTTCCCGCCCACATTCTTCGACGTTATGGTGCATCTGCTGGTCCATATAGTGGAGGATATCATCCAACTCGGGCCGGCGTTCCTCGCACAAAGATGATGCCGTTCGAAAGGATGAATGGTGTCATCAAAGGATACGTTCGCAACATGTCACGTCCCGAAGGAAGCATAGCCAGGGGCTTTCGACCAAGAGTGCATCTCCTCTTGCATCGAATTATCTAGGCATCGAGAACCCCGTTGGTCTGCCCGTCAACAGCACCTCGGCAGGCTCGCTGGATGGGGTCACCGTGAGGGTCGCCCTTGAAATGCATGTCGACTTCGAGGGTCGACTCGCCGACTTTGAAAGAGCAAACCTAGTCGGCGCTACAACACATAGGACGTGGTCGATCCTTGGGTGGTAGAGCACAAAACCTTTATTAAAAAGACGTACAATGACCGAGGCCAACAAAGGACGGACGGAGATACACTCAAAGAGCACAACTCATGTTTCACGCGTTGGTTCAAGCATAAGCTTCTGTCGTACCCTTTACATGAGGATTCTTCCACGGAAGAACAACTCATATTCGCCTTGTCACAGGGCGCCGAGCACAACCTGATGACCTATGAGGCGTACGATATCAACGGCTACACATTCTACACCGAGGCCAAGGACATGAAGAGCGATGGTTATCAGAACTCCGGGGTAACGATGGAATCCTACACCGGTAACGACAAGGACAAATACTACGGAAGGATCGAGGAGATCTGGGAGCTGAGCTACGCTGGAGAGAAGGTCCCGATGTTCCGTGTCAGATGGGCCAAGAACGTCATAAAAGAAGACCGGTATTTCACCACCATGGTTATACCCGAAGCCAAATCCAAGACCATGGCGCATAACGTCACCGCGAAAAATGAGCCATGGGTACTGGCTTCCCAAGTGGACCAATGCTTCTTCATTACCGACCCGCCAAAGCCCGGTCGTGTTGTCGTGAGGAGAGGCAAAAGGAAGATCATCGGAATGGATGGAGTAGCCAATGAGCAAGACTTGACAAATGCGGGCACCCGAGGATCGAACATGACGGCGATGATGAAGTAGCAGCATACACCACAAGAAGAAGCAGGACCACCCTACCTAAAGGACGTCCGTTCCACAGTAAGAACTCCATTTGCGAAAAAGAAGGGCAAGAAGATTGTGAACAGATAGCTAGCTAAGATCGATTGTATTTAAATCGTAGCCTTCATTTCTCGATTGTATTTCATGGGACCTTTTTGAACTATATCATGAATATATTTAAATTTCATGGACACTCGATCTCGATCACCATCCATCTCGATCGCTATCCCACCTCGCCAGATCCGGGCCCCCTCGCCGCCGCGCACCCCCAGTCCACCGGCCACGCCAAACCCCCGCACCCTCGATTCCCCTACTCAACCGCCTTGCCGCACCCCCCCGCACCCAGCGCGTCTTATAAAAAATTAGTATGAAACAGCTTTTTAAATGCTACTGTCTTATAAAAAATATTACTGTTATTATTTAAACAAGTTTGAACATATTTAAACACAAAAAGTATCAAACAGCTTTTTAAATGCTAAAAAATTTTGTGGAGCCCACCTCGATCCCCTCCATCTCGATCGCTATCCCACCTCGCCAGATCCGGTCCCCTCGCCGAAAGCACCCCCCCAGTCCACGGCCGCCACCCCCGCACCCTCGATTCCCCTACTCAACCGCCACGCCCGACCCCCGCACCCAGCGCCGTCTTATAAAAAATTAGTATGAAACAACTTTTAAATGCAACTGTCTTATAAAAAAATATTACTGTTATTATTTAAACAAGTTTGAACATATTTAAACATAAATAAGTATCAAACAGCTTTTTAAATGCAAAAAAAAAAATTGTGGAGCCTGGGAGTCGAACCCAGGACCTCCTGGTGTGAGAACTGGCTGCTGACCAGTCAACCTAGTAGAGTGGGCTTGACGTGGATAAGTTCTGGTAGCACATAACCTGTTGGCTAGTTGAAATAAAAAAAAATACTAAAGGCGCACCACGGTGAGGTGCGCCATTAGAGTGGACATGCGATTGGCGCACCTCGGAGAGGTTCGCCATTAGTATTGTGGCCCCCCTTCGCCCGATCCCCCTTCGCCTGATCCCCTTCCCTCTCCCCGCCGTTCTCTCCTCTCGATCCACCGCTGCCGCCTCGCCCTCGCCCTCGCCTCTCCTCCCTCGCCTCTCGCCTTCCCTCTCTCGCCCGCCTCGACGCCACTGTCGCCGCCACCTCGGCAGCTGCCCGCCGCCTCGACGCGACCCGCCCGGACGCCGCCTGACGCCGCCGACGCTTCCGCCTCGACGCCGCCCGACTCCGCCTCGGCGCTGCCCGCCGACGCCGCCTTGACCCGCCCGCCACGCTGCCCACCTCGACCCCGTCCACACCACCGCCGGGGCACCGTCCTCCGCGGCCTCTCCGGCTGCTACGAGTGCCGCGCCATCAACGTCGAGCCCGTCTCAAGGTCTGCCGCCTGCCTGCCTAGCTAACCCCTCTCATTACTCATTAGCCATCAACCAGCTCCATGGATGTTAACCATGGTTAGTCTTCGCCATTAGTACTAATCATCGTGTTAATTGGCCATCAACCAGCTCCATGGATGTTAACCATGGTTAATCTTGACACATGTGATGCTTTTCGCTCGTGTACGTAATTCAAGACAGTTCTTTATGAATAATAAACGAATTATTAGTTTGCTCTTGCAATTCTCTGTTTCTTCCACGGGATGACACATGATGCTGCTTTAGTTCATGTACTCCCTGCATAAAGAAATATTAGAATGTTTAGATCGGCGTAAAGAAATATAAGAGTATTTAGATCACTAAAGGGAGTATATAATTAAGGGTCGGTTCTCTTTGGGCTAGATCACGTCAAGAAATATGAGAATGTTTAGATCACTAAAGGAGGGAGTATATATTAAGGGTCAGTTCTCTTTGGGCCTCTGGATGGATATAAGTTGGGTAGAGCCAGTTCTTTCAGGGTTTATTGGGTGATTGTCAAAATAAACAACTACTTTTTCTGTTTTATTTACTCTGCATATTAGTTTGACCTAAGTCAAATTTTATGAAGCTTCGCCATTAGTCTTCGATATTTTTGTGGGATTATATAGAATTTTTGCAAAACATATATAGGAGATCAACATTATATATGCATGTGGTGAAGATTTTTCTGGTGCAAATCATGTGTGATAGTGGAGTACAACTACTAACCGTAACCATTAGTCATGGGAGGAGGGGCCTTAGAAAGCTACTAGCTAGATGGCGATCTGTGCTCATTGTGGCATACACTAGTTAATTAATTAACTAACCTTTGGTCAAAATGATGGGCTAATCATGATTAAATGATGGAGAGGGATGCATGGCAGTGGCACCCATTGGAGCCATACATATATACAAAGTTATAAAAAGATTATATACACATAGTGATCTAGTGCTTTAGTGGTTGGATTATTAGTTTAGTAATTTCTTGACACACCCTTTGTGGTTTGCCATGTGTACATGTGTGAGAGATAGTGAGAGGAGACAAGAAGAAGGGGTTTAGGAAGATGCTGCCTGCTCATCAAAGCTAACCATCTCCCCCTTTTCACCCTCTTTTCCTTTGTCTTTTGTGGGTTGCAAGGAAGCTACTGTCTTAGCTAGCTTGTGCACAAATCCACTGCCACTTCTCTGATTAAATTATCTCAGTTGCTTGCATTTGGTAAAGGTGGATGCTAGATCAATTGCTTATTTGGTAAAGGAAATGATCTAGCTCCTCCTACACATTTATAGATCAATCAGCTCAGTTCTAGTCTTTGTTGGACTTTTGCACCCACCAAAAATGTACTACTAGTTGCAAATCTTTACCGTAGATAGCTTCATAAGCGAAGGTTCCAAATAATAAACCAGTACCACACTAGTACAAGAGTATCGCCACCTCCCGATGAAACAGCAGGGTCTCCGATGAGCAATGTAGTTAATTAGTCAGGGCCTAAAAGCCAATCTCATCGTCATTTGCTGCAAATGCACGCACAGTGAGGGAATGTACTAGGATGAAAGATGTACTTTACCAACTAATCTAATGGTGCTGGCACAAAGTGAAAAACAATAGTTAATTTGACAGAGTGCAAGGATTTTTTAATTGGCTTCTTGCAGTTTTGAAAATTCAGTTTATTGATTCTTGAAAATTCAGTTAATTGATTAGGCACACAAATTTCAGAACTTTTGTGTGCCCTAGTACTTGGTGTTTGTAGAAACCAGGAGTGTCAATGGGACTAGAATTCACTTGTTCTTATATGGGTGAAACTTCACTTGTTTTTAGGCTAGTGTAGGGTGTTGCTTTATTCTGTCATCATTTGTAACTATTTCACAAGTAAATTGTTCCTTCTTCTGTATTTGACAAGTAATGACTGTTGATAAGCTGAGGCATGGATTAAGCTGTTTCTTTGTTGTAACATACTGTATATAACTCCACAATGAAATACAATACATATTGATGTGCTTTGTAAAACTTGTTCATGTCTTGAACTACTAATGCCTTGTGATGCTCTGAATTACTTGTGATGCCTCTGAATTACTTGTGATCACATTGAGAAAGACTTGTAAAGATGATGATCATCTTTAACACAAAACAATTTGTGATGATTTTGCTAGTTTGCTGGGTTTTGTCTCCGACCATCGTGTCGTGATGATTTTGCAGGTACCCCGAGAGGCCCTTGAGTTTGCCGAAATGTCGATTAACTTCCGTTCCGGCAAATTCGGGTACTCCATATGTCCTATTTTCAGCAAAGGTCATGCTGAAATTTTCCGTGAATTTTAGCATGACTTTGCTAAAAATAGGACATATGGGGTACTTGTGACTAATGCATGGGCAGGTATCTTAGTAGTTAATTAAGTAGGATCAAGTGCCCCGGCGTACTTGTGACTAATGCATGGCTTTTAGGGTGCCTCGGTGTCGATAAAAACCGAAATGATGAAAGCTTAGGCTTTTAGGGTGCCTCGGCGTCGAAAAACCCTCAATGATAAAAGCTTAGATTTTAGGATGCCTCTGTGTCGACAAACCCTAAATGATGAGACCATGATCTTGTTCCTTGACAATAACCAACTTTTTGACCAAACTTTGTTTCTATTTAGAGAAAAACATGGCCCACAACGATGAGGCCGGGGGTTCGGGCGGCAAGGCATTCTGGGAGCTGTCCGGAGATGGAGGAACAACCTCACTTGTATGAGGCCGCCGCCTTCCCACCGATCCTGAGACCACCGATGGTACCGCCGAGGATGACCCCATGATGCTACCACCGGATGGTGCCGCCGAGGATGCCACCACTGATGATGGCGGCGCGCGCATACGGATGGCAGCCAACCGAAGAGGCAGCGGAAGGACCGGTGCTGATCGTGCTCCGCACCCTCAAGGAGGAAGTTACTGAAGTGGACTCCAACGGGAATCCAATGGCGCCCGAGCGAATAGTCAAGGGTACTCGCTTCAGCTCGGGTGCATTCTCCGAGCACCGTCTCGATCAACCACGAGAACACGAGGCATCCTGATCGAGGGAATTTGCAACCTCCTCTTCACGAAGCTGCACGAACGATACAAGTTCCCCGCTGAGTTTGAAAACACAAGCCTCAAAGGGAATAAAGTGAACAATGCTGCCCTCACGAAGATGAGCAAGGCCCTGTCTACTTGGAAAAGCAATGTGAAGAGAATGATCGAGAAAGGTGAGAGTTATCAGAAGATCAAGGAGAAAATCCTTCGATCACCGAAGATGACTACAACGACTTCAAGATCAATTGCTCGAGCACCGCAAGCTCCCAATCAAGTGAGTGGGGGAAACAAATGCGGAGATGAACATAGGGGAACACACACTCGGTCCCGGCGGTTCTGAGTGGCGGAGCCTATATGGGACAAGGAGGAGGCGGAGGCGTGCCGAGCAAGGCCTACCACCCCTCTTGATACATACGGTGACAAGCGGACCAGGAACTTTGTCGGGCCCGGTACAAGAAGGACCCGGAAACAAAGGAGCTTACCACGGATCCGAAGACCAGGCAGCTTCACATTGTTACGTAAGGAATACACCCCGTAATTAGCTCCATATGGTTGCATTCTAATTAATGAAGCCGAATTTCTAAATGGTTCACATTCCTTCCGCAGCGTTGAAAGCGATGGCTGGGTCGACTCAGAGCAACCCTTGGGACACCACTCTAAATAGGGGTTGAATGTAATGAAGAACAAGGATAAGCTCGATGGCCGGCGCCACCTGGTCGTGTGGCGGCAAAGGCTTGTCGACAAAATGGGGTCATACTATACCGCTGGTGTGCGGAAGGAGAAAAAGACCAGCTCGGAAAGCCGTAGCGAGAGGTTCAAGAACTCAAAGGCACAGGTGGCGCGGATTCGGAGATTGTCCAAGAGCAAGTGGAACAATGACTCGGAGCGGCGATCACCGCCCTTGTGCCTACCTTGATCTCGGGGTTGAGGCGTGGATTGCGGGCGCCAACAGGGGCCGCCCGATTCCTAGCTTCACGGCCAGCAACTCGCATAATGCGATGGCGGGGCCATTGGTGCCTCCGGTAGAGGCGGCATTGGTGTCTCCGACGCCGGCACGGGAGCTTAATGCACCCGGGTGTACGCCGGCAGGCACCTCTCTCGGCCGAGGACTTCATCTCCTTGCCTTTGACTGGGCATCCCTGACGCCCTACATGTTTTCGCAGGGCGCCGCCGACGTTCCGTGCACTCTCCTCCACTACGTGAACAACGAGTTGGTCGATGTCGCCAAGGGAAAAATCGTTCAACCGGGCAACCCCTTGTTCCACGGTACCCGGATGCCACCCAACTTGTTTAGGGTTCAACTGGTTCGGTGCTGCCGGCTGCGACGACTTGTTACCTCCGAATCGACCCGTCGGGCCGACGATGATGACGTGATGACCCTCGGCGCTGCCTGGCTGGCCCTGCTTTGGCGAAGAGCCAGATTCGTTTGAAGCGGGGACACCACCCCAAATACAACACCGCCCGGTCGTGCGGCGCCAAGTCAGCCCATGGCAAGACCGCCGTAACGGTGCCGGACATCCCTATGCCATCGATCCAAACATGCATATGGCAGGATCGAACGGCGGCGGCGACTATGATACATTTGGCAACGTCGATCAGTACTTTGCCGAGCATGGGTACGATGGCGACTTCATGGGGCCTCCTTCTCAAGAACCAAACCCAACAAAAGACGCGTGTGCGATCTAGCTCGTGCAGCGGAGAAGCCAAGTTGCAACAGCGCCGTCTGGCGTTCAGCTCTCGGGAGACGCCTCCACTGCCGACTTCACCGAGCCTCGATAGGCGAGGTGCGAAATATTATCAGCCCCAACACACTCAAGAAGGCGGTCTGTGAGCAAAACTCGGTCCCATTACGGAGAAGAAGAAGGCACGCATAAAGAAAGACTAAGAAGGGTGTGAGCCAGCCGCACCGAATGCGATCCGTGCTCGGGACGGGCCACCTTCACCGCAGGATATCTCGAGGAGGGTGCATGTGGCGGGTAGGGCGATGCTACCGACAAATATGCTCAATGCTGCAACCGGTGCTATCGGAGTCTGCATGATGTTGTTCTTTCTTTGGAGAAGCTGCGTCTCGGGGAGAAGGATGTGGCATACCGGTTTTCGCGGCCAAGGTGCCGAGGGCAAGGGCTTTGTGGATAACTCCATCGGGCGTCTGATCGTCCTGCGTTTTGATGACATCCACGCTATGTTGAACCTTCATCCGCTGCACTACACCTTCGTTCGGCTATTTTCACTGAGTATGGAGATGCGGATCATTCGCGACAAGACCCGGACATCGCGATAGTCGACCCCTTCTACATGCGTGCCAAGTTCTTGGGCAGCGCTGGGGACCGGCAAGTCGCGAGTTCTTACCTCGAAAGGCGTCGATTCGGCAAACCAAGATAAGGATAACTTCCTCGTGCCTTACTTTCCCGAGTAAGTCCTCCCCTCAACCGCCCGTAACATATGAATTCTTACATTTCGATCGTTTTCTTTTAACATTCCGTGTTTTCTGCGGTGACACACGTTGCACGCTCATCCTCCTAAGCCCCAAATATTCCATGGCCACGTATTTCGACCGGACCGTCGATTGAGCGTAGACTACACAATGTCAAGAAGGTTCTTGATGATGTTCTCCCCGCCACGCCAAATCTGGAGGCACCTTCACCAGGCCTATTCGTAATGCACGGCAAGCACGTGTTCTCCCACAATCTGACGTTCTGCTGCGTCAAGCAGCCACAGCGGTCGAAGGGTGCCTACTCGCCATCCATCACATGCGGGCGATCGTGCGGGACCATCATCAACTTCGCTACCGAGTAAACTCCAAGATTGGGCCGCGGCGTGTCGGCAATCCAGACGCGGACCTCCGACAAGAATTCTTTCGCATCCGATGGAGTTTGCGGAAATCATCCATCAAGATGTCGCTTCGTACCTCGGGCAGTTCTACCTCGAAATCAACCGTCCAACGGTGACATCGACACAATGCTACAAATGCAGGATGACAACGCCCGTTCTTTCATGACTCCCACGATGAGCAGCGGCTTCATCCACGCTCCGGTCCCTTGAGTCGAGTTGTCTAGTTCTGAAACATCGATTGGCTCATGTTGTAATTAAACTTTAATGAACTTGTAGTATGTCTCTTTGGTTTCGAGAGTCGTTCAACTTAGATGTAATCGATGCTATTAATGTCTTGCTTTTCTCTTCCGATCGTTACATTTGCATACTTATATATTGCTTATGTATTGTCTCGTGAATTGGTACTAACGTTTTGTTTGGCTAGTGCATAGCGATGCCGGCGTATGTCGTGTACAAGGGTAAGGTTCCGGAGTCTCGATGACCGGGAGGAGTGTCGAGACAGGTTCACCGATTCAGCGGTAATAGATTACAAAGGGTACACCACTAGGGCCGAGGCGAATCTAGATACGCCCGCTATCTAGCGGGAGAGGGGAGGGAGCGTTGGAGGAACCGGATGAAGACGAGTTTCATCGTGATGATGCTCATCGTGATGACCGCAACTCTCTTCTATGTGATGGTAGTTTAGATGATCCATATCGACTTGTAATGTGAAGACAAACTCGCTACTCGCGGTCTCGAGACTTGTAATATAATGTTCTATCTTTGTTCGGTCTTTTCAATTCGGAGACTAATATGATGAATTCTATTCGGAGACTAATATGATGAATTGTATTCAAAGACTAATCTTCTATTGTATCTGATGAATCTATTGTTGATGTGCGCTGTCTATATTTTGTCAAATTATACATTTTGTAACCTGTGCGAAAAACAGAAAATAAAAAAAAACCTAATATTCATACTAATGGCGCATCACATGATAAGGCGCCATTAGTATGACAAAGCATACTAATGGCGCATCACTTGTCGGTCGCCATTAGTATGCCATAATTACTAATGGCGCATCACGGGTGGTGCGCCATTAGTATGCCGTGATTACTAATGGCGCATCGGTGGTGCACCATTAGTATGCCAAAGCACTGGTATACATGCCACAGGAGGCATACTAATGGCGCACCCTAGCATATACTAATGGCGCACCGGTGGTGCGCCATTAGTATACCAGATACTAATGGCGCACCAGGTGGTGCGCCATTAGTAAAAGTTACTAATGGCGTGCTATTAATGGCGCACCACAGATGCGCCATTAATAGCCAAATTAGGTGCGCCATTAGTAGTGGTTTTTCTAGTAGTGTCTGGTGGAACAACTATACACCGGGTCACAACGTGCTTTAGCCGTTGTGGCTTTATCAAATGATGATCCTTATCTCCTGCAAGATGTACTCAAGCGGCTTGCCATGTTACCTCAACGGATTCAGGAGTTAAGGCGAGCATCTGGTAGAGCCGGGCCATATAGCCGCCTTAAGCGGGCCAAAGCATTGGCTCGAGCTAGACTTAAGCGATGTTGCTCTTGGATACCCCAGCTTAAAGGAGGACGGCTCTGCATTGATCAATCAGACTTCACCACACCGTGTGAGAGTCGTGCGTCCACGTGGCCACCATCATTGGCAACGATATTGATCTTACAAAGTACCAGCCGGGTTATGACAACGAGAACCAGAGGATTCCAACTCTGCATTATGATGATGTCAGCCTGATCCCTCCAACTCGTAAGCATACCTTTGCTCCTGAAGTTGACCCGGGCTGTTTAATAGATGATGAAGCTGAATTTGCAGCTTTAAGCGGAATTTACTGGACCTCGTCAACCTTCCAGGACAAAACAACCGAAGGAGAGGCGGGGAAGGATAACCCGCAGCCGTCAAGTCCACCAAAGGAGTGATCCTCCTGGCACTTAAGTCTTTTAAAGAAAACAATACGTCATTATTCAGACTCGTGGAGTCTTGTAATAGGGTAGAAAAACTTCTTAACTCTGTCATGCCTTCGCGCATGTTTTGCGGTGCTTAACAATGTCTCAAGCCGCCAGCAATGTGCACTGCCGGCTTGCTTGAACCATCCAAAGGCTTTCTGCTTTACTCTGTGTATAAAACAAAAACTTCCTTTGGCATCTCACCACATCCGGGGTCATGTAAGATAACGTTAATCTGGAGTAGGAACCAAAACATCATAAGTATCGGCCGGTTTAAGGCGTACCTTACCGGCTTGTTCCAAAAAAAAAGACAGTTATCCTTAACTTCTGAAAACTGGCACATATAATGTTTACCTGGCCCTTAGTATTATTTACTCTTATAGAATAAAATAAACCTGATTTTCAAAGGCTCTGATTCGAATACGATCAGTAGAACCGTTCCAGAGGGGTTAAGCTAAGATTCGGATACGATCATATAGCCCCCAATGGTTTTGGCGATGCCGATCAAATGGGTATCGACAGCTATGTTCTCTTTGGTTCGAATACGACCTATGTTTGAACAGGAAGCCCCCAAGTGACCATGAGAGTTGTTTAATGACGTTGATTCGAATACGATCCACTTCAGGCCCAAAGAGGTTAAGCTATGATTCAAATATGATCAAGAAGCCCCCAAGTGTGTTCGGCAGTGTGCCAATCAATTGGGTATCGACAGCTATGTTCTCTTTAGTTCGAATACGACCTATGTTTGAACAGGAAGCCCCCAAATGACCATGGCTTGATTCAGATATGATCATAAGCGGACCAAAGGAAAACCAGTTCATATATGATCCGCTCCCTGTTAGTCTTTTCCATCACCTGGTAAAGAAGACACATAAACCTTGTAGGATGGAAAAGAAAGAGGTCCTGCTTTATTGCCTTATATAATATATACATTGCTAAAAAGAAAAGATAAATATACTCTGAAAGCCAGCGGCTTAAGTATAGTAGGGCCGGAGATGCGCTATGTTCCACGGCCGGCGGGTCTCCTCCTCTGACTTACGTGAGTCTTTGTGCTCTCGAACATCGATGAGGTAATATGACCCGTTGTTGAGATTCTTACTAACCACGAAAGGTCCTTCCCAAGGAGGGGACATCTTGTGCATATCAGTTTGATCCTGGAAGCCGGAGCACTAAATCGCCTTCCTGGAAAGTTCTGCTTCTAACCCGGCGGCTGTGATAGCGGCGCAGGTCTTGCTGGTAAATCGCCGAGCGGGCTATGGCCAAGTCTTGCTCTTCATCCAACAAGTCAAGTGCATCCTGACGAGCTTTTTCATTATCAGCCTCAACGTAAGCCGCCACCCGGGGTGAATCATGCCGGATGTCACTTGGCAGAACCGCCTCTGCTCTGTACACCATGAAGAAAGGTGTATAACCAGTAGACCTGTTGGGCGTTGTGTTGATGCTCCATAGCACAGAAGGTAATTCCTCCACCCAACAACCTGGAGTTCGCTGTAAAGGAACTAAGAGCCAGGGTTTGATACCTTTCAAGATCTCTTGATTAGCTCTTTCTGCCTGACCATTAGACTGGGGGTGAGCAACAACCAAAACATCAAGCCGGATGTGCTCTTGTTGACAGAATTCTTCCATGGCACCCTTGGAGAGATTAGTGCCATTATCGATTATAATATCGTGTGGAAAACCAAATGAAAGATCACCTTTTGATGAACTGAACCGTGGCTGCATCACACTTACTGACCGGCTCTGCTTCAACCCACTTGGTGAATTTATCCACCGCCACCAACAGGTGTGTCTTCTTATCTTTAGACCTTTTGAAAGGTCCAACCATATCAAGCCCCCAGACTGCAAACGGCCAAGTAATTGGAATCATCCTCAATTCTTGAGCCGGCACATGAGCTCGTCTTGAGAATTTTTGACATCCGTCACATTTGCTGACCAGATCCTCCGCATCAGCATGAGCCGTCAGCCAATAAAAACCATGACGAAAAGCCTTGGCTACCAGGGACTTTGAACCGGCATGATGACCGCAGTCACCTTCATGAATCTCAGGAAGTATCTCCTGACCCTCCATAGGTGATACACAACGCTGAAACGCCCCAGTGACGCTGCGGTGATGTAACTCGCCATGAACAATCGTCATGGATTTGGACCGCCTGACGATTTGTCTTGCCAAGGTCTCGTCCTCAGGCAATTCTCCCCGGGTCATATAGGCCATGTATGGGACCGTCGGTCGGGATGGCATGGAGAGCCGCCACCAGCTGCGCCTCTTGGTCTGGCACTGCAAGTTCTTCCTCTGTAGGCACTCTGACAGAAGGGTTATGCAAAATGTCAAGAAAAGTATTAGGCGGCACTGGCTTACGCTAAGACCCCAGCCGTCTTAAAGCATCAGCCGCCTCATTCTTCCTTCGATCAATGTGCTCTACTTGATAACCCTTGAAGCGCCCAGCCACCGCATCAACCTCACGATGATAAGCCGCCATGAGGTGATCCTTAGAATCCCATGTGACTGACACCCGTTGAGCGACGAGGTCTGAATCGCCCAAGCATCTTACTCGGCTCAAATTCATCTCTTTGGCCATCCGGAGGCCATGGAGTAAAGCCTCATATTCAGCTGCATTGTTAGTACAGGGAAACATAAGCGGAGCACATAACAAAATTTGTCACCTCGGGGGGAAGTTAAAACAACCCCAGCCCCCGAGCCCTCCAACTGCCTGGACCCATCGAAGTGAATAGTCCAGTACGTGTTATCCGGCTTCTCTTCTGGTGCCTGCAACTCTGTCCAATCATTGATAAAGTCTACTAGGGCTTGAGACTTGATAGCTGTGCACGGCATATACTTCAAACCGTGAGGCCCAAGCTCTATGGCCCACTTGGCAACTCGTCCTGTGGCTTCCCTATTCTGGATGATGTCTCCCAAGGGGCTGAACTTACCACGGTTATAGGATGACCCAGGAAGTACTGTTTTAGCTTCCGGCTCGCCATGAACACCCCATAAACCAGTTTCTGCCAATGCGGATACCTTTGCTTGGACTCTATGAGCACCTCACTGATGTAATAAACCGGCCGCTGAACCGGATGCTCCTTGCCAGTCTCCTTACGCTCCACCACAATGGCCACACTAACAGCACGTGAGTTAGCAGCAACATACAAGAGCAATGGCTCTTTATCAATCGGAGCTGCGAGAACCGGCGGCTCAACCATTTGTCTCTTTAAATCCTCAAAAGCAGCATCAGCAGCCTCACTCCAGACAAAGGTGTCTGCTTTCTTCATCATCTGATACAACGGTAAAGCCTTCTCCCCTAGCCGGCTTATGAACCGGCTTAACGCGGCAACGCGACCCGCCAGTCGCTGGACATCATTGATGCACACTGGTTTAGCTAGAGAGGTAATCGCCTTGATCTTCTCCGGGTTAGCTTCAATGCCCCTGTTTGAGACCAGGAATCCCAAAAGTTTGCCTGCGGGTACACCAAATACGCACTTGTCCGGGTTAAGCATAATCTTGTAGACCCGGAGATTATCAAAGGTTTCCTTTAAATCGGAGATCAAGGTTTCCTTCTCTCTGGACTTCACCACAATGTCATCCACATAAGCATGAACATTGCGCCCAATCTGATTGTGGAGACAATTATGAACACCGGCGATAAGTCGCTGGGCACTTTTGAGCCCAAACGGCATAGACACATAGCAGAAGGCTCCAAATGGAGTAATGAAAGTCGTCTTCTCCTGGTCCTTAACTGCCATCTTGATCTGATGATAACCAGAGTAAGCATCCAAAAAGCTCAAACGCTCGCAACCCGCCGTAGCATCAATGATTTGATCAATATGGGGTAAAGCAAAGGGATCAGCCGGACAAGCCTTATTTAGGTCCGTGTAATCAACACACATCCGCCAGGTGCCGTTTTTCTTGAGCACAAGCACCGGGTTAGCCAACCACTCCGGGTGAAAAACTTCCACGATGAACCCTGCCGCTAAGAGCCGAGCGACCTCTTCCCCTATAGCCTTTCGCCTTTCCTCATTGAATCACGGAGAAACCGCTCGACCGACTTATACTTCGGATCAATATTAAGAGTGTGCTCGGCGAGTTCTCTCGGGACACCCGGCATGTCGGAGGGTTTCCATGCAAAGATGTCCGGTTCTCACGGATGAACTTCGATGAGCGCCGCTTTCCTATTTAGGATCCAAATTGGTACCGATCTTTGAACTGCTTGGAAGAGTCACACGAGTGAAGTCAACCAGTTTTGTCTCGGTGGCCGACTTAAATTTCAAAGCCGAGTCTTGCTTTCGTGGTTGGCTTCTTCAAAGAGGTCATATCTGCGGGTCAACATTAGTTTGATAAAACTTCATCTCCTCTTCAGCACAAACGGATTCAGCATAAGCCGCATCTCCTTCCTCGCACTCCAAGGCCACCTTTCGACTCCCATGCACAGTGATGGTGCCCTTGTAACCCGGCATCTTGAGCTGCAGATAAACATAACACGATCATGCCATGAACTTGGCATAAGCCGGCCGTCCAAACAGGGCATGATATGGGCTTCTGATTTTGACTACCTCAAACGTCAGCTTCTCAGCCCTGGAATCGTATTCGTCTCCAAAAGCCACTTCCAGCTCAATCTTTCCAACAGGATATGCCGACTTACCGGGTACCACCCCATGGAAAACAGTGTTGGACGTCCTCAAGTCCTTATCAGTCAGACCCATACAGCGAAAGGTCTCATAATAGAGAATATTGATGCTGCTTCCGCCAGCCATGAGCACCTTAGTGAATTTATATCCACCAACCTGAGGGGCTACCACCAAGGCTAATTGACCCGGGTTATCAACCCGGGGGGGGGGGGTGATCTTCTCTACTCCAAATGATAGGCTGTTCTGACCATCTCAGATAACGGGGAACCGCCGGTTCAACCGAATTCACAGCCCTTTTATGAACCTTCTGGTCACGTTTACACAAGTTAGTGGCAAACACATGGTATTGCCCACCATTTAACTGTTTTGGATGGCTCTGATAGCCTGACTACTGCTGCTGCTGTCCTCCTTGACCGGACTGCTGCTGATTATAGCCACCTTGACCACCTTGAAAACCGGAACTTGAGCCGCCACCCGGGCCATGGAAACAACCTGCTCCTGAACCGCCGCCTGATCCGTGATTGCCATCAAACATGTTTGAATTCTTGAAAGCCTTCATGATCGCACAGTCCTTCCATAAGTGGGTGGCAGGATTCTCTCGAGTACCGTGTCTTGGACAAGGCTCATTCAGAAGCTGCTCAAGAGATGGACTGAGCCACCGGATCGAGGAGGTCCTCTCCCCTTACGCTTCTTGTTATTACCTTGAGCATTAGCATTGGCCACAAACGCCGGTTACCGTCCGACTTACGCTTGTTACCACCTTGATTTCCGGCTGTTCTTCTTTGACCCTTTCCGTTGCCGTTCTTCTTTCCCTTCCTGTCTTTTCCTCCTCGGACACGGGATCTTCACTAGTATCGTAATCGGCATACTTAACCAAAGCCGCCATCAAGCGTACCCATGTCATTGCAATCACGCTTAAGGCGCCCCCAGCTTCGCTTGGTGACACAAAACGACAATTCTGATGGAGCATAAGTTCCACAGAGACGACATCCATCTTATCAGATGAATGTATTATTTCTTTGACCCGGCGCACCCAATGAGTTGTGGACTCACCCTCCTCCTGCTTACAATTGGTCAAATCCACAATGGACATAGATTGCTTGCAAGTATCCTTAAAGTTCTGGATAAACCGGGCCTTTAACTCGGCCCATGAACTGATGGAATTGGGAGGCAGGCTTTTCAACCAAGTTTGGGCCATTCCATCTAACATCATGGTGAAATACTTAGCCATTGCCGCGTCGCTGACTTCCAATAATTCCATGGACATCTCGTAACTTTCAATCCACGCCCCCGGCTGTAAGTCGGCCGTGTAATTCGGCACCTTTCGAGGGCCCTTGAAATCCTTAGGCAGACGCACATCTCGCAGAGCGATGGCGAGACAAGGGACACCACGGTTCTAGTGGCCACCCCCTGCCCCAATGTAAGTCATTGGATACTCGGGAAACCATCATAAGCCGTCTGCTAAGCCGCTAATTGAGCCGCTCGTTCATCCTCCCGACGCAATCGATCCTGACCTTTGGGTTATAGCCGCCCGGGTTGGTTGCGACGCTGGGCATTACTTGATAAAGCCTCTGACTCCATGTGTCTGCTGTAACTCGGACTCCGGTTTGGACGAGGTGCTGCCCAAGGCTGAGGAGTGGAATGAATCCTGTCCCTGCTGTAAGAATAGGCTTCTTGCTGTGCCAAGGCCGTCTGAAGAAGCTCCCTAACCCTCCGGGTTTCCACCGCCGTCGGGTCGTCACCATCCACTGGAAGAGCCGCCAGACGCGCCGATGCTGCTATCAGGTTCTCCATGGGATTGGAAAAGTGGCCCGGAGGTGTTGGTATGTATCGGGGCGGGGCCATGCCCCCGTGAAGAGGTGCCGTCTCTCGAGGTTGAACCGGCCCTCCTGCTCCGGGTGTCATAAATTGATTGGCTTCGGGCGGATTGCTAGGACCAGCTCCGGGTGTTGTGAAAAGATTCCGAGGATCGTAAACCGGAGGCAGACGGGACTGGGTTTTCTGATGCCTCCTTCTCATCACCTCATTGGATGCATTCAGATTCATGTTAAGCTGGAATGCCTCATTTGGAGTCGCCATTGTGCATCCAAAGCCGCCCGCTCATGACTAGCTTCGATGTCCTCAGCCGCCAAGGCCTCCTTGGCCTGGGCTATCTCCTCACGCACCTTTGCCACCTCTGCGTTATGCTCATCTGGATTTGCAGGAATAACCGTGGAGGTTAACAAAGCCGTCAACTTGTCCATAAGATCTATCAGCAGCTGAGCCGGCGGGCGCGCGGGGCCTCCTGCCCCGGCCGCTCCTAATCTGGACGTTATTGCTGTTGCAGCCGTCGAGTTTTGGCCGGGTTGAGTACCAGCCATGAAGACTCCTGCCCAGCTTGGCGGCTCATAGCAATCTGGAACGCTAGAGTCGTTAGAACAGCCCCCGAGCATGCCTTCTTGGACCTGATACAGGGAATCTGTTGAGCCGGAGGACGAATCGTCATCTGATGGGACGACCGTCTCTTCCCCATCTTTAGATCCTTCCGAAAGTGCCTCTCCATGAACACAGCCCACAAAGGCACGCTTCATCACAGGTTGAATCTGAGCGGGTCTCGCACGCTGAGCCGTCTCAATGAGGTCGGTACAGCTGTCCGGCTCGGGGCCCGGCTCACCAATCCGGCCGATGAAGACGTGAATTCCGCCAAAGGGGACCCGGTACCCGTACTCAATTGAGTCGGCCTCGGGGCCCCAGCCTTCGTTGTTGATGTAGATCTTACCGCTACCGACTCTTGGTCATCCGCCCATCACGTATCCCTTGAGCCCTTCAAGCTGCCCTTCAAGAACTCAAATCCACCGTCGCTGGCCCCACGGTGGGCGCCAACCGTCGTGGAATTGTCACGGCGGATGTCCTCTTGCAAGGACTTAATCGTGGAGCCATCGCAACTAGAAAGCTTAAAGGGGTTAATCGGGACAAAGGACACGAGGGTTTATACTAGTTCGGCTCCTTACGGTGAAGGTAAGCCTACATCTAGTTGGGTTGGTATTGCTTGAGGTTTCGATGACCAGGGAGCGAGATACGCTATGCGGTTCTCAAGTCTTGTTTCTTGCCCTAAGCCGCCGTGGTCGTCCCCTTATATACACGGGTTGACGCCATGCGGCTTACAGAGTCCCGGCCGGCTCATAAACAGTCTCCGGCTCGGTGACTAGTCAAGTCTACCTTATGATACAAGTCATGCCATTATGGCGGTTTATTACAACGGGCCTTAAGTAAACATGGGCCTTAGGCCCCTTGTTGAGACGCCATCTTCATGCTTGGACTTGGGCTTCTGTCTGGTAACTCTTTACGTAACCCGGCCCCTCCTGGGCGGCTTACACAAATAGTTATATCCCCAACAGTAGGCATTGGAGTAGAAGCCGGCTTGACATCACTTAGCTTGAATCTTTTTAGCATGTCTTGAGTATATTTGGCTTGGTTGATGAAGGTTCCTTCTCTTTTTTGTTTGATATCAAAACCAAGGAAGAACTTCAACTCTCCCATCGAAGACATCTGGAACTTGGAGGTCCTGAGAGCGGCAAATTCCTCATTGAAAGCTTTGTTAGGGGAACCAAAGATAATATCATCAACATATAGTTGGCATACAAACAACTCCCCTTTGACCTTCTTAGTAAAAAGAGTGGGATCGATTTGCCCCACCTCAAATCCACGATCTTGTAACAACTCGGTAAGGTGGTCATACCACGCACGTGGGGCTTGTTTAAGGCCATAGAGTGCCTTATCGAGTTGATACACATGATCCGGGAAGTAGGGGTCCTCGAACCCGGGGGGTTGCTTGACATAGACGACCTCATTAATAGGACCATTAAGAAAAGCACTTTTCACATCCATTTGTTGCAACTTAAAGTTGTGATGGGAAGCATAAGCAATCAACAAACGAATGGATTCAAGGCGAGCAACGGGAGCAAAGGTTTCACCATAGTCGATACCCTTGACTTGGGAGTAGCCTTGTGCTACCAATCTTGCCTTGTTGCGAATGATGTTCCCATGAGCATCTTGCTTTTTCTTGAAAATCCACTTGGTTCCAATGACGTTGTGGTTCCCCGAAGGCCTTCGCACCAATCTCCACACCTTGTTGTACTCGAAGTTGTTGAGTTCTTCATGCATGGCATTGAGCCAATCCGAGTCTTCGAGCGCCTCATAGACCTTTTGGGGTTCAACACAAGAGACAAACGCGTGATGTTCACAATAGTTTGCCAATTGTCTACGAGTGCTTACCCCCTTTCTTAGGCTTCCAACCACATTCTCCATTAGATGGCCTTTGGTGGTGAGTTTGGAAGCAATCTTCGCGGCACGACGCTCTAATTCCTCCTTGGATGTGGAGGGAGGAGGATCGACTTGATACTCTTGAGCGCCGTCTTGAGCTTGATCTTGATCTTGAGCTTCTTCATGATCTTGAACTTGCTCGAGGGGAGGAACTTGACCTTGGGCATCATTTGGAGGTTCACCACCATCTTGAGATTGATCTTGCCCTTGGTCTTGTTCACGAGGTTGAGGGCCTTCACATTGTTCTTCGGAAGCGTGTGGGTCTTGAGTAGGTGATGGCTCCACATGAGTGGAGCATTGTCCTTCTCCTTCGGCCACAAGGGGTTCCTCAATGGGTAGAATATGACCAATACCCATTC
Organism: Aegilops bicornis; assembly: GCA_021605145.1. Taxonomy (NCBI): domain Eukaryota; kingdom Viridiplantae; phylum Streptophyta; class Magnoliopsida; order Poales; family Poaceae; genus Aegilops; species Aegilops bicornis. The sequence continues at coordinate 105,857,934 of CM038674.1, forward strand.
TTCTTATGGCTTGGGAGGAATTTCATCACCTACATCACAAGTACCACTTTGCTCCACTTGGGAGCCGTTATTTCGTCAAACTCCACGTTACATCGTCTCCTCAATGAGTCCGGTGGACTTGTTGAGAACATGGTAAGCATGAGAGTTTGTAGCATAACCAACAAATATGCCCTCATAAGCTCTAGCCTCAAATTTAGACAAACGTACACCTTTCTTGAGAATGAAACACTTACACCCGAACACCCGGAAGTACTTGAGATTGGGCTTGTTTCCGGTGAGTTTCTCATAAGGAGTCTTGTTCAATCCTTTGCGGAGATAGAGCCGATTGGATGCATGACATGCGGTGTTGATGGCTTCGGCCCAAAAGTTGTATGGAGACTTGAACTCCGCCATCATGGTCCTTGCCGCATCCATCAACGTCCGGTTCTTCCTCTCTGCAACACCATTCTGTTGAGGGGTATATGGTGCAGAATATTGATGCTTGATCCCCTCATCACTAAGAAACTCATCCAAGGTGTAGTTCTTGAACTCGGTGCCGTTGTCACTTCTTATTGTCAAGATCTTTGCATTATGTTGACGTTGAGCTCCATTTGCAAAGTCGATGACGGTTTGTTGAGTCTCAATCTTCCTCTTGAAGAAGTATACCCAAATGTATCTTGAATAATCATCCACAATCACCAAGAAATACTTTCTACCCCCAAGACTATCAAAGGATAGAGGCCCAAAGAGGTCCATGTGCAGGAGCTCCAAGGGTCTCTTCGAGTAGATGATAGTCGTGGGAGGGTGAGCCGTCTCATGAAGCTTTCCTTCGATACAAGCACTGCAAGCACGATCTTTGGCAAAACTAACATTTGTTAGTCCACGGACATGGTCTCCCTTGAGAAGACTTTGCAAAGATCTCATATTGACGTGGGCTAAACGGCGATGCCAAAGCCATCCCACGTCAACTTTAGCCATTAGGCATGTCGCAGTCTTAGTGGGTTGCTCCGAAAAGTTTATCACATAGAGACCGTTCTCGACATGCCCAACAAAGGCTACTTTAAGAGTCTTGCTCCACAAGAGGGCCACGGTATCAATGTCAAAGAAGGTGGCAAAGCCCATGAGTGCAAGTTGACGAACGGAAAGTAAATTGTATGCAAGGGACTCAACAAGCATGACTTTCTCGATCGTTAGATCGTGAGAAATGACAACCTTGCCAAGACCCAATACCTTAGAATGTGAGGCATCACCCCACTCGACATTGGTGGGCATAGATGGAATCTTTTGCACGTCCACCACCAAGTCCTTACTTCCGGTCATATGATTTGTTGCTCCACTATCGAGCAACCATGATCCCCACCCAAGCAAACACCTACAAGAGATCAATGCTTGGTTTTAGGTACCCATTTAGTAATGGGTCCTTTGATGTTAGTAACAAGGGTCTTAGGAACCCAAATAGACCATTCAATGTACTCATAAGAAGAACCGACAAATTTAGCATAAACATGCCCATCACTAGCACGGCACAACACATAAGAGGGGTTAAAGTCGCCGGCTTTATTGGGAGAGATGGCTTTGCCCCTTTTGGCATCACCACTCTTCGCATTGTTCTTCTTCTCCTTAAGAGCACCCTCTCCCTCTTTCACAAAAGTTTTCTTAAGCGGGGGATGTTGTTTGGTCTTGTTATTCTTCTTCTCTTCCTTCTTCTTGTTCTTGGACTTGGGTGAGAACCCAACTCCCTCCTTGCCCACAACTTCCTTTTGATTTCTCAAAAGGTCATTTAGGTTCTTCTCACCTTGTATGCATGACACAAGACCTTTCTCGAGTTGTCCCTTCAACTTGGCATTCTCCTCCACAAGATGCACATGCTCACAACACAGGTTAGTAGCATTTGCATTATCAATTAAGACCATGTGAGGAAATGTGGCCTTTTCCTTGGTTAGCTTAACGTGGAGTTGAGCATGAGACTCCTTGAGGTTTGCATGAGCACCTTTCAAGACCTTATGGGCCTTGTCAAGTACATCAAACTCCACCTTGAGTGTATCATGATCAACCCCAAGGTTAGCCTTCTAGGAAGTTAGTACACGAGACACAACAAGAGCATGATCAAGATCTTTCTTTAATTTGGCATGATCATCGTTGTGTCACTCCTCAAGAGCCAAACGATGTCCACGCTCTTCCTCAAGAGCATTAGAGAGATCCGATATCTCATCGGCATAGTCACGACTATGACCTTCCATCTTAGAGATGGTTTCTTCGTGAGCCTCGATCATGTCATTGGCTTCACCAAGTTGTTCCAAGAGAGCAACGGCGCTTCTTGGATTTGCCCTTGAGCTTACTCATGAAGGACTCAAATTCATTTACCTCCTCATTAGACGCATTACCATCATCAAAGCCAACCGTCGAAGAAGGATTAGGAATAATGGTGGTTTTGATGTTGGGGGTTACCTTGTTGGTGGCTTTAGCCATGAGACACTTGGCGGTGATGTTCTCGTTGGGTGAATCGAAGAGAGACGCCCGGGAGTTGTGGCAATGGCAACGGATGCCATGGCCATTGCTTCACTATCTTCATTATCATCGTCATCCTCACGGTATTCTTCTTGAACCACCAACCCGCGAGTAGGAGTCTTCTTGGTGAAGTTGTTCTTGTTGGGGAAGGACTTGGCCTTGTCTTTTCAGATGAACTTGCCACCATTTTCTTATCAGCTTCTCGTAAGGGCAATCCATAGCGAAATGGCTCACATTGCCATAGTTGAAACAAGTTCTAACTCGTTGCTTGCCCTTGAGGCCACTTGAGCTGTTCTTGTTGAAGTTGGGTCTTGTATTCTTCTTGCTCCAAAATTGTCTTGAGGCAAGAGCCATGTGCTCATGATAATCATATTTCGTGTCTTCGGGTTGCTCTCCTCATCTCCTTCTTCTTCCTCTTCTTCCACACTAACCTTGGCCTTCAATGCAAGGTTGGGCTTCTTGCCCTTTGAGAACGGAGCACCGCATTGTCGGCGGTCTTGTCCAAGATGCTCATTGCAACGAACTCATCCAACACTTCACTTAAGGTCATGGAGTGGAAGTCCGGTCTTTGACGAATGACGGAGGACATGGCCTTGTTGTAGGGCATCATGGCCTTGAGGAACTTGCGCTTGATCCAATTGTCATCCATGTCCTTGCTCCCATGATCTCGTAGTGAGACCGCGAGTTTGGTCACTCTTCGAAAGAGCTCATGGGGTTCTTCATCTTCTTCCATTGCAAACTCATCGGCTTCATCTTGTACCACTTCATAGTTGGAGCGTTGAATGCTAGCACTTCCTCGATAGAGAGACACAACGCATTGCCACGCGTCTTTGGCCATGGCATGAGGTCGAAGGTGAGGAAGATCTTCAGGAAGGATTGCATCTTGGATGATGAAGAGAGCACTCTCATTGAATAGATTATCCACGGCTTCTCGAGGGGTGAAGTTGTTTGGGTCATGTGGATAGAAACCTTCTTCAATGATTCTCCAAAGGTTAGTATTCACATGTTTCAAATGGCGCTTGAAACGATACACCCAAGAATCAAAATCCTCATTTTTCACAATCTTAGGAGGAGGACCGGCATGATTTAAATGAGTAGAGGGAATCGATCCTCCATAAATTGGAGGTTCCACATGGGCAAAGATGCCGGTGCCATTTCTACCACTAGTAGAAGGACCCTTTTCACTGTTAGCTTCCCCCTTGTCGGAGGTAGCATCCGTCACCTTGTTAGTGGGATCACCCACTTTCATCGGCGAGGTGGACAGTTTAAGCCCATCAAGAAATTTAGTAAGCATGCTTTCAACCTTGGTCGTCATGGAGTCTTTCAATGTGTCAAGAGCCACATTGAATTCCTCACGAGAGACCGAGGTTCCCCCATCGGCCGTAGACGAGATAGGATTCACACTGGAGTGCTCCTCCGCACCATCTGTGGTGTCAACCATACTCTTCGGACGGTAAAGTCCTTAATAAATAGACGAGGCTCTGGTACCAATTGAAAGGATCGATATGGTTGACTAGAGGGGGTGAATAGGCAACTAACAATTTTAAGCTTTTCTTTAACAATTTAAACCGATATGCAACTAAGTGGACAACCTATATGATGCAAACACAACTAGCACACAAGCAAGCAATAGATACAACACAAGTAAGCTTGCAAAAGTAAAGGCACGAAACAACCAAGAGTGGAGCCGGTGAAGACGAGGATGTGTTACCGAAGTTCCTTCCTTTTAAAGGGAAGTACGTCTCCTTTAGAGCGGTGTGGAGGCACAATGCTCCCCAAGAAGCCACTAGGGCCACCGTAATCTCCTAACGCCCTCACACAATGCGAGATGCCGTGATTCCACTATTGGTGCCCTTGAAGGCGGCGACCAACCTTTACAAACAAGGTTGGGGCAATCTCCACAACACTTGGAGGCTCCCAACACCACCACCAAGCTTCACCACAATGGAGTATGGCTTCGAGGTGACCTCAACCGTCTAGGGTGCTCAAACACCCAAGAGTAACAAGATCCGCTAGGGATAAGTGGGGGGAATCGAATATCTCTTGGTGGAAGTGTAGATCGGGCCCTTGTCACCCTATCCCGATCAAATCAACAAGTTTGATTGGCTAGGGAGAGAGATTGGGCCAAAATGGAGCTTGGAGCAATAATGGAGCTTGGAAATGGAAGAGGTAGTCAACTAGAGGTAGGAGACGCCCCTTTTATAGTCAAGGAAGAGATCCAACCGTTATCCATGTGTTCAGCTGCGACAACCGCTTCCAGAGCGCGGTACTACCATATAAGGCCAGCAGTACTACCGTGGAGGGCCACGGTACTTCCACGACAAAGCAGCGGAGGCGGGACTCGATCGAGAGCAGTACTACCGCTTACGGTACTACCGCTCCCCTTGCGGTACTACCACAAGGCGGGAAGTCAAAGTTTCTGAAGAGCGCGGATGAAATAAAATACATCCGCGTTTACTCACTGAAAAATAAACAAGGTAAAATTCGACGCAGTACTATCGCCAAGACGAAGGCGCCGATACTACCGCTGAGGTGCGGATGTAAAATACATCCGCTCCTCTGCCGTGACGCAATGCCGGACGAGCTATGAGGGCCACGGTACTACGACTCCAAGGGAGCGGTACTACCGTGGCCACCCGCGGTACAACCGAGCACGACGTGCGGTACTACCGTGTGGGCGCGGATGTAAAAAATTACATCCGCCCCTACTACCGTACCGGAGCAGCACTAGGCCTGGGGGCTACGGTACTAAGGCTCCAGAGGAGCGGTACTACCGTGACCCCTAGCGGTACTACCGCAAGTACAACAGTAGCCGTCAGATCAAGCACAACTAGGAAAACGGTGAGACGCTCCAAAGTGCAACGGAAAGGAAAGACATGTGTACGTGTTGATTTCACCCGAACCTTTCCGACGCGGACCCTCTCTTAATAGTACGGCTCTCCTACGACTCAAATCCACCAAAGAGAAACGTAGAACAACGCCATCTTCAATAGTCTTCGAGGGGCATCGAATTGTCTCGTGCCTAGTGATGAAGCGTCTGAGAAACTCAAGGCACACGATTAATCCGCAAAAGCATTGTCATCAATCACCAAAACACCTAAGGGATAAATATGCCCTTACACCAGCCCACTGGCAGGCACCGAAATTACCTGTGTGTTTGCAAGGCATGAGTAATAATCTAAAAAACGACGTGTTGCACGAGCGAACACGTGACATTAAAGACCCGACCATGTGCCGGCAACAAACGCCTACTGCTAACCAATGACCAGCGCGAATATTTAAGAACATAATGCAACGTTTTATTTAAAACATTTTTTGAAATTTTTTTAAATATGAATTGCCGAATATTATTGAACATTTTTTGAAATTACGAACAATGTTTTTAATATTCCGTCCATTTTAAAAAAAAACATGAACAAAATTTGAAACAACATCATTTTTTGAATATAGGAACCTTTTATCAAAACTCGAATTTTTCTTAATTTGTGACATACTTTTGAAATCGGAACATGTTTGAACATTTAGATCAATTTTATAAAATGTGCTTTTAAACGCGAACATTATTTTGAATCTGTCAATATTTTACTAAAACAAAAATATATATCAAATTTCGAATATTTTTGAAAATACAAGTATTTTAAATCACAAACAATTTTGGAACATTTCTGAATTTGAAAATAAAATGGAATGAAAAAATAAATTAATGTTCCAAACATGTTCGATAAGGGGAAGACAATATTGTAATTCGAACATTTTTTGAAAATATGACAAAAAGTCAAATTCTGAACTTTTTGTGAATGTTTTGAATTACGAAATAAGATAACAATAAAAGTAAATTTGGATGGAAAAACAAAACGGGTCGGCCCATTCCTGGATGCACTGTGCGAACTCCGACTATCTAACGCTTTGGGCGAGAAATAGGGGCTGGCTCAGTCTTGGATGCACTGTGCAAGCTCTGACTATATATCGCACAGGGGGAAATATTCGAAAAGTGGGCAGGCAAATAAGTGGTCTGGCTTCGCTGGGTCACAGCGTGTGTTGGCCGAGTACGAAATTTTGGATGGCTAAAAAAGCAAACGGACGCACAAAAATTTAGTACCACCTCGGATAGAAAAATAAATTACGACGGTGAATGGATGAAAAAATCAGAGAAACTAAGATTAATTGAGGGGGCAAATCACTTCCATAATATGATTTTTTGTGTAGCCCCTCTTGTCGAAGACAAGGCCACCAGAAACTAAGATTTTCGAGTTTATATTCATATTTTGTGTAGAATTCATGATGGGGCCATCTTCACCGCGGCCTTGGTCGAGAGGAGCTACACCGACGTATTCGCTTCAATAGAGCCGCCTCTTGAAGAGGTCGTGATGGTGCGTTGCCACTTGAAGTCCGCGACGCTGTGGTGAAATGGTTCATACTGGGGTGCTTGTAGAAGTCGACTAAGTCGGCGGAGTTTAACTCGCCGCTACGATCGGGCTGGAACATGGGGATCTTGCAGTCACGTTCAACCTCGGTCGACCCTTTCACCTTCCTGAAGAAGCTGAGCGCCAGTCCTTCGACCTGATAACTTGAAGCCACATGGGCCTCAAGTAGTCATGTACGATTAACAAGAAATACCTCTTACCATCAGCGGCCGGGAGCTCGGCTCGGTGCGTCGTGGCCTGGGGAATGGCATGTAGTGCTGCTTCCCAAGGGTGCGACCAGTCGCAGAACTCCCTTTACGTGCTTGGTCGGAGAGATTCCATATAGTATAAGTAACTACCTATGTTATCATATATTTTTTTTTATTAATTACTTATCACATTATCTATTTTGCCTATAGTAATGTTATCATCTATGTTACTCTTAGTATGGGTAGTCTAAGTGCAACACTTGCCCTCTAATTAAATCCGCATGGTGCATGTGAAATACAACTGCATAACTTGTTCCTCTCTGTCTCATCTTCATGAATTAAATGTGGTGTGAGGCTCAAAGCACTTCTGACGCGAAGTAGGACTAGTATAATGACAATCTGAAAAATGAGATGAGCTCTTTAAACCAGAAATAAGGGAGTAACGAACAAAAGATGAGGATCAATTCTCTAACAGAATCATACAACATTAACATTCAAGACCTATAAAATAAAATGGCTTTCGAGCAGACAAATAATGATAAGAGACGTTGCGCTGGTGGACACTTCAGAATAATCGACACTTTTTTAGAGTAAACTTCAGAATAATGGACATTGCGGTGTCGTCTGAATCAATTTTTTGAATTTTGATGAATCAATAATTCCTTAAAATATTTTTGAGAAAAAGAGATGTGAGAATTAAATTGGGTTAGAAGCACACAATGAAATCTATTTATAGGTTGGATGGTGTGATCCATATAAATAGGTAGAGTTGTAGCTCCATGAGGCCACTGACTTCCAATTACTAGAACCCATACACATAGCGCAAGATCGACACTTACGTACAATTCGCCTCATGTTAGATTTGTATGTGCTCAATTACCTGATTCTCTTCTGTTTTACTTTTGAAATGTTGAGCATGGGAAGTGTCCAGAAAGGTCACATGTGAGTGCACAAATATTTGAACTACCTATTGACCCTGGCAGGAGTCCAAGAGATGGGCATATCATGAGAAGAAGTTGTCGTGGTGTGCTCACGGCAGATGCCATGGGTATACTTATCGAACTTGGTTGGGGCCATAGGACGTCGGTGGGTTCCGGAAGCGAGGTTGGGGACAAGCGGTGCAAGACACATGATGTACCCAGATTCGGCGCCCTCCGTGGGAGGTAACACCCCTAGTCCTAGCGGTACTGCTATATGGATCACAAGAGGATTGCAATGGTGCTTCTGGAGCTGTTTTGGGTGGAGGAGGAAGAAGAGGCTAGCTCTCTACTTCACCATGTTGGTGTGGGTGTGTGAGAGGTCAAGGCTCCAGCCCTTCTACATGGAGGGTTACAGGGGGGTCTTATAGCCCCCCCCCCCCCCGGTACAAGGGTAAATCTGAGAGAGGAAAGAATGAGCGTCTGCGAGCCTGTTACTGCGGGAGGCCCCTGGGGTCTCCTATCAACTGACACCCAAGGGATAAGGAGCACTGTAGGTTATGATGCATGACGAGTGCGCACTGTCCGCCCATTCATCAACAGTGTACCGCCGCAGGGCGTGGCGGTCACATCCGCGTAGGTACGGCGTGACGTTGTGGTTGACTTTGGGCAGCCGGCTGGCCGGAGCAGCCAGTTGCGGGCGCGAGCCAGAGCAGCCGGCCTGGGTAGCCAGGAACCCTGTCCGGCTCGCCGTCTTGGGACTACCTGGGGATCATCCCCCCGACAGAAGTGGTTTGTTTATGTTATTTTGGCTCTCAAACACATGGGTTTGCATGTATTTCTTAGGATAGCCAAGCCACTGAGAGATAATAGTCACTTGTATCATGGGCGAGCCACCAGAGTGCTCAAGAAGAAAATAGAGGGGTGATATATATGGTTTAGGCTACACCTACATAGAGACCTTTTATTTGCTGCGATTGTGGTTAGCATCTTGAATATGCTCATGTAAGATGTTGTCTTGGCCTATTTTAAACTAGCTCATATAAAAAAATATGGTGCTCTAGTTAGTATGCATGTTGAATTTAATCAGGCCATGGATGATGCATGCGGACCAACCAGGTTTGAACAAGATATTTATATCCGAGTCTTGTCATGTACCTAGGTTGGATATAGCATGTATACATAAAATATATAAAAAGAAAAGGCGTGAGAAAAGCATAGTTGTTGCACACAAGTCTCCTCCTCCAACCCTTGTAGCTTTCCAGGTTTTGCTCAAATTTAGAATTTCCTCGTCTTTCTACATATCAGTTTGCCTTTTGATCCAATACAAATGCCACACGGAAACATCTACTAGCTACATATTGCTGAGAAGTGAGAACATATTCTTCAAGGTTAGCAGAATAACCTATTTTGGCAAGGAACAAAACGTTAAAGAAGTGCCTCACGACAACATAACCAAATAATCACAACGATGTGTAGATGGACTAAAAAGCTACTACAGTTCCCACTTTATCAAAAGACAAGGGTAAAAGTCCCCGACCTCTGCATCAAACGATGTACACGACCATATATTTGAAAAACTTTGGGTCGTCTTTCTCTATTCTATTGAAAGTGTATGATCCGCACAAAAGCTACAAGTTACGGACAAGTTTGGTATAGTTCGGCATCTTAATTTTCTCCAAGTCTTGTAGTTTCTAAACTTAGTTTTGATCATGCTTCATAATTTTGGAATTTAGTCTTCTCCAAGAAGTATAGTTTAGTTTGGAAACTTAGTTCTAGCCAAGTTTCATAGTTTAGGAACTTAGTTTGTGCAAGTATTATGTTTAAAAACTTAGTTTGGCTTTATCCTCTATAATGAAATGAGTGAGAACAATGTACTTAGGTTATAAATGATGGTATAGTTTCTAACATAATTGTATGGTATCATATCTTAGTAGCCATTATCTTCCTCATTGGACTGTCGTTGTGGAGAGAGAGAGAGAGAGAGAGAGAGAGAGAGAGAGATAGAGTGAGAGACGACTTTGCGTTTTTATTTCTCTCACTAAAAGTGTGCCCCAAATATGCTATGTGCATTTAGTTTTGTATGTTGTATGTTTTCTATATCACAAAACAGGCCAGCTAGACTGGTGGAGCTCTCCTCAGCTTGGCTTAATAGTAGCTCCACATGTTTCGGGGTAGACCTAAACCAAAGACCAGACTATGATTTGCTATAAATAAAAATCCCTTTTACGGTACAAAAACACATAATATCACAATTGCAACATATAGTTGAGTTCCTTTCAGAGATCTCCATTGATCACCCTAAACTTTATTCATGATGACCTCCCTCTTTGATATCCCTATGTTCGTGGTTGGGCTTGGGAGGGAACCAGGAAGATGGGTGCTTGCAAACTGAGTGTCTACAAGTTGGAGGTGATGGGGGAGCTCGAACATGACTTGGGAGGCAAAGCATCAAACGTGATCTTGTTGTTTGGTGCTATAGTTATAGGGGAGCATTTTCCACATTCTTAGTTCGACTCGAGCTGGTCATGGGACACATTTTCATATCCTCGATCTGTTGTTGCCTTTTTTTAAGGATTTGTATTCCCCATGAGATTTATTAGATAGCTTCTAATTCACAAACTAGTTCAGGATGTATCAAAGCCATGACCTCATTATCCACAAAACAATGTACCGATGTCCTTCAATTTTAGTGCCATTTTATGCCCAATATGAGTTCAAAGGCTAACTACCTCTAGATGGAGAATTTTGCATTCAAATTTCATTCGAACTATTTCAGGTGGTAACTGCATGGTATCTAATTTCGGGTGCTGTCGTAACCACACATCTTAGCCCCTTCAGTAAAATAATTTCACTTGGTAGACAAAACCTTGTTGAAGCATACTTAAACCTAAGTATGTATATATCATAGATTGACTTGTTTGCGATGGATTAATTATATGGGCAGAACTCCCCCGTTTTTTTGTACATAATTTTCTTCCAAGGATAATATTAGCAAAAATATGGCAACATGAAAAGTTAAACATGCACAAAAGATTTACTACTCATAGCCAGGTCCATATATTAAGGGCACCCGCGGAGTTTAGTGGCTAGGTTCCCTATAATGTATAGCGACGGCACTTAGCCTTCAAACGGACCCAATGTTAAGTACAAACTATGGCCAAAATCAACATGGTATTGGATGACTTGAAAATGACCGTTGGGGCGATTTTGGGCATTCTCTGATGACTCTGAAAATGAAGATGATCTCAACAACGAAGAGGGTTGGCCGGCTGCTTCGTCCTCCCCTTCCCTCTGAACCACGACTCCTGCGAAGCTAGGTTCTCAACATAGGAGGTTGGGGCGGTATTCGTATCCCTGTGGCCAATCTAGTGGGAGAGAAGTAGCGTCATGCCGATGTCTGCGGTTTAGATGAGGCCATGGCAGTCGATTTTGTTTTGTTTTGGGGGATGCCGTTTTGGGAAGCACATATGTGCTTTTCCTTTTTCATGAAGCACAACTATGCTTTTTCCCTTTTCAAGTGTTGTGTTTTTCCTTTTTAGAAGGAAGCACAATTGTGCTTTTTTCTTTTGAGGAAGCACAACTCTACTTCTTGCGGAATCACATGTTGTGATTTCTGGCAAAAAATTCCAAAACCTAGGGAAAACCAAGTAAAAGCCAAAAAAACACGAAAACGCATGCAGAAAAAAAATCCTAAGGGTGCGCATAGAGTGCGACACGCGGCTGTGGCTGAGCACACCACTTGACTCGCTTCGAGACACGAGGAAGTGACCTTTGGGGGAACCCTAGAAGGGTAACCCCTAATTAGTTGTTCATGGGTATTGCTGGTAGTGAACGGTAGCGCTTGCATTGCATCGCTCGCGTCATGGGCCTAGCCAGTGACAATGAGAGAGTGTATGTCTTTCTTTTCTTTTTTTATGTTCAGTGCGTTAATTTTCATTAGGAAAAAATCACAAATAAAAAAATATTGTGAATTCAAAAAAGTCACACGAAACAAAAAAATCTAAATTCAGGAAATGTTCAATAATTCAGAAACAAATTGAGGAACTTAAAAAATGATCATGAGATTTAAAAAATGTTCATGAATTAAAAAAATGTTTGTGAAATTCAAATAATGGCCGAGGACTCATAAATATTCAGGAATTCAAAAAATCTTCCTGGATAAATAAAATGTCCGTGAATTCATGAATAATACATAACTTCCTAAAAGTTCATGGATTCTTAAATATTTGTGAATTTTAAAAAATAAGAACATTAGAGAAATTAAAAAATGTTCATGGAATTCAAAAAAATGTTTGTGAATTCCAAAAATATTCCTAAAATTGAAAAAATATTCGTGGATTCAAGAATTTTTCATGAATTCAAAAGAAGTGTGCAAATTAAAAAAAATCCCGGAGTTCAAAAAAACGCTTGTGGATTCAAAAATGATCGTGAAATTTAAAATGTTCTCAACTTTGAAAAATATTTCGGATTTAAGAAACAAATAATTTCCTTGTATTTACAAAATCACGAATTTGAAAAAATATTCACGAATTCTAAGCAAGTTCGTGAATTTGAAAAAAAATTAAACCACAACATAATGAGAAAAACAGATAAACTGAAAACCAAGAGATAAAACAGCTCAGAAGCTTCTCGATCCTTCCTAAAATCGCCCGCACAGAAACGCGTGACGGGTCAACCTGCTTACGAGTGTGCTATTGTTCGCCACAGGCAACATATATCATTCACAGGTAATGGGCCCTTGCGTCGATTCGGTAACTACCTTGTACGAATCATGTCTTATCATTCGACTCTGCTGTCGAGGAAAGGTGTTTATGGTTTGGTACTCTAGTGATCCTCACTATGTGCCAATGTTGTTATGGCGGATAGGGGTTATGACCAGCAAGCTGCTAGTTATGGACAAGGGGAGTGCCCCTCCGGTATCTGTTGATGCCTCGTCTCGTCACAGTGCTAGTGATGGCGGATACCGTGTTGGTAACTATGGTGGTTTAGCTAGCCACAATGGTGGCAGCTACCCCTCTGGTGGCAATGGTTATTACGATGGGATACTCACAACAAAAGTGGATGCTATGGGGTGGCCCTATAACCCTATTGACTAGGGCGACTATTACGACGCGGAATCTAGTCCTAATGGCGGAAGACATAATGTGAATCTAGTGCTAATGGTGGAAGACATAATGCCTACGTTTTTCGTGATGGTGGTAGTGACCACAACGATGGTCGTGGTGGCTATTTGATGGGTCCAGATTCAATGCAGGTCTTGCGAAGAATGTGTACTTTGGGAATTTTTACTACGGATATGGTGATCCACCTTGGTTTCATCGGAACTTTAAGCAGCCTCGTCTGAGATATCAAGGTAATGGTTTAGGTTGGCGCCACCGTGACCCCCCCCCCCCCCCTCCTCGTCATAATCCTCCGTCGTGCAACAGGAACGATGCTTCGCCGGTTTCCCTGCATCATCCTCGGGTCATACTTGTGCAAAGTGATGTGGGGTGGCCTATGCACCCTTGTGGGCTATTGATCAGCTGGTCAGCGTGGTGGTACAGTCGGTCATAACTCGAATGGCTTCCGTGCTCGTTAGGATTTTCCTTGATCACATAAAAAATCACAAACACACGCCAAGATATAAACGCTTAGTCAAGGGCTCATGTCGTGCCCTCCGCTTTCTTGATTACAACTTGAACATATAGCCTAACTCAAGATTACCGCTAACAATATCTCCCTAATCTTGACTCTTTGTCCTCTGTGCTTCTCCAATCTTGGCTCGTTCTAGATTCGTAACCTAACGATCCATATCAACGTATGATCCAGACTCTCAGACTCGCTACTATGTGGACTACACAGCCTACACCTCGCGCTATATATGCCGACTATATTGTGGACAACACCATCCACACATAGCCTCATGTAGAGACATGTGTCCTCATTGAATAGGCTCACCTTCCCCGGTTCTCGTCTCACTACATGCTTCATCTTGATCTCCACTTCATGTCTTCTCCCTCGGTGACAGTCCACAACAGACAGCCCTTCGACTGTGACATGTTTTATCTTCAACCGGTCCTCATAGAGACGAGTACTTGTACAGGAGACGACTCACTAACAAGATGACGACCGATACGTGCTAACTCGCACAACTCCTTGACTCATCTAACTCCTGTGGACGATGACCTTGATAACCGTCTGGCACCAACGCTCCCATCAATGTTCACCTTCCATTGCCTTGACGATAATAGCCATCTGTCTTCCTCCATGTTGCTCAGCTGAACAACGATCGCACGATTCACCCCTCTTACATCGCTTCATCGAACGACTATTGCCTGCCCCGAGGCGCTAGTAGGTCACCACCCCAAGGCAAGTGCGGCCTCAAATCCTAGACCAAGTTTTGATAGAAATTGTTGCGATTTTCCCTCAGGATCGATCACATCAAAATCAAAATCACACATGCATAAAAACGTTTAGCCAAGGTCTCATGTCGTGCCCTCTATTTTACTGATTAAAACTTGAACATATAGCCTAACTTAAGTTTACCACTAACAGTGCTTTCCTTCTAGAGGAATCTGGTTGAGCCGTCTTCGCCTACCTTGTTGGTAGGGGAGCTCCTGATGTTGTCTTCCAGTGATGCGCAAACGGTGAAGGAAATATGCCCTAGAGGCAATAATAAAGTTATTATTTATTTCCTTATATCATGATAAATGTTTATTATTCATGCTAGAATTGTATTAACCGAAAACATAATACATGTGTGAATACATAGACAAACAGATTGTCACTATTATGCCTCTACTTGACTAGCTCGTTGATCAAAGATGGTTATGTTTCCTAGCCATAGACATGAGTTGTTATTTGATTAACGGGATCACATCATTAGGAGAATGATGTGATTGACATGACCCATTCCGTTAGCTTAGCACACAATCGTTTAGTATGTTGCTATTGCTTTCTTCATGACTTATACATGTTCCTATGACTATGAGATTATGCAACTCCCATTTACCGGAGGAACACTTTGTGTGCTACCAAACGTCACAACGTAACTGGGTGATTATAAAGGAGCTCAACAGGTGTCTCCAAAGGTACTTGTTGGGTTGGCGTATTTCGAGATTAGGATTTGTCACTCCGATTGTCGGAGAGGTATCTCTAGGCCCTCTCGATAATGCACATCACTTAAGCCTTGCAAGCACTTCAACTAATGAGTTAGTTGCGGGATGATGTATTACAGAACGAGTAAAGAGACTTGCCGGTAACGAGATTGAACTAGGTATTGAGATACCGACGATCGAATATCGGGCAAGTAACATACCGATGACAAAGGCACAATGTATGTTGTTATGCGGTCTGACCGATAAAGATCTTCGTAGAATATGTGTGAGCCAATATGAGCATCCAGGTTCCGCTATTGGTTATTGACCGGAGACGTGTCTCGGTCATGTCTACATAGTTCTCGAACCCATAGGGTCCGCATGCTTAACGTTACGTTGACAGTTATATGATGAGTTTATATGTTTTGATGTACCGAAGGTTGTTCAGAGTCTCGAATGTGATCACGGACATGACGAGGAGTCTCGAAATGGTCAAGACATGAAGATTGATATATTGGAAGCCTATATTTGGATATCGGAAGTGTTCCGGGTGAAATCGGGATTTTACCGGAGTACCGGGAGGTTACCGGAACCCCCCGGGAACTTAATGGGCCTTAGTGGGCCTTAGTGGAAGAGAGGAGAGGAGGCCAGGACAGGGCCGCGCGCCCCTCCCCCCCCCCAGTCCGAATAGGACAAGGAGAGGGGGGCGGCGCCCCCCCTTTCCTTCCTCCCCTCCACCTCTTCCCCCTCTCTCTCCTAGTCCAACATGAAAAAGGGGGGAGTCCTACTCCCAGTAGGAGTAGGACTCCTCCGGCGCGCCTCTCCCCTTGGCCGGCCGCACCTCCCCCTTGCTCCTTTATATACGGGGGTAGGGGGGCACCTCTAGACACAAGTTGATCAGTTGATCTCTCCCAACCGTGTGCGGTGCCCCCCTCCACCATTGTCCACCTCAATATCAGAAGCGGTGCTTAGGCGAAGCCTGCGTCGGTAGAACATCAACATCATGACCACGCCCGTCGTCTTGTGAAACTCTCCCTCAACACTCGGCTGGATCGGAGTTCGAGGGACGCCATCGGGCTGAACGTGTGCTAAACTTCGGAGGTGCCGTGCGTTCAAGTACTTGATCGGTCGAACCGTGAAGACGCATTTACTACATCAACCGCATTGTGCTAACGCTTCCGCTTTCGATCTCAGGTACATGGACAACACTCTCCCTCTCGTTGCTATGCATCACCATGATCTTTCGTGTAATGCGTAGGAATTTTTTGAAATTACTACGTTCCCAACAAATGGCATCCGAGCCTGGTTTTATGCGTAGATGTCATATGCATGAGTAGAACACAAGTGAGTTGTGGGCGATATAAGTCATCTTGCTTACCAAAGCATGTCATACTTTGGTTCGGCGGTATTGTGAGATGAAGCGGCCCGGACCGACATTACGCGTACGCTTACGCGAGACTGGTTTCACCGTTGCGAGCACTCGTTGCTTAAAGGTGACAGGCGGGTGTCTGTCTCTCTCACTTTACTTGAACCGAGTGTGGCTACGCCCGGTCCTTGCGAAGGTTAAAACAACACCAACTTGACAAACTATCGTTGTGGTTTTGATGCGTAGGTAAGAACGGTTCTTGCTAAGCCCGTAGCAGCCACGTAAAATTTGCAACAACAAAGTAGAGGACGTCTAACTTGTTTTTGCAGGGCATGTTGTGATGTGGTTTGGTCAAGACGTGATGCTATATTTTATTGTATGAGATGATCATGTTTTGTAACCGAGTTATCGGCAACTGGCAGGAGCCATATGGTTTTCGCTTTATTGTATGCAATGCAATCACCCTGTAATGCTTTACTTTATCACTAAGCGGTAGCGATAGTCGTAGAAGCATAAGATTGGTGAGATGACAACGATGCTACGATGGGGATCAAGGTGTCGCGCCAGTGACGATGGTGATCATGACGGTGCTTCGGAGATGGTGTTGGGGAACGTAGCAGAAATTCAAAATTTTCTACGCATCACCAAGATCAATCTATGGAGTAATCTAGCAACGAGGGAAAGGGGAGTGCATCTACATACCCTTGAAGATCGCTAAGCGGAAGTGTTACAAGAACGCGGATGAAGGAGCCGTACTCGCAGCGATTCAGATCGCGGTTGATTCCGATCTAAGCACCGAACAACGGTGCCTCCGCGTTCAACACACGTACAGCCCGGGGACGTCTCCTCCTTCTTGATCCAGCAAGGGGAGAGGAGAAGTTGAGGGAGAACTCCGATAGCACGACGACATGGTGGTGATGGAGCTCGTGGTTCTCTGGCAGGGCTTCGCCGAGCACTACGGAGGAGGAGGTGTTGGAGGAGGGAGAGGGCTGCGCCAGGGGAAGGGTGCGGCTGCCCTCTCTCTCTCACTATATATAGGGGGAAGGGAGGAGGGGGCGCCCTAGGGTTCCCTAGGGGAGGCGGCGGCCACAGGGGAAACCCTAGATGGTTTTGGGCGCCCCCACCCCCTAGGAAACTTGCCCCCCAAGCCGGGAGGGGTGGCTTCCCTAGGGGTGGCGCCCCCACCTCTCCAGGTTACGTTAGATGGGGTGGGAGGGGCGCTCAGCCCCTTAGTGGGCTGATATTCCCTCTCCCCTTGGCCCATAAGCCCCCCCCAAAGCTTGTCGGGGCCTCCGAAACCCCTTTCGGACACGCTGGTCATCACCTGGTACCCTCGGAACAATTCCGGACTCCAATACCCTTCGTCCAATATACCGATCTTCACCTCCGGACCATTCCGAGCTCCTCGTCATGTCCGGATCTCATCCGGACTCGAACAACAACCGGTAACTACATACTATTTCCCATAACAACTCTAAGCGTCACCGAACCTTAAGTGTGTAGACCCTACGGGTTCGGGAACCATGCGAACATGACCGAGACGTTCTCGGTCAATAACCAACAGCGGATCTGGATACCCATGTTGGCTCCCACATGTTCCATGATGATCTCATCGGATGAACCACGATGTCAAGGATTCAAGCAATCCCGTATGCAATTCCCTTTGTCTAAGCGGTATTGTACTTGCCCGAGATTCGATCGTCGGTATGCCGATACCTTGTTCAATCTCACATCGCAAGTCTCTTTACTCGTTCCGTAACACATCATCCCGTGATCAACCCCTTGGTCACATTGTGCACATTATGATGATGTCCTACCAAGTGGGCCCAGAGATACCTCTCCGTCACACGGAGTGACAAATCCCAGTCTCGATTCGTGCCAACCCAACAGACACTTTCGGAGATACCCGTAGTGCACCTTTATAGCCACCCAATTACGTTGTGACGTTTGGTACACCCAAAGCATTCCTACGGTATCCGGGAGTTGCACAATCTCATGGTCTAAGGAAATGATACTTGACATTAGAAAAGCTTTAGCATCTGAACTACACGATCTTTGTGCTAGGCTTAGGATTGGGTCTTGTCCATCACATCATTCTCCTAATGATGTGATCCCGTTATCAACGACATCCAATGTCCATGGTCGTGAAACCGTAACCATCTATTGATCAACGAGCTAGTCAACTAGAGGCTTACTAGGGACATGGTGTTGTCTATGTACCCACACATGTATCTGAGTTTCCTATCGGTACAATTATAGCATGGATAATAAACGATTATCATGAACAAGGAAATATAATAATAATAACTAATTTATTATTGCCTCTAGGGCATATTTCCAACAGATGGAGATCACAAGCACAAGATGATGATGGCCATATCATATCACTTATATTGATTGCATGTGATGTTAATCTTTTATGCATCTTATCTTGCTTTGATTGACGGTAGCATTATAAGATGATCGCTCACTAAATTATCAAAGTATAAGTGTTCTCCCTGAGTATGCACCGTTGCGAAAGTTCTTCGTGCTGAGACACCACGTGATGACCGGGTGTGATAGGCTCTACGTTCAAATACAATAGGTGCAAAACAGTTGCACACGCAGAATACTTAGGTTAAACTTGACGAGCCTAGCATATAACAGATATGGCCTCAGAACACGGAGACCGAAAGGTCAAGCGTGAATCATATAGTAGATATGATCAACATAGTGATGTTCACCATTGAAAACTACTCCATTTCACGTGATGATCGGTTATGGTTTAGTTGATTTGGATCACGTGATCACTTAGAGGATTAGAGGGATGTCTATCTAAGTGGGAGTTTTTAAGTAATATGATTAACTGAACTTTAATTTATCATGAACTTAGTCCTGGTAGTACTAGCATATCTATGTTTTAGATCAATTGCTCGCGTTGTTGCTTCCCTATGTTTTATATATGTTCCTAGAGAAAACTAAGTTGAAAGATGTTAGTAGAAAAGATGCGGATTGGGTCCGTGATTTGAGGATTATCCTCATTGCTGCACAGAAGAATTATGTCCTTGATGCACCGCTAGGTGACAGACCTATTGCAGGAGCAGATGCAGACGTTATGAACGTTTGACAAAGCTCGGTATGATAACTACTTGATAGTTTAGTGAACCATGCTTTACGGCTTAGAACCGGGACTTCAAAAATGTTTTGAACGCCACGGAGCATATAAGATGTTCCAAGAGTTGAAATTGGTATTTCATACTCATGCCCGTGTCGAGAGGTATGAGACCTGACAAGATTTCTTTGCCTACAAGATGGAGGAGAATTGCTCAGCTAGTGAGCATGTGCTCAGAATGTCTGAGTACTACAATCGCTTGAACCAAGTGGGAGTTAATCTTCCAGATAAAATAGTGATTGACAGAATTCTCTAGTCAACATCACCAAGTTAGTTGAACTTCGTGATGAACTATAATATGCAAGGGATAACGGAAACGACTCCCGAGCTTTTCATAATGATGAAATCGTTGAAGGTAGAAATCAAGAAAGAGCATCAAGTGTTGATGGTTGACAAGATCACTAGTTTCAAGGAAAAGTGCAAAGGGAAGAAAGGGGAACTTCAAGAAGAACGGCAAGCAAGTTGCTGCTCAAGTGAAAAAACCCAAGTCTAGACCTAAGCCTGAAACTGAGTGCTTCTACTGCAAAGGGACTGGTCACTGGAAGCGGAACTACCCCAAGTAATTGGTGGATAAGAAGGATGGCAAAGTGAACAAAGGTATATTTGATATATAGATTATTAATGTGTATTTTACTAGTGTTCGTAGCAACCCCTCGGTATTTGATATCGGTTAGGTTGCTAAGAGTAGTAACTCAAACGGAATTGCGTAATGAACAAAGACTAGTTAAGGGTGAAGTGACGATGTGTGTTGGAAGTGGTTCCAAGATTGATATGATCATCATCGCACACTCCCTATACTTTCGGGATTAGTGTTGAACCTAAATAAGTGTTATTTGGTGTTTGCGTTGAGCATGAATATGATTTGATCATGTTTATTGCAATACGGTTATTCATTTAAGTAAGAGAATAAATTGCTGTTCTGTTTACATAAATAAAACCTTATATGGTTACACACCCAATGAAAATGGTTCGTTGGATCTCGATCGTAGTGATACACATATTCATAATATTGAAGCCAAAAGATGCAAAGTTAATAATGATAGTGCAACTTATTTGTGACACTGCCGTTTAGGTCATATTGGTGTAAAGCGCATGAAGAAACTCCATGCTGATGGGATATTGGAATCACTTGATTATGAATCACTTGATGCTTGCGAACCATGCCTTATGGGCAAGATGACTAAAACGCCGTTCTCTGGAACAATGGAGCAAGCAACAGATTTGTTGGAAATTATACATACAGATGTATGTGGTCCGATGAATATTGAGGCTCGCTGCGGGTATCATTATTTTCTGACGTTCACAGATGATTTGAGCAGATATGGGTATATCTACTTGATGAAACATAATTCTGAAACATTTGAAAAGTTCAAAGAATTTCAGAGTGAAGTGGAAAATCATCGTAACAAGAAAATAAAGTATCTACGATCTGATCATGGAGAAGAGTATTTGAGTTATGAGTTTGGTCTTCAGTTAAAACAATGTGAAATAGTTTCACGACTCACGCCACCTGAAACACCACAGTGTAATGGTGTGTCCGAACATCATAACTGCACTTTATTAGATATGGTGCGATATATGATGTCTCTTACCGATTTACCGCTATCATTTTGGGATTATGCATTAGAGACAGCTGCATTCACATTAAATAGGGCACCGTCTAATCCGTTGAGACGACACCGTATGAACTATGGTTTGGCAAGAAACCTAAGCTATCGTTTCTTAAAGTTTGGGGTTGCGATGCTTATGTGAAAAGGTTTCATCCTGATAAGCTCAAACCCAAATCAGAAAAGTGCGTCTTCATAGGATACCCAAAAGTTACTGTTGGGTACACCTTCTATCACAGATCCGAAGGCAAGATATTCATTGCTAAGAATGGATCATTTCCAGAGAAGGAGTTTCTCTCGAAAGAAGTGAGTGGGAGGAAAGTAGAACTTGATGAGGTAATTGTACCTGCTCCCTTATTGGAAAGTAGTTCATCAAAGAAATCTGTTCCTGTGACTCCTACACCAATTAGTGAGGAAGCTAATGATGTTGATCATGAAACTTCAGATCAAGTTACTACCAAATATCGTAGGTCAACCAGAGTGAGATCCGCACCAGAGTGGTATGGTAATCCTATTCTGAAGGTCATGTTACTTGACCATGACGAACCTACGAACTGTGAGGAAGCGATGATGAGCCCAGATTCCGCTAAATGGCTTGAGGCCATGAAATCTGAGATGAGATCCATGTATGAGAACAAAGTATGGACTTTGATTGACTTGCCCAATGCTCGGCGAGCCATTGAGATTAAATGGATCTTCAAGAGGATGACAGACGCTAATAGTAGTGTTACTATCTACAAAGCTAGAATTGTCACAATAGGTTTTCGACAAGTTCAAGGTGTTGACTATGATGAGAGTTTCTCACTCGTATCTATGCTTAAGTCTGTCCGAATCATGTTAGCAATTGCCACATTTTATGAAATCTGGCAAATGGATAAACAAAACTGCATTCCTTAATGGAAATAAGAATTGTATATGATGCAACCAAAAGATTTTTTCAATCCTAAAGGTGCTAACAAAATATGCAAGCTCCAGCGATCCATCTATGGACTGGTGCAAGCATCTCGGAGTTGGAATATACGCTTTGATAAGTTGATCAAAGGATATAGTTTTATACAGACTTGCGGTGAAGCCTGTATTTACAAGAAAGTGAGTGGGAGCAGTACAACATTTCTGATAAGTATATGTGAATAACATATTGTTGATCGGAAATAATGTAGAATTATTCTGCAAAGCATAAAGGAGTGTTTGAAAGGAGTTTTTCAAAGAAAGACCTCGGTGAAGCTGCTTACATATTAAGCATCAAGATCTATAGAGATAGATCAAGGCGCTTGATAAGCTTTTTCAATGAGTACATACCTTGACAAAGATTTTGAAGTAGTTCAAAATGGAACAGTCAAAGAAAGAGTTCTTGCCTGTGTTACAAGGTGTGAAATTGAGTAAGACTCAAAGCCCAACCACGGCAGAAGATAGAAAGAGAATGAAAGTCATTCCCTATGCCTTGGCCATAGGTTCTATAAAGTATGCCATGCTGTGTACCAGATCTATTGTATACCCTACACTGATTTTGGCAAGGGAGTACAATAGTGATCTAGGAGTAGATCACTGGACAGCGGTCAAAATTATCCTTAGTGGAATAAGGAGGTGACAAAAAGGTTCGTCGTAAAGGGTTACGTCGATGCAAATTTTGACACTGATCCAGATGACTCTAAATCTCAATCTGGATGCATATTGAAAGTGGGAGCAATTAGCTAGAGTAGCTCCGTGCAGAGCATTGTTGACATAGAAATTTGCAAAATACATACGGATCTGAATATGGCAGACCCGTTGACTAAACTTCTCTCACAAGCAAAACATGATCACACCTTAGTACTCTTTGGGTGTTAATCACATAGCAATGTGAACTAGATTATTGACTCTAGTAAACCCTTTGGGTGTTGGTCACATGACGATGTGAACTATGGGTGTTAATCACATGGTGATGTGAACTATTAATATTAAATCACAAGGTGATGTGAACTAGATTATTGACTCTAGTGCAAGTGAGAGACTGAAGGAAATATGCCCTAGAGGCAACAATAAAGTTATTATTTATTTCCTTATATCATGATAAATGTTTATTATTCATGCTAGAATTGTATTAACCGGAAACATAATACATGTGTGAATACATAAACAAACAGATTGTCACTAGTATGCCTCTACTTGACTAGCTCGTTGATCAAAGATGGTTATGTTTCCTAGCCATAGACATGAGTTGTTATTTGATTAACGGGATCACATCATTAGGAGAATGATGTGATTGACATGACCCATTCCGTTAGCTCAGCACACGATCGTTTAGTATGTTGCTATTGCTTTCTTCATGACTTATACATGTTCCTATGACTATGAGATTAGGCAACTCCCGTTTACTGGAGGAACACTTTGTGTGCTACCAAACGTCATAACGTAACTGGGTGATCATAACGGAGCTCTACAGGTGTCTCCAAAGGTACTTGTTGGGCTGGCGTATTTCGAGATTAGGATTTGTCACTCCGATTGTCGGAGAGGTATCTCTAGGCCCTCTCGGTAATGCACATCACTTAAGCCTTGCAAGCACTGCAACTAATGAGTTAGTTAAGGATGATGTATTACAGAACGAGTAAAGAGACTTGCCGGTAACGAGATTGAACTAGGTATTGAGATACCGACGATCGAATATCGGGCAAGTAACATACCGATGACAAAGGGAATAATGTATGTTGTTATGCGGTCTGACCGATAAAGATCTTCGTAGAATATGTGGGAGCCAATATGAGCATCCAGTTTCCGCTATTGGTTATTGACCGTAGACGTGTCTCGGTCATGTCTACATAGTTCTCGAACCCGTAGGGTCCGCACGCTTAACGTTATGATGACAGTTATATGATGAGTTTATATGTTTTGATGTACCGAAGGTTGTTCAGAGTCCCGAATGTGATCACGGACATGACGAGGAGTCTCGAAATGGTCGAGACATGAAGATTGGTATATTGGAAGCCTATGTTTGGATATCGGAAGTGTTTCGGGTGAAATCGGGATTTTAGAATGCAGTACGGAGGTTACCGAACCCCCTGGGAACTTAATGGGCCTTAGTGGGCCTTAGTGGAAGAGGAGAGGAGGCCAGGGCAGGGCGCGCCTCCCCCCTAGTTCGAATGGGACAAGGAGAGAGGCGGCCCCCCCTTTCCTTCCTCCCCTCCACCTCTTCCCCCTCTATCTCCTAGTCGAACATGAAAAAGGGGGGAGTCCTACTCCCGGTTGGAGTAGGACTCCTCCGGCTCGCCTCTCCCCTTGGCCGGCCGCACCTCCCCCTTGCTCCTTTATATACGGGGGCAGGGGGCACCTCTAGACACAAGTTGATCAGTTGATCTTTCCCAACCGTGTGCGGTGCCCCCCCTCCACCATAGTCCACCTCGATAATACTGTAGCGGTGCTTAGGCGAAGCCCTGCGTCAATAGAACATAAACATCGTCACCACGCCGTCATGCTGAAGAAACTCTCCCTCAAGACTCGGCTGGATTGGAGTTCGAGGGACGTCATCGGGCTGAACGTGTGCTGAACTCGGAGGTGTCGTGCGTTCAGTACTTGATCGGCTGGATCGTGAAGACGTACGACTACATCAACCGCGTTGTGCTAACGCTTCCACTTTCGGTCTACGAGGATACGTGGACAACACTCTCCCCTCTCGTTGCTATGCATCACCATGATCTTGGGTGTGCGTAGGAATTTTTTTGAAATTACTACGTTCCCCAACAAACGGGTATGGCTTTCGAGGATGCTGATGATCCTCCCAATCTTTCCAAGAAGAATGAAAAGGCAGCATGTTACACTAGCAGTGTTTATGGGC
Organism: Aegilops bicornis; assembly: GCA_021605145.1. NCBI lineage: Eukaryota > Viridiplantae > Streptophyta > Magnoliopsida > Poales > Poaceae > Aegilops > Aegilops bicornis. The sequence continues at coordinate 105,882,961 of CM038674.1, forward strand.
GTCTGATGGCTGATTGCAAGGAGGTTCTGCGTGATTATTCTAGGCATCTTGGACACCCTTCAAAGTTATGTTGTCCTTTCACCAAGGTGAAGCCGGTTATCATTACTTATGGTGTATGTACTCACAATCTTATGTTCTTCAAAACAAGGAGATCACCTAATATTCGACCTTGGTTTGTGAATGCTAACAAAGGTTTAGTTTGTGTTATTGATGGCACATTGACTGGAGATCAAGTGATTGCTCATTACAATGTTTGGTTGCAAAGGATTTTCGCTAGGAGGTAACATGTATGGGTGATGAGTCTTTTAGAGTTGATTTACGTAATAAGGCTGAACTACAAAGGTTGGTTTTTGATACTTTCAGTGTGCCTGATAGCCCATGCCCTCTTCAAGTTGCGAAGTGGATAAATCATAATGTGTTTTCTTATCAATTGGAGGATGTTTAGGTCAGATGCCATGTTATCCCTTCCAAGGCTTTCAATGGTTTATTTTCTATTTGGGATGTTGGTCATCTAATCGGCAAAACAAAGGAATCTGAGATGTCTTTCTCTCCCATGGATGGTGTGCTGAGAGCTCGTGTGGGAGTGCATGATGTGGATGTCATCCCTGATGCCATTGGTTAGTTTAATGACGAAGATGGGTTTGAATTAACATTTTGTTGGTCATGACCAAAACCGTGGGTTGAGAAGTATAACAACAATGACATTAATAAAGATAAATCTGATGATGGGCCTTGAGATGATGGTGATGATTTTAACAAGCATGCCAAAGCATATGATTAGACGATATCCAATGTTACATCTATGAGTACTTCCGACCATTACTTTGCTACCCTTGGTAAGGAATAATACAAGCACAAAGCAAGATGTGGGTGCTCAGCTCTTTGCTCCCGTTTCGTCATCTTCGATTCGAGATTGGCTTTCGTCCTACGATCGATGGTGGGCGATGCCTCAGGAGAATGATCTCGATGCTGCGAGGTCAAGCTCTCTTTGTACTCCAGCGACTTTGGCTAAGTTCAAGGCACTAGCGCATCGTTCTTCACCTTCCCGGCCATTCACAGTGTTCTCACCTTACCCGATTGTGCTTCACTTCATACCTGGCCAAACGGGCCGGCCCGACACCGTAAATGTGCCTGACACGGCACGGCCCGTCTCGGCACGAATAATAACCGGGCCGTGCCGTGCCGGCCCACGGGCGGGAGCTAGCAGCCCAGGCACGACATGTAGGCTACATGGGCCGGCACGCGGCACGCCCAGGCACGCCGGTCCGTTGGAGGACGCTCGCCCGTCTGGCGTGATTTTTTTTCTTTTTCTTCGTAATACCTCTGAAAACAGCAAAAAAAGGCCAAAAAATGTAGAAAATTGCAAAATCTGGTAGACTATTATGTGAGATAAATCTAAAGTTTTATTAGCACATGTACATCATTAAAACTCCCATCTGAAAGAATACAAGAATACAAGACATACTCTATAATTACAAAAGGATAAAAATACAAAGACTACACTATAACACTACTACTACTTAGATTCAAGCACTAATAAAATACGCATGTACTATAAAAATATTAAACATATCAGGGTATTCGGTATTTATATAGGACATATATATTTATACTTTTTAAAAAAAACATAAACGGGTCGTGTCGTGCCGGCCCGCGTGCCTAGCCTCCAGGCCCAGGCACAGCCCATGGCGTGTCGCGTGCCGGGCCTGGCCCGTTTAGCCCGGGCCGTGCTGTGCCTAGGTCATGTCGGGCCTGCGTGCTACCGGGTCGGCCCAGTTAGCACGGCCCGTTTGGCCAGCTATACTTCACGTGGTTGTTGGGTCGTCTCCGCGGCGCCTGGCTGTTGGGTCATCTCCGCAGTGACTCATGTCATCGTCGAGGCGACCAGTGCCTATGAGTGTGCTAACATCTTCGTTGGTCTACCAGTGAGGCGGTAGTGGGTCTTCCCATGCTGGCAGTGGGCTTGTTTTTTTAGACAGAAGGCTCGAGACAAGTCCAGATTTGAATTAACAAAGCCATCAACCGGCCAGGGATTACATCGAACAACACCAAACAAGAAAAAGAAAACGACATAACGTCTGCTACAAAGTGCTACTAGGAAGCTTACAAGCACAAGCTCAACAACAAAATGGAAATGAAGAGATCCACTTGACGCCATCGATGTCGTCCACCATGAATAGAGCACCAGTGCAAGGGCGGAAGCACGCTAGATTTGAGACTCCGACAATGGAAGGGACACGCCGACAACTACGTCAGGATAAGTGAGCTGCAAAAACCTGAATCGTGACCAAAGGGGACCCTACCCTTTGTCCTGGATCGAAGGACACCACACCATCGATGATGGAAACGCTCGCCCTTGCGCCAGGATGGAAGCCATGCCGAATCACCAAGTGAGAATCCCAGTGCAACCCTCATGGACTCACCAAAGTCGAGCTCTCTCCTTGGGAAAAGCCTCGCCCAAGATCACTGGTCCATTCCTAAAGAACAAAGCCACCGGGATCAAAGAGGCTGAGGAAGGAAGTGACGAAACGATGAGCAGACGCAACAAGAAATATGAGAGAAAGGGGAATACCGCGGGAAGCAGGACACCATTCATCCCGGGATGAAAATCTTGCTGATGATGAGGGAGGGGAACATGATCCTCACCCTGCCCTGACACGAGGGCGTTGACCCACAGGCAAGCAGAACAGCACGATGCAGACGGAGAACGGCCAAAGGAGCTGCGAAAACGCTTACCAAGTATCGAAGAACAACACCATAGCAACGAATCAAACCACAGGACCACCGATCTACCAACACCCAAACCATCGCACCCTTGTGACACTCGAACCACCAGAGCGGCACCTCCAAGAAGGTGGCGACAAACGATGCATCGTTGCTGCCTCATCCAGGAAGGATAAGGTTTTCACCCGGAGTAAGAGGGGGGGAGAGGGGAAAGTACTTCGACGGAGCCACCAACGAGGGGAACTAAATTAATGATGTAGCATCGCCGTGGCGGACACATGACCAAGGATTTCTCCCGGACTACCGCCTCTCCCTCACCCCAAATGCACCAGATCCGACGGCAAGAGGCTGCCATGGACCGACACCGACGGGGTGGATGGCACATGGAAGGGGGGAAGAAGGGCCTGCAGATCTAGCGTCGTCCCCCAGAGGAAGACGAAATGCAAAGACCAGTCGTCGGTGACCGCCACTGAGGGAGTCCTGGATTAGGGGTGAAGGAAATATGCCCTAGAGATAATAATAAAGTTATTATTTATTTCCTTATATCATGATAAATGTTTATTATTCATGCTAGAATTGTATTAACCGGAAACATAATACTTGTGTGAGTACATAGACAAACAGAGTGTCACTAGTATGCATCTACTTGACTAGCTCGTTGATTAAAGATGGTTATGTTTCCTAGCCATATACATGGGTTGTCATTTGATTAACGGGATCACATCATTAGGAGAATGATGTGATTGACTTGACCCATTCCGTTAGCTTAGCACTCGACCGTTTAGTATGTTGCTATTGCTTTCTTCATGACTTATACATGTTCCTATGACTATGAGATTATGCGACTCCCGTTTACCGTAGGAACACTTTGTGTGTTACCAAACGTCACAACGTAACTGGGTGATTATAAAGGTGCTCTACAGGTGTCTCCGAAGGTACTTGTTGGGTTGGTGTATTTCAAGATTAGGATTTGTCACTCCGATTGTCGGAGAGGTATCTCTGGGCCCACTCGGTAATCCGCATCACTTAAGCCTTACAAGCATTGCAACTAATGAGTTAGTTGCGAGATGATGTATTACAGAACGGGTAAAGAGACTTGCCGGAAACGAGATTGAACTAGGTATTGGGATACCGACGATCGAATCTCGGGCAAGTAACATACCGATGACAAAGGGAACAACGTATGTTGTTATGCGGTCTGACCGATAAAGATCTTCGTTGAATATGTGGGAGCCAATATGAGCATCCAGGTTCCGCTATTGGTTATTGACCGGAGACATGTCTCGGTCATGTCTACATAATTCTCGAACCCGTAGGGTCCGCACGCTTAAAGTTTCGATGACAATTATATTATGAGTTTATGAGTTTTGATGTACCGAAGGTTGTTTGGAGTCCCGGATGTGATCACGGACATGACGAGGAGTCTCAAAATGGTCGAGACATGATGATTGATATATTGGAAGCCTATATTTGGATATCAGAAGTGTTCCGGGTGAAATCGGGATTTTACCGGAGTACCGAGGGGTTACCGGAACGCCCCGGGAGCTTAATGGGCCATAGTGGGACTTAGTTGAGAAGAGGAGAGGCGGCCAGGGCAGGGCCGTGCGCCCCTCCCCCCTAGTCCGAATAGGACAAGGAGAGGGGGGAGGCGCCCCCCTTTCCTTCCTCTCTCCCTCCTCTTTCCCCCCTTCTCCTAATCCAACAAGGAAGGGAGGGATGATGTCTACTACACAACCTTCTTCTTGTAGACGTTGTTGGGCCTGCAAGTGCACAGGTTTATAGGATAGTAGCAAATTTCCCTCAAGTGGATGACCTAAGGTTTATCAATCCGTGGGAGGCGTAGGATGAAGATGGTCTCTCTCAAGCAACCCCTGCAACCAAATAACAAAGAGTCTCTTGTGTCCCCAACACACCCAATACAATGGTAAATTTTATAGGTGCACTAGTTCGCGAAGAGATGGTGATACAAGTGCAATATGGATGGTAGATATAGGTTTTGTAATCTGAAATAATAAAAACAGCAAGGTAACTAATGATAAAAGTGAGCACAAACGGTATTGCAATGATAGGAAACAAGGCCTAGGGTTCATACTTTCACTAGTGCAAGTTCTCTCAACAATAATAACATAGATAGATCATATAACAAGCCCTCAACATGCAACAAAGAGTTACTCCAAAGCCACTAATAGCGCAGAACAAACGTAGAGATTAAGGTAGGGTACGAAACCACCTCAAAGTTATTCTTTCGGATCGATCTATAAAAGAGTTCGTACTAGAATAACACCTTAAGACACAAATCAACCAAAACCCTAATGTCACCTAGATACTCCATTGTCACCTCAAGTATCCGTGGGCATGATTATACGATATGCATCACACAATCTCAATTCATCTATTCAACACAAAGTACTTCAAAGAGTGCCCCAAAGCTACTACCGGAGAGTCAAGAACGTGTGCCAACCTCTATGCATAGGTTCCCAATGTCACGAAACCCACAAGTTGATCACCAAAACATACATCAAGTGGCACATGATATCCCATTGTCACCACAGATAATCACAGCAAGACATACATCAAGTGTTCTCATAAAAGACTCAATCCGATAAGATAACTTCAAAGTGGAAACTCAATTCATCACAAGAGAGTAGAGTGGGAGAAACATAATAAGATCCAAATACAATAGCAAAGCTCGGGATACATCAAGATCGTGCCATAGAGGGAACACGAGAGAGAACACGAGAGAGAGAGAGAGAGAGAGAGAGAGAGAGAGAGAGAGATCAAACACATAGCTACTGGTACATACCCTCAGCCCCGCGGGTGAACTACTCCCTCCTCGTCATGGATATCGCCGGGAGGATGAAGAGGGCCACCGGTGAGGGTTCCCCCTCCCGTGCAGTCTTGAACAGGGTCCCGATTGGTTTTTGGTGGCTACAGAGGCTTGCGGCGGCAGAACTCCCGATCTATCTTCTGTTCTGGAAGTTTTAGGGTACGTAGGTATATATGGGTGAAAGGAGTACGTCGGTGGAGCTACGGGGGCCCCACGAGGCAGGGGGCGCGCCCGGGGAGGTGGGGGGTGGGTGCGCCCCCACCCTCGTGAGCACCTCCCATATCTTCTGACGTGGGGTCCAAGTCCATCAGGTGGGTTTCCTTCCAAAAATAACTTCTCCAGTTGATTTCGTTCGATTTTGACTCCGTCTGATATTCCTTTTCCTCGAAACACCGAAATAGGCATAAAACAGCAAATCTGGGCTAGGCCTCCGGTTAATAGGTTAGTCCCAAAAATAATATAAAAGTGGATATTAAAGCCCAATATTGCCTAAAACAGTAGATAAAGTAGCATGGAGCAATCAAAAATTATAGATACGTTGGAGACGTATCAAGCATCCCCAAGCTTAATTCCTGCTCGTCCTCGAGTAGGTAAATGATAAAAAAGAATTTTTGATGCGGAGTGATACTTTGGCATAATTTCAATATAAATCTTCTTACTTGTGGTATGAATATTCAGATCTGAAAGATTCAAGACAAAAGTTCATATTGACATAAAAATAATAATACTTCAAGCATACTAATCAAATTAATCATGTCTTCTCAAAATAGCATGGCAAAAGAAAGTTCATCCCTAGAAAATCATATAGTTAGGCTATGCTTCATTTTCGTCACACAAAGATGTTCCCAACTTCTATACCCCCGATGACAAGCCAAGCAATTGTTTCAAACTTAAATAATCTCAAACTTTTTCAACCTTCACGCAATACATGAGCGTGAGCCATGGATATAGCACTATGGGTGGAATAGAATATGATGATGGGGATTGTGTGGAGAAGACAAAAAGGAGAAAGTCTCACATTGACTAGGATAATCAACGGCTATGGAGATGCCCATCAATTGATGTCAACATGAGGAGTAGGGATTGCCATGCAACGGATGCACTAGAGCTATGAATGCTCAACAAAAGAAAACTAGTGGGTGTGCATCCAACTTTCTTGCTCATGAAGACCTAGGGCATTTGAGGAAGCCCATCGAGGAATATACAAGCCAAGTTCTATAATGAAAAATTCCCACTAGTATAAAAGACAACTTATGAGACTCACTATATGAAAAACATGGTGCTACTTTGAAGCACAATATATGAGACTCACTACATGAAGAACAAGGTGCTACTTTGAAGCACAAGTGTGGAAAAGGAGGATAGTAACATTGCCCCTTTTTTTGGGCCTTTCTCTTTTTTTGGCCTTTCTCTTTTTTTGGCCTTTCTTTTTTTGGGCAATGCTCTAATAATGATGATCATCACACTTCTATTGATTACAACATAAGGATTACAACTCGAAACTAGAACAAGATATGACTCTATATGAATGCCTCCGACGGTGTACCGGGATGGTGCAATGAATCAAGAGTGACATGTATGAAAAATAATGCATGATGGCTTTGCCACAAATACGATGTCAACTACATGATCATGCAATGGCAGTATGACAAAAGTAAAGTATGTCATGATGATGAACGGAACGGTGGAAAGTTGCATGGCAATATATCTCGGAATGGCTATGGAAATGCCATAATAGGTAGGTATGGTGGCTGTTTTGAGGAAGATATAAGGAGGTTTATGTGTGATAGAGCGTATCATATCACGGGTTTTGGATGCACCGCTAAGTTTGCACCAACTCTCTAGGTGAGAAAGGGCAATGCACGGCATCAAGAGGCTAGCAAAGGCGGAAAGGTAAAAGTGTGTATAATCCATGGACTCAACATTAGTCAAAAGAACTCATATACTTATTGCAAAAATTTAGAAGTCATCAAAAATCAAGTACTACGGGCATGCTCCTAGGGGATAGATTGGTAGGAAAAGACCATCGCTCGTCCCCACCACCACTCATAAGGATGCACAAGCCGTGTACACTTCATGTTTCAAATTTGTTACACAACTTTAACCATACGTGCATGCTACGGGACTTGCAAACTTCAACACAAGTTTTTCTCAAATTCACAATTATCAACTAGCACGACTTTGATATTATCACCTCCATATCTCAAAACAATTATCAAGCATCAAACTTTTCTTAGTATTCAACGCACTCAAAAGAAAGTTTCACATATCTTGAATACCAAGTATATTAACATTATTTAAGAAAATTACCATGCTATTTAAGACTCTCAAAATAATATAAGTGAAGCATGAGATTTCATCTATTTGTACAAAATAAAACCACCACCGTGCTCTAAAAGATATAAGTGAAGCACTAGAGCAAATGACAAACTACTCCGAAAGATATAAGTGAAGATCAATGAGTAGTCGAATAATTATGCAACTATGTGAAGACTCTCCCATTTAATAATAGTAGATATTGGTATTGTATTCAAACAGCAAGCAAAGCTAAAAAAACTACATTGCAAGGATAGCACAACTCAAGTGAAGAAGCAAAAAACTTAGGCTCAACCGATACTAACCGATAGTTGTTGAAGAAGAAAGGTGGGATGCCTACCGGGCATCCCCAAGCTTAGATGCTTGAGACTTCTTGAAATATTATCTTGGGGTGCCTTGGGCATCCCCAAGCTTGAACTTTTGTGCCTCCTTAATTCCTCTCATATCATGGTTTCTCTTTTTATCAAAAGCCTCATTCACAACAAACTCAACAAGAACTCGTGAGATAGGTTAGTATAAACCAATGCAAAACCTTATCATTTCCTACTGTAACAAATTACTAAAATTATTATTAAACATTTCATACTAAATTCCTCTGCATATTTAATACTCCTATCATCAAATAGAATCATTAAGCAAGCAAACATATGCAAACATAACAGCAATCTTCCAAAACAGTACAATCTGTAAAGAATGCAAGATTGATCATACTTCCCTAACTCCAAAAATTATGAACTAAAATTCCCACTGTAATAAATTTATCAGAGCTCATTATGCAAAAGGTTTCAATATTATATCATTCTCTGACTTTTCTAGGGAATTCTTGCAACAGCGGTAAACTTTCTGTTTTCAAACAGCAACATGTATACTTGCAAAATAAGCATGGCAAAGGCTATCCTTGACATTTTTATTGAAACTAAAGATGCAAAACATTATTATAACTAACAGCAAGAAAATACTAACAAGATAAAATTACGCTCCAAGCAAAACACATATCATGTGGTGAATAAAAATATAGCTCCAAGTAAAGTTACGATGAACGAAGACGAAAGAGGGGATGCCTTCCGGGGCATCCCCAAGCTTAGACATTTGGTTATCCTTGAATATTACCTTGGGGTGCCTTGGGAATCCCCAAGCTTAGGCTCTTGCCACTCCTTATTCCATAGTCTATCGAATCTTTACCCAAAACTTGAAAACTTCAACCACACAAAACTTAACAGAAAACTCGTAAGTCTGCTAGCGAAAGAAAACAAAACACCACTTCAAGGTACTGTAATGAACTCATTATTTGTTTATATTGGTGTTAAACCTACTGTATTCCAACTTATATATGGTTTATAAACTATTTTACTAGCCATAGATTCATCAAAATAAGCAAACAACACAATGAAAACAGAATCTGTCAAAAACAGAACAGTCTGTAGTAATATGTAACTAACGCAAACTTATGGAACTCCAAAAATTCTAAAATAAATTTGTGGACCTGAGTAATTTGTCTAGTAATCATCTGCAAAAAGAATCAACTAAATAGAACTCTCCAGTAAAAATTTCTAGCTAATCTCGTGAGCGCTAAAGTTTCTGTTTTTTACAGCATGATCATAAAGACTTCACCCAAGTCATCCCAAAGGTTCTACTTGGCACAAACACTAATTAAAACATAAAAACACATCTAACCAGAGGCTAGATGAACTATTTATTCCTAAACAGAACCAAAAATAAAGAACAAAAATAAAAATTGGGTTGCCTCCCAACAAGCGCTAACGTTTAAAGCCCCTAGCTAGGCATGACGATTTAAATGATGCTCACATAAAGATAAGAATTGAAACATAAAGAGAGCATCATGAAGAATATGACTAATACATTTAAGTCTAACCCACTCCCTATGCATAGGGATTTTGTGAGCAAACAACATATGGGAACAAGAATCAACTTGCATAGGAAGGAAAAACGAGCATAGCTTCAAAACTTTAAGCACATAGAGAGGAAACTTGATATTATTGCAATTCCTACAAGCATATATTCCTCCCTCATAATAATTTTCAGTAGCATCATGAATGAATTCAACAATATAACCAGCACCTAAAGCATTCTTTTCATGATCTACTAGCATAGAAAATTTACTACTCTCCACATAAGCAAAATTCTTCTCATGAATAGTAGTGGGAGCAAACTCAACAAAGTAACTATCATGTGATTGAAAATTAAGATCAGGATGACAAGTTTCATGGTTATCACTATTATTTAAAGCATAGGTGTCATCAAAATAATCATCATAGATAGGAGGCATGCTTTCATCATAGTAATTTTTCTCATCAAAGCTTGGGGGACAAAAAATATCATCTTCATCAAACATAGCTTCCCCAAGCTTGTGGCTTTGCATATCATTAGCATCATGGATATTCAAGGAATTCATACTAATAACATTGCAATCATGCTCATCATTCACTTATTGTATTCCAAGCATTCTATGTAATTCTTCTTCTAGTACTTGAGCACAATTTTCCTTCCCATCATTTTCACGAAAGATATTAAAAAGACGAAGCGTATGAGACAAACTCAATTCCATTTTTTGTAGTTTTCTTTTATAAACTAACTAGTGCTAAAACAAGAAACCAAAAGAGTCGATTGCAAGATCTAAAGATATGCCTTCACTTACCTAGCCTCCCCGGCAACGGCGCCAGAAAAGAGCTTGATGTCTACTACACAACCTTCTTCTTGTAGACGTTGTTGGGCCTGCAAGTGCACAGGTTTGTAGGATAGTAGCAAATTTCCCTCAAGTGGATGACCTAAGGTTTATCAATCCGTGGGAAGCGTAGGATGAAGATGGTCTCTCTCAAGCAACCCTGCAACCAAATAACAAAGAGTCTCTTGTGTCCCCAACACACCCAATACAACGGTAAATTGTATAGGTGCACTAGTTCGGCGAAGAGATGGTGATACAAGTGCAATATGGATGGTAGATATAGGTTTTTGTAATCTGAAATAATAAAAACAGCAAGGTAACTAATGATAAAAGTGAGCACAAACGGTATTGCAATGATAGGAAACAAGGCCTAGGGTTCATACTTTCACTAGTGCAAGTTCTCTCAACAATAATAACATAGATAGATCATATAACAAGCCCTCAACATGCAACAAAGAGTCACTCCAAAGCCACTAATAGCGGAGAACAAACGTAGAGATTATGGTAGGGTATGAAACCACCTCAAAGTTATTCTTTCGGATCGATCTATAAAAGAGTACGTACTAGAATAACACCTTAAGACACAAATCAACCAAAACCCTAATGTCACCTAGATACTCCATTGTCACCTCAAGTATCTGTGGGCATGATTATACGATATGCATCACACAATCTCAATTCATCTATTCAACACAAAGTACTTCAAAGAGTGCCCCAAAGCTACTACCGGAGAGTCAAGAACATGTGCCAACCCCTATGCATAGGTTCCCAATGTCACGAAACCCGCAAGTTGATCACCAAAACATACATCAAGTGGCACATGATATCCCATTGTCACCACAGATAATCACGTCAAGACATACATCAAGTGTTCTCATAAAAGACTCAATCCGTTAAGATAACTTCAAAGGGGAAACTCAATTCATCACAAGAGAGTAGAGGGGGAGAAACATCATAAGATCCAAATACAATAGCAAAGCTCGGGATACATCAAGATCGTGCCATAGAGGGAACACGAGAGAGAACACGAGAGAGAGAGAGATCAAACACATAGCTATTGGTACATACCCTCAGCCCCGAGGGTGAACTACTCCCTCCTCGTCATGGATAGCGCCGGGATGATGAAGATGGCCACAGGTGAGGGTTCCCCCCCTCAGTGCAGGGTCTTGGAACAGGGTCCCGATTGGTTTTTGGTGGCTACAGAGGCTTGCGGCGGCGGAACTCCCGATCTATCTGTTCTGGAAGTTTTAGGGTACGTAGGTATATATGGGTGAAAGGAGTACGTCGGTGGAGCTACGAGGGCCCCATGAGGCAGGGGGCGCGCCTCCACCCTCGTGAGCACCTCCCGTATCTTCTGACGTGGGGTCCAAGTCCATCGGGTGGGTTTCCTTCCAAAAATAACTTCTCCAGTTGATTTCGTTCCGTTTTGACTCCGTCTGATATTCCTTTTCCTCAAAACACCGAATAGGCATAAAACAAAAATCTGGGCTGGGCCTCCGGTTAATAGGTTAGTCCCAAAAATAATATAAAATTGGATATTAAAGCCCAATATTGCCTAAAACAGTAGATAAAGTAGCATGGAGCAATCAAAAATTATAGATACGTTGGAGACGTATCAAGGGAGTCCTACTCCCGGTGGGAGTATGACTCCTCCTGGCCGGCCACACCTCCCCCCTTGCTCCTTTATATACAGGGGCAGGGGGGCACCCCAAAGACACAACAATTGATTTGATCTTTTAGCCGTGTGCGGTGCCCCCTCCACCATAGTCCACCTCGATAATCATCAGAAGCGGTGCTTAGGCGAAGCCCTGCGTCGATAGAACATCATCATCGTTACCACGCCACGTTGTCTTGATGAAACTCTCCTCAACACTCGGCTGGATCGGAGTTCGAGGGACGTCATCGAGCTGAACGTGTGCTGAACTCGGAGGTGTCGTGCGTTCGGTACTTGATCGGTGGGATCGTGAAGACGTACGATTGCATCAATCGCGTTGTGCTAACGCTTCCGCTTTCGGTCTACGAGGGTACGTGGACAACACTCTCCCCTCTCGTTGCTATGCATCACCATGATCTTGCGTGTGCGTAGGAAATTTTTGAAATTACTACGTTCCCCAACAGTGGCATCCGAGCCTGGTTTTATGCGTAGATGTCATATGCACGAGTAGAACACAAGTGAGTTGTGGGCGATATAAGTCATATTGCTTACCAAAGATGTCATACTTTGGTTCGGCGGTATTGTTGGATCAAGCGGCCCGGATCGACATTACACGTACGCTTACGCGAGACTGGTTCTACCGACGTGCTTTGCACACAGGTGGCTGGCGGGTGTCAGTTTCTCCAACTTTAGTTGAACCGAGTGTGGCTACGCTCGGTCCTTGCGAAGGTTAAAACAGCTCCAACTTGACAAACTATCGTTGTGGTTTTGATGCGTAGGTAAGAACGGTTCTTGCTCAGCCCATAGCAGCCACATAAAACTTGCAACAACGAAGTAGAGGATGTCTAACTTGTTTTTGCAGGAAATGTTGTGATGTGATATGGTCAAGACATGATGCTAAATTTTATTATATGAGATGATCATGTTTTGTAACCGATTTCTCGGCTACTGGCAGGAGCCATATGGTTGTCGCTTTATTGTATTCAATGCAATCGCCCTGTAATGCTTTACTTTATCACTAAGCAGTAGAGATAGTCGTATAAGCATAAGATTGGCGAGACGACAATGATGCTACGATGGAGATCAAGGTGTCGCGCTGGTGACGATGTTGATCATGTGATTGCTTGAGATGGAGATCACAAGCACAAGATGATGATGTCCATATCATATCACTTATATTGATTGCATGTGATGTTTATCTTTTATGCATCTTATCTTGCTTTGATTGATGATAGAATTATAAGATGATCTCTCACTAAATTTCAAGATAAAAGTGTTCTCCCTGAGTATGCACCGTTGCCAAAGTTCGTCGTGCCCAGACACCACGTGATGGTTGGGTGTGATAAGCTCTACGTCCATCTACAACGGGTGCAAGCCAGTTTTGCACACGTAGAATACTCAGGTTAAACTTGACGAGCCTAGCATATGCAGATATGGCCTCGGAACCTTTGAGACCGAAAGGTCGGCGTGAATCATATAGTAGATATGATCAACATAATGATGTTCACCATTGAAAGCTACTCCATTTCATGTGATGATCGGTTATGGTTTAGTTGATTTGGATCACGTGATCACTTAGAGGATTAGAGGGATGTCTATCTAAGTGGGAGTTCTTAAGTAATATGATTAATTGAACTTAAATTTATCATGAACTTAGTACCTGATAGTATCTTGCTTGTCTATGTTGATTGTAGATAGATGGCCCGTGCTATTGTTCCGTTGAATTTTAATGCGTTTCTTGAGAAAGAAAAGTTGAAAGATGATGGTAGCACACTACAAGAAATATGTCAACTAGTGACCTTCTCTTAGTGACCCTAGCTGAATTGGTCGTAAATCCACGGCCATTTCGCTTGGAAGGGCTCAAACCCTGAATTGCCTTACACGAAATGGTCATAAAGCAGACAAGAGTGGTCAATGACCTTATTTCTACCTAATTACGACCAATATAAATGGTCATGAGGTTGTGAACGTGGATGCATTAGTACTTATTGCTATGACTAGGCGCCACCTCATCAGTTTTGCCTATGTGTCATGTCCATGTGGCAGTTTTTGCCCTAGGTTGTGAAGCAACCTATATTTCTGTCATTCTCAAAATTCCCAAAAAAATCTCATAAATTCTTTGGGTCATATATTCATCAAATATGTAAAAAACCTTCCTTGCCTAGTTCATAAATAATTCAAAAATATTCATTTTCCTATTCTCTTCAGAAAAACACTTTGTGAAGGAAGTACCACTTTGGCATGTCCAAATGGTATCCATTTTCTACAGTGCTTTCCTATGCCCAAATAACCATCCTCCACCAAATGCCAGCTCAATCCATTCATTATTTTGAGCCCAGCTTCAACATTCTTATATATGTCCAGTGTGGTACTTTGCAAAGTAAGTACCACCTAGGCTCCTCCTTTTGAGCTGAAAATTTGTGAAGACGGTCTTCTTAGTAACTAATCATCCTCAGCCAAAACTCACGCCCATTAGCCATGTGCATTTCCTGTACCGCTAATCAAACACTTGGCGGCTTATTCATGTTTGAGCATCGATCGGTCTCCTCGTGAGAATCTTATGTTGTGATTTTCTTCCTAGCACCTACCTGGGGAGTGCCCAACCCACTAGACATGCCTAGGCCGCCCAAAACACATGGCAACGCCTAGGTCACGCTGATGACCATGCAAGGGCATGCGAAGTTCTGGCAGCTCTAGAGTTGGGGCCCTCGGCCACCGTCCAAACCTCGACGTATTGCCACCAAACCATGTATTTATGATTAAATAGGTACTTATGTAACTAGAAATTATTTTTGGAAAAAATAAATAGCAAACTATGAGGCAGCTGCAGTTCAAATTTGACCCGCTTCCTCCTGAACCAGCGGGAATTTGTCTTTTTCACAAGAGGTGGATCAAAACTTTTGACACCCAACCATTTTGTCAAGTGTGCATTAAATATGTACTAGTATTTTATAAAAATGATTTGGTGCAATTTTGCAACAAATATATGGTAGGTCCTTCACAAAAAAACTCATTTCGGGCACTCGAAAAATGGAAAATGAATTTTCCGTGCAAAGAAAATGAAAACTCCCTTATGCAACATTGTTTGGAATTCCAAGATTCACCCTTGTGCACAATATGAGATCATTTGAACAAACTAGGCCATGAATGTGGCCATAAGATTGATCATTTGGCTTGAAAGCCATGAATCTTCATGCATGATTGCTCATTTCTGAGAACACTTTTTGAAAATAAGTGTCGTTTTACAAGTTTATTATTTTTCCTGGAAACTTGGTCACATATAATGACACAATGTGAAGGTTTTCCAATTTAATGACTTTTTTTGAATTTTTATGCCCGTTTCAAAATGCTGTCAAAACGGCGGGCATGACCGTTCCTACCTAGTGGTTGAATCTTGGATTTTTTTGGTGTTTCTCTGATTAAATAGATACTTATGTAACTATAAATGATTTTTGGAAAAAATAAAGAGCAAACAATAAGGTAGCTGTAGTTCAAATTTGACCCGCTTCCAACTGAATCGGCGGAAATTTGTATTTTTCACCAGAGGTGGATCAAAACTTTTGAAACCCAACCACTTTGTCAATTGTGCATTAAATATGTCTTAGTATTTTATAAAATTGATTAGGTCCAATTTTGAAACAAATATATGGTAGGTCCTTCACAAAAAAAACTCATTTCGGGCACTCAAAAAATGGAAAATGAATTTTCCGTGCAAAGAAAATGAAAACTCCCTTAGGAAACATTGTTTGGAATTCCAAGATGCACCTTTTTGCACAATATGAGATCATTTGAACAAATTATGCCATGAATGTGGCCATAAGATTGATCATTTGGCTTGAAAGCGATGAATCTTCACGCATGATAGCTCATTTCTGAGAACACTTTTTTAAAATAATTGTCGTATTACAAGTTTATAATTTTTGCTGGTAACTTGGCCACATATGATGACAATGCAAAGGTTTTCCAATTTTTTGATATTTTTTGAATTTTTTATGCCCGTTTCAAAATGCGGTCAAAACGGCGGGAATGACCGTTCCTAGCTAGTGGTTGAATCATGGATTTTTTTGGTGTTTCTCTGATTAAATAGATACGTATGTACCTAGAAATGATTTTTGGAAAAAAAATAAAGAGCAAACTACGAGGTAGGTGCAGTTCAAATTTGACCCGCTTCCAGCTGAATCGGCGGAAATTTGTCTTTTTCACCAGAGGTGGATCAAAACTTTTGACACCCAACCATTTGGTCAATTGTGAATCAAATATGGCCTAGTATTTTAGAAAATTTATTTGGTCCAATTGTGCAACAAATATATGGTAGGTCCTTCACAAAAAAAACTCAACTCGGGCACTCGGAAAATGGAAAATGAATTTTCCGTGCAAAGAAAATGAAAACTCCCTTAGGCAACATTGTTTGGAATTCCAAGATGCACCGTTGTGCACAATATGAGATCATTTGAACAAATTATGCCATGAATGTGGCTATAAGATTGATCATTTGGCTTGAAAGCCATGAATCTTCACGCCTCATAGCTCATTTCTGAGAACACTTTTTTAAAATAATTTCCGTATTACAAGTTTATTATTTTTCCTGGAAACTTGTTCATATATAATGACACAATGCGAAGGTTTCCAATTTTTTGATTTTTTTGAATTTTTTATGCCCGTTTCAAAATGCGGTCAAAATGGCGGGCATCACCGTTCATAGCTAGTGGTTGAATCTTGGAATTTTTTTGGTGTTTCTCTGATTAAATAGATACTTTTGTAACTATAAATGATTTTTGGAAAAAATAAAGAGAAAACTATGAGGTAGCTGCAGTTCAAATTTGACCCGCTTCCTGCTGAATCGGTGGAAATTTGTCTTTTTCACCAGAGGTGGATCAAAACTTTTTACACCCAACCATTTGGTCAATTGTACATTAAATATGGCCTAATATTTTAGAAAATTGATTTGGTCCAATTTGGCAACAATTATTTGGTAGGTTCTTCACAAAAAATCTCATTTTGGGCACTCAAAAAATGAAAAATGATTTTTTTCGTCCAAAGGAAATGAAAACTCCTTTAGGAAACATTGTTTTCCATTCCACTATGCACCCTTGTGCACAATATTTTTGGAAATTGATTTGGTCAAATTTGCAACAATTATTTGCTAGGTTCTTCACAAAAAAAAACTCATTTTCGACACTCGAAAAATGGACGAGAGGTGGACGGAATACTTTTAAGAGGAAACCATTTGGTCAACTGTACATAAAATGCGGTCAAATATGTTCGAAAATTGTTGCCGTCCAATTTTGTAACTAATATTTGGTAGGTTCATCACATAGATGAAAACAAAAAAGTGAAACAAAAAGAAAAAAAACACATTTGCATAAGCTTAATTGACATTGGTGGAGATGTTTGTGCCATGGATTGATGACATGGAACACATCCAACCATCCATCCATCCACCCACCCACCCGCAGACCAAACCCTAACTCCACTCCTCCGTCGGACCCCTCTCCCCGATTCAGATCCACCCTTCGCCGCCGCTGCCACCTACCTCAAGCCAATCCCGCTGCCTGCGCCCGTGCGCCACCACCGCTCTTCCTCTGCCCGCCGACCCACCCCGTCCCTGAGGCCTCGCTCGCCGCCTTCCGCCTTCCATGAGGCCGAACCCAACCCTAAGCCTCGCCCATGACCAACTCCTCTCCCCCAACCCCGCCGCCGCGGGCCTCCTCTTCTCCAACCCCGGGCTCTCTAGCATCGGCGCACCGCTGCCGCCCCCACCCTCTCCCCTTCCCAAGCTGCTCAGGCGGCACCCAAATCTGTCACCGCCGTCCTCTACAACCACGCCCACGCAGTGGCAGATGAAGGAGGAGTTAGGGGCGGAGCGGCGGGGCCCTTCCTCCGCCTCCGTGGTCCATGGCGTCTACGGGCCATTCCTCCGCCTCTACCTCGCCGACTCTCGCCGCCTCTGTGGAGTGAAGATCTTGGTAACGAATCTAAATCGCCTCTGTTCTGGGTTTCTTCTTCTTCCAATCCCTCCTTTCTTGATCTCACATCTCACCCCTCCTCCCCTGATTGATTCAGACAGGACTGCCTCCCTCCGCTGCCTCGCTCCCCACGGCGGTGAGGCGAGACCGACCGGCGACGCGCGGCCAGGTAACGCTCCCTCCCTTCCCTTCCCTTTTCCCCTGCTCCGCTCCAATCACCTTGCTCGAGCTCTTCGATTCGTATTCCATAGGCCGTGGGACTCGGGCGGATTTGGTAGAGGTCTAGATGATGAAGGGGATCCATCATTGGAGATGAGAGGTGGATCCATTTCTCCCTCCCGTCTTGGCGGACATTTGATTGGGACATTTGAGAGAGAGAGAGAGGGGAGAATGCGTCGGCCTAACCAGTGCTGGCTGTACTATCGACATGCATGCTGAATCTCATGTCTCAAACAATTTCAGAGCTTCAGGCTATGGCAGCAGCCTCTTTACTGTATTGCCTTGATCATGTAAATGTATCTCCGCTTAGCCTGGTTCCTCCACGTATTTGTTTTCTTTAGCAAGATCAAACATCTTGTTTTTCTTCGCTCGAGTGTTTGTTTTGCTCGAGTGTTTTTATTGTACACTTATGCTAGCTGCTATTGAAATTTTCCCTGTGAATTCCTTACTGAAATTTCCTCCTGTTGAATTCTTAATGAAATTGTAAGCTTTGTTACTGAATTACAGAAGTATCCTTGCTTGTTCAAGAACAAATGTTTGACTGTATCTCCAATGCACTCAATCATTCTTTGTGATTACAGTTTTGACTGTATCTCTAGCATTGACAAATACCATTGCTTGTTCAAATTTATACTGGAGTTGCTTGTTCAACACTGATAAAATATCATTGCTTGTGCATTCACAAATACCATTTTCCTCTTAGTTTTGGCCTCTTAGTTTCACAAACAAAATATGCACTATGGAGACACTTGGGCATATAAACAAGCGATAATGTAGCAGTTGTCTTTGGACAACCGGTTATTTTGTATCTTCTCTTTTTCAAGTAATTCTTGAGTATCTATTAACAAAGCAACCATAGTAGTCCTCTAATTCAACTCAGTTCCATACTATTTTGTATCGTTTCAAGCGGTATGTTTAATATGAGACAATATTCTAATACCTCTGCATTGAATTATTTAGGCTACATAAAGGTTTGAAGCAGCCTACCCAACAATAAAGGAGCTGGCTCTTGTTGGTACTCCTGGCTCTAAGGCTGTTTAGCCAGCATCGCAGCAGCTTTTGCCGTTGGCTGTGAAGGCAATTCAAGAAAGTGAGTGGAAATGTGTTCATTCTGCAATACAGAGCCGGTTTAATTTTGTTTTGCAAATTCCAGTTAGCTTACCTGTGTATTATGTTCAGATAATGCAGAGCTTGACAAGGAGGCCAACGATGTGTTCATTTGGTGCTTGACTCGAGTCCAGAGTCCTACAAGTTGTGGGTGAGCGATATTTTTGTTTTCTTTGCCTTTGTACAACTCTGTCCCATACAAGAAAGTGGCTCGCATCGATGTTTAATTTCTGTTTCAGGACAAGCTTCATGCAGAGAATACCCAAGCTACAATTTCATCGCAATTCACATGTTTTGAATTCTTCAATCTTGAATTGTTCAAAGGATGATAGCTATCTTGCACCGTACTATAAAATCATGGATCGGCAACTAGCTGGTTGTCAATCCGTTCTTGCTAGATGTATTGTTGTTTTTCTTCTTCTAAGATAAGATGGTAGCATCACAAGTCATCCTATCATGTTGTACTAGTTCCTGAAGTGTAAGATAAGATGGTGGCATCAGATGTGTGTTCTGACTTGTGACTGCTTACTAGATGGATACATGCAGCTAGCTAGCAACCTAGCAGTACTAGTAAGAATATATGTGTTTAATTCTCTCCCTATACCTTGTGATTGATTCTAGGTATATACAGATGCCATCTCTGTCTGGCAACATATGGACCTGATTACATTTAGGTGCATATACTATACTTGAACAATCATTCATAGTGTGGTGTTTCAGCTAGGAATGTTGATTAATTCAGCATGCTTATGATTAATTCAACCTGTTTTTTTATATCAGGTGCTCATTGAGCTATCTAAGAACAAGTAGATCATCATTTCACCATCTTCGGCCGCCCCAGGGTATGTCATCTCTTTGGCCTCTTCCAGCACTTCTTCTTTGTTCCTGACTATAAAACTTGATGCATGTGCCCTGTTATAAAGTGGAAAATCACTAATAGCTTGTACTGTCCATCTGTTGTGTTAACTTGCTCTATGCTGGTACTTGATCATTTGCAAAATATATCTCAGTTTTTGCTGTTATGAGAATGTTATATGCATGGTTTCCTGTTAAATCTAAAGTACTGCAGCAAATTTTCATCGTTATGAGAATTTTATATTCACGGATTCACTTGATTATGTTTCTAACTTTTCATAATTTATTATTTGCAGATGCTGGCCTTCATTCTTCAAAAGTTGGGTGTACAGGAGCTCTAGGAAGAAGAATCCCGAAGAAAAACCACACCCAGCAATGCGTTTTTAGCTCACTGGAGATAGTTATGTGTGAAGCTAGTTATGTGTATATTTAGTTGTATTTTATAGCTAAATACTAGATTTGTACAGGATTGTAATGTACTAGTCCTTCTTAGCTGTTGTAATGTAATCTCAGTTTTGGGTGTACAGGATTGTAATGTACTTTGCTTGGCTGTTGTATGAAATATTATGCCTTATTGGCTCTTTTTGAATCACATTATCTAATTGTAGAAATATAGAACTGACATGTGGTAATTGGTTCCCATTTGACTAGTGGGACCTACTTTAAAATGGAAAAGAAATAAAAGAAAACTGACAAATGGGCTGGAAAAAGGCCGAGGCCAAAAAAAAGTGGAGTGTAAAATGTTGTTGCCCAAAAAATAAAAGTCTGTTGGGCTTGGCCCATGTAGCTGACCAAACTTGAAAGGAAAAAAACAATAAATGGGCTGAATTGTTGGGCTCGGCCATGTAAAACACTGAATCGGACCGGGCTGATTCCTATCCACGTCAGCTTGCCATGCTGGATGCCTACATGGTCTGGGGAGGTTGCTTGTGACCAAAAATTTGGTCGTGGAACCAACGACCTTTTACATATCGCAAAGAAGGTCATGAATGTTAGTTTAGGACCGCCAGCTTTTAACCTTCTGTTTTTGGTCACAAAAAGGTCGCAAATGAAAAACTATGACCTTTCAGTGACCAATAGTGGTGGTCACAAGTTGACATATTTCTTGTAGTGGCAATTACACGGACTGGGTCCGTAACTTGAGGATTATCCTCATTGCTGCACAAAAGAATTACGTCTTGGAAGCACCGCTAGGTGCCAAACCTGCTGCAGGAGCAACACCAGATGTTATGACCGTCTGGCAGAGCAAAGCTGATGACTACTCGATAGTTCAGTGCACCATGCTTTACGGCTTAGAACGGGACTTCAACGACGTTTTGAACGTCATGGAGCATATGAGACGTTCCAGGAGTTGAAGTTAATATTTCAAGCAAATGCCCGGATTGAGAGATATGAAGTCTCCAATAAGTTCTACAGCTGCAAGATGGAGGAGAATAGTTCTGTCAGTGAGAATATACTCAAAATGTCTGGGTATAATAATCACTTGATTTAACTGTGAGTTAATATTCCGGATGATAGCGTCATTGACAGAATTCTTCAATCACTACCACCAAGCTACAAGAGCTTCGTGATGAACTATAACATGCAAGGGATGGATAAGACGATTCCCGAGCTATTCGCAATTCTAAAGGCTGCGGAGGTAGAAATCAAGAAGGAGCATCAAGTGTTGATGGTCAATAAGACCACCAGTTTCAAGAAAAAGGGCAAAGGGAAGAAGAAGGGGAACTTCAAGAAGAACAGCAAGCAAGTTGCTGCTCAAGAGAAGAAACCCAAGTCTGGACCTAAGCCTGAGACTGAGTGCTTCTACTGCAAATAGACTGGTCACTGGAAGCGGAACTACCACAAGTATTTGGCGGATAAGAAGGATGCCAAGGTGAACAAAGGTATATGTGATATACATGTTATTGATGTGTACCTTACCAGAGCTCGCAGTAGCACCTGGGTATTTGATACTGGTTCTCTTGCTAATATTTGCAACTAAAAACAGGGACTACGGATTAAGCGAACACTGGCCAAGGATGAGGTGACGATGAGCGTGGGAAACGGTTCCAAAGTCGATGTGATCGCCGTCGGCACGCTACCTCTACATCTACCTATGGGATTAGTATTAGACCTAAATAATTGTTATTTGGTGTCAGCGTTGAGCATGAACATTATATCTGGATCTTCTTTGATGCGAGACGGTTATTCATTTAAATCTGAGAATAGTGGTTGTTCTATTTATATGAGTAATATCTTTTATGGTCATGCACCCTTGAAGAGTGGTCTATTTTTGATGAATCTCGATAGTAGTGATACACATATTGATAATGTTGAAGCCAAAAGATGCAGAGTTGATAATCATAGTGCAACTTATTTGTGGCACTGCTGTTTGGGTCATATTGGTGTAAAGCGCATGAAGAAACTCCATACTGATGGACTTTTGGAATCACTTGATTATGAATCACTTGGTACTTGGGAACCATGCCTCATGGGCAAGATGACTAAAACGCCGTTCTCCGGTACTATGGAGAGAGCAACAGATTTGTTGGAAATCATACACACAGATGTATGTGGTCCGATGAATATTGAGGCTCGTGGCGGATATCGTTATTTTCTCACCTTCACAGATGATTTGAGTAGATATGGGTATATCTACTTAATGAAACATAAGTCTGAAACATTTGAAAAGTTCAAAGAATTTCAGAGTGAAGTTGAAAATCATCGTAACAAGAAAATAAAGTTTCTACGATCAGATCGTGGAGGAGAATATTTGAGTTACGAGTTTGGTCTACATTTGAAACAAAGCGGAATAGTTTCGCAACTCACGCCACCCGGAACACCACAATGTAATGGTGTGTCCGAATGCCGTAATCGTACTTTACTAGATATGGTGCGATCTATGATGTCTCTTACTGATTTACCGCTATCGTTTTGGGGTTATGCTTTAGAGACGGCCGCATTCACGTTAAATAGGACACCATAAAAGTCCGTTGAGATGACGCCTTATGAACTGTGGTTTGGCAAGAAACCAAAGTTGTCGTTTCTTAAAGTTTGGGGCTGCGATGCTTATGTGAAAAAGCTTCTACCTGATAAGCTCGAACCCAAATCGGAGAAATGTTCCTTCATAGGATACCCAAAGGAGATCATGGGTACACCTTCTATCACAGATCCGAAGGCAAGACATTCGTTGCTAAGAATGGATCCTTTCTAGAGAAGGAGTTTCTCTTGAAAGAAGTGAGTGGGAGGAAAGTAGAACTTGATGAGTTAACCGTACCTGCTCCCTTATTGGAAAGTAGTTCATCACAGAAACCGGTTCCTGTGACGTCTATACCAATTAGTGAGGAAGTTAATGATGATGATCATGGAACTTCAGATCAAGTTGTTAATGAACCTCGTAGGTCAATCTGAGTAAGATCCGCACCAGAGTGGTATGGTAATCCTGTTCTGGAGGTTATGTTACTAGACCATGACGAACCTACGAACTATGAAGAAGCGATGGTGAGCCCAGATTCCCCAAAATGGCTTGAAGCCATGAAATCTGAGATGGGATCCATGTATGAGAACAAAGTATGGACTTTGGTTGACTTGCCCGATGATCGACAAGCCATTGAGAATAAATGGATCTTCAAGAAGAAGACTGACGCTGACGGTAATGTTACTCTCTATAAAGCTCGACTTGTTGCGAAAGGTTTTGGACAAGTTCAAGGGATTGACTACTATGAGACTTTCTCACCCGTAGCGATGCTTAAGTCTGTCTGAATCATGTTAGCAATTGCCGCATTTTATGATTATGAAATTTGGCAAATGGATGTCAGAACTGCATTCCTGAATGGATTTCTAGAAGAAGAGTTGTATATGATGCAACCAGAAGGTTTTGTCGATCCAAAAGGAGCTAACAAAGTGTGCAAGCTCCAGCGATCCATTTATGGACTGGTGCAAGCTTCTCGGAGTTGGAATAAACGCGTTGATAGTGTGATCAAAGCATTTGGTTTTATACAGACTTTTGGAGAAGCCTGTATTTACAAGAAAGTGAGTGGGAGCTCTATAGCATTTATGATATTATATGTGGATGACATATTGCTGATTGGAAATGATATAGAATTTCTGGATAGCATAAATGGATACTTGAATAAGAGTTTTTCAATGAAAGACCTCGGTGAAGCTGCTTACATATTGGGCATCAAGATCTATAGAGATAGATCAAGACGCTTAATTGGACTTTCACAAAGCACATACCTTGACAAAGTTTTGAAGAAGTTCAAAATGGATCAAGCAAAGAAAGGGTTCTTGCCTGTGTTACAAGGTGTGAAGTTGAGTAAGACTCCATGCCCGACAACTGCAGAAGATAGAGAGAAGATGAAATATGTTCCCTATGCTTCAGCCATAGGCTCTATCATGTATGCAATGTTGTGTACCAGACTTGATGTGTGCCTTGCTATAAGTCTAGCAGGAGGTACCAAAGTAATCCAGAGTGGATCATCGACACAGCGGTCAAGAACATCCTGAAATGCCTGAAAAGGACTAAGGATATGTTTCTCGTTTATGGAGGTGACAAAGAGCTCATTGCAAATGGTTACATTGATGCAAGCTTTGACACTGATCCGGACGATTCTAAATCGCAAACCGGATACGTGTTTACATTGAACGGTGGAGGTGTTAGTTGGTGCAGTTCTAAACAAACCGTCGTGGCGGGATCTACGTGTGAAGTGGAGTACATAGCTGCTTCGGAAGCAGCAAATGAAGGAGTCTGGATGAAGGAGTTCATATCCGATCTAGGTGTTATACCTAGTGCATCGGGTCCAATGAAAATCTTTTGTGACAATACTGGAGCAATTGCCTTGGCGAAGGAATCGAGATTTCACAAGAGAACCAAGCACATCAAGAGACGCTTCAATTCCATCCGGGATCTAGTCCAGGTGGGAGACATAGAAATTTGCAAGATACATACGGATCTGAATGTTGCAGACCCGTTGACTAAGCCTCTTCCACGAGCAAAACATGATCAGCACCAAGACTCCATGGGTGTTAGAACCATTACTGTGTGATCTAGATTATTGACTCTAGTGCAAGTGGGAGACTGAAGGAAATATGCCCTAGAGGCAATAATAAAGTTATTATTTATTTCCTTATATCATGATAAATGTTTATTATTCATGCTAGAATTGTATTAACCGGAAACATAATACTTGTGTGAGTACATAGACAAACAGAGTGTCACTAGTATGCCTCTACTTGACTAGCTCGTTGATCAAAGATGGTTATGTTTCCTAGCCATAGACATGGGTTGTCATTTGATTAACGGGATCACATCATTAGGAGAATGATGTGATTGACTTGACCCATTCCGTTAGCTTAGCACTTGATCGTTTAGTATGTTGCTATTACTTTCTTCATGACTTATACATGTTCCTATGACTATGAGATTATGCAACTCCCGTTTACGGAGGAACACTTTGTGTGCTACCAAACGTCACAACGTGAATCGGGTGATTATAAAGGTGCTCTCTGTGTGTCTCCGAAGGTACTTGTTGGGTTGGCGTATTTCGAGATTAGGATTTGTCACTTCGATTGTCGGAGAGGTATCTCTGGGCCCACTCGGTAATGCACATCACTTAAGCCTTGCACGCATTGCAACTAATGAGTTAGTTGCGAGATGATGTATTACAGAACGAGTAAAGAGACTTGCCGGTAACGAAATTGAACTAGGTATTCGGATACCGACGATCGAATCTCGGGCAAGTAACATACAGATGACAAAAGGAACAACGTATGTTTATATGCGGTCTGACCGATAAAGATCTTCGTAGAATATGTGGGAGCCAATATGAGCATCCAGGTTCCACTATTGGTTATGGACCGGAGACATGTCTCGGTCATGTCTACATAGTTCTCGAACCCGTAGGGTCCGCACGCTTAAAGTTTCGATGACAGTTATATTATGAGTTTATGAGTTTTGATGTACCGAAGGTTGTTCGGATTCCCGGATGTGATCACGGACATGACAAGGAGTCTCGAAATGGTCGAGACATGAAGATTGATATATCGGAAGTGTTCCGGGTGAAATCAGGATTTTACCGGAGTACCAAGGGGTTACCGGAACGCCCCGGGGGCTTAATGGGCCATAGTGGACCTTAGTGGAGAAGAGGAGAGGCGGCCAGGGCAGGGCCACGCGCCCCTCCCCCCTAGTCCGAATAGGACACGGAGAGGGGGGCGGAGCCCCCCCCCCCCTTCCTTCCTCTCTCCCTCCTCTTTCCCCCCTTCTCCTAATCCAACAAGGAAGGGAGGGAGTCCTACTCCCGGTGGGAGTAGGACTCCTCCTGGCGCGCCTCCTCCTGGTCGGCCGCACCTCCCCCCCTTGCTCCTTTATATACGGGGGCAGGGGGCACCCTAAAGACACAACAATTCATTTGATCTTTTAGCCGTGTGCGGTGCCCCCCTCCACCATAGTCCACCTCGATAATACTGTAACGGTGCTTAGGTGAAGCCCTGCGTCGGTAGAACATCATCATCGTCACCACGCCGTCGTGCTGATGAAACTCTCCCTCAACACTCGGCTGGATCGGAGTTCGAGGGATGTCATCGGGCTGAAAGTGTGATGAACTTGGAGTTGCCGTGCGTTCGGTACTTGATCGGTACTTCCGCTTTCGGTCTACGAGGGTACGTGGACAACACTCTCCCCTCTTGTTGCTATGCATCACCATGATCTTGCGTGTGCATAGGAATTTTTTTGAAATTACTACATTCCCCAACAAGGGGGTCCTCGGACAGCCGAACTATATCCTTTGGTCGGACTGCTGGACTATGAAGATATAAGATTGAAGATTTCGTCATGTGTCCGGGTGGGACTCTCCTTTGTGTGGAAGGCAAGCTTGGCGGTTCGGATATGTAGATCTCCTCCCTTGTAACCGACTCTGTGTAAATCTAGCCCCCTCCGGTGTCTATATAAACCGAAGGGTTTAGTCCGTACGACGCGAACAATCATAATCATAGGCTAGCTTCTAGGGTCTAGCCTCTACGATCTCGTGGTAGATCAACTCTTGTAATACTCATATCATCAAGATCAATCAAGCAGGAAGTAGGGTATTACCTCCATCGAGAGGGCCCAAACCTGGGTAAACATTGTGTCCCCCGCCTCCTGTTACCATCTGCCTTAGACGCACAGTTCGGGACCCCCTACCCGAGATCCGCCCGTTTTGACACCGACATTGGTGCTTTCATTGAGAGGTCCACTGTGTCGTCGCCATAAGGCTTGATGGCTCCTTCGATCATCAACAATGATGCGATCCAGGGTGATGTTTTTCTCCCCGGAGAGATCTTCGTATTCCGCGGCTTCGTACTGTAGGCCAACTCACTTGGCCATCTAGAGCGGACGAGAGCTACGCCCCTGGCCGTCAGGTCAGGTTTGGAAATTTAAACGGTACGGCCGATATCCGTGGAGACTTGATCTTTAACGGATTCGAGCCTATGTCAGGTGCGCCGCACAGTCACGACGAGCATGACCTAACGCTGCCGTCGGACGGTGTTCAGGAGATCACACCTGTGGTTACTCCGGCCCTAAATCCGGAGCAGAGTGCGCCGTCCAAGGATGAGTGGATGGAGGCCGCACACCCAGTGGCGATAGAGCCGAATACTGATTTCACCTCCTATGAGACCTGTGTTGCCGGACACTTGGATTCATCCCCGGCCACGGGCTCCGCACCGCCCGTGTCCGTGCCTATCGAACCTGATTGGGCACCGATCATGGAGTTCACCTCCGCGGATATTTTCTAGCACTCGCCCTTGGGCGACGTGCTTGATTCATTAAAGTCTCTCTCCTTGCCAGGATACCCTTGGCCGAACTATGTCCGGCTCGAATGGGAAGTGGACGACGAAGAAATTCGTTCCCCACCCACCACCCACTTAATAGCCACTGTCGACAATCTAACCGACATGCTCGATTTCGGCTCCGAAGACATCGACGGTATGGACGACGATGCAGGAGACGAACAGGAACCACCACCCACATGGCGGTGGACTGCCGCCTCACCATATGATATAAACATGGTGGACACCCCCAAAGAAGGCGATGGCGACAAGGCAATGGAGGATAATCCCTCTGAGGAGCAACCCAAACACCGGCGTCAGCAGCGCCGTTCTAAGCCCCGCCATAGCAAAAGCAGTGATACCAGCACAAGAAACAATAACACTGCAGATAGTGCCGAAGACAAAGACGATCCCCTCCAGCCAGACCTCGCGCGAAAGGATGGAAAAGCTAGCCCTAAGGAACAGGCAGCAGACGGAGAATCAGAGGATGACAATTACATGCCTCTCTCCGAAGACGAGGTGAGCCTCTGCGACGAAGAATTTATCGTGGCTGAGGATCCCGTCAAACTGGAGCTCTTCTAGCGCCGGCTTATAGCCACAGCAAATAGCCTGAAGAAAAAGCAACAGCAGCTTCAAGCTGACCAAGATCTGCTAGCGGATAGATGGACGGAGGTCCTAGCGGCCGAGGAATACGAACTCGAGCGCCCAACCAAGAATTACCCAAAGCGCAGGTTGCTACCCCAACTCGAGGAGAAAGCATTAAAGTGTTGGAAATATGCCCTAGAGGCAATAATAAATTATTTATTATTATATTTCCTTGTTGATGATAATCGTTTATTATTCATGCTATAATTTTATTGATAGGAAACTCAGATACATGTGTGGGTACATAGACAACACCATGTCCCTAGTAAGCTTCTAGTTGACTAGCTCGTTGATCAATAGATGGTTACAGTTTCCTGACCATGGACATTGGATGTCGTTGATAACGGGATCACATCATTAGCAGAATGATGTGATGGACAAGACCCAATCCTAATCCTAGCACAAAGATCGTGTAGTTCGTATGCTAAAGCTTTTCTAATGTCAAGTATCTTTTCCTTAGACCATGAGATTGTGCAACTCCCGGATACCGTAGGAATGCTTTGGGTGTACCAAACGTCACAACAGAATCGGGTGGCTATAAAGGTGCACTACAGGTATCTCCGAAAGTGTCTGCTGGGTTGGCACGAATCGAGACTGGGATTTGTCACTCCGTGTGACGGAGAGGTATCTCTGGGCCCACTCGGTAGGACATCATCATAATGTGCACAATGTGACCAAGGGGTTGATCACGTGATGATGTGTTACGGAACGAGTAAAGAGACTTGCCGGTAACGAGATTGAACAAGGTATCGGCATACCGACGATCGAATCTCGGGCAAGTACAATACCGCTAGACAAAGGGAATTGTATACGGGATTGATTGAGTCCTTGACATCGTGGTTCATCCGATGAGATCATCGGGGAACATGTGGGAGCCAACATGGGTATCCAGATTCCGATGTTGGTTATTGACCGGAGAACGTCTCGGTCATGTCTGCATGGTTCCCGAACCCGTAGGGTCTACACACTTAAGGTTCAATGACGCTAGGGTTATAAAGGAAGTTTGTATGTGGTTACCGAATGTTGTTCGGAGTCCGGATGAGATCCCGGACGTCACGAGGAGTTCCGAAATGGTCCGGAGGTAAATATTTGTATATGGGAAGTCCTGTTTTGGTCACCTAAAAGTTTCGGGTTTTATCGGTAACGCACGGGACCACCGGAGGGTCCTGCTGGTCCACTAAGTGGGGCCACTGCCCCGGAGGGCTGCATGGGCCAAGTGTGGGAAGGTTACCAGCCCTGTGTGGGCTGGTGCGCCCACAAGGGCCCAAGGCGCCTAGGGTTTGGGGAGGCGCCCCACCTAGCTTGGGGGGCAAGTTTCCCCCTCTCCCCCCCTTGGCCGCCACCCTAGATGGGTTTGGGGCTGCCGCACCCCTTGGGGTGGAAACCCTAGAGGGGGCGCACCCTCCCCAAACCCTATATATACTTGAGGACTTTGGGGCTGCCAACACAAGAATTTTGTCCTCTCCATGGCGCAGCCCTGTCTCTCTCCCTCCTCCTCTCCCGCGGTGCTTGGCGAAGCCCTGCATGATTTCCACGCTCCTCCATCACCACCACGCCATTGTGCTGCTGTTGGATGGAGTCTTCCTCAACCTCTCCCTCTCTCCTTGATGGATCAAGGCATGGGAGACGTCACCGGGTTGTACGTGTGTTGAACGCGGAGGTGCCGTCCATTCGGCACTAGGATCTCCGGTGATTTGGATCACGACGAGTACGACTCCATCAACCCCGTTCACTTGAACGCTTCCTCTTAGCGATCTACAAGGGTATGTAGATGCACTCTCCTTCCCCTCGTTGCTGGTTTCTCCATAGATAGATCTTGGTGACACGTAGGAAAATTTTGAATTTATGCTACGTTCCCCAACAGTGGTATCAGAGCCAGGTCTATGCGTAGTTTCTATGCACGAGTAGAACACAAAGTAGTTGTGGGCGTTGATTTTGTTCAATTTGTTTACCGTTACTAGTCTTATCTTGATTCGGCGGCATTGTGGGATGAAGCGGCCCGGACCGACCTTACACGCATTTTACGTGAGACAGTTCCACCGATCGACATGCACTTGTTGCATAAGGTGGCTAGCGGGTGCCGCCTCCTACTTTAGTCGGATCGGATTCGATGAAAAGGGTCCTTATGAAGGGTAAATAGCAATTGGCATATCACGTTGTGGCTTTTACATAGGTAAGAAACGTTCTTGCTAGAAACCCATAGCAGCCACGTAAAACATGCAAACAACAATTAGAGGACGTCTAACTTGTTTTTGTAGGGTATGCTATGTGATGTGATATGGCCAAAAAGAATGTGATGAATGATATGTGATGAATGATATGTGATGTATGAGATTGATCATGTTCTTGTAATAGGAATCACGACTTGCATGTCGATGAGTATGACAATCGGCAGGAGCCATAGGAGTTGTCTTAATTTATTGTATGACTTGCGTGTCGTTGAACAACGCCATGTAATTACTTTACTTTATTGCTAAGCTGTTAGCCATAGTAGTAGAAGTAATAGTTGGCGAGACAACCTCATGGAGACACGATGATGGAGATCATGATGATAGAGATCATGGTGTCATGCCGGTGACGATGATGATCATGGAGCCCCAAAGATGGAGATCAAAAGGAGCAAAATGATATTGGCCATATCATGTCACTTTTTGATTGCATGTGATGTTTATCATGTTTATGCATCTTATTTTCTTAGAATGACGGTAGTAAATAAGATGATCCCTCATTAAAATTTCCAGAAAGTGTTCCCTAATCGCGGCAATCGCTATGAAAGTACATCGCTTCAAGCACCACGTGATGATCGGGTGTGATAGATTCTTACGTTCACATACAACGGGTGTAAGCCAGATTTACACACGCGAAACACTTAGGTTAACTTGACGAGCCTAGCATGTACAGACATGGCCTCGGAACACAAGAAACCGAAAGGTCGAGCATGAGTCGTATGGAGGATACGATCAACATGAAGATGTTCACCGATGATGACTAGTCCGTCTCGGCGTGATGATCGGACACGGCCTAGTTGACTCGGATCATGTAATCACTTAGATGACTAGAGGGATGTCTATCTGAGTGGGAGTTCATGAGATGAACTTAATTATCCTAAACATAGTCAAAAGATCTTTGCAAATTATGTCGTAAGCTCGCGCTTTAGTTCCACTGTTTAGATATGTTACTAGAGAAAATATAGTTGAAAGTTGACAAGATGGCGATTATGCGGACGTAAGAAAGCTTATGTCCTTAATGCACTTTGCTCGGTGTCTTTGAACCCCAAACGTCGTGCATGGATGTTGCAAACATCGGACATACACGCTTTGATAACTACGTGATAGTTCGGTTAAACGGTTTAGAGTTGAGGCACCAAAGACGTTTTCAAACGTCGCGGAACATATGAGATGTTTCGAGGGCTGAAATTGGGATTCCAGGCTCGTGCTCACGCCAAGAGGTATAAGACCTCCGACGATTTTCTTAGCCTGCAAACTAAGGGAGAAAAGCTCAATCGTTGAGCTTGTGCTCGATTGTCCGAGTGCAACAATCACTTGAATCGAGTGGGAGTTGATCTTCCAGATGAGATAGTGATGTTTCTCCAAAGTCATTGCCACCAAGCTGCTAGAGCTTCGTGATGAACTATAACATATCAGGGATAGATATGATGATCCTTGAGCTATTCGCAATGTTCGACACCGCGAATGTAGAAATCAAGAAGGAGCATCAATTGTTGATGGTTGGTGAAACCACTAGTTTCAAGAAGGGCAAGGGCAAGAAGGGGTACTTCATGAAACAGCAAATCGGTTGCTGCTCCAGTGAAGAAACCCAAGGTTGAACCCAAACCCGAGACTAAGTGCTTCTATAATGAGGGGAACAGCCACTGGAGCAGAATTACCCTAGATACTTGGTAGATGAGAAGGCTGGCAAGGTCGATAGAAGTATATTGGATATACATTAAGTTATTGTGTACTTTACTAGTACTCCTAGTAGCACCAGGGTATTAGATACCGGTTCGGTTGCTAAGTGTTAGTAACTCGAAATAAAAGGCTACGGAATAAACGGAGACTAGCTAAAGGTGAGCTGACGATATGTGTTGGAAGTGTTTCCAAGTTTGATGTGATCAAACATCGCACGCTCCCTCTACCATCAAGATTAGTATTAGACCAGAATAGTTGTCATTTGGTGTTTGCGTTGAGCATAGACATGAATGGATTATGTCTATCGCAATACGGTTATTCATTCAAGGAGAATAATGGTTACTCTATTTATTTGAATAATACCTTCAATGGTCTTGTACCTAAAGGAATGGTTTATTGAATCTCGATCGTAGTGATACACATTTTCATGCCAAAAGATATAAGATAGTAATGATAGTACCACTTACTTGTGGCACTGCCATGTAAGTCATATTGGTATAAAACGCATGAAGAAGCTCCATGTTGATGGATCTTTGGACTCACTCGTTTTTGAAAAGTTTGAGACAAGCAAACCATGTCTATTGGTGTATACGCATGATGAAACTCCATGCAGATGGATCATTTGGACTCACTTGATTTTGAATAGCTTGAGATATGCAAATCATACCACATGGGCAAGATGACTGAAAAGCCTCGTTTTCAGTAAGATGGAACAAGATAGCAACTTGTTGGAAGTAACACATTTTTTATGTGTGCAGTCCAATGAGTGCCGAGGCATGATGAATATTGTTATGTTCTTACTTCACGGATGATTCGAGTAGATGTTGAGTATATTTACTTGATGAAACACAAGTCTGAATTATTGAATGGTTCAAGTAATTTCAGAGTGAAGTTGAAGATCATCGTGACAAGAGGATAAAATGTCTATGATATGATCATAGAGATGAGTATCTGAGTTACGAGCTTTGTCACGCAATTAAGACATTGTGGAAATTGTTTCACAATAAATACCGCCTGGAACACCATAGTGTGATGGTGTGTCCAAAACATCATAGTTGCACCCTATTGGATATGATGCGTACCATGATGTCTCTTATCGAATTACCACTATCGTTCATGGGTTAGGCATTAGAGACAACCGCACTCACTTTAAATAGGGCACCACGTAATTCCGTTGAGATGACACTGTAAGAACTATGGTTTAGAGAAACCTAAGCATTCGTTTCTTGAAAGTTTGGGGCTGCGACGCTTATATGAAAAGGTTTCATCCTGATGAGCTCGAACCCAAGGCGGATAAATACATCTTCATAGGACACCCAAAACAGTTGGGTATACCTCCTATTTCAGATCCGGAAGCAAAAGTGATTGTTTCTAGAAACGGGTCCTTTCTCGAGAAAAAGTTTCTCTCGAAAGAATTGAGTGGGAGGATGGTGGAGACTTGATGAGGTTATTGAACCGTCACTTCAATTAGTGTGTAGCAGGGCACAGAAGTTGTTCCTGTGGCACCTACACCAATTGAAGTGGAAGCTTGTGATAGTGATCATGAAACTTCGGATCGAGTCACTACCAAACTTCGTAGGTCGACAAGGATGCGCACTACTTCAGAGTGGTACTTAATCATGTCTTGGAGGTCATGTTGCTAGTCAACAATGAACCTACGAGCTATGGAGAAGCGATGGTGGGCCTGGATTCCGACAAATGGCTTGAGGCCATAAAATCCGTGAGAGGATCCATGTATGAAAACAAAGTGTAGACTTTGGAAGAACTACTTGATGGTCGTAAAGACTGTTGGGTACAGATGGATTTTAGAAGAAGACGGACAATGATGGTAAGTGTCACCATTAAGAAAGCTCGACTTGTCGTTAAGATGTTTTCCGACAAGTTCAAGGAGTTGACTGCGATGAGACTTTCTCATTCGTAGCAATGCTAAGAGTCTGTTGGAATTGGATTAGCAGTTACTGCATTATTTATGAAATCTTGCAGATAGGATGTCAAAACATTGTTTCCTCAACAATTTTCTTGAGGAAAGGTTGTATCTGATACAACTAGAAGGTTTTGTCAATCCTGAAAGATGCTAACAAGTATGCAAAGCTCCAGCAACCCTTCTAAGGACCGGAGTAAGCATCTCGGAGTTGGAATGTATGCTTTGATGAGATGATCAAAGATTTTGGGTTTGTACAAAGTTTATGAGAAACTTGTATTTCAAAAGAAGTGAGTGGGAGCACTATAGAATTTCCGATGAGTATATGTTGTTGACATATTGTTGATCGTAAATGATGTAGAATTTCTGGAAAGCATATAGGGTTGTTTGAAAAGTGTTTTTTCAATGGAAAACCTGGATTAGGCTACTTGAACAATAAGCATCAAGATCTATAAGATAGATCAAAATGTTTAATAATACTTTCAAATGAGCACATACCTTGACATAATCTTGAAGGTGTTCAAGATGGATCAGTCAAAGAAGGAGTTCTTGCCTGAGTTGTAAGGTATGAAGTTAAAGAGTTAAAGCTCGACCACAGCAGAAAAGAGAGAAAGGACGAAGGTCGTCCCCTATGCCTTAGACGTAGGCTCTACAGTATGCTATGCTGTGTACCGCACCTAATGTGTGCCTTGCTACATATCTGGCAAGAGGGTACAAAGGTGATCAAGGAGTGGATCACCAGATAGCGGTCAAAATTATCCTTAGAGGAATAAGGACATGTTTCTCGGTTATGGAGGTGATAAAGAGTTCGACGTAAAGAGTTGTGTCGATGCAAGCTTAACACCTATCCGGATAGCGCTGAGTAGAGATACGGATCGTGATAATGGAGCAAAATTTGGAATAGCTCCAAGTGGAACGTGGTAGCAGCATCTACGATATGACATAAAGTTTTGTGAAATACATAGGGATCTGAATATTGCAGACCCGTTGACTACAACCTCTCTCACAAGCATAAACATGATCAAGCCCAGAACTCATTGAGTGTTAATCACATAGTGATGTGAACTAGATTATTGATTCTAGTAAACTCTTTGGACGTTGGTCACATGGTGATGTGACCTGTGAGTGTTAATCACATGGCGATGTGAACTAGATTATTGACTCTAGTGCAAGTGGGAGACTGTTGGAAATATGCCCTAGAGGCAATAACAAATTAGTTATTATTATATTTCCTTGTTCATGATAATCGTTTATTATCCATGCTATAATTGTATTGATAGGAAACTCGAGATACATGTGTGGGTACAAAGACAACACCATGCCCCAAGTAAGCCTCTAGTTGACTAGCTCGTTGATCAATAGATGGTTACAGTTTCATGACAATGGACATTGGATTCCAATGATAACTGGATCACATCATTAGCAGAATGATGTGATTGACAAGACCCAATCCAAAGCCAAGCACAAAGATCGTGTAGTTCAGTATGCTAAAGCTTTTCCGATGTCAAGTATCTTTTCCTTAGACCATGAGATTGTGCAGCTCCGTGATACCATAGGAATGCTTTGGGTGTACCAAACGTCCACAACGTAATCGGGTGGCTATAAAGGTGCACTACAGGTATCTCCAAAAGTGTCATTGGGTTGGCACGAATCGAGGCGGGATTTGTCACTCCGTGTGTGACGGAGAGGTATCTCTGGGCCCACTCGGTAGGACATCATCATAATGTGCACAATGTGACCAAGGGGTTGATCACGGGATGATGTGTTACGGAACGAGTAAAGAGACTTGCCGGTAACGAGATTGAACAAGGTATCGGCATACCGACGATCGAATCTTGGGCAAGTACAATACCGCTAGACAAAGGAAATTGTATACGGGATCGATTGAGTCCTTGACATCGTGGTTCATCCGATGAGATCATCATGGAACATGTGGGAGCCAACATGGGTATCCAGATCCCGCTGTTGGTTATTGACCGGAGAACGTCTCGGTCATGTCTGCATGGTTCCCGAACCCGTAGGGTCTACACACTTGAGGTTCGATGACGCTAGGGTTATAAAGGAAGTTCGTATGTGGTTACCGAATGTTGTTCAGAGTCTCGGATGAGATCCCGAATATCACGAGGAGTTCCGGAATGGTCCGGAGGTAAAGATTTATATATGGGAAGTCCTGTTTTGGTCATCGGAAATGTTTCGGGTTTTATCAGTAACGTACCGGGACCACCGGGAGGGTCCCGGGGGTCCACCAAGTGGGGCTACCGGCCCCGGAGGGCTGCATGGGCCAAGTGTGGGAAGGGGACCAGCCCCAGGTGGGCTGGTGCCCCCCCCCCACAAGGGCCCAAGGCGCCTAGGGTTTGGGGAGGGGGCGCCCCACCTAGCTTGGGGGGCAAGTTTCCCCCTCCCCCCCCCCTTGGCCGCCACCCTAGATGGGTTTGGGGCTGCCGCACCCCTTGGGGTGGAAACCCTAGAGGGGGTGCACCCCCCTCCCTCTCCCCTATATATACTTGAGGACTTTGGGGCTGCCAACACTAGAGTTTTGTCCTCTCCATGGCGCAGCCCTGTCTCTCTCCCTCCTCCTCTCCCGCGGTGCTTGGCGAAGCCCTACAGGATTGCCACACTCCTCCATCACCACCACGCCATTGTGCTGCTGTTGGATGGAGTCTTCCTCAACCTCTCCCTCTCTCCTTGCTGGATCAAGGCATGGGAGACGTCACCGGGCTGTACGTGTGTTGAACGCGGAGGTGCCGTCCGTTCGGCACTAGGATCTCTGGTGATTTGGATCACGACGAGTACGACTCCATCAACCCCGTTCACTTGAACGCTTCCGCTTAGAGATCTACAAGGGTATGTAGATGCACTCTCCTTCCCCTCGTTGCTGGTTTCTCCATAGATAGATCTTGGTGACACGTAGGAAAATTTTGAATTTATGCTACGTTCCCCAACATAAAGCCCACGCTTCCAGCGTATGATGCGGCTGACCGGCCACCCCGTGGCCAAGACAAAGCGGCGTATTAGGCCGAAGTCCAGCCTGCACCCCGGCGCCAGTCAAACAAAAATACTAAGGCCCGAGGTAATACGAAGGACCTGCGAGACGTATTGGAAAACAAAGCAGGACATGCAAGATCGATCTACGGATCACGGGGGCGCGCCTCAACACGTGACGACTACCGTCACACCGGATATACTAAAAGAAAGTCCGGTCGGGCCGAACACAGCAGACAAGACTCGTATGAACTGTGTCATGATATAGCCCGGCACAGAGGCGCCGCACACCCCCTATGCTTCACTGATGAAGTAATGGATCATGAATTTCCAGAAGGATTTTAACCCGTAAACATTGAATCATATGATGGCAGTACAGACCCCGCGGTATGGATAGAGGATTTCTTCCTCCACATTCACATGGCCCGCGGGGATGATCTACATGCCATCAAGTATCTCCCGCTAAAACTCAAAGGGCCGGCTCGGCATTGGCTAAACAGCTTGCCGGCAAACTCCATTGGAAGTTGGGAGAACCTGGCTGACGCATTCCTGGATAACTTCCAGGGCACTTATGTGCGACCACCGGATGCTGACAATTTAAGTCACATAACACAATAGCCCGGAGAGTCAGACAGGAAATTCTGGACTCGGTTCCTAACTAAAAAGAACCAAATTGTCGACTGTCCGGATGCCGAAGCCCTAGAAGCCTTTAAACATAACATCCGTGACGAGTGGCTTGCCCGACACCTCGGCCAAGAGAAGCCAAGATCCATGGCAGCCCTCACGATACTCATGACCCTCTTTTGCGCGGGCGAGGACAGTTGGTTGGCCCGTAGCAACAACACAGCAAGCAACCCTGGTAAATCAGAGGCCAGAGATAATAACGGCAAACCCCGACGCAACAAACACAAGCGTCGCAAAAATGGTGATAACACCGAAGACACGGCAGTCAATGCCGGATTCAGTGGCTCTAAGTCCGGTCAGCGGAAAAAGCCATTCAAAAATAACAATTCGGGCCCGTCCAGTCTGGACCGCATACTTGACCGTCCATGCCAAATTCATGGCACCCTAGGAACACCAGCCAATCACACCAACAGAGAATCCTGGGTCTTCAAACAAGTCGACAGGTCAGGTGCCGAAAACAAGGAGAAGGGGTCCCAAAGCGATGATGGTGAAGAGGAGCCCAGATCACCGAACACATGAGGGCAAAAGAAATTTCCCCCACAAATCAAAACAGTGAACATGATAAACGCTACCCATATCCCCAGCCTGGAACGGATGAGCACCCTCAGGGACATCGACTTAACGGAACCAGACGTCCCACAATATAAACTCAGGCCGATCACCTTCAACCGCATGGATCGTCCGGTTAACACCAATCAGGGCAATCCAGCCGCACTAGTACTAGACCCAATAATCGACGGGTTCCACCTCACACGAGTCCTTATGGATGGAGGTAGCAGTCTAAACCTGCTTTACCAGGACACAGTGCGCAAGTTGGGCATTGATCATTCGGTGATCAAACCCACTAAAACCACCTTTAGAGGTATTATACCAGGCGTGGAGGCCATTTGTATAGGCTCCATCACCCTTGAGGTAGTCTTCGGATCACCAGACAATTACCGTACCGAAGAATTAATCTTCGAAATCGTCCCTTTCCGCAGTGATTATCAGGCACTGCTCGGACGAACTGCGTTCGCTCGATTCAACGCGGTGCCACATTACGCCTACCATAAGCTCAAGATGCCCGGTCCATGTGGCGTCATCACGGTTAACGGCAAGGCCGAACTTTCCTTCAGCACCAACGAGTACACCGTTGCCTTAACAGCAAAAGCAACGAGCAGCACCCTGCAGCCGAACCTTGAGTCGACGGCTGGGCTTTCGGACACCGTCAAAGGACTCCGGACTACTTTGCGTCAGGATAGCCCGGCTCGTCCAGAGCTCAATTAAACACTCCGGCGAAGGCCAGGACATGCCGCACACAGCGGCTCAACCGCTCTCCGGCACACAAACATTTCTTACATTTCCTTTGTAGGTTCACCTTTGCGCCGACCAGGATGGGCGATATGGAGGCAGCTCGAACACGCAAGGGAATCCTTATATATTCCCCGCGATGACCATCCGACTATACTCCGGATCCGCGCCAGCTTCTTCCCCCTGGTCTCAGCAGGTTCCACAGTCATATTCCTTTTTTATCACATTACTTGTACTCATACGCATCGACGTACTATTCAAATACAACATGTGGATTCATATGACGCTTATCTGTTGTTATTTCTTATTAAAATTCTTTCGTTAAGTGGCATCCGTACACCGTGATATGCCTTCAAATATGCCAGGGGCTTCATTTCACCCATAATATGGCAATAAAGTCTGAACACCTTCACAGAAGTTCGGTACCCCGAACCTATAGCATTATATGCATCAGCTCCGAATCATGTCTTGGGTCAATAGTTGGGTTTGCCCGGCCCCCATGTTTTGGTATCTTACGTTCCGCTATATCGGCTAAGGTAGAACTGGGAGAACTACTGCGATTGTGTCCCGGTTCTTCCGGACGAGCACCTCAGTAGAGAAAGCCGAAAACTAACTCTCATGATACGGCGAGAGCTGGTCAGCTGTTCGAGAGGTTGTAAAATCTTTAAGGATTTCTCCCGCATAATGCCATAACCAATGCAGCGTGCGATGGATCGGTTTTTCTTCCGATCAGGTGCTTATAGAGCCCCTCGTGCGGTCTTCCAAACACCAGGGGCTGCGCCTACCTTCCTAAAGCTCCTATGGCTAAGTGAGAGTGATAAAGCCCTATAGTCCGATTGCCTGGTTCGTTGTGCTGAACACCTCCTTCGAAGGACCCAAAACTGGGATAAAGAGTGATCAGGTTTATCCCGAACACCCCCATACTTCTTACACGGGGGCAGAAGCCGACGACTGGCCAAGTCTCAGGACCAATATATAAAACTGCCGCGTAGGAGGATAAACTTTTATATAACATGCAATAAATAATATAAATGACCTTGTTCAAACATTACAAAGGACAACATGATTCGCATTCACGGAAATATAATTTCCTTGTTGCATAGCTCCGCCGCAAGGTAGGATCCTTTCAGGACACTTTCATAACACAATTCGGGCTTGCGGTGCTCCTTCCCTTCTGGCGGTCCCTTGGTCATCAACTTTTCAGCATCCATCTTCCCCCAGTGCACCTTTGCGCGGGCGAAGGCCATTCGCGCACCCTCTATGTAGACCGACCGATTGATGACGTCAAGTCGAGGGCAAGCACTTACAAGCCGCTTCACGAGCCCGAACTAGCTGCTTGGAATCGGCTCGGCGGGCCATAGCCGGATAATCAAATCCTTCATGGCTAGTTCCGCCGCCTTATGCAGTTCGATCAGCTGTTTTAGTTGATCGGCAAACGACACCGGATAATTCAGTGCCAGATACTGTGACCAAAAGAGCTTATCCGCGGTGTTCCTTTCTTCGGCTCGGTAGAATCGGGCAGCATCCGATATACTGCGGGGCAGCTCCGCAAATACCCCTGGAGAAATCCGAATTCAAAATTAGAAACATAATTTTCTCCTCAATACTTGCTTTACATGGAAAAAGCCTTACCCGCCGCGATCTTCCTCGTCTCTTGGATCCCCTGCAGGGCGCTTTGGGTTCCCCCCGGGCATCGCTAGTGGCCTGATGAGCCTTGGTGAGTTCGGGTTCTTTCTCCGTTAAACTCTGCTCGAAGGTCTCACATTTCTTCACGGCCTCTTGAAGCTCCTGCTCAGCTTCAATAACCCTAGCCTCGTGCTTCTCACGAAGAGTCTGCTCTACGGATGCCTTTTTCTCGGCTTCAGCCACAGCATTTCTTCAGAGCCTCGACTTCGGTCATCATCCCTAGCGCAAATCATGAAACATATTTTATCCTATTGAAAATCCATTCGCAGTAGACGCGAACAAGACTTGCGCATTGATAACCCACAAGTATAGGGGATCGCAACAGTTTTCGATAAGTAAGAGTGTCGAACCCAACGAGGAGCTAAAGATAGAACAAATATTCCCTAAAGTTCTATCGACCACCGATACAACTCTACGCACGCTTGACGTTTACTTTACCTAGAACAAGTATAAAACTAGAAGTACTTTGTAGGTGTTTTCGGAAAGGCTGGCAAGAAAATAAAGAGAGCGTAAACATAAACTAGGGGCTGCTTAGATAAAAACACAACTAAAGTAAATATAGCGAGTGTGGAAAGGTGGTGGTAGGAGTTGTGGAATTGTCCCTAAGCAATTGACTACATTACTAGACCGGTAATCACTATTGCAATTCTATTTGAGGGAGAGGCATAAGCTAACATATCATCCCTTACTTGGAATTCTATGCACTTATGATTGGAACTCTAGCAAGCATCCGCAACTACTAAAGATTCATTAAGGTAAAACCCAACCATAGCATTAAAGCATCAAGTCCCCTTTTATCCCATACGCAAACAACCTACTTACTCGGGTTTATGTTTCAGTCACTCACGCAACCCACCATAAGCAAATCATAAACATATTGCAAACCCTACAGTGGGAATCCCTCACGCTTGCGCGACACGGAGGGCACCATAGGACAGCACCAATAATAAAACATGCAACTCAAACCAATCATAGCAATTCATCAATCACCGATAGGATAACGAAAATCTACTCAGACATCATAGGATGGCAACACATCATTGGATAATAATATGAAGCATAAAGCACCATGTTCAAGTAGAGGATACAGCGGGTTGCGGGAGAGTGGACCACTGAATATAGAAGGGGGAAGGTGATGGAGATGTTGGTGAAGATGACGGCGGTGTTGGTGAAGATCGCGGTGATGATGATGGCCCCCGGCAGTGCTCCGGCGCCACCGGAAGCAACGGGGAGAGAGGCCCCCTTCTTCTTCTTCCTTGACCTCCTCCCTAGATGGGAGAAGGTTTTCCCCTCTCGTCCTTGGTTCCCATGGCTTGGGAGGGGCGAGAGCCCCTCCGAGATTGGATCTATCTCTCTGTTTCTGCGTTCTCTCCTGGCTCTGTTTCACCATTTCGTGTATATATGGAGATCCGTAACTCCGATTGGCCTGAAACCTTCGCCGTGATTTTATTCCGAAAATTAGCTTTCTTGCGGCAAAACAAGAGCGTCAACCGCCTTACGGGTGGCCCGCGAGATAGGGGGGCGCGCCCCCCTGGAGGGGTGGCGTCGCCCACTCTCGTGGCCACCTCGGGCACCGTTTCGCATTGATTCTTCCTCCCAAAAATCACAAATATTCCAAAATAATTCTCCGTCCGTTTTTATCCCGTTTGGACTCCGTTTGATATTGGGTTTCTGCGTAACATAAAACATTCAACAAACAGGAACTGGCACTGGGCACTGCATCAATATGTTAGTCCCAAAAAATAGTATAAAAATTTGCCAAAAGTATATGAAAGTTGAATAATATTGGCATGGAACAATCAAAAATTATAGATACGACGGAGACGTATCAGCATCCCCAAGCTTAATTCCTGCTCGTCCTCGAGTAGGTAAATGGTAAAAAGATAATTTTGATGTGGAATGCTACCTAGCATAATCTTGATCATATGTCTAATCATGGCATGAATATTAAGACACGAGTGATTCAAGGCAATAGTCTACCCTTTGACATAAAAACAATAATACTTCAAGCATACCAACCAAGCAATTATGTCTTATTGAAATAACATAGCCAAAGAAAGCTCATCCCTACAAAATCATATAGTCTGGCTATGCTCCATCTTCACCACACAAAATATTCACATCATGCACAACCCTGATGACAAGCCAAGCAATTATTTCATACTTTTGACGTTTCTCAAACCTTTTCAACTTTCATGCAATACATTAGCGTGAGCCATGGACATAGCACTATAGGTGGAATAGAATATGATGGTGGGGGTTATGTGGAGAAGACAAAAAAGAAGAAAATCTCACATCAACGTGGCTAATCAACGGGCTTGCCATGCAACGGATGCAACGGATGTGAGGAGTAGGGATTGCCATGCAACGGATGCACTAGAGCTATAAGTGTATGAAAGCTCAAACTGAAACTAAGTGGGTGTGCATCCAACTTGCTTGCTCATGAAGACCTAGGGCATTTGAGGAAGCCATCGTCGAAATATACAAGCCAAGTTCTATAATGAAAATTCCCACTAGTATATGAAAGTGATAACTCAAGAGACTCTCTATATGAAGAACATGGTGCTACTTTGAAGCACAAGTGTGGTAAAAGGATAGTAACATTGCCCCTTCTCTCTTTTTCTCTCTTTTTTGTTTTCTCTTTTTTTTGGGGCTTTCTCTTTTTTTTGGCCTTTCTCTTTTTTTTATTTTTTTATTTATTTTTTTCGTCCGGAGTCTCAACTCGACTTGTGGGGGAATCATAGTCTCCATCATCCTTTCCTCACTGGGGCAATGCTCTAATAATGATGATCATCACACTTTTATTTACTTACAACTCGATATGTAGAACAAAGATATGACTCTATATGAATGCCTCCGACAGTGTACCGGGATGTGCAATGATCTAGCGTAGCAATGACATCAAAAAACGGACAAGCCATGAAAACATCATGCTAGCTATCTTAAGATCATGCAAGCAATATGACAATGAATGCTCAAGTCATGTATATGATGATGATGGAAGTTGCATGGCAATATATCTCGGAATGGCTATGGAAATGCCATGATAGGTAAGTATGGTGGCTGTTTTGAGGAAGATATAATGAGGCTTATGTGTGATAGAGCGTATTGTATCACGGGTTTGGATGCACCGTGAGTTTGCACCAACTCTCGAGGTGAGAAAGGGCAATGCACGGTACCGAAGAGGCTAGCAATGATGTAAGGGTGAGAGTGCGTATAATCCATGGACTCAACATTAGTCATAAAGAACTCACATACTTATTGC
This sequence comes from Aegilops bicornis, assembly GCA_021605145.1. NCBI lineage: Eukaryota > Viridiplantae > Streptophyta > Magnoliopsida > Poales > Poaceae > Aegilops > Aegilops bicornis. Next base: position 105,927,478 of record CM038674.1, read on the forward strand.
AAAAATCTATTAGTCATCGAAACAAAGTACTACGCGCATGCTCCTAGGGGCATAGATTGGTAGGAAAAGACCATCGCTCGTCCCCGACCGCCACTCAGAAGGAAGGCAATCAATAAACACCTCATGCTCCGACTTCGTTACATAACGGTTCACCATACGTGCATGCTACGAGACTTGCAAACCTCAACACAAGTATTTCTCAATTTCACAATTACTCAACTAGCACGACTCTAATATCACCACCTTTATATCGCAAAACTATTGCAAGGAATCAAACATATCATATTCAGCGATCTACAAGTTTTATGTAGGATTTTATGACTAACCATGTGAATGACCAGTTCCTGTCATCTCTCTAAATTGATATAAGTGAAGCAAGAGAGTTTAATTCTTTCTACAAAAGATATGCCCATGCTCTAACAATTATAAGTGAAGCAAAAGAGCATTCTACAAATGGCGGTTGTCTATGTAAAGAGAAACAGGCAATCCAAACTTTAAATGATATAAGTGAAGCACATGAAGCATTCTATAGCGCCACACTCAAAAGATTTAAGTGAAGTGCAATGAGAATTCTATAAATCAACCAAGGACTATCTCATACCAGCATGGTGCAAAAGAAAAATGAAAACTAAATGCAAAAGACGCTCCAAGACTTGCACATAATGCATGAACAAAACGAATTCGAAAACATACCGATACTTGTTGAAGAAAGAGGGGATGCCTTCCGGGGCATCCCCAAGATTAGACGCTTGAGTCTCCTTGAATATTTACTTGGGGAGCCTCGGGCATCCCCAAGCTTGAGCTCTTGCCTCTCTTCCTTTTCCTCATATCGAGACATCCTCGATTAGACACTACATCCACACAAAACTTCAATGTAAAACTTGGTAAGATCCGTTAGTATAATAAAGCAAATCACCACTCTAAGTACTGTTGCAAACCAATTCATATTTTGTTTTTGCATTGGGTCTACTGTAATATAACTTTTTCATGGCTTAATCCACTGATATAAATTGATAGATTCATCAAAACAAGAAAACTACGCATCAAAAACAGAATCTGTCAAAAACAGAATAGTCTGTAGCAATCTGAACATCCACCATACTTCTGGTACCCCAAAAATTCTAAAAAAATTAGGAAAAATAAAAAATTTGTATAGCAATACAGTGCAAAAATAATCAGAACTATTTGACGTTTCAGCAATACAGTTTGTACGTCCCCTGGAACACGGGATGAGCATGGAGATCTTCCGTTTGGAAAGGGCCTGCGTGCCCAGGATGAACGAAGAAAGGCTGGAACAGGGGATAGCTCGAGCTCGACAAGGGATAACTCTGCTCCAAAGAGCAAGGCAGAAACCTGCAACTCAAGTACGGCGGGCAAGAGCGCGGCTGAGGTTACATCTCCGGTCAAGCAACCGAGATATCAGCAGAAGAGAAAAGGTGGACCTTAGACGCAAGTGTATAGGAGGGTGTATCCACTCCTTCTAACTAATTCCCCCCATCAAACAGAGGGTGGACCAAGAAAGGAGAATGCTTCTCTCGACGACTCACCAGTTGGTTCGGAAACTAAGAGGGAGCCAAAGAAAAAGAAACCAACTCCGAATAATTCGGACTCTTCGGCAGTGGCTGCTGGTCAGCCCTGCCAAGACCAATGAGTTGCCTAAGCTAGAACTGTCGAGGGCTTGGGAACCCATCGACAGTTCGAGAGCTTCGCAGTGTAGTGAAGCAGGAAGGGCCCTGTCTCTTGTTCTTGATGGAGACAAAAATTTCAGCACACAGAATGGAGAGTCTGCAGAACCTCTTGGGATTTGCAGGATGTTTTGCGGTGAACAGTACTGGTCTTAGTGGCGGTATTGGTTTATTCTAGAAGGATGAGCTCGAGGTGGAGCTCAAAAACTATAGCTCGTGTCATATTGATGTGGTGGTTAGAAAGAAGACCCGAGCGTCGCAAGTGTGGAGGGTCACGGGGTTCCATGGAGCCCCAAAAGTGGAGGATCGACCACATAGTTGGCGATTTCTTCGAACACTTTTTGGAATACAGCATGATGCTTGGCTTTGTGTTGGTGATTTCAATGAGATTATGAATGCATCTGAGCACTTCTCGAACGCGGATCGGCCTGAATATCAAATGAGGGCTTTCAGAGAAGCTGTTGATGATTGCTCGCTGTGTGATCTTGGGTGGTCTGGAGCGGAGCATACGTGGGATAATGGACAGAGGGGCAATGCAAATGTGAAAGCCAGGCTTGATCGAGGGCTTGGCAATCCTGCAGTTCATAAGTATGTTTCCTAACACACGTGTTAGGCATATTGGCACCATGGAGTCTGATCATTGCTTTGTGATGGTAGACCTAAGGCAAAACCTGGCCGATGTAGGGGCCAAAGCTGCTAAGCAATTCAGATACGAGGATGTGTGGCAAACTCATGCTGAGTACGACCAGCTTGTGCTCCAAGAGTGGCAGAAAGGAGCTGGACAGCAGGGTTTAGCCGGGGTGGTGAGTGCCCTAGGTGCTATGCAGCAGGTGTTGTCTAGTTGGGGGGCAAAGGAGTTCGGGAACCTTACACAAAAAGTGAAGAAACTGCGGGCTAAACTCGATCGCTTGCGGGCGCGCTCTGTGGGGCGCGGCCCAACGGCGGAGGAAAGAGCATTGGGGAAACAGTCGTGTGAGGCTCTTCGACAAGAGGAAATCTGGGTCAGGCAACGATCCAGAGTGTTGTGGCTACGAAAGGGAGATCGTAACACCGGCTATTTTCATGCTCAAGCTGCTCAACGGAAACGCATGAATAAGATTGAGTGCTTGGAGCGAGCAGATGGCACAACATGTCAAACAAATGAGGATGATCAAGCTGAGGTTCAAGGTTTTTATGAAGCACTATACACTTCTCAGGGTTTTCAGCCTATGGATGAACTTCTTAATCTTGTTCCACCAAAAGTGACGCCATTAATGAACGAGTACCTCGACCAACCCTTTACTGTTGAGGAGGTGAGGACGGCCCTGTTTCAGATGTCGCCTTCCAAAGCACCAGGGGTGGATGGATTCACGGCGGGTTTTTTCCAGCGGCACTGGGATCTACTCAAAGTAGATATAGTGCCGGCTGTACTGGATTTCCTAAATGGCGGGGAGTTGCCGGTGGGTATGAATGACACTTCCATAACGCTTATTCCCAAGGTCAGATACCCGCAGTGCATCTCCTAATATAGGCCAATCTCATTATGTTCTGTTTTGTATAAGATTGCTTCGAAATGCATCTCCAACAGAATGAGGGAGTTTCTTGGTGACATCATAAGTGAATAGCAAAGTTCCTTTATTCCTAGTAGACTAATCACTGATAATGTCTTAATCGCCTATGAGAGTGTGCATGCGATGAGAAGAAGGAAGAAGGGCAAAAATCATGTGTGTGCTGTCAAACTCGATATGATGAAAGCTTACGACCGTGTTGAATGGCACTACCTCGAAGCTATCATGTTAAAGTTGGGTTTCAGCTCAAGTTTTGTTAGACTGACAATGAAATGTGTGACATCTGTCAGGTTTACAGTGCGTGTGAATGGGGAGCTACTGCCTTACTTCACACCTTCTAGGGGCCTTCGCCAGGGCGACCCCTACTCACCTTACTTGTTCTTACTCTGTGCTGAGGGTTTTACAACGCTACTCAAGTGCTTGTGGGTGCTCAAGTGGATAGACGAATTAGAGTAAGAAATAATTCACCTTGGATCAATCACCTTCTTTTTGCAGACGATAGTCTCATCTTTATGAATGCAAAGGAGGATAATTCCCACAGGTTGAATCGTGTTCTTCAGATCTATGAGGACTGTTCTAGGCAAAGTGTGAACCGGGAAAAAAGCTCCATATTTTTCAGTCCAAACACAAGCGATCCAGTTAGACAAAGATTGAAAGTCATTCTTGGAATATCTGTTGAGGCTTTTAATGAGAGATATCTTGGTTTGCCGACAGCAACGGGACGGATAACGAGTGGAACCTTTGAACATCTCAGAGAAAGGATCCAAAGCCAGGTGTAGGGAGGCACCGAACGCATGATTTCATGCGCGGGACGGGAAGTGCGCTTGAAGTCGGTGGCTCGGGCGATCCCGGCTTTTTCCATGAGTTGTTTCAAATTGACTAAGAAAGTTTACAAAGGAATCACCTCATGTATGGCAAGATATTGGTGGAGTATCTCTCTTGACCGCCGATATTTGCATTGGTTGGATTGGGATACACTTGCAACCGCGAAAGTGAAAGGGGGGATGGGTTTCGTAACTGGAGCTGTTTAACTTGTCTCTTCCGGGGAAACATGGCTGGAGGCTTCTTACAAGTCCGAATTCGCTGTGCGCGCGAGTGCTCAAAGGGAAGTACTTCCCTCATACTAATTTTCTCGATGCCCGAGCACATCGGCACGCTTCGGCTACCTGGCGAGCTGTCTTGGCAGGTAGGGAAGCTCTGAACGCTGGCATGATCAAAAGAATTGGAGATGGTACAACGGTCTCGATTTGGAGAGACCCGTGGATACCGGGGCTGATCGCAATGAAGCCGTCGACTCACGTTGGTACGGCAGATTTGAACACTGTTTCAGATTTGATTGATGCAGAGAATGGGACGTGGAAAATTAACATAGTGCAAAGCAATTTTATCGCCCCGGAGGTAGAAGCTATACTAAATATCCCTTTGCGCCGGATGGGAGGTGATGATAGCTTGGCATGGTCGGCGGAGAAAGCAGGTGTGTACACTGTAAAATCGGCTTACCGGACTCTCATGGTTCGCAACGAGCATCGTGCTCTAGAAGAAGGGTCGGTTATAGAATCTTCATTGACGAACAAACAGATGTGGACGAAGCTTTGGAAGCTGAATGTCATGCCCAAAGTCCGCGTGTTCTGGTGGCATGTGCTTCGGGGGATCCTTCCTGTCGAAAGCTCCCTCAAATATAGACACATAGCAACATTGGCCAGGTGTAAAACATGCCTGTCAGCGGATGAAGACATGTATCATGCATTGATACAATGTTCACACGCAAATCGGTTCTGGATAGAAGCCCGCGAGTGGCTGGGCATTAAGCTTCCGGAGCTGCATGAAATGACATGGTCCAGGGATATTCTCTGTGATCCTCATTTCGATCATTCGGACCAAGCTAAGATCATTTCGGTGATGTGGGCTATCTGGACATCTCGAAACAATATTACTCATGACAAGGCCAATATGGATCCAAAGAAATCTTTGCAAATGATTAGAGATGCGCTGGCAGTGCTGGAGCTTCCACCAAAGCATGCTAGCATACTACCAGGTCATGGGTGGCGACCACCTGATGGTGAGGTTATCAAGATTAATACCGATGCTGCAATTTCTCCGTTGGAGCATAGAGCGTGCATTGGTGGAGTGGATCGGTCAACTTCATCGTTCATCTCGCTTGGTGCAAACCAATCCTTGGCATCACCGACCCACTTGTGGCGTAAGCGTTTAACGCGGCACGTGAAGGTGTGGCGGTGGCTTTACTTCGTGGTTTTACGCGAGTGCAGATTGAGACAGATTGTTTGAATGTAATGAATCTCTGGAACTCGCGTCGTACTTCGCGCTCTCTGATAGCGCCGTTACTCTTAGATATTGAGGAGCTAGCTGCTAGGTTCATTTCTTTTGATATTCTACTTGTAAAGAGACATGCCAATCTCCCGGCCCACCTTTGTGCGAGACAAGCGAGCACATTGGAGATGTCGGAGTGTTGGATGGACTCTCCTTCGGGTTTGCTGGTAACCAGCCTCATGGCTGATAGTGCTGGCGCCTTATCTTTTGAATAAAGCTCTTCATTACCCTGCAAAAAAAATTTGGCGTTTCAGTTAAAAATGTAAAATCGCGCACTACAGCCAAAGTTTCTGTCCTGCACCGTACAAACCAACAAGCATTGTAAACATCCTAAAGGCAAACCTTGGTACATTATTTTTATAATACAATGGAATTGTACAAGGGGATAATTATTTTTTATGAAAAGTTTCTGTAATCAAGATTCACATAGTTTCTGCAAGCATGAACAAAGTTCAAGGAGCTCTCCCACTTCAACAATGCTTGTCTCTCTCACTTTCACTTTCCTTTTTGAAAAGTTTTTGGGTTCCCCTCTTTATTTTTTTTGTTTTTAAACTATATGAAAGCACTCAACAGAGATAAATGACTCTCTAAAACTTCCGGGTTGTCTCCCTGGCAGCGCTTTCTTTAAAGCCATTAAGCTAGGCATATAGTGCTCAAGTAATGAATCCACCCGGATCCCAAGGTATATCAAAGCCAATTTTAATTAACAATGATTTGTAATTTAGTAGTGAGCACAAAGTAACATATATCATGCAACAACGAAGTCTAACTCTCTTCCTATGCATCGGCATGTCATAAAAGAACAATTCATGCACACATAGTAAAGGCCAATGCATAGTATAAGCAGTTTCTTGCAATTCTATCATGTTGGAAACATAAAGAGGCGGAGATGTAGTTCCTCTCTCATAATAATTGCAAGTAGGAGCAGCAAGCACATGCTTATTATATCTATCTAAATCATCATGTGCAATGGTAAAAGGCAACCCATCAATATAATCCTTAATAAGCACAAACTTCTCTGATAAAGTGTAGTAGGGAGAATTCAAAAGATAATAGGACTATCATGCGTAAGTGCAATAGCAACAATTTCATGTTTAACATAAGGAACTATAGCAAGTTCATCTCCATAAGAATAATTCATATTAGCATCTTGGCCACAAGCATAGCAAGCATCATCAAAAGGGATATTTCAAACAAATTCAAGGGATCATAGCAATCATCCTTCGGTAAGCACGAAGGGGAATTAAATAATGTATGAGTTGGAGGGTTACTCTCATTAGAAGGTGGGCACGGGTAGCTAATCCGCTCTTCCTCCTTTTGTTCTTCGCTCTCCTCCTCCTCATATTTTTCATCCAATGAGCTCACAGTTTCGTCAATTTCTTCTTCCGTAGATTCCTGCAAAATATTAGTCTCTTCTTCGACAGCGGAGACTTTCTTAATAAGTGCATTAATATCGTAATTGTATTCATAAGTCTCATAACAATATTTAAGGATAGCTAAATTTTCAAGTCTATAAACCGAATCATCAAAATCTTCAAACTCTTTAAACATAGATTCAATTTCATAAGCACCCATAAAAGCAACAAATTCTTCTATTTGTTCCACATCATAGTAATCATATATACCATTAGCATAAGAAGCTAAGGTTTCATTATCATTAAATTTGCATGAAAAGGTAAGGTGTGGAGCCTTCATCCTAGAGCAACAAGTAATATCATATCTCAAGCATAGATCCCGAGCATACCAACGCAACATATTAATTTGATCCCATAATAGTTTCCCTTTTCGTGTCAAGCGATAATCCCTAAAGTATTCACGCTGATCCAACGTTACTCCCATAACATAGTTGAATGGGGTTTTCTCGGGATTATTAAAGTAGTACATAATATCTTTCACATAATGATCATCGAGGGTTTTAGGAGGTTCCCCATCTCCATGAGTAGCAAGTACACCTAATTTTTTTGGTATTTTGCATTTCCTACCCATAACTAAAGATAGAAAACAACTAAGAATAGCAAATAAAAATTACTTAGTGATAAAGCAAACAAGCACACACAAGAATATTCACCCCACGCTATGACTCTAAGAACGGCGCCAGAAAAAGGTCTTGATAACCCACAAGTATAGGGGATCGCAACAGTTTTCGATAAGTAAGAGTGTTGAACCCAACGAGGAGCTAAAGGTAGAACAAATATTCCCTAAAGTTCTATCGACCACCGATACAACTCTACGCATGCTTGACATTACCTAGAACAAGTATAAAACTAGAAGTACTTTGTAGGTGTTTTCGGAAAGGCTAGCAAGAAAATAAAGAGAGCGTAAACATAAACTAGGGGCTGCTTAGATAAAAACACAACTAAAGTAAATATAGCGAGTGTGGAGAAGTGGTGGTAGGAGTTGTGGAATTGTCCCTAAGCAATTGACTTTGTTACTAGACCGGTAATCACTATTGCAATTCTATTTGAGGGAGAGGCATAAGCTAACATATCATCCCTTACTTGGAATTCTATGCACTTCTGATTGGAACTCTAGCAAGCATCCGCAACTACTAAAGATTCATTAAGGTAAAACCCAACCATAGCATTAAAGCATCAAGTCCCCTTTTATCCCGTACACAAACAACCTACTTACTCGGGTTTGTGTTTCAGCCACTCACGCAACCCACCATAAGCAAATCATAAACATATTGCAAACCCTACAGCGGGAATCCCTCACGCTTGCGCGACACGGAGGGCACCATAGGACAGCACCAATAATAAAACATGCAACTCAAACCAATCATAGCAATTCATCAATCACCGATAGGACAACGAAAATCTACTCAGACATCATAGGATGGCAACACATCATTGGATAATAATATGAAGCATAAAGCACCATGTTCAAGTAGAGGGTACAGCGGGTTGCAGGAGAGTGGATCACTGAATATAGAAGGGGGAAGGTGATGGAGATGTTGGTGAAGATGACGGCGGTGTTGGTGAAGATCGTGGTGATGATGATGGCCCCTGCAGCCCGGCGCCACTGGAAGCAAGGGGAGGCCCCCTTCTTCTTCTTCTTCCTTGACCTCCTCCCTAGATGGGAGAAGGGTTTCCCCTCTGGTCCTTGGCTCCCATGGCTTGGGAGGGGCGAGAGCCCCTCCGAGATTGGATCCATCTCTCTGTTTCTGCGTTCTCTCCTGGCTCTTTTTCACCGTTTCGTGTATATATGGAGATCCGTAACTCCGATTGGCCTGAAACCTTCGCCGTGATTTTTCCCGAAAATTAGCTTTCTTGCGGCAAAAGAAGAGCGTCAACCGCCTTACGGGTGGCACACGAGATAGGGGCGCTACCGAGGGGTGGCGTGGCCCACTCGTGGCCACCTCGGGCACCGCCGCTGATTCTTCCTCCCAAAAATCACAAATATTCCAATATAATTCTTAGTCCGTTTTTATCCTTTTGGACTCCGTTTGATATTGGGTTTCTGCTAAACATAAAACATGCAACAAACAGTAAATGGCACTGGGCACTGGATCAATATGTTAGTCCCAAAAAATAGTATAAAAAGTTGCCAAAAGTAAAGTTGAATAATATTGGCATGGAACAATCAAAAATTATAGATACGACGGAGACGTATCACGCATACCTTGTTTATCTCCCAACTGCATTTTCAACTGACCAAGTTCTTCTTCGGCCCGCTCCAGACTTTGATTTAGTCCGGAGACCTCCGCAGTATGAGAGGCAGCTGCCGCTGCAGACGCCTGCATATAAAAGAGAGATAGATGCCATCAAATAAGTCTTCCTGCGAACATAAATTTGATCCCCTATCCGGTTCCTTTTTTTTTCACCGAACAGTATATCAGGGGCTACTATCCATACCATGACATTCTTCGAAACCTCATAAAACATACCTCAAAGCCTCTTATAAGGCTGATGCAGGCTTCATTCAGTCCACTTTCAGCAGACTGAATCTTCCCAATCACCGCACCCATAAGGGCACGGTGTTCGTCGATGATGGAGGCGCTCTTCACTGCCGCCAAGAAAGCATCTGGCACCTCTGGTTGGACAGAGATTGCCGGTGGAACAGGCACGCCCCCTCCATCCAAGGGAGGCCGCCTGCTTGATTCTGGAGCCGTATTGGTCTCCGGAATTGCGTCCGGCTGGGAGCCGAATTCAAGATGGCTCCCGCCAACGATTCCCATGGGAATCGTTTCCCCATGTCTTCGGCCCCTGAAGTTTGACCTCCATGCGCCGCTTTTACTACCTCTTCCTCCCCTCCTTGGCCGGAGTCCTTCTGGAACGAAGCCTCGGTGTTATCCACATGTTTCGAAGAAGGGGCGTTCGGGGCCGTCCCACTCTCCATAGCATCCGAGCTCAGGAAATCCTCTGATGAGGATTGTTCGGTGCGGGACCTCGCCGGACTACAAAAATATGGCTCAGGTCAAAAATTACGCCATGATGAGACTGGACGCATAAATGTGTTCGGATTTTATACTCACGAGTTCACTAGGGGCTGGGCCCTGGGATCCCACGCTGGGCTGTTGTCGGCAGCGGCAGTGGACTCTTCCAAAAGAAGAGCTTTTCCCCTTTTAGGCGACTCGGCCTCCAAGTGTATGGAGGCCGCTGTCAGTGTCAAAACCGGCGGATCTCGGGTAGGGGGTCCCGAACTGTGCGTCTAAGGCAGATGGTAACAGGAGGCAAGGGACACAATGTTTACCCAGGTTCGGGCCCTCTCTATGGAGGTAATACCCTACTTCCTGCTTGATTGATCTTGATGAATATGAGTATTACAAGAGTTGATCGACCATGAGATCGTTGAGGCTAAACCCTAGAAGCTAGCCTATGGTATGATTGTTGTTGTCCTACGGACTAAACCCTCCGGTTTATATAGACACCGGAGGGGGCTGGGGTTACACAGAGTCGGTTACAACAGAAGGAGATCTACATATCCGTATCGCCAAGCTTGCCTTCCACGTCAAGAGAGTCCCATCCGGACACGGGACGAAGTCTTCAATCTTGTATCTTCATAGTCCAACAGTCCGGCCAAAGGATATAGTCCGGCTGTCCGGATACCCCCTAATCCAGGACTCCCTTAGTAGCCCCTGAACCAGGCTTCAATGACGATGAGTCCGGCGCGCAGATTGTTTTCGGCATTGCAAGGCGGGTTCCTCCTCCGAATACACCATAGAAGATCTTGAACACAAGGATAGTGTCTAGCTCTGCAAAACAAGTTCCACATTCCACCGTAGAGAGAATAATATTCACAAATCCGACCTGCTGACGTATTTGACACCATGCCATCATGCCATGGCCCGGTTATTATCAAACCGTGTTTTTTGACCAGCCTTGGCGCATATCGCGAGGCGGTTTCCTTGGCACGTCTTGTTGAAGCAGAGATCGTGTCCCCTTATTACGGGATTCTCATCAATACAGGCGTGGGTAACCCAATCGTGCCCGTTGGTATGACTCCTCGATTATAGGCAAGTCCCAAACGGTCACGAGGAGGACGCCTGGTATTCACCCTCTTTATAAAGAGACCAAGGCCTATCCTTTTTTATTCCTCGAACTAAATCGAATCCCTCCCCCGCCTCGAGTTCCAACACCCAAAGCTCAGGTCAGGTGCTTCGGACCTTCAACCATGTCCGGATCCAACCTTCAAGGTCGGTGGATGCCCTCCTCCGTCACGGAGGAAGACGTCAGAAAGTTAAGAGAGGCCAGGTTCTTGACCACGATTTTATGCACCGGCTGCCTGCTCAAGGGCAGGTCATACCTACTCCCAAACCCGGCGAGAGCGTAGTATTCATATCTCACTTCCTTCGAGGGCTAGGCCTGGCTCTGGATCCCTTCATGAGGGGGCTCATGTTCTATTACGGGCTGGACTTCCATGATTTAGCTCCGGATTCTATTCTCCACATCTCGTCTTTTATCGTCGTGTGCGAAGCTTTTCTCTGCATCACCCCTCACTTCGGCCTGTGGCTCAAGACCTTCCAAGTGGAGCCGAAGACAATTGAGGGGAGGTATGCAGAATGCAGAGGTGTTGTAATAAGCAAAAGAGCGCCGATGCCCCATGGCCCGAGGGTTCTTTCCAGGAGGTGTCCAGCTTATGGCAACAAGAATGGTTTTATGTCACAGCTCCCAGGGGTACCAAATGGGTGGCCCCACCTGCCTTTTTCTCGGGTCACCCTCCACGACTAACGTCATGGATCAACAAGGGGCTAAACTGGGGGCCAGTGAAGGACATGCCCATACTGCAGGGTCGCATCCAGGATCTTCTCGAAAGAGATATTGATCTGGTCACAGTAACGCAAGTAATGTTACTTCGCCGAACCCTGCCATGTAAATGTCGTCCCCTCTGTCTGTGGGAATTCAAACCGGAGGGACGGTGAGCTATTCAGCACTTCCTCGGCATGATGCCCGAGGAGATGTACAAATTGTACTTCGGACCACAACCAGTGTGTCCGGATTCCACCGAGGACGCGGGTCTGAGCTGCAATCGTCCAGATACCCAAGTAAGTCGCCCTATGGCCGAACATGTGGTATTTCTATTCATCATGACATCATTCTGAAAAGTCGCTCTTTGACCAGGACTGGATAACAAAGGCGAAGATGATCAGGTGTCCGGCCCCCCTCCCCGAGGTCTCACCGGATCCGATACTAGTCCGGATGTTGGAGCTTGCACCCTACCAAGCGCCCTCAGGGGAGGATAAAGGTGGGAAGAAAGAGGCTGACGCCTCGTGAACGGATAACCGGGGAGAAGAAGCCAAAGCTCCCCCTCCCCAAGGAAGGAAAAGGAACACCTCCGAAGGCCCGGAGACAATAGTCTCTAAACGGGGGAAGAAATCTTCGCCAGAGGGTCCTGGCCCAGAAGATATCCCGGCAAGACAAGGTTCAAGAAGGGGATCAGCCCTCCATCGAAGTAAGTAAAAGAAAGGGTCTAATAGTAAAAAACATCCTGCTTTACTTCTGAGGAGAATAACCGAAACATCCGTCTTGTAGTCCAGATCGTGACCCTTCTCGGCAGAGTTCGTCTTTGGGAGATCTTCCTCTGGAGATGATGGAGAGTGAAACGCCTCCCCACACCATCCCGCCTTATGAGGCGGGCGACCCCGAGGTGTCATCTCGGAGGGCTCCTCCCGATCCGGCAAGGCCAGAGGGTGATTCTCAGCCACCAAGTCCTCAGTATCCGGCTCTTGGAGAGAGCAACCGGAAGGGTCCGGCTCCGCATGTCATTCGGTTGGATGCACTGAAGGATCTGCTAGAGCAGGCGGCTATCTCAGAAGTGCACCGTGCGCTAATAGCCGCGGTTGTTGAGAGGATTTCATCCATAGAAAGCGGGTTGCATGAAGCCTTTATGAGTCTGCTGAAAGGTTTTGAGGTACGCAAAGTGACGTGTATTTTTAACAGTACTGCACATGTTTAAAACGTGCCCTGTGCAGATAATAGCCCCGAGACTCGTTGCCGTCGAACGGGCGGTGAACAGAGGATCATAGTCGTAGGTAATAATCCAGCGTCTTCATATGCAGGTGGCGGGAGGTCCGTGGCTAGCCGAACTTGTGAGGTTGCCGAGCTAACGCGGCGACTTGATGCGGCAGATGCCGACATCGTGCTTGTCAACAAGCGGCTTGACGAGGCGCAGGGTATGTAATTTCTCCGGATTTCAGCATATGGTAAGAAGAGCGTAATGCCAGTATCTTGAACATGTTGTGAAATGCAGATGGAGCTGCGGCGGTGGAGACCCTTCGGGCGGAACTTGCCCGAGCCAAAAAGCAAGCCAAGAAAAGTGATGCGGCCGCTCTAAAGGCGGTTGAAGAGCTGAGGGCCGAACAAGCTGCCCATTACCAAAGTAAGGAGAAGATGGCCAAGATGGCCATTGAGTTGAGTGATGCCGCCGACCGATACCGGCTTCTTGAGAAGGAAAGTCGAGCGAAGGCTGTGGAGCTGGAGAAGGCCATGGTAGCAGCCAAGGAATCCCGCTCTACAATTAGCGATGAAGGAGGAGCTGCGTCATGCCGGGGATATCGCGGCTGGGAAGCCCTTTATGCTGCGGATGAAGTTTGTAGGTCCTAAGTATGCTCCTCTGGACCGGCTGTGGAGTTCTGCAAATGCCTATCTGGATTTGGCAGTGAGTGTTGCTGATGCGGTCGAGTTCTTCAAGGATCAAAGAGATCATGAAGTGGAGAAGTTGTTCTGGTCGCAATTTAATGGTCCAGCGCGTCCGCTTCCTCTGAATGAGCGAATAGCCGAATGGGCCGAGCTCCATAGGTTGTCCGGACTCGCCATGAGGTCTGTTGTGGATCACCGTGGTCGGCAGGCCAAGGCCGAAACGATTACTTCAGCTTGGTGCAGCGGCTCCTTGGTGATGTGCCGCGCATCGACGCTATGAAGAGGTCGGCATGCATTGAGGGTGCGCGGATGGCGCTTGCCCGTGTCAAAACACACTGGGCGGAGATGGAAGCCACCGCAATTGCAGCCCCTAGTTCGGCAATTAGCCGAGTAGCTGCCGAGCACTACTTTGATGAGGTCCTTGAAGGCGCTCGTTCAATAGAAGCGCGGTGCTCGAAGAGTATTATGTTTGAATGACATGTATTCCCATTGAAAAACAATGTTTTACGAAATTATATAAAGGCTACTTTTATACTTTTGCCTAAAAGTGCTATGATGTCTCATGTGCGGTCGTTTATGTATATGTTTATATAACCTGAAAGTTTGCAGTCGTCGGCTTCAGCCCCCATGCATACAATGCGGGGGTGTTCGCGGAAGACGCATGTTCACACTTGATCCCACGTCTTGGTCCATTAAGGAGGTGATAGCACAGCGAACTAAGCAATCGGACTATATTGCTTTAACACTTTCACTTAGCCATAGGAGTTTGACAGTGGGGCTACCATATAGCCCCTGGTGGCTCCGCGCTCATCCGAATACGGGCGCGGTCATGCCTGGCCGAGAAACGGCCCTTCGTTAATGCGGAGGAATCCCGAAGATTCCGATAAGTCATCGAGTGGTTGACTAGTCTCTCGCTTTATCATGACAGTCAGTTTTCGGCTTTCTCTACTGAGGTGCTCGTCTGCCAGCTGTGGCACAATCGCAGTAGTTCTCCTGGTGCCACCTTAGCCGATAAAGCGGAACGTAAGGTAGCAAAACACAGGAGCCGGGCAAACCCAACATTTGACCAAAGACATGATTCGGAGCTGATGCATATAAGGCCTAACTCGCGACGCCGAACACTCCCTAAGGTGTTCGGTCTTTGAAACATATACTGGGCTTAGGTGATGCCCTTGGATAATGAACCCATAGTGTCCAGTATGAGCAATATTCTCGACGTGGCCACATGCCAAGACGCCAAGATCCTTCTCGGTTGTATTGAGAATCCGGAGGATGTGAACAACAAAATAGAGTAAAAAAGGTTTACGCAGGTCTTAATCTAAAGAGAAACCTTTATGTACGGGTCCCCGCCGCAAGTCTCACGCGATGTGTCTCAAGTAGCCGTATCCTCGGGCGGGTGTAGCACGATCGTCATCTCAGAAAAGAGAGGTGCTTAGTGAAAAGTTGTTGTGCAAAAATTGGTTATTATAAATAAACCATGAAAAATTCGAGATGGGTAAAGATGAGCGAATTATTACGGCGAAACCCCGGTACCGTCTATACGGTGTAACCATCGAACCAATATCTATCAATGATTGGCCGGACTCGCCTAACTGCGTGTCCAGCGGTCCTAACGACTACCATCGTCTCTAGTGATGAGGCCGTCTAGTGCTCGGCTGTTAAAGCAGCCGTGCGTTCTTCTGTTCGGAATGAATGCTCAACATTTCCATGTACTGTGATGGTGCCGCGCGGACCGGGCATTTTAAGTTGGAGTAAAGTGTAACGTGGTATTGCATTGAAACGGGCGAAAGCCTCGCGTCCAAGTAGTGCTTGATAGCCACTTCGGAATGGAGCAATGTAGAAGGTTAACCTTTCGCTCCGGAGGTTGTCGGGCGAGCCGAACACAACCTCTAGCGCTAGAGAGCCCGCAAGTGAGCCTTCAGGTTCGGTATTACTCCCTTGAAGGTAGTATTACTGTGGCTGATGTTTGTTGGGTTTATCCCCATTTTGCGGACGATGTCCTGGTATATCAGATTTAGACTAGTGCCGCCGTCCGTAAGGACTCGTGTAAGGTGGTATCCGTTTACTATTGGGTCCAGCACCAAGGCGGCTGATCCTTCCTATCGGATACCTATTAGGTGATCCCTGCGATCGAAAGTGACCGGGCAGGCCGACCAGTGGCGGGACTCATGGGTGACAGGCCCTATGGCTCATGTATTTCGGAGTGTGTATTTGCCTCTCCACTTTGTCACGTGGACAACATTTACTGTTTTGACTTCTGGCGGGAATTTTTTCTGTCCCCCAGTGTCTTGCTGGCGAGGCGTATCCTCGTCCTCGCTCGGAGTGTCCTCCCCCTTGTGTTCGGCGTTTAGCTTGCCAGCCTGCTTGAAGACCCAGCAATCTCTGTGGGTATGATTTGCAGGCTTGCCGGGGGTGTCGTGGATCTGACATAGTTTATCTAGAATTTTGTTTAGGCCGGTTCAACTCTGTTGCCTTTAGAGGGCTTTTTTCCATCGACCGGTCGAGAGCCTCTAAATCGCGTTTACCGCCGTGTTGTGCAGGTTGTCTTCTTTATTCCGGCGCTTGTTTTTACTGCGTCATGCGGTTTTCCATTGCCGTCCCGGCCTTCGATGTGCTTGGGTCGCTGGTGCTGCTTCTTGAAGCTAACCAGCTGTCCTCGCCCGCGCAAAAGCGGGTCATGAGGCTTGTTAGGGCTGCCATTGTTCTCGGCTTCTCCTGGCCAAGGTGCCTGGCAAGCCATTCGTCTCGAACGCTGTCCTTGAAAGCTGCTAGGGCTTCAGCGTCCGGACAGTCGACAATTTGGTTCTTCTTAGTGAGAAACCCGTACCAAAGCTTTCGGGCTGACTCTCTAGGCTGTTGAATTATATGACTCAAATCATCAGCGTCCGGGGGTCGGACATAAGTCCCTTGAAAGTTAGTCCGGAAAGCGTCCTCGAGCTCTTCCCAACTTTCAATGGAATTTTCGGGGAGGCTTTTCAGCCAGTGCCGAGATGGTCCTTTGAGCTTGAGGGGTAAGTATTTGATGGCGTGGAGATCGTCTCCACGAGCCATGTGAATATGGAGGATGAAGTCCTCGATCCAGACCCCAGGGTCTGTGGTTCCATCCTATGCCTCTATGTTAACTGGTTTCAACCCTTCTGGAAATTCATGGTCTAATACCTCGTCGGAGAAGCATAGGGGGTGTGCGGCGACCCTGTATTTGGTTGTGCCATGGCGTTCGGACGGTTGTGGTATTTGGTGTTGGCGGAGTGCTGGAGCGTGTTCCCTTGATCCGTAGATGGATCTGGTTACGCCGGCCAGTTGATGCGGGTCCTTGCGTTGGTCATGTACTGACTTATGCGCGGCCTCGTTGGCCACCCTATCGCGGCCACGAGGTCGTCGATCCGACCGATCGGCGGTTTTGTTTTTTGGCTGTGAGGATTCGAAGGCCTCATCATCGAACTCCGATAGCAGCTTCCGCTTTGGGTAGCTCTTCGTGGGGCGACTGCCACCGTACTTTTCTGCCATGTCGAGCACTTTATTCCATCTACTATTGAGTGTGTTTTGTGCGGCCTTGAGCCTTTGTTTGTGCTTCTTCAGACTTCTTGCAAAGGGCCATAAGCCTTTCTTGCTCCTGCTTTTCCGTGATGATGTGCTCGCCGTCGTCCGGACCGTTTCTCCGACCGTTGGTTGTCTTGATGCTCGGGCGTAGCCGTTTCGGACAAATGACTCCGCACTTTGTTCGTCATCCGCTGGCTTACCCTGCTCTGTCGCTGGGTCAATTTGGCTTCTTGTTGCGTTGTTGTCGCTGTTTTTGCCAAGGCGGGATTTAGAGCGGCGCTTACGGCGTCATTTTGATTGCTTGTTGTGGAAGCTATCTTTCGTTGCATCCTCGTTATTATTTTCTTTGGGTGTATCCACCATATATACGTCATATGATGAGGTGGCGGTCCAAAGGCCCTCGTAAGCGATGGTTCCTGTTCGCTCCGCATCGGTGTCCATACCATCAATGTCTTGAGTCGAAGTCGAGCATGTCGGTTAAATAAATCGGCGATGGCTACTAAGTGGGTGGTGGGTGGGGATTGAATTTCTTCGTCCGTCTATCCCACTCTAGCCGGACATAGTTCGGCCAAGGTTCTCCGGACAGGGAGAGGGATTTCAGTGAGTTCAGTATATTGCCGAAGGGCGAGTGCTGAAAGATGTCTGCGGAGGTGAACTCCATGATCGGCGCCCAATCGTATTCGATAGGTATGGGCACGGGTGGTACGAATTCCGTGGCCGAGGACAAGTCTAGCAGTTCGGCGACACGGCTCTCGTGAGGGGTAAGGTCAGTATTCGGCTCTATCGCCACTGAGGGTGCGGCCTCCATGGTGGAGTCTATCCTCCCGTCCTCGGATGGCGCGATCTGCTCTGGACTAGAGGCCGGAGTAGTTGCTGGCGTGATCTCCCGAACACCGTCCGACGGCAGAGCTATATCATGCTCGTCGTGATCGTGCGGCACACCTGGCATGGGCCCGAACCCGTCGAAGATCAAGTCTCCGCGGATATCGGCGGTGTAATTCAAGTTTCCAAACCTGACCTGATGGCCAGGGGGTAGCTTTCGATCTGCTCTAGATGGCCAAACGAGTTGGCCCGCAGTGCGAAGCCGCCGAACACGAAGATCTGTCCGGGGAGGAAAACCTCACCCTAGACCGCACCGTTGTCGATGATCGAAGGGGCCATTGAACCTTGCAGCGACGACACAGTGGAACTCTCAATGGAAGCACTAGTATCGGTGTCAAAACCGGCGGATCTCGGGTAGGGGGTTCCGAACTGTGCGTCTAAGGCGGATGGTAACAGGAGGCAAGGGACACAATGTTTACCCAGGTTCGGGCCCTCTCTATGGAGGTAATACCCTACTTCCTGCTTGATTGATCTTGATGAATATGAGTATTACAAGAGTTGATCTACCACAAGATCGTCGAGGCTAAACCCTAGAAGCTAGCCTATGTTATGATTGTTGTTGTCCTACGGACTAAACCCTCCGGTTTATATAGACACCGGAGGGGGATAGGGTTACACAGTAGTCGGTTACAATGTAAGGAGATCTACATATCTCAGACGCCAATCTTGCCTTCCACGCCAAGAGAGTCCCATCAGGACATGGGACGAAGTCTTCAATCTTGTATCTTCATAGTCCAACAGTCCGGCCAAAGGATATAGTCCGGCTGTCCGGATACCCCCTAATCCAGGACTCCCTCAGCCGCCCTCTTCTTTCTTCCCCCCGCCGGGGATTCGTCTTCCTCCTCCTCCTCGTCCTCTTCAGAGGCCGAACAGGCATTGGAACCTTCAGATATTGTGTCTGAAGTGCCGCGGTGACGAAGGCCACCCCGGGTCTTTTTGGCCTCCTTCTCGGCCTTCTTCTTCGGCGCCTTATACGGCGTCGGGACCAGCATATTGAACAGAAGTGGGTTGGCCGGTCCTTGAGCAGCGGGGCTGGACAGTGGATCCGCTCCGCCTTCTTCGTCCAGCCCTAGGGAGTTGAGGAAAACACACTAAGCATTTCCTTTGAGTTATGCGGATAAAACGTAAAATAACTTACCGAGCTTGCAGGGCAGGACAGTTGGTACCCGCGGTCCTCGGCCGAGTCCGGCCATGATTTGCCGGACTTGAATAGCACCTTCCAGATGTCTTTGTGCGAGGAGCCAAAAAGCTCTCGCAGCGTCTGATGCTTGGCCAGATCGAATTCCCACAAATTGCAAGTCCGGTGTTGACAAGGCAAGATTCGGCGAACTAACATCACCTGGACTACATTGACGAGTTCGACGTTCTTGTATTCCATATCCTTAACGCGCGTCTGAAGCACCGACAGTTCGTCAGACGAAGACCAGTTCAGGCCTTGTTTAGCCCAGGACGTAAGCCGTAGAGGGGCTCCAGATCGGAACTCAGGAGCAGCGGCCCATCCCGTGCCGCGCGGCTCAGTGATGTAAAACCACTGCTGCTGCCACTCTTTGACGGAATCATTAAAAGTACCTGTCGGCCATGTGACATAGGGCATCCTGCTCACCATAGCGCCTCAAGACTTCAAGATGTTTCGCCGCCCACCACCTTGGGCTTCACATTAAAGATCTTCAACCATAAGCCGAAGTGTGGCGAGATGCGGAGAAAAGCCTCACACACGACGATGAATGTCGAGATGTTGAGGAAGGAATTGGGGGATAGATCATGAAAATTGATCCCGTAATAATACATGATGCCGCGAACGAACGGGTGGAGGGGAAACCCTAGCTCGCGGACAAAATGAGGAAGGAATACAACCCTCTCGTGGGGTTCCGGAGTAGGGATGATTCATCACCGCCACGGAGACGGTGGCTGATTTTCTTGGCCAGGTACCCGGCCTCCCGAAGCTTTTTGATATCCTTCTCCCGGGCGGTAGAGGCCATCCACTTGCCTCCCGCTCCGGATCTGGACATTTTCGGAAGGCCTTTGTGGGCGGAGAAGATGAATGCTCGGGCATTGGAGGCTTGGAGCTTGAGCGAAGAGGAATGGATCAGGAAGAAGAAAGCGTGGGTGCGAAAGGGAGTTCATATCCCCTTATAAAGGCAGTAGCGCCTCCCCACTTGCCTGGTAAAACTCGCTTATCCCCCAAGCGTTGTGATTAATGGCACGATTGGGTTACCCACACCCGTATTGATGAGAATCCCGTGATAAGGGGACACGATCTCTGCTTCGACAAGACGTGCCAGGAAAACCGCCTCGCAATATGCGCAGTAGCTGGTTGAGAAAAACGGTTCGAATAATGACCGGGCCGTGGCGTGATGTCACGTTATGAAAAGTTGTCAGCAGATTAGATTTGTGGAAATATTATGCTCTCTACGATGGTATGTGGAATTTGTTTTGCAGAGCCGGACACTATCCTTGTGTTCAAAATCTTCTATGGAGTATTCGGAGGAAGAACCCGCCTTGCAATGTCGAAGACAATCTGCGCACCGGACTTATCGTCATTGAAGCCTGGTTCAGGGGCTACTGAGGGAGTCCTGGATTAGGGGTCCTCAGACAGCCGGACTATATCCTTTGGCCGGACTGCTGGACTATGAAGATACAAGATTGAAGACTTCGTCCCGTGTCCGGGTGGGACTCTCCTTTGCGTGGAAGGCAAGCTTGGCGGTTCGGATATGTAGATCTCCTCCCTTGTAACCGACTATGTGTAACCCTAACCCCCTCCGGTGTCTATATAAACCGGAGGGTTTAGTCTGTAGGACGAGAACAATCATAATCATAGGCTAGCTTCTAGTGTTTAGCCTCTACGATCTTGTGGTAGATCAACTCTTGTAATACTCATATCATCAAGATCAATCAAGCAGGAAGTAGGGTATTACCTCCATCGAGAGGGCCCGAACCTGGGTAAACATTGTGTCCCTTGCCTCAATCTTTAAAAACGCTTATATTTAGCTGGGGTTGAATATCCTACATTGTATCTTGGGGACAGTGAAGGCCACGGGAAGTGCATTCGGTGTAGCTTGAGGCACAGGACGTGCAGGCTGCTGGGCGCCAAGACAAGGTTGTGTAACTTCATTGATACTGATTTTTTCGATAAAGGGTGGATTTTTTTAACTCAAAATGTAGCATCAAGATGATATAAACATAATGAGCACACACCCGGCCTCTGCATAGATAAGATGCATACAGCCAACACAAACTCACGCACACAAAAACACGCCAGTAATAGCAAAGTCATATAGGACCAAAGCTATGCATAGGCGATGAAAAAAGAAAAAAGCCCCAAAGCGATCATATCCGCGATGGGCAAACTAGAAAAATGACCGTATCTGCACCATTCATCTCATGACACCACACGGACGACGAGGTTCTTCAACAGTAATGCCTTCAGGAAGGGAGCGACACTTGAGCGTCGCCATCACTGGATCCAACCACCAAGGCTAGAATCTAGGTTTTCATCCTGAAGAATCGGTCTGAGCATTCCGAACAATGCCTTCAACAAGGTAACGACATAAAAATGTCGCCATTGCCAGGTATACCCAACTCGGGGCAGACCTAGGCTTTCGCCCCGACACTCAGAGACCGAATGCTCAAGTAGCACCACCCTCGAAGTCACTGACGTGTTGTCGCCACCACTTTTCCGCGATACCAGCAGCTACATGCGATGTGACCGCCACCGCCACACAACCATCCCTCTGCATCAAGACATCGTTCATAGTTTGCATATCCACGCCGAAATCGACCACCGAATTTTTAGAGATAAAACTCTCACAAAATCAATTGATGATGATAATCCGCAGCGAGGCCACTGCCGCAGGCTAAAGTGATCACCACACATAGCCTGTCATCGAAGGGACCCCGGGTTTACCCTGCTGCAATCTGGACGAGGGAACCGGAGGCGGCCAGTAGGGGTTGTCTTACGAAGATGAGCTCGGACAAAGGCAGGCCAGCATGGACTAACCCCTAGATCAACAGATCAGTGGGGCTGCCGTTGATGTCAACGGATCGACACCTGATCTGAATCGTGGCGCCAACCATGTGCACCATCGCCGAGCCTGCACTGCGCTTGCCGTGGACGGCCATCATGCACCGGTGGACGGCGAAGAACCGCTTCCTCCGGACAAAGACAGACGGAACCGCACCAGCGCCGCCATCGCCGCCTAAGGTAGCCATCACGAGATCGCCATGGATGGAGGCCGAGCCTCACCATGAACGCCCCACCGCCATCGCCCTGGCCCGGCCACTTCGCCGGCGGTGGCCTCCGGTGGCGGCGAGACGGGAGGAAAATTGGTTGAGCCCCCGGCGGCTGAGATGGGATCCCCCGAGTCGCCAGTCACGGGCGACGTGAGGGTTCAGATGGGGACGGGCAACATGGTTCCCCATTGATACTGATAATAGGTACACTGATTTGGATCTAAGATCAAAGAAAATATAAAGTAACTCGTATGACTAAGAATTACAACGAATTTTCTTGTAAACATCCTTTTCGCGGTATTAATCTTTTCTCGAAGAAATACTCCAACAACTTCGGTAAAGAGGCTGCAATTAGACTGGAGCAACGATATTCTCACTCTTTCACCCGCACGAACATTACCAATAATGATTTTTTAAAGCGCCTTGAGTCGCCCGTCTAAAAAGATGGGAAGCCTTGATCGATGAACGTACTTAGGCATGGGGTGATCCCCTAGAAGCGCAGGCCGCCGAATCATTGTATCTTCACCATGGTATCGGTGAAAGATTTCACCTCCACAAAGAACCAAACCAACAAAAAAAGGTTGACACAACAACATAAACTCATCAGATCTGAATAATCGAATCTGCGAGGACAGAAAACTCTCTAACCTCATGGGACTGCCAAAAGAACGAGAGGAAGTTATTCTCACAAAACTATAACGATCATTGCATTGACGAAGAACATAGAGGTCCTCAAGATCCGAGGTCCCCCCACCTCACAGTGCCAAGATGGCAGCTGGAGACGAGGGGACCAAAATTTCCAAGATGGCGACGGCAACGGCCGTGACGCAAGAAACCCTAGCTAGCCAGGGGTGTGTGACGTATTGATGTGCAGGCTGTTGGGTGACGAGCTGATGATGTGTCTGCCCATCGGCCGGCACTTCCTACTACTTGGCTGTCTCTAGAAATTAGGGGCCCGATGCGAAATGCAAATTGGAGCATTAAAATGTCTAGAATGCATGTTTTTTAATAAAAGTAATTTGAATAAATTCAAAGACTGCATCAATTATAGGCTTGTCAAGATAATACCAAAAAAAAGACTGAACCTGAATTTTAAACTAGCAACTATCTTGGAAATCTTCGTGAGTGGCAACTTGATTAACTAGCCTACTATATACCTTTCTTAAAAAATTGATTGATGAACTGATGCATATGCACACAATATCGAAAATTTGAAATGGGTCATACTACTATATGGTAGTATTATCTCAGTGGTTGGTCTTTCTCGAGATCCGCACACATGCATGTATATGCATATGTATTCAACTCCGGCAGTGAATTAAGCACAGTGGCAACGCGACTTGTCTTTTGTTAGTTATGAGGCCCAACTGTCTTGGTCCAGTCGGTCCTAGTCTAATTGCATTTTTCAGGACCGACGGGCTATGCCACCTGGGCCGCCTCTCTCCCACCCACGGTCTGGCCCACCGATTTGCTCAAGTTTCCAGCTGCATTTATGATGTAAAGCCATATCCCCTCCGTTGTAAATCTGGATCCCCATTCTTCTTTGCTCAAGCCTTAGTAGCCATGTTTTCTTTTTCCTCCACGCCGCAAGCGCCGAACACCGAGCTGCTTCCGCTGATCCCCTGCCGCCAGATGTCTTCGGGAAGTGAACAGTGACATCTCCACCGGCGGGAAGAAGCCAGGCAATCGCTACTACAGATGCATCCTTTGGAGTGTGAGTGCTGAATTGCAAACTCAGATCTCGTTCTTCATCTTTGCTTCTGGTACAGATTTTGATTTGTTGCTCTTTCTGTTATTTCCAGTCTCGTCAGTATGGGTTCTTCGAGTGGCAGGAGACTTACCGTGCCGTGCTGCAGTCCGTCAGAGCCCGTTCTCTGTCACGCCACCGTCCCCAGCCTCTCCCGCGCGGGTTTTCTTTTTCTTCGTCTCGCCACGGCATGGGTTGGCGAAAGGCTTAGCTAAGATAAACCCATTGCCCCGCAGCCCATCCAACCAAACATGTGGCGACGACATAAATGCTACTGAAGGCAAAAAAAAAAAAAAAGTGAAAACCCCCAACCCTTTGAGACATAACACGGTTTTTCTTTTCTTTTTATTACTTTATATCCCCCCGAACGCAACAGCACACAAGAGCAGGAACCGAGGGCTCCACACGCGCGTTAAATGCAAATAGATTACGAACGGAAATTCTGTACCATGGTGCATGAACTTCGTCCTGACATGGACTGCCGGTCCACCTCCGTCAGATGCTACCGGCCTCGCACCTGCCTTACCCCGCGTATTCATACAGTATCTGCTCGCCATACAGCTACCCCACCTCATTTCCTCTATTTTCTGGTTATAGCGCTTGCCGCATTCAATGCAGCGAACCTGCCTGATCTATGTGAATGAATGGCTGGGATAATGCTAGTATATAGTAGTATGACCCATATCACTGCTCTCACACAATACTCACTATAATACTGCCTCCAATCTGTATTCCTTGTCACTCAAACAGATATATCTAGCACTAAAATACATCTAGATACATCTCTTCGAAATGACAAGTAATATGCATCGGAGGAAGTATAATTATTCAACAGCACAAAAGAGTCTAAATAAAATAGTGATTTAGTTCAAGAGGCCGCATTTTCGTCATTTCATCTCAGGAAAGATAGATTGATCGATGGGAGCTCCTATTTGGCGACCTGGGCGTTTGACGTCGCGGAAAAACACACTCATCCCCGCGCGAGCCCTGTTCGGCCGGCCAATAGGCGGGGCCAGACACCCCCTATTTTTTATTTGTTTACTTTTCCCTTTTGTGCTTTTTTAAAATAATTCAAGATTTCAAAAAAGTTCAAGAATTCTAAATAATTGCGAATTTTGAAAAAAAATGTCCCCGAAATCATAAAATGATTGTGAATTCAGAAAAAAAATGTTCATGATTTTTAAAAAAATGTTCGAGAAAACATAAAAATGTTCACGTATTAAGAAAAATGTTTGCATATTCAAAAAATATACATGAGTTTCAAAAATGTTTGCATATTCAAAAAATGTACATGAGTTTGAAAAATGTTTGCATATTCAAAAAATGTTCATGAACTTGAAAAAAAACTAGAGAATTGAAACAATATCCATGATTTTTTTTATATTTTTTGCAAAACGAATATATGTTCGGATTTAAAAAATCTCAAATTTCAAAAAAACTTATTGGTTGAAAAAAATTATGAACTCGAAAATGTTCTTGCATTTCAAAAAAATGTTCAAGCAAAGTTGGGCCTTCCGCTGCATGCTTCGTACACACTGCCAGTGGTGATCAATATTCGCACCCATCGTATTGCTTCTGACGCACAATTACAGTAGCAAGCAAAGAATACTAGTAACCTGATAAGTTCTGACCACGAGGAACGAACTGGTAATTTCTGCAATTACCAGTGACTGGGTTTCTGAGTGCTCGTCAGGACTATAGCTGTTTCTGCAGAGGTGCATAGAGATCTCTTAATTTTTGTAATTATCATTCTTACCAATTTCCTTGATTACTATGTTTATCCATTAAAGATTTAAAAATATTCATAAGTAATGGTAGAGAATTAGCTACAATTTTCATCTGAAATCACAAAGAAATCCAACAAAATGTTGATTTGTGGATCGGATTTTTGTGGTTGTTGAACCATGGGAGTTTTTGGTTGCTAAATTATAATGCTTTGAACTTGTTTATAAGTTGGCTCAGAAAAATCGTCTCAAAAATCGGAGAATTTGATAATCCCCAATCTGCGCATCAAGCTTACTAATTACTGCTCCAAAGGCTTTACATTTGATGTGAAACAAATGGGTTGCCTGTAAAAAATTACAGAGATTTGTAGTCTCTAACAGGGACAAGTAAATAATTCAAAAACTAAGTCCAGGTTAAGCAGAGCAACCTCTGTAGTACGTACAATTTAAGAGGTTGTATCTGCACAAGAATCAGACCAAATACAAGAGGTGCAAAAACATCTTCCTGGCTTCAAGACCAGGAGAAACTGAATGAAAATGTCAGAAGCAAGAATCCGATGCAGCAGTAAAGCACACGACGTCGTCCATTCTAGCAACAACATGACTATTTATTTCGACTGAAAACAGCCACTATCAGCACAAAGTTACAAGATGACACTTTCAGAACACATCTAACTACAGTTCACCACATTAGATGAGGAGACTAGATGAGGTGAACTTGACTATTTAACCAAACCGAATAGCAGCCACAAACCCACAAGCAGAAACACTGTTACAATATGACAATGTCGGATGACACTGTCAGAAGACAGCTACCTACAGAATTCATCAGACAAGGACCAGGAAGGGAACACAAGAATCAGACCAGGAAACTAGGCCGAGGTGAACTTGGTGACGGCCTTGGTGCCCTCGGAGACGGCGTGCTTGGCGAGCTCGCCGGGGAGGACGAGGCGGACGGAGGTCTGGATCTCCCGGGACGTGATGGTGGGCTTCTTGTTGTACCGCGCGAGCTTGGCGGACTCGCCGGCGAGCTTCTCGAAGATGTCGTTGATGAAGGAGTTCATGATGGACATGGCCTTGGAGGAGATGCCAATGTCCGGGTGCACCTGCTTGAGCACCTTGAAGATGTAGATCTTGTACGTCTCCACGCTCTTCTTGGCCTTCTTCTTCCCCTTCTTGTCGCCGCCCTCCTTGGACGCCGGCACCTTCTTCTCCGCCTTGGGCTTCTTGCCCGCGGGGGTCTTCTCCACCGGCTTCTTCTCGGCTGCCTTGGGGGCCATGTATGCGGCGGCGGCGGCTGCTGAGGGCGAGAGAAAAGTTTGGCTGGGCTGGAGTAATAGAGAGAAGGAAGCGATGGATTGGAAGCCTGATGGGCCGGAGTCTTTATAGGTAGGAGGAGACAAGTGGGCGCTGATTGGTGGAGCTGTGAGCGCCCCGGATCGGTGACGTGCAGGGATATGAGCCGTTCGCCGCTGTTTCAGATGGACGGAGAGGATGCACTTCGGCACGGATCGATGACGTGGCGAAAATGTGCGTGTAGCAGTTGGAGGAGGACCCAGCCGACTTCTCTGTGGCGGGAACTTCGAAAGTTTGGAGGTTACCCACTCGGGTCCTAGCTGCCAGTGATAGTAGTACTTGATTGTTTTGACCAAGGATGTGAGCGTGAGCAATGATAGAAAATACTCCGTCACTAATTCGGGAGGGATGTTGTAGTCACGTATGTAGATCTTAGAAGCTGTTGCATTTTGAAACCCAACCGAAAAACCATACCGAAAATAAATCCAACCGAACCAATTTTATGATTTTCTGGTTTCGGTGTGGTATGGACTTTTCATACCATTTTGAACTTTGGGTTTATGTTACATACCAAAAACTCGAATGGTTAACCGAATAAACCGAAGTTTGGAGTATTTCTTGAGGCGAACAACTATATGAGTTGTCGTTTTTCTTGTACATGAGCCAGATTGCCTAAGAAGCACGTGCATTTTCCATGTAACATAGTCATTTTTCTCTAAAAAAAATGTTAAGCAGGTCCATAACCACCAAGGTATGAATTCATGCATGCATATATCCTTACATATATAGTTATATACTACTCCCTCTGTTACATAATATAAGAATGTTTTTGACACTACACTAATGTAAAGAACGTTCTTGTATTATGGGACGGAGAGAGTATTTGTGTAAAATAGTACATGTATTGAGTTATAAAATTGTAAATTATTACTACGTCATTCTCAAATTCGCGACAACTTTGGTTATTATGGTATATACCAAAACCATGCCGAAATAATTTAGTATGTACCGAAACCGAACCGTATTTTAATTTCAAACCATATTTAACGAAGTATTACTACCATACAAACAAAAAAAAACGTATAAACCTAACCATGTAAACCGAATGCAAGTGACTAGAAGTGTCTATGCAATGTACACATTTCTTAGCACCAATCTCGATTCAACAAGGTAACAATCCCTATGCATCACATTCCCGGCACTCGACCACGTTGTGGTGTGCAGCCTCACTTTGCCTAACCGTCGCGCTCGTGCGCCACCGAACCCAACACTAGTCGACTCAGGAAGTGGCGAGAGAGAGAGAGAGAGAGAGAGAGAGAGAGAGAGAGAGAGAGAGACCACTGGTCGGGGTGGCGATGAGGCGAGTTGCTTCCCAGAAGATGGAGGCAAGGTCCATGGCCGTCGGGTGGGAAGGCCATGAGGCTCTTGTCCGGCTCACTAGTTGGGGAGGCTTTCAGACCGGAAAAGGAGATATGTCGCCAACATGCTCGTCCTCGATGATGGCCACCTCCTCTTGGACGCCCCAGACGAGGCATGCAACCACCAAGCTTGGGGAGGCCACAAAGATGAGTCATCAGATAAATCAGTCGTCTCCTCCCACCGAATAAACCGAAGTTTGGAGTATTTCTTGAGGTGAACAACTATATGAGTTGTCGTTTTTCTTGTACATGAGCCAGATTGCCTAATAAGCACGTACATTTTCCATGTAACATAGCCATTTTTCTCTCAAAAAATGTTAAGCAGGTCCATAACCACCAAGGTATGAATTCATGCATGCATACATCCTTACATATATAGTTATATACTACTCCCTCTGTTTCATAATATAAGAAAGTTTTTGACACTACACTAATGTAAAAAACGTTCTTGTATTATGGGACGGAGGAAGTATTTGTGTAAAATAGTATGTGTATTGAGTTATAAAATTGTAAATTATTACTACGTCATTCTCAAATTCGCAACAACTTTGGTTATTATGGTATATACCGAAACCATGCGAAATAATTTGGTATGTATCGAAACCGAACCGTATTTTAATTTCAAACCATATTTAACGAAGTATTACTACCATACAAACAAAAAAACGTATAAACCAAACCATGTAAACCGAATGCAAGTGACTAGAAGTGTCTGTGCAATGTACACATTTGTTAGCACCAGTCTCGATTCAACAAGGTAACAATCCCTATGCATCACATTCCCGGCACTCGACCACGTTGTGGTGTGCAGCCTCACTTTGCCTAACCGTCGCGCTCGTGCGCCACCGAACCCAACACTAGTCGACTCAGGAAGTGGCGAGAGAGAGAGAGAGAGAGAGAGAGAGAGAGAGAGAGAGAGAGAGAGAGAGAGAGAGAGAGAGAGAGAGAGAGAGAGAGGCCACTGGTCGGGGTGGCGATGAGGCGAGTTGCTTCCCAGAAGATGGAGGCGAGGTCCACGGCCGTCGGGTGGGAAGGCCATGAGGCTCTTGTCCGGCTCACTAGTTGGGGAGGCTTTCAGACGGGGAAAAGGAGATATGCCGCCAACATGCTCGTCCTCGATGACGGCCACCTCCTCTTGGACGCCCCAGACGAGGCATGCAACCACCAAGCTTGGCGAGGCCACAAAGATGAGTCATCAGATAAATTAGTCGTCTCCTCCCACCGTTGTTGCTCCACTCATGGTTGTCCTCGTTGCCATCGTCGTGCCGCCCACTGAGCTAGCCATGCCGTCCACCGCATCTAGACTTTAGAGCTGCTCTAGCCAATCCCCTAAAAGATAGAGGAGTAAACGGTCGAGTAAACCGTAGTGTGGTATTCTTACTCCACTAAGTTTTGATTGTTTCTAGCCGATCTCTTAAATTTAGCGGAGTAAAACTTGCAATTGGCTTATGCATTTTGTCGAACACTTGGCAGTCATGTTCCTGCGATGGCATGACGGACAAGGCGGAGGATGGCGTAGGCGAGCTAAGGTGCGAACTAGCCGGCGAAGCGGCGGTAGAGCATCTTGTCATCGCTCATGATGCGGGACGTGCTAAGCTCCTCCATGGCTCCATACCCCAACGACGAGCACCCAAGGCCTCCATTGAGCCACAAGAGGAGGGGCTTGGGCTTGTTGTCGTTGATGTCGACGACCTCATGGAGGTAGTAGAGCCCGCCGCTGCGTCCACCGTCACGTACCTGGCTACTGCACGAAGTCCACGCCGCGTGGCTGCCCAGAAAGAGCATCCACGCGGTCGGCCTCCTTGCGCCCGACCTCCGCACGAGGGCACCGGCTTGGGTTTTCTACTAGCCATCGCCCTGCTCGTCTCCTCCAAGGCAAAGGTGACGACAACCAGCGCAGCCGGCGCAGTTGGTCGCCCTGCCGTGCCTTGGCCGCCGCTGCCATGCCGCAGCCCAGCACGAAGCAACTCAGCTTCTGCCAGCTACACACCGGAGACGGCGAGGTCGCCGGCGCAACGACGAGGTCTAAGGTCGCCGTAGTCGACAAGGGGGCTTTACACGAGTCGTCGGCCGACCACAAAAGGTCCTTCACGCGAAGAAAAGTTTTACCCGGGCGAGTAGCGGTGGAGTAAAAATAGGCGCCTGTTAGGCGGAGGAGTAAATTTCTTTACTTCTCTAACAGGTTTAGGTGGTTAGCTAGGTGCCCGTTAGGAAGTAAAACTGAAACTTTACTCGTTGATAGCCTTTTAGGGGATCGGCTAGAGTTAGCTTTTAGAATAGCACTAGAACATGAAGGCGCGTGTTGTCGCGCCCATCTATTTTTATGAAATAACTGTTGAAAGGGAAATTTAACTAAGAATAACGAATAGCTAATAATCAATCAGTCGGCAACTGCGGTCATGGCAACTTAGCGAAAGTTCTGTCTCAACATTGAAACTAACGACCTCGAATCAACAACCACAAAGTTTTGAAAAGGTTATGATGTGCACTGAAGAGTGGTGCATTCGGTGCGCCTGGCCTTATATATTCAAAACTTCAAAATAATCTAAAAACAAAATTTGCATGTTGAAGAATCATCTATCTACCATGATTGTTGTTTTTTAATTTAAATCTGAAAATCATACCGAGGAAAAATATCCCTATATGAACAGTGGTTAATTATCAATGGGCCATGAATTCGCGTTAGTTCATCAACACTAAATTCGTTAATTTTGTTTTGAATTTAGCTTTGCAGAACAATTTATACAGGTTGTTTCTATGTACTTTATATTTGTTTTCTTTTTAGTTTCCAATATATAAACTCCCAGATCGCCGGACACATTCTCACATCACCTAGTACTAACGAATTACTAAAGTATGCAGGGCCAGGGTATACGATATAGAAAACAGATTAAGAAAGGCAGCAGCGAAATGTCAAGAGTTCACCAAAAGCAGAACACAACATATATAGCTTGCAGGACATTCAGGATCTTCTATATCGATTAGACATTATCAACTTCGAGGTAGCCAAAATGAGTTTGCCCAAAAATAATAATGTAGCCATACTCATGCATGAGTCCATCTATGCAAAATAAAATTAGTTTGCCCAAAATGAGCACCGGATGCAGTGGATCATGCGAATTCAGCATGAGACCATCTATGCAAAGGCTTCAGGTGTGGGTGAGAAACCAATATGTACTCTCTCGGCAGCAACGCTGGTGTCTTGCTCCCCGGCATTAGCCGCAACATCATGCAGCGGCATAGGTCCACGGGGCACCCACCGGAACAAAGTAGGTCCGCGTCCTGCACCTCAATGGTCATGGCAAACTCAGTGGCATGCGCCGGCAGTCAACCACCTGTCCTAAGCGGATCTGTTCTTCGTTGCTTTGCTCCGTCTTCACTGCTCGCCGGTCACGCGGATGGTAGAGGAGACGACGGCGGTGCAATGTTTATTTCGTAACTTTCTTTTTCAGCATGGTGTGGCGGCTTGAGCAAAGGGAGGATAATAGCAGCGATGAGCTTGGCCGAGAAAGAGGGGCGAGGGAGGGACATATGCGGGAATGAGCGGGCCACTGAAGTGACTGCATGAGCCTGACACACAATCCCAGCCCGATCAACAACAGCAGGCCTAGATAGTTCTGTGGAGCAGCGGCCCAAGAAATAAACAAAGGCATTCGAGAGAACGTATGGATGGATCGGACGCAAAGCGCTATGAGGGCTCCTAGGTGGCTCTATTTTACTGTTTCTCAACTAGAACATGAAGGCGCGCGTTGCTGCGCCCGTTAATTTTATAAAAAAAGATAGAACATTGAAGGACTATATAAGGAGTAATGTACATGGTATGACATATTTGTTCAAAGTGTCATATCCTGGAGATAATGACATACAAGTGGTCAATAAGAACGGCGAATTTATATTCTGTATACAAAACAATACGACACTGGTTTGCACACTCTAGCAAGGAATTGTAAAATGAAACTATATCAAGAAATTAGTGTAGCAAATAATAAATATGATTTCACGACAATACATTAAGCTCCAGATCAAACCCAGATAGGTTCATCAATTTGTGTGGAGTGGACCTTCGCATCGTACATGAAATGAAAAGAAAGTACTCCAAAAGTAGTCGTAAATAAATCTAGATAGGTTTAATGTAAGCTTAAACGACTTATACCAGAAGGGATACCACAGCATGCACTCAACCTTTGGTCCTATCCTTATTCTGTAATGCCAAATCTGTAATGAATGTCATTTCACACGTGCAAGAAGTGTACCAGCAGCATAATCTAAACGTAGAATTTGACACTAAAGAAAATGACAATAAAATTGTACTGCTGAATCTAAACTGGTTTAGTAATTTTTTATCTAGTTTACACTAATAGTAGGAGAAAACACTAGTAGAAAAGGGGACTATTGACCCGGTTGGTGAGGGCCTTTAGTCCCAGTTCATGAACCGGGACTAAAGGGTCGGTACTAATACCTCGTTTTTAGTCCCGGTTCAATCCGAACTGGACCGATGGGCCTCCACGTGGCCTGTCCACGAGCCCAGCAGAGGTTTGGTCCTGGCCGGTGGCACCAACCGACCAAATCCACGCCACAA
The DNA here is from genome assembly GCA_021605145.1 of Aegilops bicornis. Lineage (NCBI taxonomy): Eukaryota > Viridiplantae > Streptophyta > Magnoliopsida > Poales > Poaceae > Aegilops > Aegilops bicornis. The sequence goes on from CM038674.1 coordinate 105,960,532, forward strand.
GATTTCTATGGCTGTGGTTTTGTTTTTTAAGGAGGGGGGGTTTGGGGGTTTTGGGGGTTAATTTAGGTGTTTCATATATTGTGCTATAGCTAGCTAATTAATAGAGAAAAGTGTCCTCTCTTTTGTCCGTGCTTGGTCGACGCCACGCATACTATACATACGTCATAGAAAGGACTAGCTAGACACGCTTAGCTAGCTAGTAATTAAGCAAAATGTAAGATCGCCATGAACATATATGCATACAGAGAGAAGTGATATCGACCACCTCTCCTTCTCCGAGAGATTGGTCTAACAACAAGTTCTCATATATCTATCCGACACTACCGCTACATATATACAATAATTATCTTTTACAATACGGACGCGTGGTCCACATAGTATTCTCCGCCTTCAGCGATCACGTGGTCAAGAAAGAATGCCGCCAATTCCTCTTGAATTGCTCGCATGCGATCTGGTGCTAGGAGTTCATCCCGCTCAAACATCTAATTTTATGAAAAGGGTCAATATATATATATATATATATATATATATATATATATATATATATATATATATATATATATATATGAATGAATGAAACTCAACACAAATGATGGTAATAAAATAAAATTGTGAATATTTTTATTTACGCACTTCATATTGTTTGTCGGAGTAGCCCTCTCACAGGTCGTGGTGGCGGATGGACTCGCAAACGTAGTATCCACAGTAAATCATTCCCTTGTTCCTGCCACAACCACTTTACAAGAAACAGAGGTCAATCAAACTGATAATTAGCAAGCATGCTAAATGATATTGATGAAACTAGCGCTTGAATCACTAGGAGATGCGCGTGGAATATGCTACTATATAGTACTTACTTTCGGGTGTCTAAATTGCAGCTTCTTCGGTAGTCCCGAGCTTTTTGGTGAATTTTCCCCAAGCCCTGCCATACAAAGAAAACAATTACTTGATATCAGAAATGAACAAAGTTGTTGATATAGTGGATAATGATCGATTTAACTTACTTCTCGAGCATTTCAGTCATGTCCGTGATACTCCTTGGGATCTTTTTCGTCTCGAAGTCTAAGACAGTTACTACTCCTCGCTCAAGCTTAATCTCTAGGAGAATATAGTGGTACTCAAGCACGCATGCATAACTCATCAATATTACATTACTATAACCTGGACTAATAAGGGAAACCGAATATGCCACAAGACAAGAATACTCACTTGTAGTTGTAAGGAAAGAGTACTATATTTTTGTGTTCATTTATTTCCAATGATCGTAGTAAGTTGACCTCGGTTTCTTCTAAGCACGATATTTAACCTCATTTGCATCTACGTAGATATGTGTTAATGAACCCAATATCACCCACTTGTCTTTTCTTCATTTCGCGATCTTCAATCTGCATAATATAGTGAGGATATTTATAAATACATGCAATGACAGAGTTGAGTTATATAGAGATACTTAATGATGTAAGTAGTACTACTTACGACATGTAGCAGTGTGACCGTTGCTTTATCGAGGGCCAATTGATTAAAAACTGATAGAACTCCTCAAATGGAATAGGCAATAGTTCAATTCCAAGGAGGTCATGCTCCTTTTAACTCTCACATACAAAGTACTCCTCCCTCGCACTCTTTGCAGGTTTTCATGTACCAATCATGCAATCTTCGCATCATCGTTGATAGAGAGCTTTCATCTTTGACGAGAGGCTTCCTGCATCAGATCTTTGTATCTGCACCTCCAAGAAATCATAATGTACATCGTCAAGGTGTAATCTGCAGGATTGCCATAACCGGCACCATCCTCGGATCGACGATGTCGCTAGCGTGCACCTTGAGCGGGGGGCACAATTGTTTCGCTTGTTCGCCGAAATGGGCAATTTGTTTCCCAGCTCGTCGTTCTTTCATCCTTTGATCATCGATGCATTTCCCAATCTCTCCGCTTCGCAAATGCCTTTCCAATAATGCGCTCATAGTTGCCTTTCGCGGAGACTTGGGTGGTTTTGTCAGCAGCCAGAGTGCGCTTCGCTTTGACCGGATCTACCTTCTCCTCCGGAGGTGGATGTCTCTTTGCTTTCAACCCTTGAAACCAGTCATCCACTTCGTCTCAAGGCGATCTTTGCATTTTCCTCCTCGCTTCCTCTCAGACGGTAACTTCTCCGAGTCTTCAGAGAAGGACCAAATCTGTAGCTCCTCCCGCCTTTGCCTGTACTGCTAGACGCCGGCAGAGCAGACGGAGCGGATGTCTTCTTTCCTTTCTTACGAGGCGGAGGAGAAGGACTACGACGCGCCGGAGCAGCCGGAGCGGCGGCGGGTCTCTTCCGCCCTTGCCGACGAGGCGGAGAAGGAGGAGGCTGGCTGCTCGGGCGCCGGCAGTGCAGCAGAGAAGGAGGCGGAGTGCCGCCACGCCGGAGAAGGAGCCGCCGAGTGCCCCGATCGCCACTCACGGGAGGAGGAGGCGGTGGAGGAGGCGGAGTGCCTTGACTCACGGGAGGAGGAGGAGGAGGCGGAGGCGCCCAGCCTCGGAAGGTTGATGAGATCCTTCCGCCATAGGCATGGAGTCTTCAGAGCGTAACCCACCGATACTCCCTTCACCGGTAGGGTGGTCAAGCCGAGGTCCTCAAATCCTCCGTTATTTTATCGACCATCACCTTAGCATATCCTTCTCGAATCGGCCAGAAAGGAAAAGTTGAGTCGGGTTTAGTAGGATAAACAGAGCCAACAGCCGCCTTGACCTTCAAATTTCTCCATTGCGCCCATAAGGTGGCAATTTTCAGCATCCGTGATAGCATCCACGGATAGCTGGCAGAGCCGCCAAGGCATGATGCTCGCCGGGCAGCGGTGGAAGCCACGCTGCTTCTCCGCCGAGATGGCGGGGTAGCTTCGGGGAAGCTTCGGCAGTCGCTTGTTGTGATCTGGCCGCTTCGCTCCTCTTCTTGTTCCTCTAGCCCCATTACCCTTTCGTGCGGCGCCAGATTAGGCTCTGCTTCCGCTTCTTCCTCCTCTCATGGGTTTTGTAACCTCGCGTCCGGAAATCCAGCCTTCCATTTAAACGGAGCTGGCGTGTTTCGTGGTCCGTCTGTGCTGCTCAGATTCTCGAGGGCCATTGTGAGCTCGCCCTTCTCCTCGTCTCGAACGAACTTCCCTTGTCATGCCGCTTCGATATATTGTCAAGCCTCTTGACCGGTATGCCCAATTGTTCGTCCGCCCAAATGCACTTCCTCGTTATAGGGTCCAAGGATCCGCCGCCCTCAAGAACCAAGTCCGCCACGGCCCGCCAGCCCATTGTCTCTCGTTCGATCCCTTTATCAATCGGATCATTCTCAGCCTTGGCCCACTTAGGCCGGGCTACGAGGTAGCCACCGACCCGCAGGCGATGGTGAAGCTTCTTCTTCGCAAAGATTTCTCTTGTTTGTCGCCGACATCTTTTTACTCTTTTCTGATGTCTTGTAGGCCACAAATGCAGGCCAATCATCTCTGATCTTCTCATATTTGCCCTTGAATTCTGGTGTCTCATTTTTTTCGAGATACGTATTGAGTTCTTTCTTCCAATTCCTGAATAGTTCTGCCATCTTCTTAAGAGCAAAAGACTTGATTAATGGCTCTATTATCGCTTCTCCGGATCATCCTCTAGCGGTAGGGTAAAATTTGACTTCATCTCACCCAAAGATCATTTTTCTGCATATCATTGACACAAGACACCTCGTGGTCTTCGCTCTTAGGCTTATACCATTGGTGGATGCTGATCGATCTTGTCCCTAACCGTAACCCCGACCGAAAGCAACAAATGCCTTCTTTGTCCCAGTAGGGTTCAATCGGTTGGCCGTCGCGATTTGTATGATCTCAAACTTTTCATCCGAGCTCAACTTTTTCTTCGGCCTCGCCTCTTTACCGGTTGTGCTCGATCCGGAGGGCTAGAAAAAGAACAAAGACGAGAGTTAATTAATATGTGTACATACCAAAACAAAGACGAGAGCTAGTCAAGACAGGCTTAACTAATATATATACCGGCCGGACTCGGTTTGGTGATCACCGAGCCGCCCTCACGGTCTACTTCTTCACCCTCTCCTTCTTGCACCGGCATTGAGTAATCGGAGCCATGTAAATCATAGCCAGCCGCTTCTTCACCCTCTCCTTCCAGACCATCGTTGTCGTTGAGAAACATCAACGAAAGCGCATTTACATCACTTCCTTGTGCGATTATGTCCCTCAACAACGCTTCTTGTGCTTCGCCTCGGGGTGTCCATAGTTTCTACAAATATTTACAACATGGCAATTATTATTCAAACATGACAGATATGGATATATTAGTGGCAAACGAGAAATAGCTAGCTAATCACAATAAGGAATCATATTAGTGGCCTCGACGCTGCTTCTCTAGGGTTTGGGGTGGCCTCGACAACGCTTCAAGGGTTAGGGGGTGGCCTCGAGAATGCTTCAAGCTAGGAGGGGGTAATATCGACCCCCCCCCCCACGTGTTGAAGCTATCGGGAGGAGGTCGGCGTTGAACACTACATCTATGTCCCACAAGTGACGTGGGCATCGACGCCCGTGGTAGGGTAGAGGGTCGTGGATCGCCGAGCGGTCGAGGGTCAAGGGGTCGAAGATCGCCGAGGGGTCGGGAGGTTGCCTAGTGTCAAAGGATTCAACAAAACCATGTCTTCATCATTAGGTGAAAATGCTTGAGTGCATGATGGTAAGCTCTCCAAAGTTATTTTGGAGCGGAGTCCCAGATAGGATAATTAAGCTTTTGGTACAAAGTTCAGCAAGAACCTTCCGAATATCGTTATTTGAAAGGCCTTTTGCTGAGATTCGCATAAAAGGCAAATTATCCTATCCAGACTCCATTCCGTAATAACTTTGAGGACTTCGCACCATCATGCCATGGTTACTTCCGCCAATGATGAAGCCATGGATTTCTTCAATACTTTGACACTATAGGAACCTCGACCACGAAACCTTCGACCCTTGACCCCTTAACGACCCTCGACCCTCTACCCTAGTTCCCGACCCTCGACCCCTCGGCGATCCTCGACACCCTCGTTATATCGACAACGACACAACATACATATACATCGGAAAATAATGTTATCGGGAAGGGGTATCGCACCCCCTCGTGTCAAAGTTTCTTCTTTCTCCTCTATTCCTTTCTTTCTTCTTCTCCTCTTCTTTTTCTTCTTATCCCTCGAGAAAGGAAAATAAGGAAAAAGGAAGAAAAGAGGAAGAAGAAGGAAGAAGAAGAAGAAAAGAAGAAGAAAAAAAAGGAGAAGAAGAAAAGAATAGGGAGAAGAAGAAAAATAGAATTTTTTCTATTTTTCTTCTTCTCCTCTATTCCTTTCTTCTTCTCCTCTTCTTTTCTTCTTTTTCTTCTTCTTATTTATTTCTCCTCTTCTTCCTCTCCCCTCTTCTTCTCCTTTCTTCCTCTTCTTATTTCCTTTTCCTCTCATTCTTTTCTTCTTCTTCCTTTCTTAAAAATACATGAAGTAGTATTGCTTGTTTTTTTAAAATAATGATCAAATATAAATTTTAGAAAAAAGTAAAGGTTTTGCCTAATTCATTGTTCATATGAATATACAAACATTTGCATATTTACAATAATTAATATCACCAAAAAAATCTATGAACAGAAAAATACTATTTTTTCTAAAATCTATCTTTTGCATATATTCATGAACATATATATACACAAAGAACATATATACATACATATATACATTTTTATAAAAATGAAAAAACAAAAAATCTAGAAAAGGACATATAAACACATATACACACACACACACACACACACATATATATATATATATATATATATATATATATATATATATATATACCCATACATATAAATATAATCAAAAATAAATCTATCTTCTCTGCAGGGCAGGGCGGCACGCTGGCGCCAGGCAGGTGGTGCAGCGCGCGCTGGGTCACATGATGGGGGCGGCGACGGCGTCACAAGGGCGTGGGCGGCGCTGGGCGGCCAAGGCAGATGGGGCTGGATGGAGGGGCGCGGAGCAGGCTGTGCTTCACAGGGGCGGCGGCGACGGCGAAGGCGAAAGCACGGCGCTTGGTGGCGGCGGGCGAGGCGAGCAGCCGACGGTTTGGTGGCGGCGGCAACGGTGTGGAGCAGGGCGCCGCTTGCGCATGATGAGGAGGAGCAGGGCGCCAGGAGAAGTGGGTGATTTGGTCGAAAACTGCTAAGTGCTGCTTATATAGCAAATCCTTTAGTCCCGGTTGGTGCCACCAACTGCCTTTGGTCCCGGTTGGTGGCACCAACCGGGACGAAAGGGGGGCCTTAGTCCCGGGTCGTGGCGCCAACCGGGACTAATTCCATTTTTAGTCCCGGTTGGTGCCACCAACCGGGACCAAAGGCCTTGTGCTGCCCTCACGCCTAAAAGTTTAGTCCCACTCGCTAGTTGAGAGAGCTCGAGAGTGGTTTATAAGCGCCGCGCCAACCTCTCGAGCTCCTCTCAACCTGCAGCTTCGGGCCTAATCATCACTAGCTATGTGCCTGTGGCCTATTTGGCCTCCCGGGCCTGAATCTCGGCCCATGTAGGGTTTCTAGTCGTATTCAGCCGTGGGGCCCAGAGGGCGGCACTATTTTTTCCAGTTTTTTGTTTTGTTTTCTGCATTATTATTTATTTTTGTTGTTTTTTGCTTTATTTTTTAATTCTTTTTGCTTTTAGTTTTAGAAAAATTATAAACTTTCTGTTAGTGCCATTAGTTTTCAAATTTGAAAACTCTTTTTTGTTTTCTTTGTTGCTTTATTTATTTTATTTTGTTTCTACTTACAACAAAATACTTATTGTTGCTATTTTTTTTCCAGTTTTTTGTTCTGTTTTCTGCATTATTTAGTTTTTGTTGTCTTTTGCTTTATTTTTTAATTCTTTTTGCTTTTAGTTTTAGAAAAATTATAAACTTTCTGTTAGTGCCATTAGTTTTCAAATTTGGAAACTCTTTTTTGTTTTCTTTGTTGCTTTATTTATTTTATTTTGTTTCTACTTACAACAAAATACTTATTGTTGCTATTTTTATTTTTTCAGTTTTTTGTTCTGTTTTCTGCATTATTTATTTTTGTTGTTTTTTCTTTATTTTTTAATTCTTTTTGCTTTTAGTTTTAGAAAAATTATAAACTTTCTGTTAGTGCCATTAGTTTTCAAATTTGAAAACACTTTTTTGTTTTCTTTGTTGCTTTATTTATTTTATTTTGTTTCGCTACAACAAAATGGTGTGTAGAGGGACGGGCTTATAAACCGGTGTGAGCGCCCTTCGTTGGCGAGGTTTTCAAATTCATAGTTTTCAAATGAACTCTGAAAAAGTTGGCATAGCATGTGCATGTACAAAACGGACAATGGTATCATACTGGCTCATTACAAAGTTGGCATGGTATCATCATAATAGTTGTGGGAGAAAGTCTTCATTTTTTCTTCGCTTGTGTCGCTTGCTTATTGCGCCAGTAACCATGGATAATCTTCATCGCTTATCGGGATGCTTGGGTCAGCCTTGACTTTGAAGGGGAATTTCATGAAACTTTTCATACTCTTCGCATATGTCCGCCTTGCCCTCCACTCCTGTGATGTCCCTTTTTCCCCGAAGAACTATGTGGCGCTTTGGCTCATTGTATGATGTATTCGCTTCCTTATCTTTTCTTTTCCTCGATCGTAGACATGTCCTTCACATAGATAACCTGTGCCACATCATTGGCTAGGACGAACGGTTCGTCAGTTGTACCCAAGATTTTTCAGATCCATCGTTGTCATTCCGCATCGTGGGTCTACCTGCACTCGCCTCCGACAGATTGACCCACTTGCACTTAAACAAAGGGACCTTAAAATCTACTCCGTAGTCAAGTTCCCATATGTCTACTATGTAACCATAATATGTGTCATTTCCTTGTCGGTTGTTGCATCAAAGCGGACACCGCTGTTTTGGTTGGTGCTCTTTTCATCTTGGTCAATCGTGTAAAATGTATTCCCATTTATCTCAGATCCTTTCCAAATCATTACAATCGAAGATGGTCCTCTGGACAACAAGTACATCTCATCACAAACAGTGCTGTCACCTCCGAGACGTGTTTCCAACCAACCGCTGAAAGTCCCGATGTGTTCACATGTAATCCGATTAAATCGCCTTTGCTCGGGTGTTTGGAGCGCAGATCGCTCTTGTGTTCATCGACATACGGGTCACCAAGGTAGAGTTCTCAGAGAATCGTAGTGTGCTTGAGACCAAGAATATCCGTCCTCGCATATTATTGAGTCTCTTCCAAGCGTGTTTTTCCAAAGTCTCCCCTCATACCGCGATTTAGGGAGACCTATCTTCTTAAGGCCAGGAATGAAGTCAACACAAAACCCGATGACATCCTCTCGCTTGATGGCCCATGGAGATGCTTCCTTCGACTAGCGCTTACGAACATATTTCTTTAGGACTCCCATGAACCTCTCAAAGGGGTACATATTGTGTAGAAACACGGGCCCCGTAATGACAATCTCGCCGACTAGATGAACTAGGACGCAAGGCGTCATGATATTGAAGAAGGATGGTGGGAACACCAGCTCGAAACTGACAAGACATTGCGCCACATCACTCCTTGCGTTGGTACGATTTCTGGATCGATCACCTTCTGAGATATTGCATTGAGGAATGCACATAGCTTCACAATGGCTAATCGAACATTTTCCGGTAGAAGCCCCCTCAATGCAACCGGAAGCAGTTGCGTCATAATCACGCGTGGCGATCATGAGACTTTAGGTTCGAACTGTTTCTCCGCATATTTATTATTCCCTTTATATTCGACGAGAAGCCGCCACCTTCATATCGCAGGCATTGAAAGAATATTTCTTCTCGTTCTTTCAGAAGAGCGTAGTGGCGGGACCTTCATATCGCTTCGGAGGCATGCCCTCTTTTTCGTAAGCGTTGCAGGTCTTCTCGTGCCTCGTGTGTATCTTTTGTCTTCCCATACACGCCCAAGAAGCCTAGCAGGTTCATGCAAAGGTTCTTCGTCACGTGCATCACGTCGATCAAGAGCGGACCTCTAGGTCTTTCCAAGAGGGTAGGTCCCAAAATATAGATTTCTTCTTCCACATGGGTGCGTGATTCTCGGCGTCATTCGAACAGCTAGTCCGCCGGGACCCTTTCCAAAGATTACGTAAATCATTGACCATAGCAAGTACGTGATCACCGCAGACGCATGGCGGGCTTCTTCCGGTGATCTGCCTCGCCTTTGAAATGCTTGCCTTTCTTTCGACATTGATGGTTGGTCGGAAGAAATCGACGGCGGCCTGTGTACACATTCTTCCCGCAGCTTCCTGTATATACTATCGGTGTCAAGTAAACAAAGGCGTGCGTACGCGTGGTATCCCTTGTTTGTCCGTCTCCGAAGGTTACCGAGAGCGGGCCAATCGTTGATGGTCACGAACAGCAACGCCTTTAGGTCAAATTCTCCTTTTGTGCTCATCCCACGACGCACACCGCTTCCATTCCACAGCCTGTAAAAGTTCTTCAACTAATGGCCTTAGGTACACATCAATGTCATTGCCGGGTTGCTTAGGGCCTTGGATGAGAACTGCATCATAATGAACTTCCGCTTCATGCACATCCAAGGAGGAAGGTTATACATACATAGAGTCACGGGCCAGGTCGTGATTGCTGCTCTGCTCCCGAAAGGATTAATGCCATCCGCGCTTAAAGCAAACCATACGTTCCTTGGGTCCTTTGCAAACTCATCCCAAGTATTTCTCTCGATTTTTCTCCATCATGACCCGTCACCGGTGCTCTCAACTTCCCGCCTTTCTTACGGTCCTCATCATGCCATCGCATCAACTTGGCATGCTCTCCGCTTTTGAACAGACGTTTCAACCGTGGTATTATAGGAGCATACCACATCACCTTCGCAGAACCCTCTTCCCGGGAGGCTCGCCATCAACATCACTGTGGTCATCTCGTCGATCTTATATCAGCAATGCACCGCATACCGGCATGCGCTCAGATCCTTGTGGGCACCACGGTAGAGGATGCATCATTAGGGCATGCATGTATCTTCTCCACCTCCAATCCTAGAGGGCATACGACCTTCTTTGCTGCGTATGTACCGTCGGGCAATTCGTTATCCTTTGGAAGCTTCTTCTTCATTATTTTCAGTAGCTTCTCAAATCCTTTATCAGCACAAGATTCTCCGCCTTCCACCGCAGCAATTCGAGTAATGCACCGAGCTTTGTGTTGCCATGTTCGCAATTGGGGTACAACCCTTTTTTGTGATCCTCTAACATGCGAACGAACTTCAGCTTCTCCTTTTGACTTTCGCATTGTGTCCTTGCATCGACAATGACCCGGCGGAGATCATCATCATTGGGCACATCGTCTGGTTCCTCTTGATCTTCAAAGCTTCACTGCTCCGGCACCATCGTGCACATCGTCTGGTGCTTCTTGATGTTCAAGAGCATCACCGTATTCAGGGGCACATAGTTGTCATCGTACTCTTCTTCCTCGCCGCCTTCCATCATAACCCCTATTTCTCCGTGCCTCGTCCAAACATTATAGTGTGGCATGAAACCCTTGTAAAGCAGGTGGGTGTGAAGGATTTTCCGGTCGAGTAAGACTTCAGATTCCCACATATAGGGCATGGACAACACATAAAACCATTCTGCTTGTTTGCCTCAGCCACTTCGAGAAAATCATGCACGCCTTAATGTACTCGGAGGTGTGTCACACCGTACATCCATTGCCGGTTCATCTGCGTGCATTATATATAATTAAGTGTGTCAAAAATCATTACGTAACATCATGAAAAGATAATTAAGTGACCAAATTAATAGAAGTTCATCATCAAATAAAAACCAAAGTACATACATAGTTCTCATCTAACAACATAAAGCTCTGCAGAGCATCTAAATTAATTAAACCATACATTGAAACTATGTAAAACATTTCAATGCGAAAACAAATACGATCATAATCGCAACCGAGGTAACAACCGATCCAACGGCATAATGATACCAAGCCTCGGTATGAATGGCATATTTTCTAATCTTTCTCATCTTCAAGCGCATTGCATCCATCTTGATCTTGTGATCATCGATTTACATCCGCAACATGCAAATCCAATATCATCTTCTCCTCCTCAAGTTTTTTTATTTTTCCTTCAAGAAATTGTTTTCTTCTTCAACTAAATTTAACCTCTCGACAATAGGGTCAGTTGGAATTTCCGTTCAACAACCTCCTAGATAAATAAAATCTATGTCACGTTGGTTGGCATAATTTTCATAAACAATAAATGAACCAATAGTTATGAAAAGATAATATATACCACATCCGAATCATAGATGTGATTTAGGGCCGACGGGCGGATACCAAAACCATCGCACTATATAAGATGCAATAATAAAAGTAAGAAAATAATACAAGTATCTATCTAAACAAACAAGTAATGATATTTTTCCTTTCGTAAAGAAGATAAGAACAAGAGGCTCACCACGGTGGTGCCATGGCGATGAGATCGGCGCGGGTGATCGACGGCGATGAAGACGGGACGGGCGTGACGGACCGCTAAACCTAGATAAATATTGAGGAAAATGGAGCTTGGCGGTCGAGCTTGGAGAGGAGAAACCTTAAGTAGTGTGGCTCGGGCATTCCATCGAACACCTTGTGTGCATAGGAGGTGAGCTAGAGCACCACCAAGCCCTCTCCCCCTCGGCCAGAAAAAACAGAGCCGTGTGCTCTGCTCTTGCGCGAGGGGCTATATATAGGCAGCACCATTAGCCCCGGTTGGTGGCATGAGCCGGGACTAAAGGGAAGCCTTTGGTCCCGGTTCAAGCCACCAACCGGGACCAATAGTGGTGGGCCAGAGCCAGACCATTGGTCCCGGTTCGTCCCACCAACCGGGACCAAAAGGTCCCGGACGAATCCACCAATGGCCCACGTGGCCCGGCCCCCTGGGCTCACGAACCGGGGCAAATAGCTCCATTGGTCCCGGTTCTGGATTGAACCGGGACTAATGGGCTAAACTGGCCTGGACGAAAGCCCTGTTTTCTACTAGTGAAACAATTAGCATGAACTGCAACATGTAAGCAAGGCAAGAATCCGATAAGCACAAACCAGACGAAGAAAGTCAAGGGAGTCACCTGAACTAAACACCTTTGAGAACATGAGAAACCAGGAAAGCACACACACCCAAGAACGCAAAAGTTTACCATGACTCGGTTTTTGCCCGCTTTTTCCGCTGATTAACCGGGAAATTCTCACTCTCTTCTTAATCAATGAAAATGGCAAGTCTTTTGCCTTGTTTGAAAAAAAAAGTTTACCATGACATGCATAATTATGATGGTTTTCGCCCGCTCAAATGCCAACACTTGCAAATGCAGAAGATCCATTGTCACACATCATGTTATTGAATGTAAAATGCATGTGGTAATTATATAAGCACAACAACTCATTTTCTAGGAGATGCATCAAATAGATTTCAAAGGAAACTTGCCCAGCTAAGAAAGGTAAATTTTATATAGGAGGATAACTATATTCAAAATCTAAAATTAACATGACATTTCCGCTGTTGCTTTCAAGTGTACTTGAAAGCTCCACCTTACCTTCAATCTTATGTATGAAAAACATCTACATTGGTGATAAACTCCAAAATTAATCTATTTACTTGAAAAAACAAGTTTGATGTGGAACTTGCTAACATTTTGCAAGATCCTGAAGCCTCACATAGTATTTCGATTATACTACATGAACGCTACCTTGTTTCTGACTTAGAGCTGATCCTAAGGCTAGCTGAAGGTATTTGTGCCCGAGGAAATCGTGCACAAATTAGCTTGCTATAATCAATATCTGAATCAACCCTCTGGACCAAATGTTTGAACTTATGGAGAGAGGTTATCATCACCCTTAAAAGAGCAATGACATGAAGCAAAAAACATGGTAGAGTATCCAAATCATCCACCTGTTGTAAATCCAAGCTGCGTAGCTAAAAAACAGCGGGCTAACAATCACAATCAATGAACACGCTGAATAGCAAGGATTTTCCAAAAAATATGAATACATATACATGAGACATGAGGCCAGAGCAAGAGAAGTGTCCAAAGACTGCTCGATATGGACATGGGAAAAGACAAGAGCAGGAGATTGGGACGAATTGGACCCGAAGTTCTCCAAGATGAACCATCCGGTGATCCTTTCCTCCTCTGCGACCTCTCGCTTTATAGAAGGCGTGTCCTCCTCGTACTTCTCTTCCATCATCGAGCCTCCGCCGTGAAAGGGGAGGGCGCCACCGCGTCACCGATCCGTAACGCCGGGAAGGTGGAGCCGCGGAAGGGAACACGATTAAAACTTGAAGGAAGATAAACGGAGAAGTAATCATCTCCACTAGCACAACACATGAATGGAGGTGAAAGAGGGAGAAACGGTCGAATCAGGAGCTCCATCGCTATGAGTTCGCCGACGGCGGCAGCATGGAGCGAGACACTTCGGCTTCGGTGGAAAATCAAAGTGATAACTACGTACGGAAGGCCCGCTAAATGAGTCATCCCCTCGTGATCGCGTGGCCCAAGGCGTCTCGGCCCGATTAATCACAGTGGTCACAGGTCGGTCCGAGGAGCAGCAGCCCGGTTACATTGGCCTAGGTCGTAAAGGCGGGGTACGCCAGGACACGACGGGTAGGCTGTCCGAGGAGCCAGTCAAGGGATGCTCACATGATCTGGGACGTTGAAAAGTCTAATCCAACGGCTGTATACGTTAAATCGCTGTAAGGAGTCGTAGCTAGCTCTGTTTTACTGTTTTGTAATATGCATGGCCATGATGGTCAACCCTCTACTCAAATCAGTTTCTCGACCAGCACCAATCCCTGGCCTTTTTCTTGTAGCACCAACCTCTTCAATCTTTTTTATTTTTTTTCTCGAATATGCACAAGCGTGAATACTTTATATCAAAGAGAGAGAGAATGGGGAAAGAGCCCCTCCACATTGGCGTTAAAATTTACATGAACCCAACTCTATGGCTACTCCATCCCACTCCACGGCAATATTCTGGTAGTTACAATCTCGCACTCACCCGCCCTAGCACTTCCCCAATGGACCCATTGCCCTTTAGGATCCCGGCCATCTTCCATGTTGTCCCCTGTCCTTCAATCCTAGCAAGGACTTGCTCTACCGAAGGCGTACACCCATCGAACACAATAGTGTTTCGGTGCTTCCATAGCTCCCACATCACAAGGATGACCGTCGCACGTGCATCCCTCATGCTCCGGCCTGCGCCGATCTTGTCCTGACACCATTCTGAGAGCGACGCGCCCTTGCTGGCACCCATGCCGCCTGCCCGAGGGCTTGGTCGATCGCGCTCCACACCTGCCTTGCAAACACACAGTCCAATAGAATGTGGCTGATGGCCTCCTCCTCTTGACCAACCTCTTCAGTCGTTAGCACCAACCAAACTCGACGCTAAGATTTCTTAGCACCAGATGCTGACCAACATTGCTCACCCTAAGGTGTTCCTGAGCTGACGAATCAAGAGAGAATGTCCAAGTGCTAAGCTTCTCGAGCAGGCAGGAATTCTCAAGTTCATATCATGGCTAGAGATAAGAAATCGGCCAGGCAGTTCCAGTTTTTTTCGAAAAGAAGGATAATCATTGGCCTCTGCATCATCAGGATGATGCACACAACCATATATTATAAAAAATGCAAAATTCAGCAGGAAAACAACATCGATTCAAAAATAAAGCAAAAAAAATCCGAGGCCGCATACCTCGCGACAATAACTCCACCGGATAGCTACTAACCCTATGTTACAAGACAACATCAAAACAAAATATACACAACTTCTAGGCTACCCTTCAAGAAGGAATAGCCGCACGTGCGCGAATGATAGATTCCAACACAAGGTTGACCTTCGGATTCTCATCCCCAAAACCAAGTTTCAATCCACTGTCTTCAGCAAGTACACGACAAAGGCGCGTGTTGACATAGCCTGATCAGGGATTTTGCGTTTCCACCGGAGTGCATAAAGTCATCATTGAAGCCGTATGTACCAGCATCCCTTATCCGGCTACTGACAGCTCAATAACCGGATACCTTTACAGAAGACACCAGAAGACATACGTCCCATACCGCTTATGTCCCGCCACTGTCGCGCCACCTTCGATCCAGCAGCAACAAACTAGACATGAGACCTCTGCCAGTCACCATGCAGCATATGCCGGTAGCAGGCATGACTTGACGTCCCCGCATGAGACGTCATGCGTAGCATCCGCCGGAGGCTTCACCTGCCGGCGACAGACAGTGTGCGACGACTCCAAAAGAGACGCATGTGTCACTTGCTGAGCAGCATCGAACCCGATTTGTCGATGGAGGGGACACCCCATACATCCACCAGCCTCAGAAAGGCCGTCACCACCTCAAGATCCAGACTCCGAGTCGCCCACACGACCATGAAGTCTACCACCGTCGAAGAAGAGGGGTCACCGCCCCGATTCCGGGTGCTACAAGGAGCATCCACCATCGCGCCAGCCGTTGTCGTCGCCCATACAACGGCAACCTCCGTCGTGACTGTCAGATCCAGGCACTAGAACCGGAATCCCTTGTGCGTCGCCCCATGGTCAGCGGCGCTTGACCTCTCGTCGCGCCGACGAGCAAACCACCACCAAAATCGTCGTCCCGGCATCCGCCACCACTTCAGGTCATTGTAGATCTGATCGGGACCACGCATGTGCACCACGCCCACACGCGCATGAGATCTGGTTCGCCAGCCGCCCAGGCTCCACTGCAACTAGCGCCGATTGCGCCTGCGTGACGCCCGCCTTTGCCAAGCCGCCGCAAGCCGAGCCGTGAGGCAGTACCAGTATGTGAAGAGAAAAATGAGAACAGGAATACAATGGTTAGATGGAAAAGAAAGACAGAACTGCTTGCTACAGGTTAACAATGAAGTAAAATTAGAGCATGGTTGTAAGTGCATCTAGTGCCCCTTAGTGATTTTGGTGTATTGAAGACTTATAGGTTAAGGGTCTAATGCGTTTATGAGTGTACACATGTCTATAAGTCTATGAGGAGTTTGATATTTACAGAGAAAGTCGACCCCTAAAAATGAAGTTCTTCGACTGAAGACTTTGGTATTCTGAAGACTTTCTGAAGACTTTGAAAGTGAAGAAATTGGTGTGACCTTGAAGACTTGGTATTCATTTGAGGAACATGAACCGGGAAGATTTTTGTTTTCGTAGTTTCATTTTCTCTTTCTTGAGTCATAGGATACACCGTACTGTTAAAGGAGGTCGAGGAAATACTAAGGAAATATTTCAATGTGATGCTCAACTCAAAATCCTACACCTACCAATCCCTTCGAGTGAAGCCATTGGAAATCTCATACGATTCAGTCAATTTCTTCAAAGGATGTAGACAAAGTTCTTCCGGTCATGAGGAATTTGTTCGACCGAGGAGTTAGGAATTCGCTAGTGCGGATTGCCTACACAAAGGAGGAACATGATAGCCCCGAGGAATTTGAACCTCAAATTTCCGACCCAGTTCTTTGTCTTCTGCGCCACTGTCTCAAAATATCTTATCCACATAACGGTCATATCATTGAAGGGCATTTATGTCTTATCATGTCGGGCTGCTCCCTAGGCTATAAATAGCCGCCCCCTACAACCACTAGCTGGTTGGCTGCTCCGAGAGAAACTGACACTTGTCAATTGAGAGCATCCCATCCTCCGAGGACTTTGAGTGAAAATCATCAAGTGAGGAAAACCCAAACCCAAACACCTACAAACCCAAAATGATTGAGCATCACTGAAGAGATTGATCTTGCGTGGATCCGACGCTTGTTACCTTTGAAGACTGTGCTTCTTCCAGACGGTTAGGCGTCATGGTCTAGAGCATCCAAGAGGAATTGTGGATCGCCGAGTGACCGAGTTTGTGAAGGTTTGGAAGTCGCTCAAGACTTACCACGAGTGATTGAACGAGGTCTCTGTGTGACCTTAGTTCAAGGAGAATACGGTGAGGACTTGGTGTCCTGAGCTGCGTGCTCGGGGATCGGGTGTCCGGAACTATGTGTCCTCGAGTTTAAATACTCACCGCTCCAACCGTGACGCATAACCGAGACAAAGCAGCTTGGAACTGGTCTACCAAATCATTGTCTTCACCAAGCTCACCGGTTCTATTTCCTCAACTCTTTCATTTCCTCATTCTTTGTGTTAAGTGCTTCATCATATCTATGTTTGAAGACTTTGATCAAGACTTTCTCAATTTCCTCAGTTCAATTTCTTCACCGTTTGTCTTCATCTTGTGTTATCCCGTGATTACGCTTTACGTACTCTGTGCTTGTCTTCATTTCATCATGATGACCATGCTCAGATTCTATTATGCTTACTCGAGTACTTATTCTCGCTACAAGTAGTTCTTGGCTAAGGAATTTCCTCACCGCAAATTCCTCAAGAAGAATTCATAAAAATCGCCTATTCACCCCCTCTAGTCGATATAACGCACTTTCAATCGGTATCGAGCAAGGTACTCCCTTGTTACGTGTGATTTTGGTTTAACCGCTCGAGTTTTAGTTATGTCGACCGCAGTATGATCAAGGTCTCTGCTGGCTGTCCTACCTTCGATGGGACAGTCTACCCCTCATCGAAAAATAAGATGCGAATGCATCTTGAGGCAATTGATAACGATCTCTGGTATGTTGTGGAAAATGGTGTTCCCTCTGTCTCACCCTCAGTGAACGCCACCAATGTGAAGAGATTCAAGCAACTCGATTCTCAAGCGAAGAATATCATATGTGCCATCTGAGCAAAGGACAGTATGGAAGAGTGAGTGCTTTGGAAACTGCTAAGCTTATCTGGGATAGGCTGTCCAAAGTAAATGAAGGAGTCTCAACTCAGCATGACTCTCGAGTTGATGTTCTTCGCAATCTCTTCAACCGCTTCAAAAGACTCGACAATGAAAATGTTCAACAAACCTTCGATCGCCTCACTGACATCTCAAATGAGCTTCAAGCGCTTGGTGCCACTGACATCACCAACCATGAGGTGGTGAAGAAATTGTTAAGATCGCTTGATTCCTCATTTGATATTCTGGCATTGATGATACAAGAGCGTGCTGATTACAAGTCACTTGATCCCGCTGATATCCTCAAGAGGCTAAACACTCATGAGTTCCAGCTTGCTGAAAAGAGAGATCTCTATGGTTCGTGCTATGGTAGATCACGTTCCCTGAAGGCCAAGGCAGTGTCTGAATCTGAAAATGAAGATTCTGGCAGCAGCCTTGATGATCCTGAAGAATTGAGCCAGGAGCTAGCACTGCTCGTGAAGAAATTCCAGAAGTTCTCAAGACATGTCCGCTTTGGAAAATCCTCAAGGAGCAATGATTCCTCATCCAGTGACTACAAGAGGAGGCTATGACACAAATGCAAGAAACCTGATCACTATATTCAAGATTGTCCTCAGTGGGAAAAGGAATTAAAGAAGAAGAAATACAAGGATTACAGTTCTGATGACGCTAAGAAGAAGAAGAAATCGTCAAAATCTTCATCATCAAAATCCTCGAAGTCTTCATCTCACAAGAAGAGCAGCTCCAAGAAGGCTCGGGCATTCATTGGCAAGGAAATGGACTCTGAGGCTGAATCTGAGGAACATGAGGAAGAGGAGGCATCTGAGGAGTCCGATTCTGGTGTGGCGAGTCTGACTCTGCTACTGCATTCGTTAGCAAGTCTATCTTCAACTCTGAAGAAAATGACCTCACCAAACAAGGCTGATGAAGGCAATGATGACTACGCTCCCACCTACTACTTCATGGCAAAAGGTGCCAAGGTACTCAAATATACCTCCTCTGAATCTAGTGAGAATGAATCTGATGAAAACCTCAAGTCTAGCTACTCTAAACTTGCTAAGATTGTTGTGAAACATCAAAGGGCTTTTGAAGAGGTTCAAAACATGCTAGACAAAAGTGACGATATGTTGGGTGAAGAAATGGATCGCACTAAAGCCTTGACTGAAAATCTTCAGAGACTTCAGTCTAGGTTTGACAGCCTTCAAGGTCATCATAACACTCTCTTATCTGATCATGAGAAGCTTTCTTATGAATTTATTCAAAAGAAGCAAGATCTTGAGAAGCTAAGAGTGAGTTATGAAGATCTTCAGACGGAGCGCGATTCATTACTTTCTCAACAAATCAACGCTTCTCAGGAAGAATTTGTTCCTCCATGCTTAAAGTGCATTGAACGTGAATCGCTAATTCTTCACCAGATGTTCAAATGCTTCTATTGTTACAAATTCTTCACCTGCCTCTGCTATCACTAATTCCTCATCCGAGGACATTGCTAGTATCACCGACGATGCAGGTTGAAGGAATTGTACATGATGTGCATGTACAAAAGCCTCAAAGGACATCAGACTCTTTGTGATGTGCTTAAAAGCAGATCCTCAACAGAACCCTAGGAAAGAGGGTATTGCCTTTGAGAGGAAAATCAATCTTGATGGTACATATTGGAAGCCCGAGCAGTACCCCAAAACCTCATGGGTTCTTTGCAAAGGAACCACCAGTTGATCCATCTAACTTATCCGGCTTTACATGTGAATCTCCTCATTCTTATGATGAGTCATTTGACTCCAACTATAAACTGTTCAAAAATCAGAATGGTGAAGTATTTGCTAGATATGTTGGCACTAATCGAGGAACGGTTCCCCTATGAAGAAAATCTGGGTTCCCAAAAGGTGCCTTGAAAGTCTTCAGTGAATGTCCTCATGACACCACCGTGAAGAATAGGAACCCCAGATCAAACTCTTCATATGGACCAAATTCTTCATATGGATCCAAGTCCTCATACGGACCAAATTCCTCACGTGGATCAAATTCCTCAAAAGGATCAAAGTCCTCACATGATTATCATCATGCTAACAACTCTGTTTCGCAGGTAGAGCTAAGGGCTATGAATATGTGCATTATTCCTCAAACCATTATGTTCATAAGTCCTCGAAGAATTTCTCTACTTATTCATATGCTTACCCTAACCCCTCTTATGTGAAACGAAATGGTCCGCTTCTTTGCCACCATTCTCATATGGAGCTCATGAGTGATGAACTCTTTGCCACCCCTTCAGATGTGGGTGGTGAAGAAAAAGAACTAATCTCTTCTGCAGGGTCAGGTCTCCAGACATGCTTTAACGTCTGAAGAATTTTCTTGGGGCCTGACAAAAATGCTTGAAAGGACGCAGGCTAATCATGAAGAAATGAACTTTCATTTCACATGTCCTCATACTGCTATATCTGTTTTACTGCTTGATGAAATTCATCTGATGAATTTGATATCATATTCTTCACTAATGAAGTATATGAGTTCGTAAGCTGCACTAATTCATCTGCAGGATGATCAACCCAAAGCCACTGAGTGGGTCCTCGATAGTGGATGTACAAATCACATGACTGGTGACAAGAATCTGTTGATTGATGCTCCCTTATCACCATCGCATCTCGATGCATATCATCTTCACGACAAAGGCAAAAGTCGATATTGTGTCTAGGTAAGGTTGCGATCACAAAGGATCGACACATGGACAGAGTCATGCTTGTTGAGTCCTTAGGATACAACCTTATGTCTGTCTCAATGCTTTGTGATCTTGATATGATTGTTGTCTTTGGCAAGTATCGTTGTGTTGTGGTTATGGAAGCTGACAATTCCAAAGTCTTCGAAGGCTTTAGGAGAGGAGACTTGTACATTGTTGATTTCTCTACAGGACCTCAACCAGCCGTGTGCCTACTTGCAAAAGCTTTAGAAGGATGGCTATGGCATCGACGACTTGGTCACGCAGGCATGAGGAATTAGCACACGCTTGCGAAGAAGAAGCATGTCATTGGCATTGAGAATGTCAAATTCCTAAAGGATCACTTATGCGGGGCCTGTGAAGCTGGAAAAATGACCAAGGCCAAGCATCCATCAAAGACTATCATGACCACTACTCGACCATTCGAATTGCTTCATATGGACCTCTTTGGTCCTAATCATTACTCAACAGTCACTAATGATGCATCTCTATATGGCTTTGTTATTGTTGATGATTACTCTCGTTACACATAAGTACACATTGTTACTTACAAACATGAAGTGCAGAAAGTCTTCAAACGATTTTCCTCGAGGGCTTCAACCAACTTTGGTGTGAAGATCAAGCACATCAGGAGTGACAATGGAACTGAGTTCAAGAATTCTAGTCTTGAGGACTATCTTGATGAACTTGGTATTACTCATGAGTTATCTGCTCCTTATACTCCTCAAAGAAATGGGCGTCGTGGAGCGCAAGAAACAGAACTCTTGTTGAGATAGCTCGCACTATGCTTGATGAGTACAAGACGCCTCGTCACTTACGGAATGAGGCAATTTACTGCTGCGTGCCACATCATCAACAGGGTATATCTTCACAAATTCTTCAAGAAGACTGCCTATGAACTCCTCACCGACAAGAAACCCAATGTGAGTTATTTCAAAGTCTTGATTGCTAAATGTTGGATTAGAGATCCTCATCACAATGCTAAATTTGCTTTGAAAGCACATGAAGGTTTTATGCTTGGTTACGGAAGGACTCGCACACCTACTGAGTCTTCAACAATGTTCTTCACAAGATTGTTGAAACTATAGATGTCTTGATTCGATGAAACTAATGGCTCGCAAAGAGAGCACCTACCTTCTGTGATAGATGAACCAACACCGAGGATTCTATCAAGTTCAAGGCTACCGAGGATGTCATTCCCTCTTGAAGAATCTGTGAAGAATTCATTCCGAGCGTGAAGAACGTCCGGTGATGCACTGAAGAAAATCTTTGAAGAAAATGGTCTTTGAAGAAAATGCTGATCAAATTCCTCGACGACAACCAGCTGATCCTCGCGTTGCAAAAGAAGTGCAAGTTGAAAAGATCATCGATGACATTGAAGCACCGGGTCCTCTCACACGCTCAAAAGCTTCAAATTTATCTAACTTTTGTGGGCACTATGCTTTTGTCTCTATCACAGAGCCCACTAAGGTAGATGAAGCATTTCTGGAGCCTGAGTGGATTCAGGCCATGCAAGAAGAATTACATCCGTTCGAGCTCAACAACGTCTGGGAACTGGTCAAACGTCCGGATCCTCACAAGCATAATATCATTGGCACAAAGTGGATCTACCGCAACAAGCAAGATGAAAATGGCCTTGTGGTGAGGAATAAGGCACGACTTGTAGCTCAAGGCTACACACAGTTGAAGGAATTGATTTCGATGAAACTTTTGCACTGTTGCTAGACTTGAGGCTATTCGCATATTACTTGCTTATGCTAACCATCATGATATCACTTTATATCAAATGGATGTGAAAAGTGCATTCCTCAATGGTAAGCTTGAGGAAGAAGTATATGTTTCTCAATCCCCTGGTTTTGAAGATCCAAAGAATCTTGACAAAGTCTTCAGACTCAACAAGGCCCTCTATGGCCTCAAGCAGGCCCCTCGGGCATGGTATGACACTTTGAAGGAATTCCTCATGAAGAATGGCTTCACACCCGGTTCACTCGACTCTACTCTCTTTACTAAATCTTATGATGGTGAATGATAACCCACAAGTATAGGGGATCGCAACAGTTTTCGAGGGTAGAGTATTCAACCCAAATTTATTGATTCGACACAAGGGGAGCCAAAGAATATTCTCAAGTATTAGCTGCTGAGTTGTCAATTCAACCACACCTGGAAACTTAGTATCTGCAGCAAAGTGTTTAGTAGCAAAGTAATATGATAGTGGTGGTAACGGTAACAAAAGTAAAGACAAGCAAAAGTAATGTTTTTGGTATTTTTGTAGTGATTATAACAAGATAACGGAAAAGTAAATAAGCGAGAACCAATATATGGAAAGCTCGTAGGCACCGGATCGATGATGGATAATTATGCCGGATGTGGTTCGTCATGTAATGATTATAACATAGGGTGACATGTAACTAGCTCCCGTTCATCAATGTAATGTAGGCATGTATTCTGTATATAGTCATACGTGCTTATGGAAAAGAACTTGCATGACATCTTTTGTCCTACCCTCTCGTGGCAGCGGGGTCCTATTGGAAACTAAGGGATATTAAGGCCTCCTTTTAATAGAGAACCGGAACAAAGCATTAGCACATAGTGAATACATGAACTCCTCAAACTATGGTCATCATCGAGAGTGGTCCCGATTATTGTCACTTGAGGTTGCGGATCATAACACATAGTAGGTGACTATAGACTTGCAAGATAGGATCAAGAACACACATATATTCATGAAAACATAATAGGTTCAGATCTGAAATCATGGCACTCGGGCCCTAGTGACAAGCATTAAGCATAGCAAAGTCATAGCAACATCAATCTCGTAACATAGTGGATACTAGGGATCAAACCTAACAAAGCTAACTCGATTACATGATAGATCTCATCCAACCCATCACCGTCCAGCAAGCCTACGATGGAATTACTCACGCACGGCGGTGGGCATCATGAAATTGGTGATGGAGGATGGTTGATGATGACGACGACGACGAATCCCCCTCTCTGGAGCCCCGAACGGACTCCAGATCAGGCCTCCCGAGAGAGATTAGGGCTTGGCGGCGGCTCCGTGTCGTAAAACGCGATGAAACTTTCTCTCTGGTTTTTCTCCCGAAAGCCAATATATGGAGTTGGAGTTGGCGTCGGAGGGTCTCGAGGGCCACGAGGTAGGGAGGCGCGCCTGGGGCGCCCCACCCTCGTGGGACAGGTGTGGGCCCCCTGGTCTTCATCTTTGGCGAGGATTTTTATTATTCTTTATAAGACATCCCATGGAGTTTCGTGTCATTCCGAGAACTTTTGTTTTCTGCACATAAAACAACATCATGGCAATTCTTTGAAAACAACGTCGATTCGGGTTAGTTCCATTCAAATCATACAAGTTAGAGTCCAAAACAAGGGCAAACGTGTTTGGAAAAGTAGATACGACGGAGACGTATCAACTCCCCCAAGCTTAAACCCTTGCTTGTCCTCAAGCAATTCAGTTGACAAACTGAAAGAGAAAAATAAAAACTTTTACAAACTCTGTTTGCTCTTGTTGTTGTACTTTTGTCAAGCCAACATTCAGGTTTTCAGCAAAGATCATAACTATCCACATTTGCAATAACTCCTAGGTCTCATGTTTACTCATATCAATAACATAATCAGCTAGCAAGCCATAATAATAAATCTCGGATGACAACACTTTCTCAAAACAATCATAATATGATATAACAAGATGGTATCTCGCTAGCCCTTTCTGAGACCGCAAAACATAAATGCAGAGCACCTTCAAAGATCAAGGATTGACTAGACATTGTAATTCATGGTAAAAGAGATCCAATCATAGTCATACCCGATATAAATTAACAATAATGAATGCAAATGACAGCTGTGCTCTCCAGCTAGTGCTTTTTAATAAGAGGGTGATGACTCAACATAAAAGTAAATAGAGATAATTATATTTTGAGCGGCATACTTTCATTGTCAACATAACAACTAAGAGATGACGATATCTTCCATGCTAAACAAATTATAGGCGGTTCCCAAACAGAATGGTAAATTTTATACTCCCCCTCCTCCACAATCATCAATCCATGGCTCGCTCGAAACAACAAGTGCCTCCAACATTCAACGGGTCCCAGGGGGAGTTTTGTTTGCAATTACTTTGATTTAGTTTGCATAAAGCATGGGACTGGGCATCCCGGTGACCAGCCATTTTCTCGTGAGTGAGGAGCGGAGTCCACTCCTCTTGAGAATAACCCGCCTAACACGGAAGATAAGGGCAGCACTAGTTGATACATGAGCTATTCGAGCATGCAAAACAGAATGTTTATTTGAAGGTTTAGAGTTTGGCACATACAAATTTACTTGGAACGACATGTAGATACCGCATATAGGAAGGTATAGTGGACTCATATGGAATAACTTTGGGGTTTAAGGGATTGGATGCACAAGCAATATTCCCGCTTAGTACAAGTGAAGGCTAGCAAAAGACTGGAAGCGACCAACTAGAGAGCGACAACAGTCATGAACATGCATTAAAATTAATAAACATTGAATACAAGCATGAGTAGGATATAATCCACCATGAACATAAATATCGTGAAGGCTATGTTGATTTGTTTCAACTATATGTGTGAACATGTGCCAAGTCAAGTCACTTAAATCATTCAAAGGAGGATACCAACCCATCATACCACATCACAACCATTTTAATAGCATGTTGGCACGCAAGGTAAACGATTATAACTCATATGTAATCAAGCATGGCATAAGCAACTATGATCTCTAATTGTCATTGCAAACATGTTTATTCATAATAAGCTGAATCAAGAACGATGGACTCATCATATTTACAAAAACAAAAGAGGTCGAGTTCGTACCAGCTTTTCCCACCTTAGTCAGTCCATCATATATCATCATAATTGCCTTTCACTTGCACGACCGAACGGTGTGAATAATAATAAGAGTGCACGTGCATTGGACTAAGCTGGAATCTGCGAGCATTCAATAAACAGGAGAAGACAAGGCAATATGGGCTCTTGGTTAAATCAACAATAATGCATATAAGAGCCACTTCAACAATTTGATCATGGTCTTCTCCTACTGACCCCCAAAGAAAATAAAGGAAATAAAACTATTTACACGGGAAAGCTCCCAACAAGCAAAAGAAGAACGGAAAATATTTTTGGGTTTTTCTTTTTAATTATTGCTACTACAGCAGGGAAAATAAACTACTACTAGTTTTTTGGTTTTTTTCTTAAGGTTTATTAAACACACAAGAAGAAAGCAGGGAAAAGGAAAATAAACTAGCATGGATATTACAGTGAAAGAGTATGAGCACCGACATCTAGCAATGAGTGTGTGTGAACATGAATGTAATGTCGGTGAGAAATACGTACTCCCCAAGCTTAGGCTTTTGGCCTAAGTTGGTCTATTGCCGTGATAGCCCGGCCGATACCCGTAAAGGTGTAGCTGAGGTCGATCACGATGCAGCGGCTATCGCCTCTGAGCTGCAGCTGCGTGAGTCGAGACGCCTCCGCTCTCCTCTCGTACTCATCTGCCTCCTCTCTGGTAATAATATATCTTCCTCTCGTCTGAAAATCAAAGAAGGCAGGAGCAGGAAGAGCAACATGGACAACATGCCATTTGTTAAAGATTAGTCGATACTGGAGAGGTGGTCCAGTCCTCGCAACAAACTGGTGGGAAACCATAGAATCAAAATCTAAATAAGTAGTGGGTAACTCCATGTCACCCTCACGAATGTCTATCTCAAGAAAATTAGCTAAGCGGGTTGCATAAATTCCTCCAAAGAAATCTCCGTTATGTCTATTAAGATGCAACCTACGAGCTACAATGGCTCCCATATGATAAGATTGGTCTCCTAACACAACACTCCTGAGAATGCTGAGATCGAGCGCACATGTGACATGCTTCATCCTTAGCATTTATGCATCAGCCTATGAAGAGAGCAAAATAATGTATAGCAGGAAAGTGAATGCTCCCTATAGTGGCTTGTGTTATATCTCTAGATTCCCCCACAGTTATTCTAGCAAGAAAGTCTCTATATTTAGATTTAGGGGGATCCCTGATACTAACCCAAGATGGAAGTTTGCACGCAAAAGTGAAATCCTCTGAGTCCATGGTATAAGATTTGTCATAAAGGTCAAACATGACTGAAGGAGAATTACTCGAAGATGAAAACTCAAACCTCCCCACAAATGAACTTGTGAGATCATGACTGAAGGGCATTTGTCAGCTTCAAAGTCCTCAAGACCGGCATTACGCAAATATGCGCTAAATTCTTCTTTGATTCCCGCTTGATCCATAAAATTTTCCGAAGGACATTCACAGGGCCTCACAAGAGCGTCTCTTGGTGGTTCCTTGTCAGCATCACACATTGCAAGCCTGGGACCTTGCTTCCTTGAAGAACCACCTTGGAACATCTTCCTAAGCATATTGTTTTCTCTGAAAAATAATTCTG
Source organism: Aegilops bicornis (assembly GCA_021605145.1). Lineage (NCBI taxonomy): Eukaryota > Viridiplantae > Streptophyta > Magnoliopsida > Poales > Poaceae > Aegilops > Aegilops bicornis. The sequence goes on from CM038674.1 coordinate 105,987,482, forward strand.
AAATTTTTAGTAACTTCAAACAAAAGTGAACCAACTTCAATAAAACTGATAGCAACTACTCATACAAGTGCCTAGAGCATATATCAAGCATTAGAACTACTTGGAACCATATAATTTTGACATGCAAGCTCAAGAACATGGTCACCTATGCAGCACAAATTTGCAAAGAATAAAGCACTAGAACAAAAACTAATTGGACCAATGGAGGAGTCACATACCAAGGAACAATCTCCCCAAGCAGTTTTTCGAGAGGTGCTTTGAGCAAGGAGATCGACAATCACAGCAAAAGTGGCCGGGAACACGAGCTTGAGTTGGTTTTTCGGGTTTGTGCGAGGCAGAGGAAGAAGATGGGTGCAGGGATAAGTGGAGGAGGGCCACCGTGGGCCCACGAGGTGGGGCGCGCCAGGGGTAGGGCGCGCCTCCACCCTCGTGGCAGTGGCAGCTCCTCATGTAATTTTTGCACTAAAAATCCTTAAATATTCCCGAAAAAATCATATTAAATTGGCATGGCATTCTGAGGACTTCTATTTTTGGGATATTTTTATATTGCACGGATAACTCAGGAAACAGACAGAAAAATACTATTTTACTTTATTTCCACTAAAGAACTGAGAATATAAAGAGGGTATGAAGGTTGTGCTTCTAGTTTCATCCATCTCATGCTCATCGAAAAGAATCCACTAACAAGGTTGATCAAGTCTTGTTAACAAACTCATTCCGATAATCATGGAACCGGAGAAATTTCGAATAACACTATATTTACATCCACGGGATATGGACATCCCCAATAATAAGTATATCATATTTCTTTTTGACAAGAGGGGAGAGGAAATTCAAAACCTCCAAATATAATCGATGGAATTTTTCCAATAGAGTTGATACTATGAACTTGAGGTTGTTTCCTCGGAAAGTGTACCGTATGCTCATTACCATTAACATGAAAAGTGACATTGCCTTTGTTGCAATAAATAACAGCCCTCGCAGATTAAGGAAAGGTCTTCCAAGAATAATAGACATACTATCGTCCTCGGGAATATCAAGAATAACAAAGTCCGTTAAAATAGTAATGTTTGCAACTACAACAGGCACATCCTCACAAATACCGACAGGTATAACAGTTGATTTATCAGCCATTTGCAAAGATATTTCAGTAGGTGTCAACTTATTCAAGTCAAGTATATGATATAAAGAGAGAGGCATAACACTAACACCGTGTCACGCCCAATATGCGACCCTATCCAAAAGGAACTCGAAGGTCCCACCAAGGATAGACCCGCATATTGAAACGCTTTTGCAAGGTGGATATCATTACATCAACATTACATAATACATAGGGATACAACCAAGACATTCAATGTCACATGAATACAACATCATCTCATACAAGAACAACATCCGACTCGGATGAAACATAAATGTAAACTCAAACGATATCCACCACCTTTAGCCCGGGCTGCCGACCTGGAACCTATCCCTGATCAAGAAGAAGCGGAAGAAGAACTCCAATACAAGCAAACATCGCTCTCGCGTCATGATCATCGTGACAACCTGTACCTGCAAGAATCACAGGTGTAGTAATCATGAGCCACGAGGACTCAGCAATCCCATTACCATGGGTATCAAGACTAGCAAAGCTTAAGTAGGAAAGGAAGGGATAAAGTGGTGAGGTTGCAACAGCGACTAAGCATATATGGTGGCTAACCAACGCAAATAAGAGCGAGAAGAGAGCAAGAGGAACGGTCGTGAAGCTAGCAATGATCAAGAAGTGATCCTGAACTCCTACTTACGTCAGACATAACCCAGAAACCATGTTCTCCTCTCGATCAACCCCGAAAAGAGACACTCACTACACGCATACGGTTGGTGTATTTTAGAGGAGTTTACTTCAAGTTTACTACAACCGGATATTAACAAATTCCCATCTCGCCACATAACCGCGGGCACGGCTCTCGAAAGTTTATACCCTGCAGGGTGTCCCAACTTAGCCCATGATAAGCTCTCGCGATCAACGAAGGATATTCCTTCTCCCGGGAAGACCCGATCAGTCTCGGAATCCCGGCTACAAGACATTTCGACAAAGAATAAAACAAGACCAGCAAAGCCGCCCGATGCAATCGGCAATCCCGATAGGAGCTGCAGATATCTCGTTCTCGTGGCAACACCGGATAAGCGAAGCGTCTGGTACCGATGTAACCCAAGTTGCCAAGGGATGGTCCCGACGGTGCTCTAGTTTGGACCAACACTTAGACAAGCATTGGCCCGGGGCTGAATAAAGATGACCCTTGGGTTAATTACTCCCAAGGGAAAATAGGTGGTGGTGAGGCAAATGGTAAAACCAATGTTGGGCCTTCTTTGGAGGAGTCTTATTCAAAGCGAACTGTCAAGGGGGTCCCATAAATCACCCAACTGCGTTAGGGACGCAAAATCCGGGAACATAATACCGATATGACGGAAACTAGGGCGGCAAGAGTGGAACAAAACACCAGGCATAAGGCTGAGCCTTCCACCCTTTACCAAATATATATATGCATTAATTAAATAAGAGATATTGTGATATCCCAACAAAATCCTGTCCACCATGGAACAATCTTCAACTTCACCTGCAACTAGCAACGCTATAAGAGGGGCTGAGCAAAGCGGTAACATAGCCAAACAACGGTTGCTAGGAAGGGTGACAATGGTTAGAGGTTCATGGCAATTTGGGAGGCTTGAGCAGCAAGTGATAGGTAGCGCAACATAGCGAAAGAACGAAGCAACTAGCATAGCAATGATAGTAATGAGATCCAAGGTGACGGTCATCTTGCCTGAAATCCCGCAAGGAAGAAGAACGAGTCCATGAAGAAGATGAACGGATGAAGCCGAACCAAGCGTAGACAAACGAATCCTCACGATCGCAACGAAACAGGAACTAATAAGAAGAAGCACACAACATAGTAAACACACCACACATGAACAAGGCATGATGCACAAACAAGCATGATGCATGACAAATCTAGATGAGGCTACTCATGGCAAGAGATGATGCAAACAAGAGCAACACATCAAGGCAAGTTTAAATGAGGCCGGGAACAACATACAACAATTCCGGTAAGTCCTCATATGCAAATTTCGAAATTGGCCCAGATCTGAATAAACCTTATGTTCAAGTTGTTAAACAGCAATTTAAAATGCACCAAGATGATCTACATGAAATTCTAGTCAAGTTACATATAAAGTTCATTTAATTCGGAGCTACGGCCTAGAAGATATGAGAAAAACAAGTTAAGCATGGCATTGATGCAAAATACATACAAACATCAAGCAAACACCTCAAAATATGGATGCAACATGATAATATGAAAGTTCATGCAATTCTAAGCAAGTTTTATATAGAGCACACTCAAAACGGAGCAACGGTTCAACACATACACATGAAACAAGTTATAGCAACAATCTGTCCAAAACAGCAACTAGGCATATTACAAGCATCAAAACAATATGCTACAGCACCCTAACATAAAAACAAAAGGCATGGACGTGCTGTACAGGTAAATCATGACAAAACATGAACACTGAGCTAACTCCAGAAATCACTAGAACATGCTCAAACACACATGGCAAGATTGCAATTAATAACAGTTTCAGACTTTAGCAGAAATAACATCAGGTTGCAATGTTTAGAGCTATCCAACAACATGTTACAGGAACTTATCATGGCAAACAAATACATGGCATGAATCTACTAAACCCATAGAACAAAAGTCCTTTAGTGACCATGAGCCAAAAAGGATCAGAAGATATGATGGCACCCATGTAAACATGGCAAGTTATATGACAGATTCATGGCATAGCAAGGCAACCAACAGCAATAAGACATGTTTATGAAGCTAAGAATAGCAATAAAAAGTTCATAGAGTACATGGGCCACTAGTAAACCACATGGCAAAACTGAACTTCATGTTAACAGGCTGACAGCAACATTATTAAGCAACTTGAGAGCAAGATTACAACAAGTTACAGCCGACTATAATTGCAACAAAGGGCATGGATAAATAGATCAAGACATGTATAACAAAACATCCTTAGTTAATATTTCCAGATTATGCATAGAATGACTTATAGAAGCAGGTTAACATAGCATCATGATATAGCAGATTCAGACATGCAAAACAACAATAGCAAGTATCCTACTTAACAAGCTTGATGCACTCACCACAGGAATCACAAAAATACATGGATGGAACCACTGTGAAGATGGCATGACATAGTACAAAACACATGTAGACATCAACCTCATAGGATGCACACATCAAATGCAACAAAAATGACAAATCAACAAACTATAACAGTTTCCGCAGATTAACATCATATAGCACTCTTGCAATGATGATTCAGGCATCAAGATGAGCTCAAATGAAAATGATGCAATGGAATGAAACGAAGTACTCGTCGAGGCAAACAATTTGACATATTACACGCACGAAACGGAGCAGTATGCAGCAAGTTATGATGCGATGAACATGGCATGATAATGCAAAAATCTGGGGACTTGGAGAAATATCGGGGTCAACCTCGGGTCCGCACGGATTTCGATGTTGGCCGGAGATCTCGCCGGAGTGAGCTCGGGGATGGCTGGAGAAGAGGGATAACGGCGGCCGGAGGTCGGAGAGGGGCGGAGGAGGCCGGGCGGAGCGAGATCCGGCCGGATCCCACCGGATCCAGACCGGAGGGGACCGGCCATGAGGCGGAGGAGGCGCTGCCCGGCGAGCGGCGCGCCATGGCGGACGGCGGCGGCCGTGACGGTCGACGGCGGCGGAGGAGCAACAAGGTCTGGCGAGGGGCGATAGGAGCGGGCGGCGCGCACTGCCAAGTTACGGGCGACGCCGGGGCAACGTGGGCGTCGGGATTCGCCCGGGCGCGGCGGAGCTGAGGTGGCGGCTTCCTATTGGCCGGACGACGTGGCTGGGGCGGTGGACGCGTCTGCCACGGGCGGACATGTCCGGCGGCGCGAGGAGAGCGGGGCTAGGGTTTGGTCTGGGCGAAAAATCCGGGGGGGGGGGGGTGCACATATATATAGGTAGAGGGAGCTATGAGACTCCAAATGGAGTGCGGTTTTCGGCCACACGATCGTGATCGAACGGCGGAGAGCATGGAGGGGAGTTTGCTGGGCTTTGGGCCACTTTGGAAGGGGTGTTGGTCTGCACACCAAAGAGGCTTTAACGGTTACCCGGTTAACCGTTGGAGTATCAAACGGACTCCAAATGGCACGAAACTTGACAGGCGGTCTACCGGTGCTATACCAAGGCCGCTTGGCAAACCTCAGACCATTCCGAGAAAGTTTAACACCCGCACATGAAAAGAGGTAAAAGGGAGCGCCGGGGGACATAGGAGTGCCGGATTGCAAAACGGACAACGGGGAAAATGCTCGGATGCATGAAACGAACACGAATGCGAAATGAGATGTACATGATGACATGATATGAAATGCATATGATGACATGGCAAAGTGCAACACGCAAGCAAATGACATGGCAACGCTGACGAATAACTGGCGGACACCTGGCGCATCGAATCCGGGGCGTTACACACCGGCTCCAAGATCAAATAAAGTAGTTTTAACATAATTTCTTTTAATGGAGCATGGTATAGTAGGTACTCCTGGATCTCCAAGTTTCTTTGGTATTCCGCCCTTAAAAGTATAATTAGCAAGCATGGTGGAAATTTCAGCTTCCTATCTTTCTTTTATTTGTAACAATATCTTTCATATATTTAGCATAAGGATTCATTTTGAGCATATCACCAATCGCATACGCAAAAAGATGGGTCTAATCATTTCAGCAAACCGCTCAAAATCCTCATCATCCTTTTTCTTGGATGGTTTCGGAGGAAAAGGCATGGGTTTCTCAACCCATGGTTCTCTTTCTTTACCATGTTTCCTAGCAACGAAGTCTCTTTTATCATAACGTTGATTCTTTGATTGTGGGTTATCAAGATCAACAGCAGGTTCAACTTCTACATCATTATCATTACTAGGTTGAGCATCATCATGAACATTATCATTAACATTTTCACTAGGTTCATGTTCATTACCAGATTGTGTTTCAAAGATCGCATATAGAGATATCACTCGGATTATCGTGTGGTTCAAAGAATAGGTTCACTAGAAGTTTGCACAGTTCTATCATTTTTCTTTTTCTTCCTTTTAGAAGAACTAGGTACATCAATATTATTTCTCTGAGAATCTTGCTCGATTCTCTTAGGGTGGCCTTCAGGATACAAAGGTTCCTGAGTCATTCTACCAGTTCTAGTAGCCACTCTAACAAAGATAATCATTTTTCTTACTATTCATTTCATCAAGCACTTCTTCTCGAGCTTTAAGTACTTGTTCTACTTGAGTGGTAACCATAGAAGCATGTTTGCTAACAAGTTTAAGTTCACCTCTAATATTAGCCATATAATCACCCAAGCGTTTAATCATAAAGGTATTTTGTTTTAATTGTCCACCAAAATAAGCATTAAAGTTTTCTTGTTTGACAATAAAATTATCAAACTCATCAAAGCATTGCCCAGCAGACTTATAATGAGGAATATCACCTTCATCAAATCTATAGAGAGAATTTACCTTTACTACATGTGTCGGGTTATCGGGATCAGGAGGTTCTTCAATAAGTAATGGATCAATATAATAAGTTTCTTCAGCAGGTGGTAAATTAAGACCATGTATTTCATCAATAGGAGGTAAATTCTTAACATCTTCAGCTTTAATACCTTTTTCTTTCATAGATTTCTTTGCCTCTTGCATATCTTCGGGACTGAGAAATAGAACACCTCTCTTCTTTGGAGTTGGTTTAGGAATAGGCTCGATTGGCTCAGAGCTGGCTCGGGAGTTGGCTCAGAGGTGCCCAATTATTTTCATTTGTCAACATATTATTCAATAAAATTTCAGCTTCATCTGGTGTTCTTTTCCCTAAAAGAGAACCAACACAACTATCCGTAATCTCTAGAAGCATCGTTAGTCCATTATAAAAGATATCAAGTATTTGTGTTTCTTAAGAGGATGATCGAGCAAAGCAAGTAACTTGAGAAGCCTCCCCAAGCTTATGGGAGACTCTCTTCTTCAATTTGCACAAAGTTATATATATCCCTCAAAGTAGCTTGTTTCTTATGAGCAGGGAAATATTTAGCGTAGAAGTAATAAATCATATCCTCGGGACTACGACACAACCAGGATCAAGAGAATTAAACCATATCTTAGCATCACCCTTTAATGAGAACGGAAATATTTTGAGTATATAAAAGTAGCGCGATCTCTCATCATTAGTAAACAGGGCAGCTATATCATTTATCTTAGTAAGATGTGCCACAACAGTTTTAGATTCATAGCCATAAAAAGGATCAGATTCAACCAAAGTAATTATATCAGGATCAACAGAGAATTCATAATCCTTATCAGGAACATAGATAGGTGAAGTAGCAAAAGGTGGTCAGGTCTCATCCTATCTCTAAGAGATTCTTTACTCCATTTAACTAGCAGCCTCTTAAGTTCGTATCTATCCTGGCAAGCAAAAATAGCTGCAGAAGATTCCGCATCAAAAAGCTAACCCTCAGGAATTTTAGGCATATTTTCATCATCACTTTCATCATTGTATTCAGTTTCAATAATTTCTCTTTCTCTAGACCTAGAAATTTGTTTATCTAGAAATTCACCAAGGCATGAGTATCAAGCATAGAAGTAGTTTCATCATAAGTATCATTCATAGCGTATGGCATCATCAATAACATGCGACATATCGGAACGAATAGCGAAGCAGGTTTAGGTGTCGCTAGCTTACTCATAATGTAAGGTGAATCAAGTGCGAGCTAGATGGCGCTTCCTTACCTCCCCTCGTAGTTGAGGGATAAATTGTTGTCTTAGCGTCTTTCAAGTTCTTCATAGTGTCCAGCAGATATAAATCCCAAGTGACTCAAAGAATAGAGCTATGCTCCCGGCAACGGCGCCTTAAAAAGGTCTTGATAACCCACAAGTATAGGGGATCGCAACAGTTTTCGAGGGTAGAGTATTCAACCCAAATTTATTGATTCGACACAAGGGGAACCAAAGAATATTCTCAAGTATTAGCAGCTGAGTTGTCAATTCAACCACACCTGGAAACTTAGTATCTGCAGCAAAGTGTTTAGTTGCAAAGTAATATGATAGTGGTGGTAACGGTAACAAAAGTAAAGACAACAAAAGTATGTTTTTGGTATTTTTGTAGTGATTGTAACAGTAGCAACGGAAAAGTAAATAAGTGAGAACCAGTATATGGAAAGCTCGTAGGCACCGGATCAGTGATGGATAATTATGCCGGATGCGGTCCGTCATGTAATAGTTATAACATAGGGTGACACGGAACTAGCTCCAGTTCATCAATGTAATGTAGGCATGTATTCCGTATATAGTCATACGTGCTTATGGAAAAGAACTTGCATGACATCTTTTGTCCTACCCTCCCGTGGCAGTGGGGTCCTATTGGAAACTAAGGGATATTAATGCCTCCTTTTAATAGAGAACCGGAACAAAGCATTAGGACATAGTGAATACATGAACTCCTCAAACTATGGTCATCACCGGGAGTGGTCCCGATTATTGTCACTTCGGGGTTGCCGGATCATAACACATAGTAGGTGACTATATACTTGCAAGATAGGATCAAGAACACACATATATTCGTGAAAACATAATAGGTTCAGATCTGAAATCATGGCACTCAGGCCCTAGTGACAAGCATTAAGCATAGCAAAGTCATAGCAACATCAATCTCAGAACATAGTGGATACTAGGGATCAAACCCTAACAAAACTAACTCGATTACATGATAAAACTCATCCAACCCATCACCGTCCAGCAAGCCTACGATGGAATTACTCACGCACGGCGGTGAGCATCATGAAATTGGTGATGTAGGATGGTTGATGATGACGACGGCGACGAACCCCCCTCTCCGGAGCCCCGAATGGACTCCAGATAAGCCCTCCCGAGAGAGATTAGGGCTTGGCGGCGGCTCCGTATCGTAAAACGTGATGAAACTTTCTCTCTGATTTTTTCCCCCGAAAGCCAATATATGGAGTTGGAGTTGGCGTCAGTCCGGGTTAGTTCCATTCAAATCATACAAGTTAGAGTCCAAAACAAGGGCAAAAGTGTTTGGAAAAGTAGATACGACGGAGACGTATCAGTGAACTATTTGTGTGCCAAATATACGTTGATGATATTATCTTTGGCTGTACTGACCAACGTTATAGTGATGAATTTGCCTATATGATGAGTGAAGAATATCAAATGTCTATGATGGGAGAGTTGAAATTCTTCTTTTTCTTCAAATTCGCCAACAGCGCAATGGCATATTCATATCTCAGGAGAAATACCTCAAGGATGTTCTGAGGAAATTCGGCATGCAAGATTGCAAAGGCGTCAGAATTCCTATGCCCACAAATGGCCATCTATGCACTGATGAAAATGGTATTGACTTTGATCACAAGGTATACCGCTCCATGATTGGTTCTTTATTGTACTTATGTTCATCTAGGCCAGCTATAATGCTTAGTGTTTGCATGTGTGCCCGATTTCAAGCTACACCGAAGGAATCACACCATAAGGCTGTGAAGCATATTCTTTGATATCTAGCTCACGCACCAACAGTAGGATTATGGTACCCCAAGGGCTCTGCTTTTGATCTCATTGGATATTCGACTGACTATGCTGGTGATCGTGTGGACCGCAAGTCAACATCTGGTACTTGTCATTTCCTCGGACGATCTTTGGTCTGTTGGTCCTCGAAGAAACAGAACTGCGTATCACTGTCTACTGCTAAAGCTGAGTACATTGCTGCTGGTTCTTGCTGTGCTCAATTGCTGTGGATGAAGCAAACTCTCAAGGATTATGGCATCAACATGAAGAATGTGCCTCTCTACTGTGACAATGAGAGTGCAATCAAGATTGCTCACAACCCAGTTCAACACTCGAAGACGAAGCACATTCAGATTCGTCATCATTTTCTTCGCGATCATGTGTTGAAGGGTGACATCTTTATTGATCATGTGAAGACTGAAGAACAACTAGCTGATATCTTCACAAAGCCCTTGGATGAGAAGAGATTTAGCAAGTTGCGGTGTGAGCTAACTATCTTAAAATCTTCAAATGTTCTTTGAATAGGACACTCATCCTAACATTTATGCAAAATTGATGACTTAGATGTGCAACACATGAAGAAACGTTTTTCTTCAATCAATGAAGAACAACATTCTAAGTGTGAAGAAATTAATGAAGAATTTGATTCTCAGAACCCTACGACAATTGTACGCGGTGTCTGAAATCATCATTCTTATACTGATTGGGTCACGCCACCACCAAAGTTGAAAATCTTCAATTTGAGTTTTTCCTCAGTTTTGAAATTCCTCAGTTTTGAAATTCTTCAGTTTTTCAAATTCTTCAACTTTGCAAAATCTTCACTGGTTCCGTCGTTTTCTTCATTGGCTCTATATATATATATATATATATATATATATATATATATATATATATATATATATATATATAGGAAAATCCATCCTACCACCCGGTGGTAGTTACCCCATATGTCTCATATACTACCATGTGGTAGTATATATACTACTTTATCATTTTAAATATATTCGTATACTATATCTAAGATATTTCAAAGCAACTTACATGAAAAAATTGCATATGGGCCCATAGTTTTTGTTATATTTATGAAATATGTACATATTTGTACGTAAAAGAGCATACTCAAAACATGGTATATACTACCTAAAAATTAGTATATATACTACCTAATCATTGTTATATACTACATACCACATGTACATACTCTCGATTTCAACAGATACTATATACAACATACAGAACACAAGTGGTGGTAACTACCACTGCTTATAGGAAACATTTGTCCTATATATATATATATATATATATATATATATATATATATATATATATATATATATATATATATATATATATACATGGGTTTATGTCCTCTACAACATTCACTTATGGCTATTTCTTCAAGTTGTTCTTCTGCTAAGTGAATGTGATCGGACCCTTCCCCTCTATGCTATACTCAACCCAATCTATTCACAAATTCTTCATGTGCGTTCTATTTGAAACTCGTTCGAAATCTTCACTGTGTCCTTGTCAGCTGAAGAATTTGCGAACGGAACTTTTAACTTATCTTATCCAAATTTTCATCTTTGCCGCTCAAACCGTTCCGCTTCCCACGATAGACTTATCTATTCACCCACGATCTAACACAATCTCCACTTTTCAGTACGTGGGTGACACATGTCATGCGAATGAGAAGGGTCAGGGGCACGTTCAATCTAAATCTTCGGGCGAACAATTTTTTCACTATGGCTATAAATACCCCTCTCCCCTTCCTCACTTCCTTTACTCCGCTCGCTCTCTCTCCTGCTCGAGCTTCTCAAACCCTAGCACCGCCGCTACTTCATCGTTCTTTGGTGAGGAAGAGCTTCACTGCCTCGACCTGCGTCGCCCGTCATTACTCGCGCCCGCTGAAATCTTCACTCCGCCGCCGCTGTAGCCGTCTTCCTCCGCCGAGTTAGGGCGTGGAAGATCTGCACTGACGAGCTTCACCTCTCCATCTCACTGTTCGTCGTGTTCTTCGTTCAGGGTAATTAAAAGTTGCTTTTACTGCCCTCTTTGATTCAAATGATTTCTACAAAATCCTCAAAGGTGTTTTATTCTTCAAATCCTCACACACTAAACACATCACATGTCATCTGTTCTTGATTCGTTTCTCTAAGCATCATTTTTCTTCAAGATTCCTCAATTGTTTGGATCTTCGATCTATACAACTCTGGAGCCTAAGATAAAGAACGCTTAGTAAAATTTTTCAAGACTCATCTGGTCAAAATTCCTCAAACTTGTTCTTTTTAAAAAACCTTCTGAGAATGCATATGACCTCTCCAAATTCCTCGCAACTATACTCTGTTCACAGGTACTCATGTCCAATGCTGAATCACTAGGTTCTCATCAACTTAACTCATTTGCAGCGTTCCTCGAAGAAAAGTTGCATACTTCTTCAGAGAATTTGATTGTTCAAATTCCTCAATCAAGAAAATGGCGTATTTATAAGAAGCCACAGAAAGGAGAAAAGAAGCCTGAGGTCATGACTGCCTTTGAGATCCCTGATGACATATACAAAGACTATTACACTCCTGATGAGGCCAAGTTTGGTAAGGAGAACAAAAATCAGCACAAGGTGTGCATCCAGAGGATAGAAAGGAGATGGGCAAGAGAATGGAGGGAGTACAGGTATGTAACTCCAAAGTACATGAAGAAATTCGCACTCAATCCTCCATGCCCAAGACCACCATTGGCACCTGGCCAAGTAGCAGATCCCACCAGTCTCAAGCGCGGTGAGGATTATCCTGATGAATGGGCAAAGTGCCAAGCTGTCGGCCAGCAAGCCAAAGAAGCAGTGAGGAAATTCAATGAGGACTCTACTGCTGCTGCTGCCTCTGCTGTCAAGCCAAAGAAATTTATGGCAAAGAAGCCCGCGCGCAAGCCAAGTGCTTCACCTCCAGTGCCCTCAAGGCCTAGTTCCTCAGCAATGCCCTCACGGCCAGAATACTCAAAGCCCTCATGGCCAATTCCTCATGCTGCTCCTGCTCCTCCAGAATCTTCAGCTCCTCCGCCAAAGTCTTCGGCCGCTCCAACAAAGTCCTCTGCACCTGTGCATCTTGCCACGTGCCAAAGGACGGCAGGCATCACAGGTTGCCTTCCAAGTACCGTCTGAAGAAGATGAAGCTGATGAAGAAGAACTTGCTGAGATCATCGGAGACAGGCAAGTCAGGGCCGCTAGAGCCAAAGGCAGATTTGTTAAACTGATTGAGAAATTCACCTCCAATGTTGCAGCTCCATCGCAACAGGAAATTCCTCAGGCTGAAGCTTCTGCTCAAAGAAATCAAGAACATGCCAAGACCGGCCGATGACTTTCAGATCAATAAGAAAATGTTAGTTCGAGGCTGATGACGCATTCCATTTCCGATGACATTGCCGGGGCATCCACTAGTGGTGCGCCTGAAGAAAATGAAGAAGTTAGGGCAACTGCATCAGTTGCGCCTGAAGAAAATCAACCAGATTCCTCTGCTCCTCCTGCGCCCACACCAACTCCAATCCTTCCATCTGCATTAGATGTGAAGAAGACCAAGGCTGCAGAGAGCGTGCATGTGAAGAAAAGGAAAGCATCAGCTGCTTCAGATTCCTCAGCTCCAAAGAAAATGAAGCCTATGACAAGTTCATTTGCAAATCCAATTAATGTTGTTCCGATCTCAACCATGCCATCAAAGGACCTTGTTCCTTTTGGTGAAGAATATGTAATCCCTAGCGGATCTGATGAAGAAAATCATTCTGCTGCTTCGTCAGAGCAGATTGATGAAGAAATTGAAGTGGATGATATCCCTTCAACACCTGTTGTCTCCTCGCCCATGCCTCAGTTCACAACTGAAGAGGCTGGCATTGAATAAATGGAAAATGAAGACGTGGATATTGGGTGCACTACGCGAGTGATGAATGATGACTTTTGGGAAAGTCAGCACCCCAATTATCCACTCTTCACCCCTTTACAGCAAATACCTCAGTCCCCTGCACCAACAGTTCAAATGGGCTCTGAAGAAACTCACCCCACTTCATCTCAGACGTGAAGAAATTCCAGCCACTAGTGCTGAAGAAACTGCTACTGCTGATCACTTGAACACGCAGACTGCCACTGAAGAGGAACCAGAAATTCCTCAGCCTGAAGAACCTGAGATTGCGATTCCTGAAGTCGTGATGCAACTCACTGACACTCCACTGCCAAAGCCAAAGGATCCATTCTCAAGGAAGAAAAAGTTCAAGGCTGAAGATTTCTTCGACGAGCATGTGTTCTTCACAGATTACAACCCCTATGATTCTGGTCGCATAAGGAAGAGGCGTTTACGGGCGGCCACCAGCCAATTTCTATTCCTCGGTCGTTCAACAAAGACAAAGTCTTGATCATGCACACATTCCTCATGTGGACATGGAATCTCTGCTGGCTTCGAGCCACCCTCGGTGTTCTTCACGACGTTGACCATTAAATTTCTGCACCGACATATGTGATTGGAATGAAGAACTCATTCTTCAATTCTTATGACGCTGCACATCACAGAGATTCTCAAGATGTGAACTCATGGGTGCTGGACTGGATGTTAGAAAACACTCACTACAAGGCACCGACTCTTGAATTGCTTCGTGCCCTACCACTCGATCCTCCCTTGAAGGTGCTCGTTGCATCTATAGTGAACCTGAGCTTACAAATCACTACATGCAAGTTTTGATGAAGCCTTTGAAGCTGTGGCAGGCCCCACGAACCAAATTCCTCGTCAAGGAATTCATCAGATGTGCCTCGGACTGTCTATCGCATTTTGATGAAGACATTGAGTCCTATCAAAGGCCACGACTCGAATGAAGAAGAAGTCGTTGGCATCATGAAGAATCTTCTTTTCAATATCATTCATGGCGTTCCCGTCAACTTCCATGATTTCTTCATGAGGACTCTGGCCAATGTTGCTATGTCACCTTTTGAGCTGAAGCCTTATGCACCTTGGATTATGAGATTCATCAGAACAAGGTCTTCACTCAATTACAAAGCAGATACTCTGAATCACTGCAGCTACTTGCCTTCAATTGAAGTCCTCAAACGGACATTTTCCTCAGCTGATGACAAAGGCAAGGCCGCTGCTGTGATAGATGAAGGCATTCGTCCATTGGGTGGTAAATTTCGCAAGGCTGCATCCTACTCAACCAATGATGACTCGCCACCCATGACTCGCCGCCAACACAACCAAGCCCAATCCTCAAGGCACAAAGACCTGTGGTGATGACTGATCGTGAGCTTCTCCTCAGTCTTCATCAGAAGGTTGATCGCAATCATAAATGGGTCAAGCGTCAGTTTGGTTCAATTCTTCACAAAATGACCTCAACCCATAATGCAGTGAAGAAAAATCAATACTACCTCCATGAAACCTTCAACCATACCTGGGCTATTTTGTCTCATGTCTACAGCAAAGAAGATCTGAAGAAAATGGGTCTCAAGGAAGAATTTGACTGGTCTCCACCTCCACCGAAGAAATACAAGAAGGTCAAGGTTCCTTTCTTGGTGGCCAGCTCCTATTCTTCATCGCGCGACACTGATGAACATGAAGACTTGGACGACACTGCGGCAGGCCCTACTACGACAAGCGACCCCGACAACGCTGGCGCTCCTCCATCGACTTGATATTCTTCAGGGGTGAGGGAGTCCCGGATTAGGGGGTGTCCGGATAGCCGGACTATGACCTTTGGCCGGACTCCTGGACTATGAAGATACACGATTGAAGACTTCGTCCCGTGTCCGGATGGGACTTTCCTTGGCATGGAAGGCAAGCTTGGCGATATGGATATGTAGATCTCCTACCATTGTAACCGACTCTGTGTAATCCTAACCCTATTCGGTGTCTATATAAACCGGAGGGTTTTAGTCCATAGGACGAACAACAATCATACCATAGGCTAGCTTCTAGGGTTTAGCCTCTCTGATCTCGTGGTAGATCTACTCTTATACTACCCATATCATCAATATTAATCAAGCAGAGTAGGGTTTTACCTCCATCGAGAGGGCCCGAACACAGGTAAAAACATCGTGTCCCATGTCTCCTGTTACCATCCGCCTAGACGCACAGTTCGGGACCCCCTACCCGTGATCCGCCGGTTTTGACACTGACATTGGTGCTTTCATTGAGAGTTCCTCTGTGTCGTCGCCGTCGGGAAGGATGCCTCATACCGTCTTTAAAGACAGGACTATTGCTAAAGAAGCTTTGGCTGTCGGCCAAACTCTCCGGCTAGGCGGTTTTCTTATGACCGCCTGTTCGCCGCCAGCTACCGACGATGACTTCTCGGGTCATCGAAAGCAATCTTCACGTTAACTCGGAGCTTGCCGAGCAGTTAGATCCGATGGAGCCCTCTTCCTTAAACGAGCTCTTGGATTGCATCGCCGCCCTGGGAGTCGCTACAGACTATGATCAGATTGGGCCTAAACCGATCCGAGAGAGATCAACTCTCCCCAGGTTACCCACCACGTTGCTGTGGTGGAGGAACAATACGGCGACCCTTCTTCTATCTTAAGGACTAGCCACGTCTGGATTCCCAATCCCTCCATGTTGGATTCCCGCGGAGGAGAGGACGTCACTCAAGCCCTGAACCTAAAGTCAGGCAACGGGCTAGATTCATTGGACAACATCCAAGAATCCAAGCTTCTAAGTTCGGAAGCTCCTCGGCCCTTAAGTCTCAGATTGGGCGCGGTTCTGGTTTTAATTAAACCCGCCCACCCAAACATAAGCGACCTATCTCAAATTCGGCAAGAGCCCGCAGAAACAGTACACCATTACTGGGCCAGATTCCTCCTGGTTATGGACAGGATAAAGGACTGCCACGAGGAGGACGCAATCTCATTATTCTGCAACAATTGCACGGACAACGGGATCCTAAATGCTATAAGTCGCCGTGACATTACACGATTTGCCGACTTGGCGTCCATAGTACGAAAGTACTGTGCGGTGGAAAGTGCCTGGAAAACCGAATCAAGATTTTGGGACAATCCGGCCTTGAATACAACCCCAGTCCGAAATAAAAGGGTGCATCATCGCCAGGCACCTGGGTTAAATACCAAAAAGCAAAAACTCTCTATAGGGCATGGAACGGTACTGGAGGGATGGCTCAATGGACCCTGTAAAATTCATAATACAGAGGGCGCCACTCCAACTCATAGCCTTAGAGCAAGTTGGATACTACGGCAGGTGGCCAAAAGTGGCGAAGAGCTTCTAGCTCTAGAGCACCAACCCAAAGATACCAGTATGGTATTAACAGTCTTTGAGACTTTAGCATCAAATAATATGCGGAAACGAACACTCCGTAGCCTCGCCGAAGTCTACCAAGTAGCAACAATAAACCCATGGAGTGACACGGCTATTACCTTTAATGCCAGTGATGAACCTAAATTCGCCCGAGCACCAGCCGCATTGGTCCTCAGTCCGATAGTGGATGGCTTTCGCCTTACCAAGGTACTCATGGACAGTGGCAGCGGATTGAACCTCATTTACGAGGAAACCCTCCAAAAAATGGAGATAGACTGGAGCCGCATTGAGCGAAGCAGCACAATGTTTAGAGGAATAATCCCCAGTCGGGAAGCACGCTATACAGGAAAAATCACATTGGATGTGGTGTTCGGCATGCCGGATAATTACAGGTCCGAGGAAGTCACATTCCAAGTGGCCCCGTTCAGCAGCGGATACCACGCTCTATTAGGGCGAGAGGCATTCACAATTTTTCAAGCTATACCCCATTATGGGTACATGAAGCTCAAAATGCCCGGCCCAACGGAATCATTACTCTTGCTAGTGACTTTACATAGCACTCTACGCCGAAAATAAGACAGCTGCACTGGCCCTTGAGGCACTATCCGAAGCCCTAGCGGCCGAGGAACTCACTGCGCTGCGCTCCACGGTGAATAGGGATGATGTGATACTCGATAAGAGATCCAAATCCACTTCCTTCAAACCAGCGGACGAAATAGTCAAATTCCAAGTCCATCCAACGGACCCTACCAAGACGGCCTCCATCGGGGCACAATGAAAGCCTGATGTAGACGCTGCACTAAGAGAATTCCTCTGAAAATTGGGACATTTTTGCACAGCACCTTCGGACATGCCAGAATCCCACGCCTGGTGGCGAAAGCACAGCCTAAACATCCTAAAAGGATTCAAGCTACCAAACAGGCTCTTCGTTTCTCCAACCAAAGAGACAGTCCATGGGAGAGGAGCTAGCCAAACTATTGGAGGTCGGAGTCATCGGAGATATAAAACATTGACTGGCTAGCAAACCTGGTGATGGTACCAAAGAAGGACAAATCCTGGCGCCTATGCGTCGATTTCAAGGACCTCAACAAGGCTTGCCCAAAGGATCCCTTCCCCCTCCCCCCGCATCGATCAAATCATCGACGCTACCGCAAGACACGATTCATTGTGTTTCCTCGGCGCATACTACGGCTACCACCAAATTAAGATGGCACAGCCTGACCAAGCCGCAATGGCATTCATCACTCCATACGGCCCATTCTGCTTCAACACAATGCCCTTCGGGCTCAAAAATGCCGGCGCAACATATCAGCGCATGATTCGTATACATGTCCGCAAAACCAGATCGGCAAAATAAGGAGGCATACGTGAGACGATGTGGTCTTCAAAAGCAAGCACGCCGAAAATCTAGTAGACAACTTGAGGCTCACATTCGATAATCTCCGAACATATGACATTAAGCTCAACCCGGAAAAATGCGTTTTGGCATCGCCGGAAAGCTCTTGGGCTTCATTGTATCCGTAGAGGAATTGAAGCAAACCCAGCCAAGATCCGAGCTCTATCACAATTGGATATCCCAAAAGACCTCAAACAAATACAAAATTGATCGATGCGTGGCGGCTCTAAGCTGCTTTATCTCCCGTTTGGGAGAAAAGGCATTACCCCTTTATCGCCTCCTCCGACGCACCGAACACTTCGAGTGGACTGATGCCGCCACGGCCGGACTCAAAGAAATAAAAGCCATATTGGCAACAAACCCGGTCCTGGCCGCGCCCAACATGGGCGAACCAATGCTATTATACATCGTGACAACTCATCAAGTTGTAAGCGCGATGCTCGTTGTCGAACGAGAAACGGATGGACACAAGTTCCCTCTTGAAAAACCAGTTTACTACGTGTCCACTGTCCTAACTCCATGCAAGTCACGCTACCCGCATTATCAAAAGATAGCGTACGCGGTGTTTATGGCATCCCGGAAGCTGCGACACTACTTTCAAGAGTGTTCAATAACAGTAGCCTCCGAAGTACCCCTTAACGACATTATAAACAACCGCGATGCGACGGGCCGGATTGCCAAATGGGCCATTGAGCTCCTCCCGTTCGACATAACCTATAAGCCACGGAGAGTTATTAAGTTGCAAGTTTTGGCCGACTTCATCGCCGAATGGACCGAAGCCGAACTCCCTAAAGAGTACGACGCATATTCCAACTGGATAATGCATGTCGGTGTCAAAACCGGCGGATCTCGGGTAGGGGTCCCGAACTGTGCGTCTAGGCGGATGGTAACAGGAGACAAGGGACACAATGTTTTTACCCAGGTTCGGGCCCACTTGATGGAGGTAATACCCTACTCCTGCTTGATTAATATTGATGATATGGGTAGTACAAGAGTGGATCTACCACGAGATCAGAGAGGCTAAACCCTAGAAGCTAGCCTATGGTATAAGTGTTGTTCGTCCTACGGACTAAAACCCTCTGGTTTATATAGACACCGGATAGGGTTAGGGTTACACAGTAGTCGATTACAATGGTAGGAGATCTACATATCCGTATCGCCAAGCTTGCCTTCCACGCCAAGGAAAGTCCCATCCGAACATGGGACGAAGCCTTCAATCTTGTATCTTCATAGTCCAGGAGTCCGACCAACGGTGATAGTTCGGCTATCCGGACACCCCCTAATCCAGGACTCCCTCAGTAGCCCCCGAACCAGGCTTCAATGGCGATGAGTCCGGCGCGTAGATTGCCTTCGGCATTGCAAGGCGGGTTCTTTTCCAAATTCCATATACTTGTCGAATAGTGTCTGGCTTCTGATAAATGCTGTGCTCCTTGGCTTCCACGCCCAATAATGGCCATCTTCCACGTGTTTGAATGAATGCGAAAAGCCAGTGTATTTTTACACTTGCCCCCCTAGCTGCGCAAATGAGCCGCCTATAAAAGGGACGAGGATCTAGATCTGAGTCACACCATCCCCCCTCCGCGAGCCTTCATCGGAGCGCCTTTGACAAAAATCCATTCCATCTTGGACAGTCGACGCGGCTCCTCCTCTCACGCTCCCAGCCCTCAGCCTGGAAATAGGGAGAGATGCTCAGTCCCGCATAGCGAGCTAGTGACACTCCAAACCAAGGGATTTGTTCCCCCGGCCTTCATGGTTCCGGTTCGAGCCGGACTTTCCACCTACAAGGGCGGAAAGCAAGCGGAGAGTGTCCCCGATCCCTCTAAAGGAGAGCGAGTATGCTTTGTCTCTTATCTAGTAAGAGGACTCAGATTTCCAGTTCATCCGTTTCTCCGGGGGCTCTTGGAGTTCTACGGCCTCCAGTTGCACCACCTTACGCCTGCCTCCATTTTACACATCAAGGGCTTCGTGGCCCTTTGCGAACTGTTCTTGGGCGTCGAGGCTCATTTTGCACTGTGGAAGAGATTATTCTGCCTTGTACCCCGTTCTCATGAGGGGTCGATATATCAAGTGGGCGGAGCCGAGCTATGGCGTATCGCCGGGACCGGATATCTATCCGGAACCCCGAAGAAGGCGTCCGAAGACTGGCCTTCGGAATGGTTTTATATAGAAGACTTCCCGCTGCGAGATCCTGTTCGGATCGGTCTCCGGAGTTCGATAATGCTCCTTTGAAGAAACGCCTGAGTTGGCGCCCTCGGAGCCCCCAGAGGGAAAACAACACAGACGTTCTTTACCTGATGAGCCGAATAAGATTGTTAGCTCATTCCGGACTGATCATGATTGGTGTCATGGCCACATGCATTATGCGGGGGGTGCAGCCGCTCTAGTATAGGGGCCACCCCATGTGGGATTTCAACAGGGAGGACCATGCCACCCGTCATGGCCGTAAGGGGCCGGGATCGATCGCCGATCTGGTGAAGATTTTGTCCGTGATGTACAAGGGAGATAAGGAAGATTTCCTCCGCGTCAGTCCATTGAACGGATTTTCCATGAACAATCCCCGAAGCTGGGTAAGCAAACATTTCTTTTTTGCTCATCCGATCCGTATTCCCATGGTTAGGTATCTCATTTTGTGATTTTGACGCAGGAACTGCGCCAGACCGTAAAAGACATAAACAACCCGCCTCCACAACCCGAGGATCCGGAAAGGTTCCTCGATCCAGCCTCCCAAGAGGATCCGGACATATTGGTGGAGCTGATCGATGGGGTATATCACCAACTGAGCATCGATAATGCCTTGGTTGCCATTACGGCCGATTACCCCGGAATACTTCCAAATTTCACAGTGTAACTGAGACCGAGGTCCCAATACTCTGATAATGACCCATCCGTGCTTCATTTTTTATCACCGTATACCAATGGTGTTTCGCAGGGGTGCCTCTGAGGCAGGAGGCTGAGCCCGCGGCGGCTAGCCGACAAGGGGCAGTATGGCCCCGCAGGCTAAAAAGAAGTGTGGTCCGGATCGAAACTCCGCCGCAACGGTATGGTGCGTCACCATGTTCCCAGGATTGATTCCTGGAAGGCGTACTAACGCCGGTGCTCTTTTCAGGAAAAAGAGCGCCCGCCGGACTGAGTCCGGAGAGGTTGCCAATCGAACCTCCGCCAGCCAGGCTCCAAAGCCGGGTCCGTAAGCGAGGCGAGCACGAGGCGTCGTCGGATGCTCCTCCGACAGAGGATGCCGACAGATTGTCCGCCACCAACTCCGAGGTGGAGAGCGCCATGAATCACAAAGCGCCACGGATAGTTCTTCGTGACGACATGTTTCTCCCAAGAGGCCTTGAATGCCTTCAATTCAGAGATGTGCACCTCCGTGCCGCTCAAGATGGTCTAGCCAGAGCCACAGAGCAGTATGTAAAGGACATACGGGTGAGGAAATTTGATGATTATATATGCCAAGAGTCTCGAGACTTAAAATAGTTAGAATAACTGATTTAAGGATCATTTGTTATGCAGGATCTTACAAAAAGGAATACCCAGCTGTCCCAGGAGCTTGAAGAGTGCAAAGCCCAACTTGAGGCCGCACTAGCCGCCATGAGGGAGCCACAGAGACCCCCTCTGGTGATATATGCTTCAAAAGATAAATAGTTTGTGAAGTGCGGCGTGTGTGTAAATCTGACAACAATATTGCAGATGGCGCCGGACTAGATCCGGACAAGCAACAGCTCTTGCGCTGGTTGAAGGCCGGCGAGAATGTGATTACAAGGGTGAGGCAAGAGACAAAATGATCTCCAAGATGCCAACACCCAGCTGGGTGAGGAACTAAAGGATGTACGTGCCCAGCTGTCTGACTCCACGAAGGAGAATCGGCGACTTCGTCGCGGCATTTATAGTAAGTGCTTGAGCAAACTTTGAAAAAGAGTTCGGCGAGGAAGTCAATTAACCGAGTTATGTCTGTAGGTATGCTCACGGGTCGTCCTGAAGAGGAAAAGCCCGGTTCTACGGGTGACCTTCTTCCCGAGCTATTGCAACTGCACGAGCGAGTTCGGCAGGTGATGAAAGGCGTCGCCCAGGCCTTGTGGCCATCTATTTCCCTGCCCGAAGGCCTTGGAGAGCTTGCAGAGAAGCTTCAGGGAGCACGGCGCGCTCCGACTATGGAAGATATCACTGTCGTCAAGGCGCCAGGAGGCTCGGGCCATGGTGAAGACGCGGTACACGGTTGCGGACCCAAACCACATGGCCGAGGTCGGACTCATGGGGCCCGACGGGAAGGAGTTCCTGTGAGCTTAGTGTACGGCCAAGTAGAGTTGGCCGCAAAGTATTCCCAACAGGATCGTAAACTGGACAGCCTATTAGACGACATTGAAGAGGAATACAATCACCAATTTGACTATGTAATTTAAAATGACATGTAAAATGCCTTCTAGCCGGATTGTAGATCATTTGTCGAAGCGGACCTTTTCGCTTCAACCTCGGGACCAAATAGTTCTGGAGGTGTCCGAATACCCTCGCGGTTATGTAAAACCGGGCATGCGTGGAGACCAGGCGTAGGGGTCATGAGTGCTTTATCGCACAAGTGCCCAACTAGTTATGTTATATTACATGGTTAGTAAGAAACATCTTCCAGGAGAATAGTTCCGTTAGGGGTTCCTTTCCTCGAGGCATGCCCTAAAGTGCATGTCCGACTGCGAAAAAGCAAAAAAGCATCCGGGGCAGATAAATGAAAAATAAAAATCATCTTTTAGTTCACCGACCGAATATTCCCTTAAGAACGCTAGCTTTCGGCTTCACCCGGTCTCGAGGTACTGCAGCGTCGGCTGACCCGATAACAATCGTAGAGGTGCTCCCTTTACCACCTAGCCAAACAATCGAGAACGAGGGGTAAGCACAGGAGCCAGGCAACCCAGCTTGGCAAAAACTTAAGTCATATCGATGCATATAATGGTGAATAAAAGGTACATGCGGAAGTGTGACACATGTGTTGAGCATAAAGCCCATATAAATAAGCTTTAGTTAAAGAAGCCCCCAGGTATAATGAGCGCGGATAGCGCGTCAAGTGTCTGAACAATGCGCATAACGAGCCTTTAACAGCTTCGGAAAAAGGAGGGAGAAGGAGAGAAATAAAAGACGGCTTAAAGTATAAAATATAGACGGAGGAAGGATACGAACTCGTAATCCGGTAGCTAGGCGTAGAATCTTCGAAGACGGGCTGCGTTCCATGGGTTCGGCTCGAGTCGGTTATCCGATGCGTTTCGCAGACGGTACGCTCCGCCGGTCAGGACTTGGTGGATGATGAAGGGACCCTCCCATTTGGGCTTGATTTTGTCCTTTTTCTTGTCCGGCAGGCGTAGAACTAGTTCGCCAACATTGTAAGCTTTGGCCCGTACTTCCCTGCTTTGATATCTTCGAGCCTGCTGTTGATAGAATGCGGAATGAGCTTTTGCCACGTCACGCTCCTCCTCCAAGGCGTCCAAGCTGTCCTGCCGATCGAGCTCAGCTTCTATTTCTTCGTACATGCGCATGCAAGGTGAGTCATGAATTATGTCGCAGGGCAAAACTACCTCTACCAGATACCATAAAAATGGTGTGAATCCGGTAGTGCGATTCAAGCGTGGTCCGTAGCTCCCCGTGAGTACGGAGTCGAGCTCCTCTACCTAGTGCGTGTTAGATTCCTTGAGGGACCGCACTAGCCTGGGTTCAATGCCGCTCATGATTAGACCGTTTGCTCGCTCGACTTGACCTTTAGTTTGAGGGTGATAGATTGAAGCGTAGTCGAGCTTGATGCCCATGTTCTTGCACCAGAGTTTGACCTTGTCGGCCATGAAGTTTGTGCCGTTATCAGTGATGATGCTATGGGGGATGCCGTAACGGTGTACTACCCCTGATATGAAGTCTATCACCGGTCCGAATTCGACCGTCTTTACAGGCTTGGCCTCTATCCATTTGGTGAATTTATCCACCATGACCAGTAGGTGTTTTTGCTTATGGGTTCCTCCTTTAAGGGGTCCAACCATGTCAAGCCCCTGCACTGCCAAGGGCCAGGTGAAGGGTATAGTTTTGAGGGCGGTGGGTGGCATGTGGCTTTGATTAGCAAAGAGCTGGCAACCGACGCATCGTTGGACTAAATCCTGAGCATCTGCCCGGGCCGTCGGCCAATAAAATCCTGTACGGAAGGCCTTGCCTACAAGGGCCCGGGCTGCGGCATGGTGCCCACCGAGTCCGGTGTGAATTTCAGCCAGGAGATGCCGCCCTTCCTCTTCGGAGATACACCTTTGAAGGACTCCGGTTGTGCTTTTCTTATAAAGCTCTCCATCATGGACCTTATAGGCTTTAGACCGCTGCACTATGCAGCGGGCCTCGTTTTGGTCCTCGGGAAGTTCCTGCCTAGTTAGGTAGGCTAGGAATGGTTCTGTCCACGGGGCAATGACTGCCATTATTACATGGGCTGACGGTGTTATTTCATTGGCGGGACCACCAACTATGTCGGAATGCTCGGTGTGGGGCAGTGCGGTTGGGTCCGGGTTGTTATTTCTGGACTCTCCCTCCCATAGTACGGATGGCTTAAAAAGCCTCTCTAGGAAAATGTTGGGGGGGGCATCGCGCTTTGCGCCAATGCGTGCCAACACGTCTGCTGCCTGGTTGTTATCCCGGGCTATATGGTGAAATTCGAGACCCTCAAACCGAGCTGACATTTTTAGGACGACATTGTGATAAGCTGCCAATTTCGGATCCTTGGCATCAAAGTCCCCATTTATTTGGGATATCACGAGGTTCGAATCCCCGCGCACCTCTAGGCGTTGAATGCCCATGGAGACTGCCATCCGGAGACCATGTAGAAGGGCCTCGTATTCGGCTGCGTTGTTGGAGTCTGTGTACATTATTTGAAGTACGTATTGGACTGTATCTCCGGTTGGGGACGTCAGAACAACGCCAGCCCCCAGGCCGGCCAACATTTTGGAGCCGTCAAAGTGCATGATCCAATTGGAATATGCGTCGTACTCTTTAGTGAGTTCGGCTTCAGTCCATTCGGCGATGAAGTCAGCCAAAACTTGTGACTTAATAGCTCGCCGTGGCTTGTAGGTTATGTCGAACGGGAGGAGCTCAATGGCCCATTTAGCAATCCGGCCCGTTCGTCATGATTGTTTATAATGTCATTAAGAGGTACTTGAGGCTACCGTTATCAAACACTCTTCAAGTAGTGTCGCAGCTTCTGGATGCCATGAACACCGCGTATGCTATCTTTTGATAATGCGGGTACCATGACTTGCATGGAGTTAGGACAAAGTGGACACGTAGTAAACTGGTTTTTGAGAGGGAACTTGTGTCATCCGCTTCTCGTTCAACAACGAGCACCGCACTTACAACTTGATGGGTTGTTGCGATGTATAATAGCATTGGTTCGCCCATGTTGGGCGCGCCAGGACCGGATTTGTTGCCAATATGGCTTTGATTTCTTCGAGTCCGGCCGTGGCGTATCCGTCCACTCGAAGTGTTCGGCACGGAGGAGGCGATAAAGGGGTAATGCCTTTTCTCCTAAGCGGGAGATAAAGCGGCTTAGAGCCGCCACGCATCCAAATCAATTTTGTATTTGTTTGAGGTCTTTGGGGGTATCCAATTGTGACAGAGCTCGGATCTTGGCTGGGTTTGCTTCAATTCCTCTACCGGATACAATGAAGCCCAACAGCTTTCCGGCTGGTACGCCGAAAACGCATTTTTTCGGGTTGAGCTTGATGTCATACGTTCGGAGATTATCGAATGTGAACCTCAAGTCGTCAACTAGGGTTTCGACATGCTTGGATTTGACGACCACATCGTCTACATATGCCTCCACTTTTTTGCCGATCTGGTTTGCCAGACATGTCTAAATCATGCGCTGATATGTTGCGCCGGCGTTTTTGAGCCCAAAGGGCATTGTGTTGAAGCAGAATGGGCTGTATGGAGTAATGAATGCCGTTGCAGCTTGGTCTGGCTCTGTGTAGCGACCAGACCCGAATGGATCCAGCGCTCTGTGCTCAGTGTCATCCCTGGATCAGTAATGCTGACACAACACAGTACTTCGAAGGATTTATAGCAGAGTAGCAATCACACACTTATTACATCGTTGTCCACGAGGGAACTTAATACAATAATATGGCTTAAGGCCATCTAAAGATAACAGCGGAAGGCTTGGAAAACGAGTGAGTCCATCAACTCCAACGGCATCACTGAGTATAGAACCACGACCTAACACCTTATTAAATGCGTCGAAAAGTCTCGCAACATGAAAAGTTGCAGCCCAAAACGGTCAAGACATGGAATATGCCGCAATGTAACACATAGAGAACAATGAAGCAACAAGCCTATACTACATGCATATTTGGCTGGTGGTAAGGCTCTACGGTTACATTTTTGCATAAAGCTGATTTTTTCCCTACATCAAAGGAATAATTTTATTTAACTATCATGGTGGTTGTTAACATTGAGAATGGTTGACAGCATCCTCAATCCCAATTAAAAAGTACTCATTAAAACCCAATAAATTTATTATTAGAAGTAACATGTTGAGATTCACATGATATTCAAGTACTAGATACTCAAGATTTGTCCATAACCGGGGACACGGCTAATCAAGATTATTTAAAACACACTGCAGAGGTTTGCACTTTTCCCCACAAGACTCGATCGCCTCCGCTTGGTTCTCGCACTACATGGTGTTTGAGAAACGGATGACCGAGACATAGTCTTTCGTAGCGCTTAGCACCTTACATGTGGGTAGACCGTACCAACCTACATCCCCTACATCAGCTAGCCTACCCGTAAGAGTTCGCACAACTTAGTCAACTACGCCAGAGCCCATAATTGGCTTGTGGCTGCACACGTAAGTTTCTAGTTTGAATAATCTCATGATCCCTTTGGGCCTGGGTGGCGGTCCGAAGAAATACAGTAAGTCTGATAGAAACCAGGTGCCTCAATCCACCCAGATGTGTGTTTAGGTTGCCACCTTAGATAAACCATTAATTAACAATCTCACATCTGTCATGGATATTCACTCACCCAATCCACGTCTACTAGCATAGCATAGCATAATAAGCAAACGTAGAAGTAACTCCCAAGGTTTCATAAGTAAAACAGGTAATAGGTACTACCTCAATCTACTTCCGATTCCACAATTTAATTAGATCCTAAACATGCAAGTGTTTGAGGGTTTGATCTAATGCAATAAAACTGGGTAGTAGAAAAGGCATGATCAAAGTGTTACTTGCCTTGCAGATGATCCGCGAGTCCTAGAGATTCGAAGTAACAAGCGGCGCACTCACGGGTGATCTAACGCAGACAAACAACAAGCATACAATAAGTACTCATCTAATGCACAGGAAATCTCGAATAAAAGATCTAACCAGATAGTTCAACTTAAGAACCACTGGTTGCAAAAGAATCGAATCAAATAAAGCATCGAAAGTCGGAACTCGAGAGAGAACGACTCGGTTTAGCAAATCTGAAATTAGGTCAAAATCTCACAGTAGCAAAACTCTGTGAAAGTAGGGTAGTCGAACGGCGGTTTCGTTCTGAAACTCCGTGCGCTTGAATCACCGATTAGATAAACGAGCAAGAAATAAAACAGATTTGAAAATCGGATCGTAAATCAAATCTGAAAATAACGGATTAAATCCGATTTAAAAGAAAACGACGAACGGATTAAATAACGGATGTTCGTTAACAGAACTAATCCAACGAACGCGTTCATTGAAACGAACGGGTCGGTGAACGTTCGCTAAATAAGAAAACCGAAAAGAAATAAAACCAATCTAGGTTTTTGAAAAAAAACCGAACATCTTTTTTTTTTTTTAAAATAAACCGGATCGGTTTTTTTTAGGGGAAAACCGGATCGGAACGGCGCGGGGCGGTGGCTACCTCCGTGATCGCTGGCGGGGCTCGCGGGCTCCGGGTCAGGCGAGGTCGGCGGGTGGCGGCGGGTCGGCGAGGGGCTCCGGGGCGACGAGGGCGGCGGGTGCTCGGCGACGGGCGGCGGTTTTCAAGGGCGGCGGCTCGGTTCGAGGGCGGCGACAATGAGGCGAGTTGAGGAGAGAGAGGGGGTGGCGGCGTTAAATAGGAGGGGGCTCCGGTGCCTTGGGAAAGGGGGCACGGCTGGTGTCCCGACCCGGACACGGGCGGCGGTGGCGTCTTGGCGGCGGGTTTCAGGCCGAGGCCTTGAGGGAGGAGAGGGAGGCGGTGGGTCAATGGGCTGGTCAGCCTGGGCCTTGGCCCGAGGGAAGCGTTTTTTAAATTAAAACAAAACGAATTAAAAATAATACCAAATGAACTCCGATTTAAATAAAACAAATTTTTCCCGACTCCTAAAAATGAGTCGAACAAAATGAACTTTAAAAACGGCAAACATGCATAAAATTTTTAAATGCTCATTTTTGCCTAAGCAAAATAAATCTTCCAAAACCAAATTTGATTTATTTATAATATCTTCATTTTTCCTAAATATTGGGAAAGTCATATTATTCCCTCTCTTGAGATTTTTATAGGAAAAACTTTATGAAGATAATTTTTAAATAAATCCAAATGATCCTATTTTCAAAATTTGAGAAATCCCAAATATGAAAATTATGAAACTTCCAACTCTCCGAGGGTCCTTGAGTTGCGTGAAATTTTCTAGGATCGGAAAATGCGAGAAAAATATGATATGCATGATGACCTAATGTATAACATTCCAAATTGAAAATTTGGGATGTTACACTCTGCCATCTTAATTTGGTGGTAGCCGGAGTATGCGTCGAGGAAACACAATGAATCGTGTCCTGCGGTAGCGTCAATAATTTGATCGATGCGGGGGAGGGGAAGGATCCTTTGGGCAAGCCTTGTTAAGGTCCTTGAAATCGACACATAGGCGCCAGGATTTGTCCTTCTTTGGTACCATTACCAAGTTTGCTAGCCAGTCCGGATGTTTAATGTCTCTGATGAATCCGGCCTCCAATAGTTTAGCTAGCTCCTCTCCCATGGCCTGTCTCTTGGGTTCGGAGAAACGCCAAGAGCTTGTTTGATCGGGCTTGAATCCTTTCAGATATTTAGGCTGTGCTCTGCCGACGGCGTGGGATTGCTTGCACGTCCGAAGGGTGCCAGCAAAAATGTCCCAATTTTCGTAGGAATTCTCGTAATGCGCGTCCACATCAGGGTTTAATTGTGCCCCGATGGAGGCCGTTTTTGTAGGGTCCGTTGGATGGACTTGGAATTTGACTATTTTGCCTGGCAGTTTAAAAGAGGTGGACTTGGATCTCTTATCGAGTATCACATCGTCCCTGTCCACCGTGGAGCGCAGCGCAGTGAGTTCTTCTGCCGCTAGGGCTTCGGATAGTGCCTCAAGGGCAAGTGCGGCTGTTTTATTTTCGGCACGGAGCGCTATGTCCGGGTCACTAGCGAGAGTGATAATTCCGTTGGGTCCGGGCATTTTTTGCTTCATGTACCCGTAATGGGGTATAGCTTGAAAAATTGTGAATGCCTCTCGCCCTAATAGAGCGTGGTATCCGCTCCTGAACGAGGCCACTTGGAATGTGACCTCCTCGGACCTATAATTGTCCGGCGTGCCGAACACCACATCTAGTGTGATCTTTCCTCTGACATGCTTCCCGACCGGGATTATTCCTCTAAAGGTTATGCTGCTTCGCTCAATGCGGC
Organism: Aegilops bicornis; assembly: GCA_021605145.1. NCBI lineage: Eukaryota > Viridiplantae > Streptophyta > Magnoliopsida > Poales > Poaceae > Aegilops > Aegilops bicornis. The sequence continues at coordinate 106,017,441 of CM038674.1, forward strand.
TCCAGTCTATTTCCATTTTTCAAGGGTTTCCTCGTAGATGAGGTTTAATCACGCGGCTGTCCATGAGTACCTTGGTAAGGCGAAAGCCGTCCACTATTGGACTGAGGACCAATGCGGCTGGTGCTCGGGCTGTTCGGAACTTAGGTTCGTCACTGGCATTAAAGGTAATAGCCGTGTCACTCCATGGATTTATTGTTGCTATCTGGTAGACTTCGGCAAGGCTGCGGAGTGTTCGCTTCCGCATATTATTTGATGCGAAAGTCTCAAAGACTGTTAATACCGTACTGGTATTGCTGGGCTGGTGCTCTGGAGCTAGGAGCTCTTCGCCACTTTTGGCCACCTGCCGTAGTATCCAACATTCTCTAAGGCTATGAGTTGGAGTGGCGCCCTCTATGCTATGAATTTTGCAGGGTCCATTGAGCCATCCCTCTAGTACGGTTCCATGCCCTTTGGGGGGTTTTTGCTTTTTGGTATGTAACCCAGGTGCCTGGTGATGATGCACCCTTTTATTTCAGACTAGGGTCGTATTCGGGGCCGGATTATCCCAAAATTTGATTTCGGTTTTCCAGGCGCTCTCCATCGCGTAGTACTTTCGTACTATGGACGCCAAGTCAGCAAAGCGTGTAATTTCATGACGACTTATGGCGTTTAGGATTCCCTTGTCCGTGCAATTATTGCAGAAGAATGAGATTGCATCTTCCTCGCGGCAGTCCTTTATCCTGTCCATAACCAGGAGGAATCTGGCCCAGTAATGATGTACTGTTTCACCGGGCTCTTGCCGGATTTTGGATAGATCGCTTATGTTTGGGCGGGCGGGTGGAATTAAATTCCGAACCCCATCCGATCTAAGATTAAGTTGCCAATAAGTTTCCGAACTTGGAAGCTTGGGTTCTTGGAGGTTGCCCAATGAATCTAGCCCGCCGCCTCACTTTAAGTTCAGGTCTTGAGTAGTGTCCTCCCCTCGGGAATCCGGCATGGAGGGTCAGGAATCCGGACATAGCTAGTCCTTAAGGTAGGAGAAAAGTCGCCGTATTGTTCCTCTACCACAGCAGAACGCAGGGTAGCCCGGGAGAGTTGATCTCTCTCAGATCGGTTTTAGGCCCGATCTGATCGTAGTCTGTAGTGACTCCCAGGGCGGCGATGCGGTCCAAGAGTTCGTTCAAGGAAGAGAGCTCCATCGGATCTAACTGCTCGGCAAGTTCCGAGTTAACGTGAAGATTGCTATCAATGACCCGAGAAGTCATCGTCGGCGCGGAGGCCGAACAGGCGATCATAAGAAAACCGCCTAGCCAGAGAGTTTGGCCGGTGGCCAAAGCTCCTTTAGCAACGGTGCCGTCTTTAAAGACGGGATGAGGCATCCTTCCTGATAGCAACGACACAGAGGAACTCTCAGTGAAAGCACCAATGTCGGTGTTAAAACCGGCGGATCTCGGGTAGGGGGTCCCGAACTGTGCGTCTAGGCGGATGGTAACAGGAGACAAGGGACACGATGTTTTTACCCAGGTTCGGGCCCTCTCGATGGAGGTAATACCCTACTCTGCTTGATTAATATTGATGATATGGGTAGTACAAGAGTGGATCTACCACGAGATCGTAGAGGCTAAACCCTAGAAGCTAGCCTATGGTATAAGTGTTGTTCGTCCTACGGACTAAAACCCTCTGGTTTATATAGACACCGGATAGGGTTAGGGTTACACAGAGTCGGTTACAATGGTAGGATATCTACATATCCGTATCGCCAAGCTTGCTTTCCACGCCAAGGAAAGTCCCATTCGGACACGGGACGAAATCTTCAATCTTGTATCTTCATAGACCAGGAGTCCGGCCAACGGTGATAGTTCGGCTATCCGGACACCCCCTAATCCAGGACTCCCTCAATGCACTTCGACGGCTCCAAAATGTTGGCTGGCCTAGGAGCTGGCGTCGTTCTGACATCCCCAACCGGAGATACAGTTCAATACGTACTCCAGATAATGTATACGGACTCCAACAATGCAGCCGAATACGAGGCCCTTCTACATGGTCTCCGGATGGCAGTCTCCATGGGCATTCAACGCCTACAGGTGCGAGCCGATTCGAACCACGCGATAACACAAAAAAAAGGAGACAATGATGCCAAGGATCCGCAAAAGGCAGCCTATCGCAATGCCGTCCTAAAAATGTCATTTCGGTTTGAGGGCTCGAATTTCACCATATAGCCGGGACAACAACCAGGCAGCAGAGCGTGTTGGCACGCATCGGCGCAAAGCGCGATGCTGTCCCCAACGTCTTCCTAGAGAGGCTGTTCAAGCCATCCAGTATTATGGGAGGGAGAGTCCGAAATAATAATCCGGACCCAACCGCCTTGCCCACACCGAACATTCTGACACAGTTGGTGGTTCTACCGACGAAATAACATCCTCAGCCCACGTAATAATGGAAGTCATTGCCCCGTGGACAGAACCATTCCTAGCCTACCTAACCAGGTAGGAACTCCCCAAGGACCAAAATGAGGCCCGCTGCATAGTGTGGCGATCTAAAGCCTACAAAGTCCATGAGGGAGAGCTTTATAGGAAAAGCACAACCGGAGTCCTTCAAAGGTGTATCTCCGAAGAAGAAGGGCGGAATCTTCTGGCTGAAATACATGCCGGACTCGGCGGGCACCACGCCATAGCCCGGGCCCTTGTAGGCAAGGCCTTCCGTACAGGATTTTATTGGCCGACGGCCCGGGCAGATGCTCAGGACTTAGTCCAACGATGCGTCGGATGTCAGCTCTTTGCTAATCAGACCCACATGCCGCCCACCGCCCTCAAAACTATACCCATCACCTGGCCCTTCGCGGTCTAGGGGCTTGACATGGTCGGACCCCTTAAAGGGGGAACCCACAAGCAAAAATACCTACTGGTCATGGTGGATAAATTCACCAAATGGATAGAGGCCAAGCGTGTCAAGACGGCCGAATCCGGACCGGTGATAGACTTCATATCAGGGGTCGTACACCGTTACGGTGTCCCCCACAGCATCATCATTGATAACGACACGAACTTTATGGCCGACAAGGTCAAACTCTGGTGCAAAAACATGGTCATTAAGCTCGACTATGCCTCAGTCTATCACCCTCAAACTAACAGTCAAGTTGAGCGAGCAAATGGTCTAATTATGAGCGGCATCAAACCCAGATTAGTGTGGTCCCTCAAGGAATCTAACACGCCTTTGGGTAGAGAGCTCGACTCCGTACTGCAGGGGCTGCGGACCATTCCAAATCGCATCGACTGATTCACACCATTCTTTATGGTATACGGCGCAGAGGCAGTTCTGCCCTGCGACATAATTCATGACTCACCTCGCGTGCGCATGTATGAAGAAAGAGAAGCCGAGCTCGATCGGCAGGACAGTTTGGACGCCTTGGAGGAGGAGCATGATGTAGCAAAAACACGTTCCGCATTCTATCAACAGCAGGCTCGAAGATATCAAAGCAGAGAAGTACGGGCCAAAACTTACAATGTTGGCGAGCTAGTTCTACGCCTGCCGGACAAGAAAAAGGACAAACTAAAGCCCAAATGGGAAGGTCCCTTTATCATCGACCAAGTCCTGACCGGTGGAGCGTACCGTCTGTGAGATGCATCGGATAACCGACTCGAGCTGAACCCATGGAACGCAGCACGTCTCCGAAGATTCTACGCCTAGCGCCGGATTCTGAGTTCGTCTCCTTCCTCTGTCCATATTTTACATTTTAGCTGTCTTCTATTTTTCTCCTTCTCCCTCCTTTTTTCTTTCAAGCCTTGGAAGGCTCGTTAGCGCATTGTTCGCACACCGTTGATGCGCTATCCACGCTCATTGTACCTGGGGGCTTCTTTCATAGAAGCTTAATTATAAGGGCTTCATGCCCAATACATGTGTCACACTTCTGCATGTACCTTTTTTTCGCCATTATATGCATCGATATGACTTAAGTTTTGGCCAAGCTGGGTTGCCTGGCTCCTGTGCTTACCCCTACGTTCCCGATTGTTCGGCTAGGTGGTAAAGGGAGCACCTCTACGATTATTCTTGTCGGGTCAGCGGATGTGTACCTCGGACTAGGTGAAGCCGAAAGCTAGCGTTCTTAAGAGAATATTCGGTCGGTGAACTAAAAGAAGATTTCTTACCTATTTATTTATCTGCCCCAGATGTTTTTACGCTTTTATCGCATGATCCGGACATGCACTTTAGGGCATGCCTCCCAGGGAAAGAAACCCCTAACGGAACTATTCTCCCTGGAAGATGTTTCTTACTAACCATGTCATATAACATAACTAGTTGGGCACTTGTCTGATAAAGCACTAATGACCCCTACGCCTGGTCTCCACGCATGCCCTGGTTTTTATATAACCGCGAGGGTATTCGGACACACTCCGGACTATCGGGTCCCGAGGTTGAAGCGAAAAGGTCCACTAAGACAAACGATCTACAATCCGGCTAGAAGGCATTTTACATGTCACTTTAAATTACATAGTCAATTTGACTGATTCTATTCCTCTTCAATGCCATCTAACAGGCTGTCTAGTTCTGATCCTGCTGGGAATACTTTGCGGCCAATTCTACCTGGCCGTACACTAAGCTCAAAGGGATCTCCTTCCCATCGGGCCCCACAGGTCCGACCTCGGCCATGTGGTTTGGGTCAGCCTTTGTGTACCGCGTCTTCACCATGGTCCAGGCCTCCCTGGCGCCTTGACGGCAGGCCGATATCTTCCATAATTGGAAGCGCCGCCGCGCTCCCTGGAGCCTCTCTGCAAGCTCCCCAAGGCCTTGGGGCAGGGAGACAGATGGCCACAAGGCCTGGCGACGCCTTTCATCACCTGCCGAACTCGTTCGTGCAGTTGTAAGAGCTCGGGAAGAAGGTCACCTATAGAACCGGGCATTTCCTCTGCAGGACGGTCTGTGAGCATACCTACAGACATAACTCTGTTATTCGACTTCCTCACCGAACTCTTTTTTCAAAGTTCGTTTAAGCACTTACTAAAAATGTTGCGTCGAAGCCGCCGATTCTCCTTAACGGAGTCGGGCAATTTGAGCACGAACATCCTTTAGCTCCTCACCCAGCTGGGTGTTGGCATCTTGGAGATTATTTTTCTCCTGCCTCACCCTCGTAAGCACGTTCTCGCCGGCCTTTAACCGGCGCAAGAGCTGTTGCTTGTCCGGATCTACCCCGGTGCCATCTGCAATGCCATTGTCAGATCTATACACACGCCACACTTCATAACATACTTATCTTTTAAAAGCATATGTTACCAGAGGGGGTCTCCTTGGCTTCCTCTGTCGCGGCTTGTGCGGCCTCCAGTTGGGCTTTGCACTCTTCAAGCTCCTGGGACAATTGGGCATTCTTTTACAGAAGATCCTGCACAATAATTGATCCTTAAATCAGTTATTCTAACTATTTTAAGTCTCGGGGAGACTCTTGGTATATATAACCATCAAATTTTCTCACCCTTATGTCTTTCACATACTGCTCCGTGGCTCTGGCTAAACCATTTTGAGCGGCACGGAGGTGCGCATCTCCCGAATTGAAGGCATCCAATGCCTCTTGGGAGAAACATGCATCACGAAGAATTGTCCGGCGGCACCTGTGATTCATGGCACTCTCCACCTCGGAGTTGGTGGCGGACAATCTGTCGGCATCCTCTGTCGGAGGAGCGTCCGGACGACGCCTAGTGTTCGCCTCCGCTTGGGCCTGGCTTTGAAGCTTTGGCTGGCGGAGGCTCGATTGGCAACCTCTCCGGATATAGTCCGCGAGCTCTCTTTTCTGAAAAGAGTGCGGCGTTAGTATGCCTTCCGGAATAAAACACAGGAATAAGGCGACACGCCATACCCGTTCTTGCCGTGCTTGATCCGGACCGCACTTCTTTTTAGCTCTTTGGGCCGTGCTGCCCCTTGTTGGCTAGCCACCGCAGGTTCGGCCTTCCGCCTCAAGGGCTCCCACAAAACACCATTGATATACGGTGGTCAAAGATAAGCACAGAGGGATCGTTTCTAAAGTATTGGGACTTCGGTCTCAATTACCTGTGAGGCTGGAAATATTCTGGGGTAATCGGTCGTAATGGCAACCAAGGCATTGTTGATGCTGAGTTGGTAAAATACCCCATCGATCAGCTCCACAGATATGTCCGGATCCTCTTGGGAGGCCGGATCGAGGGACTGGTCCGGATCCTCAGGTTATGGAGGTGGGCTGTGTATATCCTTTACGGCCCGACGCAATTCCTGCGTCAAGATCACAAGATAAGGTACTTAACTATGGGAATATGGAATGGATGGGCATAAAGAAATGTCCGCTTACCCAGCTTGGAGGATTGTTCATAGAAAACCCGTCCTGAGGATTGACATGAAGAAATTCTTCCTCTTCTCCCTTGTACAATGCGGACAAGATCTTCATCAGATCGGCGACCGATCCCGGCCCCTTACGGCCATGACGGGTGGCATCATCCTCCCCGTTGAAATCCCACATGGGGTGCCCTCTATACTGGAGCGGCTGCACTCCCCGCATAATGCATGTGGCCATGACCCCGATCATGGTCAATCCGAAATGAGCCAACAAACTTATTCGGCTCATCAGGTAAAGGACGTCCCTGTCATTCTCCCTCTGGGGGCTCCGAGGAAGCCGGCTAAGTCGTTTCTTGAAGGAGCATTCTTGAACTCCGGGAGGCCGATCCGAGCGGTCGGCAGGGGACGTCTTCTATAAAACCATTCCGAAGGCCGGTCTTGGACGCCTTCTTCGGGGTTCTGATAGATATCCGGTCCCGCGATGCGCCATAGTTCGGCTCCGCCCACTTGATATATCGACCCCTCCTAAGAACGGGTGCGAGGCGTAACAACCTCTTCCACACAGCGAAATGAGCCTCGATGCCCAAAAACAACTCGCAAAGGGCCACGAAGCCCGCAATATGCGAGAATGGAGGCAGGCGTGGGTTGTGCAACCGGAGGCCGTAGAACTCCGGTGAGCCCCGAGAAACGGATGAATTGGAAATCCGAGCCCTCTTATCAAATAAGGGACAAGGCATACCCGCTCTCCTCGGGAGGGGCCCAGGGACACTCTCCGCTTGTTTTCCGCCCTTATAGGTGGCGAGTCCGGCTCAAACCGAAACCATGAAGGCTGGGGGAAGAAACCCCTTGGTTTGGAGCGTCACTAACTTGCTGTGCGGGACGGAGCATCTCTCCCAATCTCCAGGCTGAGGACTAGGAGGACGAGAGGAGGAGCCTCGTCGACTGTCCATGATGGAATGGGTTTACATCGAGATGCGCTCCGATGAAAGCTCATGAAGGGAAGGTGGTGTGATTTGGATCTAGATCCTCGTCTCTTATATAGGCAGCTCATTTGCGCAGCTAGGGGATAAATGTAAAAATACCCTGGCTTTTCGCATTCATTCAACACGTGGAAGATAGCCATTATTGGGCGTGGAAGCCAAGGAGCGCGATGTTTACAAGAAGCCGGACACTATTCAAACAGGGACACAAGATTTGGAGAAGAACCCGCCTTGCAATGCCGAAGACAATCTACACGCCGGACTCGTTGTCATTGAAGCCTGGTTCGGGGGCTACTGAGGGATTCCCAGATTAGGGGGTGTCCGGATAGCCGGACTATGACCTTTGGCCGGACTCCTGGACTATGAAGATACAAGATTGAAGACTTCGTCCGTGTCGGATGGGACTTTCCTTGGCGTGGAAGGCAAGCTTGGCGATCTGGATATGTAGATCTCCTACCATTGTAACCGACTTTGTGTAACCCTAACCCTATTCGGTGTCTATATAAACCGGAGGGTTTTAGTCCGTGGGGACGAACAACAATCATACCATAGGCTAGCTTCTAGGGTTTAGCCTCTCGATCTCGTGGTAGATCTACTCTTGTACTACCCATATCATCAATATTAATCAAGCGAGTAGGGTTTTACCTCCATCAAGAGGGCCCGAACCTGGGTAAAGACATCGTGTCCCTTGTCTCCTGTTACCATCCGCCTAGACGCACAGTTCGGGACCCCTTACCCGAGATCCGCCGGTTTTGACACCGACAAGGGGCGTTAGTCCTCAGTTTCGATCCTTTTGGTCATTCGATGACAAAGGAGGAGAAAGTTGAGTTAGTCTTCAAGCGGGTCTATTATATGGGTGTTTTTTTTGCTAAGTTACAACTCTTGCTCTTCTGAAACTTTATTGGATCGAGTTGTAATCTTAAACCCGATGGTGCTCTGATACTTCTGATGTGTTCTTCTGCATGCTTATTCCTCGTTATATGTTAATACACGCATGCTGAATTACATCAGTCACCATATTTCATCATGCATTTTAAATTCTTCATATTATATGTCAAATGCATGTATGAATTACAAGATATAGGGGGAGATCTCCATGATTCAACTCTTCAAGTGTGCATTGCCTCAAAAGCAAATTCCTCACTATGCACATCTTCAGGGGGAGTTCTTCTATATCTTGCAATCAAATTCCTCAATATCAGTATTTACACTTCATATGTTTATCCCGTTGAAAACTTAACCTATATTGTCATCAATCACTAAAAGGGGAGATTGTAAGTGCATCTAGTGCCCCTTAGTGATTTTGGTGTATTGAAGACTTATAGGTTAAGGGTCTAATGCGTTTATGAGTGTACACGGGTCTATAATTCTATGAGGAGTTTGATATTTACAGAGAAAGTCGACCCTAAAAATGAAGTTCTTCGATGAAGACTTTGGTATTCGAAGACTTTACGAAGACTTTGAAAGTGAAGAAATTGGTGTGACCTCGAAGACTTGGTATTCATTTGAGGAACATGAAGCGTGAAGACTTTTGTTTTCGTAGTTTCGTTTCTCTTTCTTGAGTCATAGGAAACACCGTCTTTAAAGGGGTCGAGGAAATACTAAGGAAAAATTTCAATGTGATGCTCAACTCAAAATCCTACACCTACCAATCCCTTCGAGAGAAGCCATTGGAAATCTCATACAGTTCAGTCAATTTGTTCAGTGACAGAGATGAAGTTCTTTTGGTCGTTGAGGAATTTGTTCTGACTGAGGAGTTAGGAATTCGCCAGTGCGGATTGCATACACAGTGAGGAACATGATAGCCCTGAGGAATTTGAACCTCAAATTTCCGACCGCTGCTGTGCTATGCGCCAGCTGTCTCAAAATATCTTATCCACCTAACGTTCATATCATTGAAGGGCATTTATGTCTTATCATGTCGGGCTGCTCCCTAGGCTATAAATAGCCACCCCCTACAACCACTAGCTGGTTGGCTGCTCCGAGGGAAACTGACACTTGTCAATTGAGAGCATCCCATCCTCCGAGGACTTTGAGTGAAAATCATCAAGTGAGGAAAACCCAAACCCAAACACCTACAAACCCAAAGTGATTGAGCATCATCAAGAGATTGATCCTGCATGGATCCGACACTTGTTACCTTTGAAGACTGTGCTTCTTAGGACGGTTAGGCATCATGGTCTAGAGCATCCAAGAGGAATTGTGGATCGCCGAGTGACCGAAGTTTGTGAAGGTTTGGAAGTCGCTGAAGACTTACCACGAGTGATTGAGCGAGGTGCAGTGTGACCTTAGTTCAAGGAGAATCTTGTGAGGACTTGGTGTCTGAGCTGCGTGCTTTCGGGATCGGTGTCCGGGACTGTGTGTCCTCGAGTTTAAATACTCAGCCGCTCCAACCAGACATACAACTGAGACATCAGTTGGAACTGGTCTACCAAATCATTGTCTTCACCAAGCTCACTGGTTCTATTTCCTCAACTCTTTAATTTCCTCATTACTGTGTTAAGTGCTTCATCATATCTGTGTTTGAAGGCTTTGACTGAAGACTTTCTCAATTTCCTCAGTTCAATTTCTTCAGTCTGTTTGTCTTCATCTTGTGTTATCCTGTGATTACGCTTTCTGTACTCTGTGCTTGTCTTCATTTCATCATGATGACCATGCCTGTATTCTGTTATGCTTACTTCTGAGTACTTATTACGCTGCAAGTAGTTCTTCGCTAAGGAATTTCCTCACCGGCCAATTCCTCACTGAAGAATTCATAAAAATCGCCTATTCACCCTCCCTCTAGTCGATATAACGCACTTTCAATGGTTAATAATATAGCCAAAAGCTGGTATAAATATGACATGTTATCAAGAATTAGCATTATTAATTATTCATACAATAGATCTGGCTATAAGGTTAGAACTTTTTTTTAACTTTCTCTCTATCTCTTTCTTCTCATTAAATGTTTTTACCTATGAGCACGCATAGAGGCTGACTCTTGCATGTTAGCCCACTCCATCACTTTTTTCTTGTCTCTCTCCTCCACCTAGGCAAAAGTGTCATGTAAGCGGGCTTAGAGCATCTTTAGCAGACCCTTGAAAATCACAAACTGCAAAACTAGGATACGGGTCGGAAAAAATGCATTTTAAAGGTTCATTTTAGCTACGGCCGAACAGATACTGTAAAACAAACCGTAAAACTGAGATAAAGAGCTCCTTCCTCAAGTCCGTCATGCCGCCCTTCCCAGCCGGTAGTGCGCCACGCCAGCGCCCAACCCGTCGGCCCACGCCCGTCGCCGCTTGCCGTGCCCGTCACCCGCCAGATCGTGCCCGTCGCCGCCGGTCGTGCCTGTCGCCCGTCGCCCCCGCCGTCCGCGCCTTGCTCTATTGCCAGTCGCACCGGCCGAGCTGTGCCCCTTTGCCTGCCGCGCCGGGAGGATTCCAGCGGCCAGGCTGAAGCCATGGGAGGCCACAACGATGTCGACCTCGTCCAATTCGAACTGGCAGCAATTGATTGTGGCGTCTAGCGGCCTTTTCCGGTGTGCGGTGATGAATTCCGGCGAGTTTAGGGCAGATTCCGGCAAACTCTAAGGTGGCGTGTTTGCTCCAACGAGGTTTGACCGGTATACGGGGCCCCTTAGTTTCGGCCTTCCAACCTCCAAATATAAGTGTTTCGGGTGTGCATTTTTGGTGGCCCTAAAAAATTTACGGGTTTGACCACTTTTACGGTTTCTGTTCTGGACACTTTTTTTGACTAAAACTGTAAAACGCAAAAATTATGCGGGTTTAACCACTTATACGGGGTCTGCTAGAGATGCTCTTATAGCCCACTATTGTACTTGCTCTTAGCACTAACAATATATAAATGAGCATACAAGTTGTACGCCACTTGGGATTAAACCATATACCTGCATTAACCAAGAAATTAAGAGAATTTGAAGACTTTTTCTGATGTCCATCCATTTCAGGAATTGCATGTTGTATCCTTGCAACTTAATTTTCCTTTTTTGCGGGTTTGTATCCTTGCAACTTGGATATGCATATGGCTCAATATAAATATTGCCTCACCTCGAGTAATCAAATTTATAATTATTCATAAAACCGTGAGAAATGGCATGCGTACATGAGTACATGACAAGTGTAAAGGTTACTGCCTAAGATACTTAATCTACTTTTTTTTGCAAGGAGCTAGGGTATTTGCAGTTCATAGTACATATAAATCAAACCGTGAGAAATGACAGCGTGTAACTTATTAACCGTTGAAGGATTATATTAGCAAGCAAAAGTCTCTTTCCAATTTTCAAGCAAGCAGACAAAACAAGCTTGGCATCCCTAGACTCTTTATGTGCAAAGGTGATGAAAGCTAGTATTATCCTCATGGACACCTTGTGGAGAGAGTTTTCCCACAAGTGACGTCGGCTACATGGCAAGGTATTATGCATGGTCTTGAGTTGCTGAAAAAGAGTGTCATTTGAAGAGTTCATGATGGTGCGGATATAAATATCTGAAGGGATATTTGGCTTCCAAGAGACACAGGTCTACAAATTTCTGCGAAAAAGAACAGAAATTTGTGGACCCGAGTCTCCCGTGATAAAATAGATGCCTAACCAGTTATTCTTGAGTGGTTCAAAATGATGGGATGAGAACCTGGCTAGGCATCTATTTTACCCCCATGATGTTGAGAAAAATTAGAGTTGCATATTCAGACTGCAGGTGAGGGAGATTTTATCGCTTGGCACTATGAGAAAAACAGGTTATTCTCGGTTAAAAGTGCACATAGACTGGCGCGAACCTAAAGGACACCCAGAGTGAGGGTGGGAGTTCGAGTGGTGTTGTCAATGGCGAAAGGAGGCTATGAAATATTATGCGGAAGGCTCATGTTCTCAGAAAATCAAAAAAATTGCTTGGCGTGCTGCTTCAAACAGTTTGGCCGTTCAAGTTAATAGAGTTAAACACCACCAAACAACCATTGGGTTGTGCTCGATCTATGGTGTGGAAGATGAATGTGTTTATCATGCCCTGGTGAACTGTCCCAAGGCCCCTACGCTCCGTATGGCGTTAAGGGAAGTGTGAAATCTACCTGGTGAGGAGGTTTTCAAATTTTCTGGACCGGACTGGTTACTTATCTTACTGGATCAATTAAGGTCGCTGGTGCGTGATCAAATTATATTCATGTTTTGGAGGGCATGTCACTTGAGGAATGAATTGATCTTTGGTAAAGGTAAACAAAATATTTCTGCCTCTGTGAATTTTATTCAAAGCTATTGGGACTCCTTCTTGTCCTTTCATGCCAACATGAAGATGGAGATTACCAACAGATGTAAGGAGAGGGTAGATGGCATAAATTATACCAATGATGTGGATGGAAAATGTGTGCCTGATTTCTTGTATCTGCATTGGTATTTCCCAAAGAGGAGAGGATGATGCAACACAACAACGGTAAGTATTTCCCTCAGTTATAAAACCAAGGTTCTCAATATAGTAGGAGAACCAAGCAACACTATGTAAATGACACCTGCATACAAATAACAAATACTTGCAACCCAACGCGTAAGAGGGGTTGTCAATCCCTCATCGGTATTGAGATAGATTAAATTGTATGCGATTGGATAAATAGATCTTGCAAAAACACAAAATAAAATAAGTAAGGAAAAAGTGTAGCAAGGTATTTTTGGATTAATAGATCTGAAAATAATATGGTAGGAAATAGACCCGGGGCTGTAGATTTCACTAGAGTCTTCCCTCGAAAAAACAGCATATGGTGGGTAAACAAATTACTGTTTGGCAGTTGATAGAAGAGCAAATAATTATGAAGGCATCCAAGGCATTGATCATGTATATAGGCATCACGTCCAAAATTAGTAGACCGACTCCTACCTGCATCTACTACTATTACTCCACAGATTGACCGCTATCCAACATCAATCTAGTGTATTAAGTTCATGGAAAAACGGAGTAATACATTAAGAATGATGACATGATGTAGACACGATTTATTCATATGGGGATAGACCCCATCTTTTTATGCTTAATGGCAACGATAAATGTGTGTCATGTCTCCTTCTGTCACTGAGATTGAGCACTGCAATATCGAACCCATCACAAAGCACCTATTCCCATTGCAGGAAAAATCAATCTAGTTGGCCAAACCAAACCAAAGTTTCAGAAAAAATACGATGCTATAACAATCATGCACAACAGAGTTCAGCAAAGATTCGAATAATATTCATGGATATATCTGATCATAAACTCACAATTCATCAGATCCCAACAAAGACACCGCAAAAAGTCATTACATCAAATGGATCTCCAAGAATATCGAGGAGAACATTGTATTGGAGATCAAAAAGAGAGAAGAAGTCATCTAACTACTACGTACGGACCCGTAGGTCTATGGTAAAGTACGCACGCATCATCAGAGGGGCAAGGGTGTTGATGAAGAACCCCTCCGTGATCGTTGAGCCCTCCGGCAAAGTGTCGGAAAAGGCCCCTAGATTAGATCTCATGGTTCTGGAACTTGTGCCGACTGGAATTGTGTTTCGTCGACTCCCCTAGGGTTTCTGGAATATTAGAGTATTTATAGAAATGAGAGGCAGTGGAGGGGTGCCTATGGGCCCCACTACCCACCAGGGGGCGCCTGGTGGCCCTGGTGCCTAGTGGGCCCCACAGGGCCCCTCTGGTGCACTTCTTGGGCCCTCCTGGGTGTCTTCTGGAAAGAAAAAAAATCTCCAAAAAGTTTCGCCGCATCTGGACTTCGTTTGATATGGATATTCTATAAAGTAAAAAACAAGCAAAAAAGCAACTGGAACTACGCACTATGTCAATACGTTAGTCCCAAAAAATGATATAAAATTGCTAGTAAATGAATATAAAACATCCAAGCACGATACTTTAATAGCATGAAACAATAAAAAATTATAGATACGTTGGAGACGTATCAGTGCCCTGGCAGCCCCCCGATCCAGATTTCATTAATTTCAGTGTTGACGCAAGTTTTCTGGAGGACACAAGGAAATATGCCCTAGAGGCAATAATAAAGTTGTTATTTTATATTTCCTTATATCATGATAAATGTTTATTATTCATGCTAGAATTGTATTAACCGGAAACTTGATACATGTGTGGATACATAGACAAAACACCGTGTCCCTAGTAAGCCTCTACTAGACTAGCTCCTTAATCAAAGATGATTAAGTTTCCTAACCATAGACATGTGTTGTCATTTGATGAACGGGATCACATCTTAGGAGAATGATGTGATGGACAAGACCCATCCGTTAACATAGCATTTTGATCGTTCAGTTTTATTGCTATTGCTTTCTTCATGTCAAATACATATTCCTTCGACTATGAGATTACGCAACTCCCGGATACCGGAGGAATGCCTTGTGTGCTATCAAACGTTGCAACGTAACTGGGTGATTATTAAGATGCTCTACATGTATCTCCGAAGGTGTTTGTTGGGTTGGCATAGATCGAGATTAGAATTTGTCACCCTGAGTATCAGAGAGGTATCTCTGGGCCCTCTCAGTAATGCACATCATAGGAAGCCTTGCAAGCAAAATGGCTAATGAGTTAGCTGTAGGATGATGCATTACGGAATGAGTAAAGAGACTTGTGGGAAACGAGATTGAACTAGGTATGAAGATACCGACGATCGAATCTCGGGCAAGTAACATACCGATGACAAAGGGAATAACATATGTTGTCATAACGGTTCAACCGATAAAGATCTTCATAGAATATGTGGGAGCCAATGTGAGCATCCAGGTTCCGCTATTGGTTATTGACCGAAGAGGTGTCTCGGTCATGTCTACATAGTTCTCGAACCCGCAGGGTCCGCACGCTTAACGTTCGATGACGATTTTGTATTATATGAGTTATGTGATTTGGTGACTGAATGTTGTTCGGAGTCCCGGATGAGATCACATACATGCCGGGGAGTGCCGAAATGGTCGAGAGGTAAGGATTGATATATAGGACGATAGTATTCGGACACTAGAAGTGTTCCGGAGGGTACCGGGTACATATCGGGTCACCAGAAGGGGTTCCGGGCACCCCCGGCAAAAGATATGGGCCTTATGGGCCAAGAGGGGAAATGCACCAGCCACAAGGGGCTGGTACGTCCCAACATATGGGTGGGCCTAAGTGGAGAAGGAAAGGGGAGGAGGAAAGGAAAGAGAGGGAATAGGATTCCCCCTTCCTTCCACCTCTCCCCTCTTTCCTTCCCCCTTCCGTATACATGAACAGGGGGGGGGGGGGGCGCAGGACATGGCAGGGCCCCTAGGGGGCTGCGGCCAAGCCCTAGGGCGCCCTGGCTGCCTCCCCTCCCCTCCCACCTATATATATATGTGGGGAGGGGGCGCCTCACAAGGACACAACAACATCTGTTAGCCGTGTGCGGCGCCCCCCTCCACAGATTACACCCTCGATCATATTCTCGCGGTGCTCAGGCGAAGCCCTACGTAGATCACTTCACCATCACCATCACCACGCCATCGTGCTGACGGAACTCATCCACTCCCTCGACACTTTGTTGGATCAAGAGTTTGAGGGACGTCATCGAGCTGAACGTGTGCAGAACTCGGAGGTGCCTGATACGTCTCCAACGTATCTATAATTTTTGATTGCTCCATGCTATATTATATTCTATTTTGGACATTATTAGGCTTTATTATTCACTTTTATATTATTTTTGGGACTAACCTATTAACCGGAGGCCCAACCCTGCATTGCTGTTTTTGCACTGTTTGAGAGTTTAGCGAAAAAGAAAATCAAACGGAGTCCAAACGGAATGAAACCTTCGGGAACGTGATTTTCGGAACGAACATGATCCAGGAGACTTGGACCCTACGTCAAGGAAGCTTCCAGGAAGCCACAAGGTAGGGGAGCGCGCCTACCCCCCCAGGCGCGCCCTCCACCCTCGTGGGCCCCCTGTTGCTCCACCGACGTACTCCTTCCTCCTATATATAACTACGTACCCCCAAACTACCAGATACGGAGCCAAAAACCTAATTCCACCGCCGCAACCTTCTCAGACTCCACGAGATCCCATCTTGGGGCTGTTCGAGCTCCGCCCGAAAGGGGCATCGATCACGGAGGGCTTCTACATCAACACCATAGCCTCTCCGATGAAGTGTGAGTAGTTTACCTCAGACCTTCGGTCCATAGTTATTAGCTAGATGGCTTCTTCTCTCTTTTGGATCTCAATACAATGTTCTTCCCCTTTCTCGTGGAGATCTATTCGATGTAATCTTCTTTTGCGGTGTGTTTGTTGAGACCGATGAATTGTGGGTTTATGATCAAGTTTATCTATGAACAATATTTGAATCTTCTGAATTCTTTTATGTATGATTGGTTATCTTTGCAAGTCTCTTCGAATTATCAGTTTGGTTTGGCCTACTAGATTGATCTTTATTGCAATGGGAGAAGTACTTAGCTTTGGGTTCAATCTTGCGGTGTCCTTTCCGAGTGACAGTAGGGGCAACAAGGCACGTATTGTATTGTTGCAATCGAGGATAACAAGATGGTTTTTTTTATCATATTGCATGAATTTATCCCTCTACATCATGTCATCTTGCTTAAGGCGTTACTCTGTTCTTATCAACTTAATACTCTAGATGCATGCTGGATAGCGGTCGACGTGTGGAGTAATAGTAGTAGATGCAGTGTGAGTCGGTCTACTTGTCTCGGACGTGATGCCTATATACATGATCATACCTAGATATTCTCATAACTATGCTCAATTCTATCAATTGCTCAAAAGTAATTTGTTCACCCACCGTAAAATACTTATGCTCTTGAGACAAGCCACTTGTGAAACCTATGGTCCCCGGGTCAATCTTCCATCATATTAATCTTCCAACACTTAGTTATTTCCGTTGCTTTTTATTTTGCTTTTATTTTACTTTGCATCTTTATCATAAAAATACCAAAAATATTATCTTATCATTTCTATCAGATCTCACTCTCGTAAGTGACCGTGTAGGGATTGACAACCCCTTATCGCGTTGGTTGCGAGGATTTATTTGTTTGTGTAGGTGTGAGGGACTCGCGCGTAGCCTCCTACTGGATTGATACCTTGTTTCTCAAAAACTGAGGGAAATACTTACGCTACTTTGCAGCATCACCCTTTCCTCTTCAAGGGAAAACCAACGCAGTGCTCAAGTGGTAGCAAGAAGGATTTCTGGCGCCGTTCGGGAGGTCTACATAAAGTCAACATACCAAGTACCCATCACAAACCCTTATCTCCCGCATTACATTATTTGCCATTTGCCTCTTGTTTTCCTCTCCCCCACTTCACCCTTGCCGTTTTATTCGCCTCTCTTTTTTGTTCGCCTCTTTTTGGCTTGCTTCTTGTTTGTTCGTGTGTTGGATTGCTTGCTTGTAACGATGGCTCAAGATAATACCAAATTATGTGACTTTACCAATACCAACAATAAAGATTTCCTTAGCACTCAGATTGCTCCTCTTACCGATACTGAATCTTGTGAAATCAATGCTGCTTTGTTGAATCTTGTCATGAAAGATCAATTCGCCGGCCTTCCTAGTGAAGATGCCACTACTCATCTAAATAGCTTCGTTGATTTGTGCGATATGCAAAAGAAGAAAGATGTTGACAATGATATTGTTAAATTGAAGCTATTTCCCTTTTCGCCTAGAGATCGTGCTAAAGCTTGGTTTTCGTCTTTGCCTAAAAATAGTATTGATTCTTGGAATAAGTGCAAAGATGCTTTTATCTCTAAGTATTTTCCTCCCGCTAAGATCATCTCTCTTAGAAACGATATTATGAATTTTAAGCAACTTGATCATGAACACGTTGCACAAGTTTGGGAGAGAATGAAATTAATGATACGCAATTGCCCTACACATGGTTTGAATTTGTGGATGATTATACAAAAAATTTATGCCGGATTGAATTTTGCTTCTAGAAATCTTTTAGATTCGGCCGCGGGAGGCACTTTTATGGAAATCACTTTAGGAGAAGCTACTAAACTCCTAATATTATTATGGTTAATTATTCTCAATGGCACACTGAAATATCTACTAATAAAAAAGTGCATGTGATAGAAAAATTAATGTTTTGAGTGGAAAGATGGATGAACTTATGAAATTATTTGCTAGTAAGAGTGTTTCTTCTGATCCTAATTAATGATATGCCCTTGTCTACTATGATTGAGAATAATGTAATGAATCTTTGGATGTGAATTTCGTTGGTAGGAATAATTTTGGTAACAACGCGTATAGAGGAAACTTTAATCCTAGGCCTTATCCTAGCAATTCCTCTAAAATTATGGTAATTCCTACAACAATTCTTATGGAAATTTTAATAAGATGCCCTCTGAATTTTAGACTAGTGTTAAAGAGTTTATGAATTCGCAAAAGCATTTCAATGCTTTGCTTGAAGAGAAATTGCTTAAAGTTGATGAATTGGCTAGGAACATTGATAGAATTTCTCTTGATATTGATTCTTTAAAACTTAGATCTATTCCTCCTAAGTGTGATATCAATGAGTCTCTCAAAGCCATGAGAATTTTCATTGATGAGTGCAAAGAAAGAACCGCTAGGATGCATGCTAAGAAAGATTGCTTTATGAAAGCGCGTTCTTCAAAATTCTATGAAAATAAAGATGAAGATCTAAAAGTTATTGATGTGTCCCCTATTAAATCTTTGTTTTGCAATATGAATCTTGATAATGATGGTACTGAATATGATCCACCTTTACCTAGAAGGTGTTCCAAAAATTTGGAGTTTTTAGATCTTGATGCTAAAATTGATAAAAGTGAGTTTGAAGAAATCAAAACATTAGATGTTTATAAACCCACTATTTTGGATTTCAAGGAATTTAATTATGATAATTGTTCATTGATAGATTGTATTTCCTTGTTGCAATCCGTGCTAAATTCTCCTCATGCTTATAGTCAAAATAAAGCTTTTACCAAACATATCGTTGATGCTTTGATGCAATCTTATGAAGAAAAGCTTGAGTTGGAAGTTTCTATCCTGTCGTGGAATTGTCACGGCAGATGTCCTTGTGCAAGGACTTAGTTGTGGAGCCATCGCAACTAGGAAGCTTAAAGGGGTTAATCGGGACAAAGGACACGAGAGGTTTTATACTAGTTCGGCCCCTTGCGGAGAAGGAAAGCCTACGTCTAGTTGGGTTTGTATTGCTTGATGTTTCGATGACCAGGGAGCGGAATATGCTATGCCCAGCTCTCGATGGGTTGTTTCTTGCCCTAAGCCGCCAGCAGGTCGTCCCCTTATATACACGGGTTGACGCCCTGCGGCTTACAGAGTCCCGGCCGGCTTATAGACAGTATCCGGCTCGGTGACTAGTTAAATCTACCTTATGATACAAGTCATGCCATTGTGGCGGTTTACTACAACGGGCCTTAAGTCGCCTGTGGGCCTTAGGCCCTTTATTGAACCGCCATCTTCATGCTTGGTCTTGGGCTTCTTTCTGGTGAGTCTTCTTTGCGTAACCCGGCCCCTCCTGGGCGGCTTACACAAATAGTTATATCCCCAACATTAGGCCCCAGATTGATTTGAACATGTTCATGTCAATCTTAAAATACCTTAAGAAATAAATCTTTAGTCTTCAGACTGTGTAGAGAGCTTTCTTTAACCCGCCATGACGTCATCTTTTGAATCCATGTTAACCCGGCGTGACGTCATCCTTTCTTAAATTCCTTTTCTATTCCATCGTATCTTTCAACGGATCTCTGCTTTTATTGACTGCTCCGAAAATCGAGGCGTAGGGGCCGCTGGATGATAACTCTTATCTCCTCGTTTCCCGTACCGTCTCAGTTGTCTTCTCCTTATAAATAGGTGCGACCTAGGTCTCCCATTCTCCTCCTTCCAGTCATCTTCTTCCTCTTGCCTCCTCTTGAGCTCCGCCGCCGCCGCTGTCGAACTCCCTGTCTTCACCGTCTCAGGCCGCTGCATTAACCTGGTTGGATCAGAGAGACGCGGCGAACCTCCGTAGCTCATCCAGATCCATAAGTTCCCTTCCCTTCCTTGCTTAGGTCCGCATTAAAGCTTCTTTGAGTTCGTCAGAGTTCATCGCCATTAGAGCCAAACCCTTGTTAGCTTTCCTCTTCGACGCCTCTTCTAATCTGAGAATGATATAAAATGGCCACGGTAGTTGTTTTCGCACTTGTTTTGGATAAAAAGCAGATCCCTTTCTCTGTATAAAATCCTCATTCGAGCCTATGAACACATGTGCGTCTGTTCTTAGGTCTAGAAAATTTTCTTATCAGAACAGACCTTTGATCTCAAATTTTAGCAAAAGATTATGAAACCTGTTTTTATCACCCGGAAAATTTCTTCTGTTAAATGCCCTTAAACATAACTGTCCAGGTGTCCGGCTTAAATGAATAACACTGATCTGTGAACCTTGCCTACTTCTCATATCTTTAAGAATTTTGAACTGCTCTTGATGCTTCTAGCGGCTTAAATATTGTTGCACAGTTATCCTTATGTCATTAGGCCCTTCAGAAGACACTACCTTCAAGAATTTGGATATTTTCTCCGGGTTAAAATTTGAACCGAACTTCTTATTTTGTAATAGGCCAACTGTTGTCATGGCACCTAAGGCGACCAAAGCTCCTGTAATCTGCAATCGGGTCCCATCCACGATCACTAAGAGTAAACTGGCTGAGTTTGTGAAGTCGGCCATCTGCCAAAAAAGGAGGTCATTTCTTATCGTGTTCCTAACCCATCTCAAGAAAAGCCTCAACCCAAAGAAGGGAGGTGATAGTTTTCACGGATCACATGAGCCGGGGATTTGCCCCTCTCGGCTCAAAGTTCTTCAGAGAAGTTTTGAATTTCTTTGACCTTAGACCTCAAGACATTGGACCCAATTCCGTGTCAAATGTTTGCAATTTCCAAGTCTTCTACGAGGTGTACCTGGGAGAGGAGCCAAGTCTGCTTTTGTTCAGAGAACTTTTTTACTTGAACCGGCAGAATGAACATGCCAACGGGCCTAGTCTTGAGCTTGGCGGTATCTCGATCCAGCGACGGAGACTGCCTTTTTCCTTATGCTTTGAGCTGCCGAGTCACCCAAAAGATTTGAACCGGACATGGTTCTCTTGTCGAGACACTTCTCCGGTGATGAGAAGCCTCTGCCGAGCTTTGGCCTGCGCCTTGAGTCCAACCATCCGGCTGGCGGATCAAGCGACCAACGTTGAGCGTGCGCCTCTTAATCCCACCATCAAGAAGATTAAAGCTCTTTTGGGAAATGGTTTAAATGGCATCGATCTGGTCCGAGTCTGGGTCACTTGGCGAATACTCCCATTAAGCCGTCGCTCCGGCTTAATGTGTACTTATACATGCGAAAAGGACGACCCAATGCATCATAGTCCTGACGACTTACCAGATGATGTGGTGGATGCTACAACCCAGTCACTGCTGATTGAGGGCACTGTTATTAGCAATGCCTTCGGTTTACTTCCCTTCTGCAAAAAGAACCCGACCCCTGCAGTAAGTTACCAATCTTAATAAATATTCTTTAACATGTTTACCTCCTTTGTACTTATAATTCTTTATCTTTTTCCACAGGCCGGTGTTAATCTCTGGAAGGTCAAATATGACCACGAGGCTGCCAAACAAGCCAGGGCAGCCAAGAAGACCGAAAGGAAAGCCGCCTAGACGGGAACTTCAAAGAAGAAGAAACCCAGCGCCTCCGATTTGTTCAAATTGAATGAGTCTTCTTCAGATGAGGAAGAGGTAATCCCTTACTCTCTTAACTCCTTTGTTATTATTTTATTGACATTTCCGCCTTTCAGGAGGATACAGGGAACAACCAAGCTCCTGTCAAAGAGGTAACTATAATCTCCTCCGACTCAGAGCCCTTGCCAAAGCACAAAATCCGACGGGTGACCCAGAAAGTAAGATTTTCACATCCTCTAGCTTATCAAGATCCTCAATTTCTTTTGAAGCAACAACAGCTTGAAAGCCGGAGGCAGACCCGGACCAGCAAGGATGCAGAACTCTCTTCCGGCTTACCCGATGTAAGCAGGAAGCGTCGGTCTGAGGTCATCTCCGATTTACGTTCTTTTTATCCTTTGGCGGGTTTAATTCATCAACCTCTCAATTCATCTGACTCCAATTATCAGGATACATCTCCTTCCTCCAGCGAGTCTATGCAATCCAATATGCCGGCCTTCAAGACTGCCCCTGGGTAATATACCTTTGTTATCCTTATGCTTTGCCTTACTCATATTTTGTACTCACCCTTCTATTTTGTCCACAGCGTGCAGGTGAAGCCCAGTAAGAGGGCAAAAAAGAATAAGCCATCCGAAGACCCGGTAGCAACTGAGCCGGAACTCGAAACAGCTGCCCCTGACGCTTCTACTCATCAACCGCCGCCTGAACCAGCATATGAAATTCCAGCGCCATCTTCTGACCCGCCTGCCGAAGATACTTTCAACAGCTCCGATAACCCGGAAATTCCTAGCCCGGTCAAGACGACTGACCCGGAGGTTGAAATTTTGAAAAGCCAGTTTGTTGAACCGGGGCGGCCTACTGTCCTTGCCAGATGTACTGCCAAGGAAGAACTTGTCGAACGCCGGAAGACCAAACAGGACATCGCTGATTATGCTCACTTAAGCATTGGTGATATAGTCTCAGGCTATCTGAATCAAGTGCATAATAGCCGCGACCTGGAAATTGACATGGTGAAACAAATACAACACAAATCTGAGGTATAACTCATACTATTCTCCTGAATCTTACTTACTGTACCAGCCCCCAAGTCCACTGCTTATGAATAAATATGATGTAGACTTAGAAACCTGCTTACTATTAGTTCATCCGGTTTAAAAGAAAATATATTTAACCCGGTCATAACCTGATAACTTAGAACATGCGATACACATTAGCCCCCAAGTGTCAAGTATTTTTACTTGTAAAGTGCTTGAAACTTTAATATACATAATCCAGCATTATAAATTAAAATTTTCTTTAGCATACATTAGCCCCCAAGTGTCAAGTGTCTTTGCTTGCAAAGTGCTTGGGACTTAATGATATCTTACCATAACCTTGATTATAACCCGGCATCAACGCAGGCCTCCACCAGTCAATTTGAGTCGGAGATTGCTGACCTGAAGACTCGTCTGGCAGCCCAAGAACTTGAAATTCAAAAGGCCAACTCCAAATTTGCATTCAGCGTCTCTGAACAAGAGAAGTTGAAGAAGAATTTTGATGCGGAGAAGAAAATCTGGGCAGATGAAAAGGCCTCACTTGTGACCCGGGCCGAGACAGCAGAAGCAACTCTTGCCGAAGCAACTGCCGAGCTGTCCGGCTTAAAGCGCCAGATATCTCAAATGGTCTCAGCAATCTTCGGTAAGTTACTATGTATAATCGTGAATATCACCATGGTTCCTTTGATGACTATTTCAATTATTATCTCCGGCTTACCTTATATGTATAAACGCAGGCCCCAGGAGCACAAACCTCAAGCAGAATATGTTGATCAAGCTTAAGGCGGTGTACACTCTGGTGGAACAGCTATACACCGGGTCACAACGTGCTTTGGCCGTTGTGGCTTTATCAAATGATGCTCCTTATCTCCTGCAGGATGTGCTCAAACGGCTTGCCGTGTTACCCCAATGGATTCAGGAGCTAAGGCGGGCATCTGCTAGAACCGGGGCCATAGCTGCCTTAAGCCGGGCCAAGGCGTTGCTTCCAGAGTTAGACCTGGCAAACGTTGCTCTTGGATATCCCAGCTTGAAGGAGGATGGCTCTGTATTCGATGAATCAGACTTCACCGCCTGTGTGAGAGTCGTACGTCCTGTGGCCACCATCATTGGCAATGATATTGATCTTACCAAGTATCAGCCGGGTTACGACAACGAGAACCGGAGGATTCCAACTCCTCATTATGATGACGTCGACCGATTCCTCCAACTCGTAAGCATACCTTTGCTCCTGAAGTTGACCCAGCCGGTTTAATAGATGATGAAGCTGAATTTGAAGCCTTAAGCGGCATTGACTAGACCTCGTCAACCTTCTAGGACAAAGCAGCAGACGGAGAGGCGGAGAAGGTTAACCCGGAATCTTCAAGCCCACCAAAGGAGTAACTCGCCTGGTGCTATGCTTTTGAAAAAATGATGCTTCCTTATTCGCACTGGGAGTCTTGTAATAGGGTAGAAAAACCTCTTAACTCTATCATGCCTTCCCGCATGTTTGTGGTGCTTAATATTGTCATAAGCCGCCATCGTTATATACTTCCGGCTTATGTTAATTGTTCCTTAACGTCCAAAACTTTCTTGCTTTATCCTATGTATAAAATAAAAAACAGAATTCCTTTGGCGTCTTATCACATCCGGGGTCATATAGAATAGTGATAACCCGGAGTATGAACCAAAACATCATAAAAATAGCCGGTTTATGATTATTACCATAATAATATACCCGCTATCTTATTTGAAACATACTTTACCGGCTTATGTGATCCCAAAAAGCAGAGAGTTAAACTTAACTTCTGAAAGTTGGCACATATAATGTTTACCTGGCCCTTAATATTATTTAACCTTACAGAGTAAAATAAATAGTAAACTTAATTTTCAAAGGCCTCTGATTCGAATACGATCAGTAGAACCGTTCCAAAGGGTTTAAGCTAAGATTCGGATACGATCATATAGCCCCCAATGGCTTTGGCGATGCCGATCAAGTGGGTATCGACAGCTATGTTCTCTTTGGTTCGAATACGACCTATGTTTGAACAGGAAGCCCCGAAGTGACCATTAGAGTTATTTAATGACGCTGATTCGAATACGATCCACGTCAGACCCAAAGGGGTTAAGCTATGATTCAAATATGATCAAGAAGACCCCAAGTGGGTTTGGCAGTATGCCGATCAATTGGGTATCGACAACTATGTTCTCTTTGGTTCGAATACGGCCTATGTTTGAACAGGAAGCCCCCAAGTGACCATGGCTAGATTCAGATATGATCATAAGCCGGACCAAAGGGAAAGCCGGATTCAGATATGATCCGCTCCCTGTTGGTTGTTTCCACCACACAGTAAATAAGATATATAAACTTTTAAGGGTGGAAAGAAAAGAGGTCCTGCTTATTGCTTTATATAATATATACATTGCTAAAAAAGGAAAAACATATGTATTCTGAGAGCCGGTGGCTCAAGTATAGTAGGGCCGAAGATGAGCTATGTTCCACGGCCGACGGGTCTCTTCCTTCGACTTACGTCAGTCTTTGTGTTCTCGAACATCGATGAGGTAGTAGGACCCGTTGTTCAGGTTTTTACTGACCACAAAAGGTCCTTCCCAAGGAGGGGATAGTTTGTGCATATCGGTGATCTGGATGAGCCGAGCACTAAATCGCCTTCTTGAAAAGTTCTGCTTCTAACCCGGCGGTACGTGGTAACGGCGCAGTCTTCTTGGTAAATCGCCAAGCGGGCTATTGCCAAGTCTCGCTCCTCATCGAACAAGTCAAGTGCATCCTGACGAGCTTTTTCATTATCAGCCTCAACGTAAGCCACCACTCGGGGTGAATCATGCCGGATGTCACTTGGCAGAACCGCCTCTGCTCCGTACACCATGAAGAAAGGTGTATAACCTGTAGATCTGTTAGGCATTGTGTTGATGCTCCATAGCACAGAGGGTAACTCCTCCACCCAACAACCCGGAGTTCGCTGCAAGGGAACTAAGAGGTTTGATACCTTTTAAGATCTCTTGATTAGCTCTTTCTGCTTGACCATTAGATTGAGGGTGAGCAACAGCCGAAACGTCGAGCCGGATGTGCTCTCGTTGACAGAACTCTTCCATGGCACCTTTGGAGAGATTAGTACCATTATCAGTTATAATGCTGTGTGGAAAGCCAAAATGAAAGATCACCTTTTTCATGAACTGAACCGCCGTGGCTGCATCACACTTACTGACCAGCTCTGCTTCAACACACTTGGTGAATTTATCCACTGCCACCAACAGGTGTGTCTTCTTATCCTTAGACCTTTTGAAAGGTCCAACCATGTCAAGCCCCGGACATAAACGACCAAGTAATTGGAATCATCCTCAATTCTTGAGCGGCACATGAGCTCGTCATGAGAATTTTGACATCATCTGTCACATTTGCTAACCAGATCCTCCGCATCGGCATGAGCCGTCCAATAGAAACCATGACGAAAAGCCTTGGCCACCAGAGATTTTGAGCCGGCATGATGACCACAATCTCCTTCATGATTCTCACGAAGTATCTCCTGACCTTCCGCAGGCGATACACAACGTTGAAACGCCCCAGTGACGCTGCGGTGATGCAACTCGCCATGAACAATTGTCATGGATTTGGAGTGCCTGATGATTTGTCTTGGCAAGGTCTCGTCCTCAGGCAACTCTCCCTAGGTCATATAGGCCAAATATGGGACTGTCCAATCTGGGATGGCGTGGAGAGCCGCCACCAGCTGTGCCTCTGGGTCTGGCACTGCTAGCTCTTCCTCTGTAGGCACTCTGACAGAAGGGTTATGCAAAACGTCAAGAAAGGTGTTAGGCAGCACCGGCTTAGGCTGAGACCCCAGCCGACTTAAAGCATCAGCCGCCTCATTCTTCCGTCGATCAATGTGCTCTACTTGATAACCTTTGAAGTGCCCGGCCACTGCATCAACTTCACGACGACAAGCCGCCATAAGGGGATCCTTGGAGTCCCACGTGCCTGACACCTGTTGAGCAACGAGGTCTAAATCGCCCAAGCACCTTACCCGGCTCAAATTCATCTCTTTGGCCATCCGGAGACCATGGAGTAAAGCCTCGTATTCAGCTGCATTTTTAGTACAAGTAAACATAAGCCGGAGCACATAGCAAAATTTATCACCTCGGGGAAGTTAAACGACTCCACCCCGAGCCTTCCAACTACTGGACCCATCAAAGTGAATAGTCCAATACGTGTTATCCGCTTCTCCTCTGGTGCCTGCAACTCCGTCCAATAATTGATAAAGTCCACCAAGGCTTGAGACTTGATAGCTGTACGTGGCATATACTTCAAACCGTGAGGCCCAAGCTCAATGGCCCACTTGGCAACTCGTCCTGTGGCTTCCCTGTTCTAGATGATGTCCCCCAAGGGGGAAGAACTTACCACAGTTATAGGATGACCTTGGAAGTACTGCTTTAGCTTCCGGCTTGCCATGAACACCCCATAAACAAGTTTCTGCCAATGCGGATATCTTTGCTTGGACTCTATGAGCACCTCACTGATGTAATAAACCGGCCGTTGAACCGGATGCTCCTTGCCAGCCTCCTTACGCTCCACCACGATGGCAACACTAACAACTCGTGAGTTAGCAGCAACATACAACAACAACGGCTCTTTATCAATGGGAGCCGCAAGAACCGGCGGCTCAGACAATTGTCTCTTTAAATCTTCAAAGGCAGCATCAATGACCTCACCTGCATAAAAGTGTCTGTTTTCTTCATCATCTGATATAGTGGTAGAGCTTTCTCACCTAACCGGCTTAAAGCAGCGACGCGATCCGCCAGTCGCTGAACATCATTGATGCACGCCGGTTTAGCCAGAGAGGTAATCGCCTTGATCTTCTTCGGGTTAGCTTCAATGCCCCTGTCTGAGACCAGGAATCCCAAAAGTTTGCCTGCCGGTACACCAAATACACATTTGTCCGAGTTAAGCATCATCTTATAGACCCGGAGATTATCAAAGGTTTCCTTTAAATCATATATCAAGGTTTCCTTCTCTCTGGACTTCACCACAATGTCATCTACATAAGCATGAACATTGCGCCCAATCTGATTGTGGAGACAATTTCAGACACACCGCCGATAAGTCGCTGGGCACTCTTGAGCCCAAATGGCATAGATACGTGTGAAGGCTCCAAAGCGGAGTAATAAAAGCCGTCTTCTCCTGGTCCTTAACTGCCATTTTGATCGATGATAACCAGAGTAAGCATCCAAAAACTCAAACGCCGCAACCCATTGTAGCATCAATGATTTGATCAATACGGGTAAAGCAAAGGGATCAGCCGGACAAGCTTTATTTAAGTCCGTGTAATCTACACACATCCGCCAGGTGCCGTTTTTCTTGAGCACAAGCACCGGGTTAGCCAACCACTCCGGGTGAAAAACTTCCATGATGAACCCAGCTGCCAAGAGCCGAGCGACCTCTTCCCCGATAGCTTTCCGTCTTTCCTCATTGAACCATCGGAGAAATTGCCTGACCGACTTATACTTCGGATCAATATTAAGAGTGTGCTCAGCGAGTTCTCTCGGGACACCCGGCATGTCAGAAGGTTTCCATGCAAAGATGTCCCGGTTCTCACGGATGAACTCGATGAGCCCGCCTTCCTATTTGGGATCCAAATTGGTACTGATGCTGAACTGCTTGGAAGAGTCGCCTGGAGTGAAGTCGACCAGTTTTGTCTCGGCGGCCGACTTAAATTTCAACGCCGAGTCTTGCTCAGTGGTTGGCTTCTTTAAAGAGGTCATATTCGCCGGGTCCACATTATTTTGATAAAACTTCAGCTCCTCTTCGGCACAAACAGATTCAGCATAAGCCGCATCGCCTTCTTCGCATTCCAGGGCTACCTTTCGACTCCAATGCACATTGATGGTGCCCTTGTAACCCGGCATCTTGAGCTGTAGATAAACATAACACGGTCGTGCCATGAACTTGGCATAAGCCGGTCTTCCAAACAGAGCGTGATACGGGCTCTTGATTTTGACTACCTCAAACATCAGTTTCTTAGCCCTGGAATCATATTCATCTCCAAAGGCTACTTCCAGCTCGATCTTACCAACTGGATATGCCGATTTACAGTACCACCCCATGAAAGACAGTGTTGGACGTCCTCAAGTCCTTATCAGTCAACCCCATGCGGCGAAAGGTCTCATAATAGAGAATATTAATGTTGCTTCCTCCGTCCATGAGTACTTTAGTGAATTTATATCCACCAACCTGAGGGGCCACCACCAAGGCCCACGTTTCCACAAGTTAGTGGTGAACACATGGTATTGCCCACCATTCAGCTGCTTTGGATGGCTCTGATAACCTGACTGCTGCTGCTGCTGTCCCCCTTGACCGGGTTGCTGCTGATTATAGCCACCTTGACCTCCCTGAAAGCCGGAACTTGAACCGCCACCCGGGCCATGAAAGCCACCGGCCCCTGAGCCGCCGCCTGATCCGTGATTGCCATCGAACATGTTGGAATTCTTGAAAGCCTTCATGATCGCGCAGTCTTTCCATAAGTGGGTGGCGGGATGCTCCCGAGTACCGTGTCTCGGGCAATGCTCATTCAGAAGCTGCTCAAGAGATGAGCCTGAGCCGCCAGATCGAGGGGGCGGTCTCCCCTTACGTTTCTGGTTGTTACCTTGTGCATTAGCATTGGCCACAAACTCCGGGTTACCCTCCGCCTTACGCTTGTTGCCTCCTTGACTTACCGGTTATGTCTTGACCCTTTCCATTGTCGTTTTTCTTTCCCGTCCCTGTCTTTTCCTCATCAGACGCGGGATACTTGGTACTATCAGAATTGGCGTATTTGACTAAGGCTACCATCAGCGTACCCATATCATTGCAATCACGCTTAAAGGCGCTGACTTCTGCCTCGGTGACTCAAAGCGACAATTCTTCTCCAACATAAGTACCGCAGAGCCGGCATCCATCTTATCAGATGATTGTATTGTTTCCTTGACCCGGCGCACCCAATGAGTTGTGGATTCACCCTCCTCTTGCTTAAAATTGGTCAAGTCCATAATTGACATAGACTGCTTGCAAGTGTCCTAGAAGTTCTGGATAAACCGGGCCTTCAGCTCCGCCCATGAACTAATGGAATTGGGAGGCAAACCTTTTAACCAAGACCGGGTCGTTCCATCTAACATCATGGTGAAATACTTAGACATTGCTGCGTCGCTGACCTCCAATAGCTCCATGGCCATCTCGTAACTTTCGATCCATGCCCCAGGCTATAAGTCGGCCGTGTAATTCGGCACCTTTCGAGGTCCCTTGAAATCCTTGGGCAGACATACATCCCGCAGAGCCGACACCAAACAAGGGACACCACCGGTTCTAGTGGCCACTCCTGCTCCAACATAAGTCGTGGATACTCTGGGAGACCTTCATATGCCGCCTGCTGAGCCGCTAACTGAGCCGCCCATTCGTCCTCCTGACGTATTTGGTCCTGCACCGGGTTATAGCCACCGGGCTGGTTACGATGCTGGGCGTTGCTTGATAAAGCTTCCGACTCCATATGCTTGCTGTAACTCGGGCTCCGGTTTTGACGAGGTGCTAGCCAAGGCGGAGGAGTTGAATGAATCCTGTCCTGCCAGAAGAATAGGTCTCTGCCGCGCCAAGGCCGTCTGAATAAGATCTCGACCCTCCGGGTTTCCACCACCGTCGGGTCATCACCGTCCACTGGAAGAGCCGCCAGACGCGCCGATGCTGCTATCAAGTTCTCCATGGGGTTGGAGAAGTGACCCGGTGGTATTGGTATGTATCGGGGCGGGGCCATACTCCCGTGAGGAGGTGCTATCTCTCGGGGATGAACCGGTCCTCCAGCTCCGGGTGTCATAAACTGATTGGCTTCGGGCGGGTTGCTAGGACCAGCTCCGGGTGTCGTGAAAAGATTTCGAGGATCGTAAACCGGAGGCAGACGGGACTGGGTTTTCTGATGTCTCCTTCTCATGACCTCATTGGATGCGTTCAGACTCATATTAAGCTGGAAAGCCTCTGGCTAGAGTCGCTGCGCCACTGCGTCCAAAGCCGCCCACTCCGTAGCTAACTTTCGGTGTCCTCATTGCCAAGGCCTCCTTGGCGGGGCTATCTCCTCACGCACCTTTGCCACCTCCGCGTTATGCTCATCTTGATTTGCAGGAATAACCGTGGTGGTTAGCAGGGCCGTCAACTTATCCATAAGATCCATCAGCACCTGAGCCGGCGGGCGCACAGGGCCTCCTGCCCCGGCCGCTCCTGACCCGGACGTTATTGCTGTTGCGGCCGTCGCGTGGTGACCCGGTTGAGTACCAGCCCTGAAGACCCCTGCCCAGCTCGGCGGCTCATAGAAATCCGAATGCTAGAGTCGTCGAGAACAGCCCCCAAGCATGCCCTCTTGGACCTGATACAAAGAATCTGTTGAACCGGCGGACGAATCATCATCCGATGGGACGGCCGTCTCTCCGCCATCTTTAGATCCTTCAGGAAGTTCTTCTCCGTGGACACATCCCACGAAGGCACGCTTCATGACAGGTTGAACTCGGGCGGGTCTCGCACGCTGAGCCGTCTCGACGAGATCGGTGCAGTTGTCCGGCTTAGGGCCCGGCTCACCAATCCGGCCGATGAAGACGTGGATTCCACCAAAGGGGACCCGGTACCCGTACTCAATTGAGTCGGCCTTGGGGCCCCAGCCTTCGTTGTCGATGTAGATCTTGCCGCGACGACTCTTGGTCATCCGACCCACTGCGTATCCCTTGAGCCCTTCGAAGCTGCCCTTCAAGAACTCAAATCCATCGTGCGCTGGCCCCATGGTGGGCGCCAACTGTCGTGGAATTGTCACGGCAGATGTCCTCGTGCAAGGACTTAGTTGTGAAGCCATCGCAACTAGGAAGCTTAAAGAGGTTAATCGGGACAAAGGACACGAGAGGTTTTATACTAGTTCGGCCCCTTGTGGAGAAGGAAAGCCTACGTCTAGTTGGGTTGGTATTGCTTGATGTTTCGATGACCAGGGAGCGGAATACGCTATGCCCAGCTCTCGATGGGTTGTTTCTTGCCCTAAGCCGCCAGTAGGTCGTCCCCTTATATACACGGGTTGACGCCCCTGCGGCTTACAGAGTCCCGGCTGGCTTATAGACAGTATCCGGCTCGGTGACTAGTTAAATCTAGCTTATGATACAAGTCATGCTATTGTGGCGGTTTACTACAACGGGCCTTAAGTCACCTGTGGGCCTTAGGCCCTTTATTGAACCGCCATCTTCATGCTTGGTGTTGGGCTTCTTTCTGGTGAGTCTTCTTTGTTATATCCCCAACATATCCCTAGAAAACTTTATGATGAGTGGGAACCTACTATTAAAATTAAGATTAAAGATCATGAATGCTATGCTTGTGTGATTTGGGTGCTAGTGTTTCCACGATTCCAAAAACTTTGTGTGATTTGCTAGGTTTCCGTGATTTTGATGATTGCTCTTTAAACTTGCACCTTGCGGATTCCACTATTAAGAAACCTATGGGTAGAATTAATGATGTTCTTATTGTTGCAAATAGGAACTATGTGCCCATAGATTTTATCGTTCTTGATATAGATTGCAATCCTTCATGTCCTATTATTCTTGGTAGACCTTTCCTTAGAATGATTGGTGCAATTATTGATATGAAGGAAGGGAGTATTAGATTTCAATTTCCATTAAAGAGAGGCATGGAACACTTCCCTAGGAAGAAAATAAAATTACCATATGAATCTATCATGAGAGCCACTTATGTATTGCCTACCAAAGATGGCAATACCTAGATCTATCCTTGCTTTTATGCCTAGCTAGGGGCGTTAAACGATAGCGCTTGGTGGGAGGCAACCCAATTTTTTTTTGCTTTTTGCTTCTGTTTAGGAATAAATATTTGATCTAGCCTCTGGTTAGATGTGTTTTTTTGTTTTAATTAGTGTTTGTGCCAAGTTAAACCTATAGGATCTTCTTGGATGATAGTTATTTGATCTTGCAGAAAATTCTAGAAACTTTCTGTTCACGAAAATAATTGTTAAAAATCACCAGAACGTGATAAAATATTGATTCCGATTGCTGCTGATCAATAAATAAATTTTCCAGGTCTTCCTATTTTGGCTTATTTTTTGGAGTCACAGAAGTTTGCGTTAGTTACAGATTACTACAGACTGTTCTGTTTTTGACAGATTCTGTTTTTCGTGTGTTGTTTGCTTATTTTGATGAATCTATGGCTAGTAAAAGAGTTTATAAACCATAGAGAAGTTGGAATACAGTAGGTTTAACACCGATATAAATAAAGAATTAGTTCATTACAGTACCTTGAAGTGGTCTTTTGTTTTCTTTCGCTAAGGGACCTCACGAGATTTTCTGCTGAGTTTTGTGTTGTGAAGTTTTCAAGTTTTGGGTGAAAGATTTGATGGATTATGGAACAAGGAGTGGCAAGAGCCTAAGCTTGGGGATGCCCATGGCACCCCCAAGATAATCTAAGGACACCAAAAAGCCAAAGCTTGGGGATGCCCCGGAAGGCATCCCCTCTTTCGTCGACTTCCATCGGTAACTTTACTTGGAGCTATATTTTTATTCACCACATGATATGTGTTTTGCTTGGAGAGTATTATATGATTTGTGTCTTTGCTTTGTAGTTTACCACAATCATCCTTGCTGTACACACCTTTTTAGAGAGACAAACATGATTCGGAAATTATTAGAATACTCTATGTGCTTCACTTATATCTTTTGAGTTATACAGTTTTTGCTCTAGTACTTCACTTATATCTTTTAGAGCATGGTGGTGGATTTGTTTTATAGAAACTTTTTGATATGTCATGCTTCACTTAGATTATTTTGAGAGTCTTAAATAGCATGGTAATTTGCTTAAATAATCCTAATATGCTAGGTATTCAAGAATAGTAAAAACTTTTTTATGAGTGTGTTGAATACTAAGAGAAGTTTGATGCTTGATGATTGTTTTGAGACATGGAGGTAGTGATATTAAAGTTGTGCTAGTTGAGTAGTTGTGAATTTGAGAAATACTTGTGTTAAAGTTGATGATTCCCATAGCATGCACATATGGTGAACCGTTATGTGATGAAGTCGGAGCATGATTTATTTATTGATTGTCTTCCTTATGAGTGGCGGTCGGGGAATGGCGATGGTCTTTTCCTACCAATCTATCCCCCTAGGAGCATGCGCGTAACACTTTGCTTTGATAACTTGTAGATTTTTGCAATAAGTATATGAGTTCTTTATGACTAATGTTGAGTCCATGGATTATATGCACTCTTCTTCCTTCCACCATTGCTAGCCTCTCTAATACCGCACACTTTTCGCCGGTATCATACACCCACCATATACCTTCCTCAAAACAACCACCATACCTACCTATCATGGCATTTCTATAGCCATTCCGAGATATATTGCCATGCAACTTACCACCGTTCTGTTTACTATGACACGCTCCATCATTGTCATATTGCTTTGCATGATCATGTAGTTTACTTTGTATTTGTGGCAAAGCCACCGTTCAAAATTCTTTCATACATGTCGCTCTTGATTCATTGCATATCCCGGTACACCGCCGGAGGCATTCACATAGAGTCATATTTTGTTGTAATTGTTGAGTTGTATTTGTTGAGTTGTAAGAAAATAAAAGTGTGATGATCATCATTTTTAGAGCATTGTCCCGAGTGAGGAAAGGATGATGGAGACTACGATTCCTCCACAAGTCGGGATGAGACTCCGGACTAAAAAAAGAGGCCATAAAAAGGCCCAAATAAAAAAATGAGAGAAAAATAGAGAAGAGACAATGTTACTATCCTTTTACCACACTTGTGCTTCAAAGTAGCACCATGATCTTCATGATAGAGAGTCTCCTATGATATCACTTTCATTTACTAGTGGGAAATTTTCATTATAGAACTTGGCTTGTATATTCCAATGATGGGCTTCCTCAAAATGCCCTAGGTCTTCGTGAGCAAGCGAGTTGGATGCACACCCACTTAGTTTGTTTTGTTGAGCTTTCATATACTTATAGCTCTAGTGCATCCGTTGCATGGCAATCCCTACTCACTCACATTGATATCTATTGATGGGCATCTCCATAGCCCGTTGATACGCCTAGTTGATGTGAGACTATCTTCTCCTTTTTGTCTTCTCCACAACCACCATTCTATTTCACATATAGTGCTATGTCCATGGCTCACGCTCATGTATTGCGCGAAGATTGAAAAAGTTTCAGAACATCAAAAGTATGAATCAATTGCTTGGCTTGTCATCGGGGTTGTGCATGATTTAAATATTTTGTGTGGTGAAGATAGAGCATAGCCAGACTATATGATTTTGTAGGGATAACTTTCTTTGGCCATGTTATTTTGAGAAGACATAATTGCTTCGTTAGTATGCTTGAAGTATTATTATTTTTATTTCAATATTGAACTTTTATCTTGAATCTTTCGGATCTGAATATTCATACCACAATTTAGAAGAATTACATTGAAATTATGCCAAGTAACATTCCACATCAAAAATTTTGTTTTTATCATTTACCTACTCGAGGACGAGCAGGAATTAAGCTTGGGGATGCTTCCAACGTATCTATAATTTTTGATTGTTCCATGCTATATTATATTCTGTTTTGGACATTATTGGGCTTTATTATTCACTTTTATATTACTCTTGGGACTAACCTATTAACCGGAGGCCCAGCCCAGAATTGCTGTTTTTTTGCCTGTTTGAGAGTTTCGCAGAAAAAGAATATCAAACGGAGTCCAAACGGAATGAAACCTTCGGGAACGTGATTTTCGGAACGAACATGATCCAGGAGACTTGGACTCTACGTCAAGGAAGCTTCCAGGAAGCCACGAGGTAGGGGAGCGCGCCTACCCCCCAGGCGCGCCCTCCACCCTCATGGGCCCCCTGTTGCTCCACTGACGTACTCCTTCCTCCTATATATAACTACGCACTTCAAACTACCGAGATCTGAGCCAAAAACCTAATTCCACCGCCGCAACCTTCTCATCTCCACGAGATCCCATCTTGGGGCCTGTTCTGAGCTCTGGGAAGGGGCATCGATCACGGAGGGCTTCTACATCAACACCATAGCCTCTCCGATGAAGTGTGAGTAGTTTACCTCAGACCTTCGGGTCCATAGTTATTAGCTAGATGGCTTCTTCTCTCTTTTTGGATCTCAATACAATGTTCTCCCCCTCTCTCGTGGAGATCTATTCGATGTAATCTTCTTTTGCGGTGTGTTTAATTGTGGGTTTATGATCAAGTTTATCTATGAACAATATTTGAATCTTCTGAATTCTTTTATGTATGATTGGTTATCTTAGCAAGTCTCTTCGAATTATCAGTTTGGTTTGGCCTACTAGATTGATCTTTCTTGCAATGGGAGAAGTACTTAGCTTTGGGTTCAATCTTGCGGTGTCCTTTCCCAAAGGATGAGGGGCAACAAGGCACGATTGTATTGTTGCCATCGAGGATAACAAGATGGGGTTTATATCATATTGCATGAATTTACCCCTCTACATCATGTCATCTTGCTTAAGGCGTTACTCTGTTCTAATGAACTTAATACTCTAGATGCATGCTGGATAGCGGTCGATGTGTGGAGTAATAGTAGTAGATGCAGGCAGGAGTCGGTTTACTTGTCTCGGACGTGATGCCTATATACATGATCATACCGAGATATTCTCATAACTATGCTCAATTCTGTCAATTGCTCAACAGTAATTTGTTCACCCACCATAAAATACGTATGCTCTTGAGAGAAGCCACTAGTGAAACCTATGGCCCCCGGGTCTATCTTCCATCATATTAATCTTCCAACACTTAGTTATTTCCGTTGCTTTTTATTTTACTTTGCATCTTTATCATAAAATACCAAAAATATTATCTTATCATTTCTATCAAATCTCACTCTCGTAAGTGACTGTGTAGGGATTGACAACCCCTTATCGCGTTGGTTGCGAGGATTTATTTGTTTCTGTAGGTGCGAGGGACTCGCGCGTAACCTCCTACTGGATTGATACCTTGGTTCTCAAAAACTAAGGGAAATACTTACGCTACTTTGCTGCATCACCCTTTCCTCTTCAAGGGAAAACCAACACAGTGCTCAAGAGGCAGCAGAGCCGTACTTTCGGTACTTGATCGGTCGGAACGAGAAGAAGTTCGACTACATCAACCGCGTTGTCAAACGCTTCTGCCTTCGGTCTACGAGGGTACGTAGACACACTCTCCCCCTCTCGTTGCTATTCATCTCCTAGATAGATCTTGCGTGAGCGCAGGTATTTTTTGAAATTGCATGCTATGTTTCCCAACAGTGGCATCCGAGCCAGGTCTATGCGTAGATGATATGCAGGAGTAGAACACAAAGAGTTGTGGGCGGTGATAGTCATACTGCTTACCACCAACATCTTATTTTGATTCAGCGGTATTGTTAGATGAAGCGTCCCAGACCAACCTGACATGACCACGTTCATGAGACCGGTTCCACCGACAGACATGCAACTAGTTTTGCATAAAGGTGGCTGGCGGGTGTCTGTTTCTCCAACTTTAGTTGAATCGAATTTGA
Source organism: Aegilops bicornis (assembly GCA_021605145.1). Taxonomy (NCBI): domain Eukaryota; kingdom Viridiplantae; phylum Streptophyta; class Magnoliopsida; order Poales; family Poaceae; genus Aegilops; species Aegilops bicornis. The sequence continues at coordinate 106,054,912 of CM038674.1, forward strand.
CTGCGGCCAGTCCTTGTTGAAGGTTAAAATAGCAAACTTGACAAAACACCGTTGTGGTTTTGATGCGTAGGTAAGAACGGTTCTTGCTAGAAGCCCGTAGCAGCCACGTAAAACTTGCAACAACAACAAAGTAGAGGACGTCTAACTTGTTTTTGGAGGGCATGTTGTGATGTGATATGGTCAAGACATGATGTGATATACGTTGTTGTATGAGATGATCATGTTTTTTTAAAAGTTATCGGCAACTGGTAGGAGCCTTATGGTTGTCGCTTTATTGTAAGAAATGCAAATGCCATGTAATTGCTTTACTATATCACTATGAGTTAGCGATAGTTGTAGAAGCAATAGTTGGTGAGACGACCACAACGCAATGATGGAGATCAAGGTGTCGAGCCGGTGACGATGGAGATCATGACGATGCTTTGGAGATGGAGATCAAAAGCACAAGATGATGATGGCCATATCATGTCACATATTTTGATTGCATGTGATGTTTATCTTTTATATGCATCTTATTTGGCTTAGTACAGTAGTATCATTATAAGATGATCCCTTAACTAAATTTCAAGGTATAAGTGTTCTCCCTGAGTATGCACCGTTGTGAAAGTTCTTCATGCTGAGACACCACGTGATGATCAGGTGTGATAGGCTCTATGTTCACATACAACGGGTGCAAGACAGTTTTGCACATGCGGAATACTCGGGTTAAACTTGACGAGACTAGCATGTACAGACATGGCCTCGGAACACTGGAGACCGAAAGGTCAGACGTGAATCATATAGTAGATATGATCAACATAGGGATGTTCACCATTGATGACTACTCCATCTCACGTGATGATTGGACATGGTTTAGTTGATTTGGATCACGTATCATTTAGATGACTTGAGGGATGTCTATCTAAGTGGGAGTTCTTTAGTAATTTGATTAACTGAACTTAATTTATCATGAACTTAGTCCTGATAGTATTTGCATATCTATGTTGTAGATCAATAGCTCGCGTATATCTCCCATGTTTTATTTTAATATGTTCCTAGAGAAACTAAGTTGAAAGATGATAGTAGCAATGATGCGGACTCGATCCGTGATCTGAGGTTTATCCTCATTGCTGCACAAAAGAATTATGTCCTTGATGCACCGCTAGGTGACAAACCTATTGCAGGAGCATATGCAGACGTTATGAACGTTTGGCAAGCTCGATATGATGACTACTTAATAGTTTAGTGCGCCATGCTTTACTACTTAGAACCGGGACTTCACAAACGTTTTGAAAGCCACGGAGCATATGAGATGTTCCAGTAGCTGAAATTGGTATTTCAGACTCATGCCTGTGTCGAGAGGTATGAGACCTCTCACAAGTACTTTGCCTACAAGATGGAGGAGAATAGCTCAACTAGTGAGCATGTGCTCAGAATGTCTGGACACTACAATCACTTGAATCTAGTGGGAGTTAATCTTCCAGATAAGATAGTGATTGACAGAGTTCTCTAGTCACCATCACCAAGCTAGTAGAACTTCGTGATGAACTATAATGTGCAAGGGATAATGGAAAAGATTCCCGAGCTCTTCGCAATGCTGAAATCAGCGAAGGTAGAAAATCAAGAAAGAGCATCAAGTGTTGATGGTTAACAAGACCTCTAGTTTCAAGAAAAAGGGCAAAGGAAAAGAAAGGGAACTTCAAGAAGAATGACAAGCAAGTTGTCACTCCCGTGAAGAAGCCCAAAGCTAGACCTAAGCCTGAAACTGGGTGCTTCTACTGCAAAGGGAATGGCCACTGGAAGCGGAACTACCCCAAATACTTGGCATATAAGAAGGATGGCAAAGTGAACAAAGGTATATTTAATATACATGTTATTGATGTGTACTTTACTAGTGTTCATAGTAACCCCAGGGTATTTGATACCAGTTTAGTTGCTAATATTAGTAACTCGAAACAGGAGTTGCAAAATGAACAGAGACTAGTTAAGGGCGAGGTGACGATGTGTGTTGGAAGTGATTCCAAGGTTGATAAGATCACCATCGCACACTCCCTCTACCTTAGGGATCAAGGTTGGACCTAAATAAATGTTATTTGGTGTTTGCGTTGAGCCTGAATATGACTGGATCATGTTTATTACGATACGATTATTCATTTAAGTCAGAGAATAATTGTTGTTCTGTTTACATGAATAAAACCTTCTACGGTCATACACCCAATGTAAATGGTTTATTGAATCTCGATCATAGTGATACACATATTCATAATATTGATGCCAAAAGATGCAAAGTTGATAATGACAGTGCAACATATTTGTGGTTGCCGTTTAGGTCATATTGGTGTAAAGCGCATGAAGAAACTCCATGCAGATGGACTTTTGGAATCACTTGATTATGAATCATTTGATACTTGCGAACCATGCCTCATGGGCAAGATGACTAAAACTCCGTTCTCCGGAACAATGGGGCGAGCCAGTGACTTATTGGAAATAATACATACCGATGTATGCGGTCCGATGAGTGTTGAGGCTCGCGGCAGGTATCGCTATTTTCTAGCCTTCACAGATGATTTGAGTAGGTATGGGTATATCTACTTAATGAAACACAAGTCTGAAACATTTGAAAAGTTCAAAGAATTTCAGAGTGAAGTGGAGAATCATCGTAACAAGAAAATAAAGTTTCTACGATCTGATCGTGGAGGCGAATATTTGAGTTACGAGTTTGGCCTTCATTTAAAATAATGTGGAATAGTTTCACAACTCACGCCACCTGGAACACCACAGCGTAATGGTGTGTCCGAACGTTGTAACCGTACTTTATTAGATATGGTGCAATCTATGACGTCTCTTACGGATTTACCACTATCATTTCGGTTTATGCATTAGAGACAACTGCATTCACCTTAAATAGGGCACCGTCTAAATCCATTGAGACGACACCGTATGAACTATGGTTTGGCAAGAAACCTAGGCTGTCATTTCTTAAAGTTTGGGGTTGCGACACTTATGTCAAAAGGCTTCAGCCTGATAAGCTCGAACCCAGATCGGAGAGTGCATCTTCATAGGATACCCTATGATAACAATTGGGTACATGAGGGAGTCCTGGATTAGGGGGTGTCCAGATAGCCGGACTATAGCCTTTGGCCGGACTCCTGGACTATGAAGATACAAGATTGAAGACTTCGTCCCGTGTCCGGATGGGACTTTCCTTGGCGTGGAAGGCAAGCTTAGCGATATGGATATGTAGATTTCCTACCATTGTAACCGACTCTGTGTAACCCTAACCCTATTCAGTGCCTATATAAACCGGAGGGTTTTAGTCCCGTGGGATCTAACAACAATCATACCATAGGCTAGCTTCTAGGGTTTAGCCTCTCTGATCTCGTGGTAGATCTACTCTTGTACTACCCATATCATCAATATTAATCAAGCAGGAGTAGGGTTTTACCTCCATCAAGAGGGCCCGAAACCTGGTAAAAACATCGTGTCCCTTGTCTCCTGTTACCATCCGCCTAGACACACAGTTCGGGACCCCCTACCCGAGATCCGCCGGTTTTGACACCGACATTGGTGCTTTCATTGAGAGTTCCTCTGTGTCGTCATCCTTAGGCCCGATGGCTCCTCCGATCATCAACAACGATGCGCTCCAGGGTGAGACTTTTCTCCTCGGACAGATCTTCGTATTCGGCGGCTTTGCACTGCGGGCCTATTAAGCAGCCATCTGAAGCGAATTGAAAGTTACGCCCGCCACCAGGTCAGATTTGGAAGTTTGAACTACACGGCCGACGTCGCGGAGACTTGATCTTCGACGGGTTCGAGCCACAGCCAAGCGCCACCGCATCACGAGGGCATGATCTAGCTCTGCCACGAGCAGTGTCCTGGAGGCCGCACCAGTGTTTGCTCCGACCTTTAGCTCGGAGCCGACTGCGCCGATCGAGGACGGGTGGCTGGACACCGCCTCGGGGGCTGCGATCTCTACGACGATTGAGCCGTACACCTACCCCGTCCTTTGCGAAGCTCATGACTCCACGGTGTCGGACTCATCTTCGGACTCCGAGCCTTCCGCGCCCCCGCCAGTCAAATCCGATTGGGCGCCGATCATGGAATTCGCCGCCGCGGACATTTTTCACGTCCTTTGGTGACATCCTAAATTCACTAAAGTCTCTCTCTCTATCAGGAGAGCCCTGGCCGGATTATGGTCAGGAAGGTTGGGATGCGGACGACGAAGAAATTCAAAGCCCACCCACCACCCACTTCATAGCCACTGTCGATGATTTAACCGAGATGCTCGACTTCGACTCCGAAGACATCAACGATATGGACGGCGATGCAGGAGACGACCAAGAACCAGCGCCCACAGGGCACTGGAAGGCCACCTCGTCATACGACATATACATGGTGGACATCCCAAAAGATGGGAATGGCGATGGAACAGCGGAGGATGACCCCTCCAAGAAACAGCCTAAGCGCCGGCGTCAGCGGCGCCGCTCTAAATCCCGCCACAGCAAAAACGGTGATTCCGGCACGGGAGACAATAACACCCCGGACAAAGGTCAAGATAACCCCTTCCAAAGAGGATTCAGCGCAGGAGGATGGAGAAGCCAGCCCTCATGAGAGAGCGGCAGAAAGAGAGGTAGAGGACGATAATTACATGCCTCCCTCCGAAGATGAGGCAAGCCTCGACGACGACGAATTCGTCGTGCTCGAGGATCCCGTCGAACAAGAGCGTTTCAAATGCAGGCTCATAGCCACGACAAGCAGCCTCAAGAAAAAGCAGCAACAGCTTAGAGCTGACCAAGACTTGCTAGCTGAAAGATGGACCGAAGTCCTTGCGGCCGAAGAGTATGAACTCGAGCGCCCCTCAAAGAGCTACCCAAAACGCAGGCTGCTACCCCGATTAGAGGAGGAAGCACCCAAACCTACATCACCAGCGCATGATACGGTTGACCGGCCACCTCGTGGCCGCGTGAAGGCCTCTCGGCCCTCAACTCAAGCCGCACCCCGGCGCCGCTCAAAAAATACCAAGGCACGGGGAAACGCGCCAGACCTGCGAGATATATTGGAGGACAAGGAAAGGCAAACAAGATCAATCTACGGATCGCGTGGGCGCCCCACGACACGTGACGATAACCGTCACGCCGGATATGGCAACTCCGGCCGGGCCGAACACAGTAGACAAAGCTCATTTGAGCTGCGTCGTGATATAGCCCAATACAGAGGCGCTGCACACCCACTATGCTTCACAGATGAAGTGATGGATCATCAAATCCCTGAGGGTTTCAAACCCGTAAACATTGAATCATACGATGGCACAACAGATCCTGCGGTTCGGATCGAGGACTATCTCCTTCACATCCACATGGCCCGTGGTGATGATCTACACGCCATCAAATACCTCCCACTCAAGCTTAAAGGACCAGCCCGGCATTGGCTTAACAGCCTGCCAGCAGAGTCAATTGGTTGTTGGGAAGACACGGAAGCCGCATTCCTCGAAAATTTCCAGGCACATATGTGCGACCACCGACGCCGATGACCTAAGCCACATAATTTAGCAGCGGAGGAATCGGCCGGACAATTACAGACACGGTTCCTAACCAAGAAAAATCAAATCGTCGATTGTCCGGATGTAGAGGCCCTTGCAGCCTTCAAACACAACATCCATGACGAGTGGCTTGCCCGGCACCTAGGACAGGAAAAGCGAAATCCATGGAAGCCCTCACAACACTCATGACCCGCTTTTGCTGGAGAGGACGGCTGGCTAGCTCGTAGTAAGAACATGACCAAGAGCCCCGTAATTCGGATACCAAGGACAACAATGGCAGGTCGGCGTCGCAACAAGCACAAAGCGCCGCGCGTGCAGCGATAATGCTGAGGATATGGCAGTCAATGCCGGATTCAGAGGCTCTAAACCCGGCCAGCGGAAAAAGCCATTTAGAAGAAATACTCCGGGCCCGTCCAATTTGGACCGAATACTCGATCGCTCGTGCGGATACGGCACCCGGAAAAACCAGCCAATCACACCAACAGGGATTGTTGGGTGTTCAAGCAGCAGGCAAGTTAAATGTCGAAAACAATGACAAGGGGCTGCATAGCGATGACGAGGAGGAGCCCCGCCCGAACAATAGAGGATGAAGGGCTTCCCCCATGAAGTGCGGACGGTGAACATGATATACGCAACCCACATGCCCAAAAGGGAGCGGAAGCGTGCACTAAGGGGCGATATGCGATGGAGCCAGCCCCAAAGTTCAACCCGTGGTCCTCCTGCCCGATCACTTTTGATCGAAGGACCATCCCACTAGCATCCGCCATGGCGGATTCGCCGCATTGGTTCTAGACCCAATCATTGACGGATTTCATCTCACTAGAGTCCTAATGGACGGCGGCAGCAGCCTGAACCTGCTTTATCAGGACACAGTGCGCAAAATGGGCATAGACCCATCAAGGATTAAACCCACGAAGACGACCTTTAAAGGCGTCATACCAGGTGTAGAGGCCAACTATACAGGCTCGATTACACTTGAAGTGGTCTTGGATCCCGGATAACTTCGGCGAGGAGTTAATCTTCGACATAGTCCCGTTCAGCGGCTATCACGCCTTTGCTCGGACGAACCGCATTTGCAAAGTTCAATGCGGTGCCGCACTACGCATATCTCAAGCTCAAGATGCCAGGTCCTCAAGGAGTCATAACGGTCAATGGAAACACCGAACGCTCTCTCCGGACGGAGGAGCATATGGCGGCCCTCGCGGTGGAAGTACAAAGCAGCCTCTTAAGGCAATTCTCGAGTCCGGCTATTCAACGTCCGGACACCGTCAAGCGCGCCCGGAGTAACCTACAACAAGACCGCTGTAACACCCCAGTTGTAACATGTCCCTTTTGGCAATATATCAACTTGACCTCATCCTATTTCTTGTGAGTTTTGTCATGCTTGGCTTCATGTTGTTTGGTTATGTGGGTTTTTCTCTTTTCCTTTGTTTTGCTCTTTTACCATATTGCATTTGTGTCTCTTGTCATCTTGCATTCCATTCTCATCATGTGTTTGTGGTGATCTCTCACATGTCATGTGGTTGCATGTGCCATTCTTATTTGCATTACCATCTCCTTTTTCCCTCTACTCCTTTCCTTAGCAAGTGCTATAATTTCCTTTCTCAATTAATGCTCATCTTCTCCTGCAAATCTTGCTCTTTGCACTAAACCTCTCTCTGCCAAAGATCTCCTCATTTGAAGTTGTTATGGTCAGGTTCAAAAATGACACAAGTTTGAAATATTACCAAACTTGTCTTATTTTTCTACCTCTAAAATGCCCATTACAATTTATTAAAATAGTGGAGAATTCCAGGAGTTTGGGGATATTTTCCTTTCACTCCAACTCTTTTCATTTCTTTCTCAGTATTTCTTTTCTCTTCCTTTTGATTTTTAAAAGGAAAAGAAAGAAGGCAGCAAAGAAGCAAGCAGTGGCAGCCCAATGAGTCCACTCTACAGGCTCCGGCCTCCAAGCCGCCCAGCTCCCTTCAACCCCGCAGCCCGTGGAGAGCGCCCAGCCCGCTCGCTTCTCTCTCCTGTCTTCACAAGCACCAAGAGTCACAAGATACCCCCGCTAGTGCCTCTCCACGTGGACGCGCCGGTCCCGCCTGGCAGCGACAGCGCTGTTCACTTCACCCACCTTTTCCCTCTCCTCCCGCCGTCGCCATGGGGACCCCGAGCACGAGGGAGCGTGAGCTCGACCCCGTCGCCCTAGCCCCCTACTTATCCCCTCTTCGTGTCCACGCGATCCCTAGGGTTTCCCTCTCCCTCTCGCCGCCGCCGCCGCCAGGTGAGTAACCACCAGATTCGCCGCCCCCGCTCCGTCCGGCGCATCGAGAGCGCCTCGTCGCCGGCGTGTTTCTCCGCCACCCCAACCCTGCGCCCGTGTCCATCTTCTTCCTCGTCGTCGACTTCGTCCCACGACGTCGACTACGGGTGCCCGGATCGTCAAGTTCGCCGACGCCCTGCTTCATCTTCTTCTCGGTCAGAACCCGGCGAAGTTCGTAGCACGACTCCATCGCCGCAGGATCACCTCCGTCGCCGCTTTCTTGTCCTTGGGTAAGGAGGTATAACCTACTTCCTCCCTGCTCCTTCCTATCGTCGTTAGATCACCGTGAGTGCAGGTTCGATCCGTGTTCTTATCGCTTCGGCGTGCTCCGGCATGTCCGAAGTTTTTGGGTTCAGAGTAGTTGGCGTGCGTGGATGCCGCGATTCCCGCCGGGTTCGCCCCTTCGTGCTTCCGTGGTGTTCTCCCGCGCGCACCCATCTTGTTCGAGGCCGCAGAGCCGCTGTAAACGCCGTTGCCTCGCCGGCGTCGTCGTTTGTTTCTCTGCCTCGAGTCAGAGCCTGGTAGTTTGGTCTAGTAGGCAGCGTCCCTGACCTTACCGAACCTCCTAGCCCAGCCGAGCTGGTTTGCGCCCCGCGCTCTCACCGCGGCGACCTGGGTTCGAACCCCAGGCGCGCCTCCCCCCTTTTTAATTTCTGTTTTCTTCTGTTCTTGGTTCAGATCTGCAGATAGAAGTAGTTAAGGGCCGAGGCCCTTCTCTCGTCGCCGCCGCCTAGCCCAAAGGGTGGTAGCAGGGGCAGAGTTCCAACGGGGAGACCCGGGTTCGATTCCCCCCGAGGCTGTTTTTCTTCCCCCCCTTTTTTTAAACCTGCTAAACCACTGTTAGTATGACAGTAGGGTCCCACCAGTCAGCCTCTCAGCGCCCTCTTCCTTATATTTTTTCCCTTATCCCCGCGTTTTCTGTTTCTGGATAGCCTCTCTTTCCATTTCAGGCAAGTCCATTTCTGGACATTTCCAAATCTGGAATTTGCCATTTCTGCTAACTTCCATTTTAGGCAGGTTTTGACTTAGGGCATTTGTGATGATTTCTCTACGGTAACCCTAACATATTATATATGTTTTTGGGGTAGAAAAATCCCACCAACTCAGTGATGGCATTAGTTTCTGCATTTGAGCAAGTTCATGATCATGCCATGTTTTGCATCATGTTGATTGTGCATTGCACCGTGATTTATTGTGGTTCCTTTGTTTGTGTTGTTGCTTTGGGTAGAGCCGGAGATGAGTACGTGAACGAGGAACCTGTTGAGAACGCTTACGAGGATCAAGCTTTCGACAACTCTGAGAACATTGCGGGCAAGATGACCATACCCTCGAAATCACTTCTATCTTTGCTATGCTAGATGCTCGCTCTTTTGCTATGCCTATGCTGCCATGCCTACCACTTGCTATATCATGCCACCCATATTGCCATGTCAGCCCCTAACCATCCTTTCCTAGCAAACCGTTGATTGGCTATGTTACCGCTTTGCTCAGCCCCTCTTATAGCGTTGTTAGTTGCGGGTGAAGATGAAGTTTGTTCCTTGTTGGAACATGGAGATGTTGTTCCTTGTTGGAACATGTTTACTTGTTGGGGATATCACAATATATATCTGCTATAATTAATACATCTATATACTTGGTAAAGGGTGGAAGGCTCGGCCTTATGCCTGGTGTTTTGTTCCACTCTTGCCACCCTAGTTTCCGTCATACCGGTGTTATGTTCCTTGATTTTTGCGTTCCTTACACGGTTGGGTGATTTATGGGACCCCTTGACAGTTCGCTTTGAATAAGACTCCTCCAAAGAAGGCCCAACATTGGTTTTACCATTTGCCACCTAAGCCTTTTCCCCCGGGTTTTCGCGAGCCCGAGGGTCATCTTTATTTTACCCCACCCCCCCCCCCCGGACCAGTGCTCCTTCGAAAGTGCTGGCCCGAACTAGAGCTCCCCTGTCAGCCCCTCAAGGCAACTTGAGGTCTGGTTTTAGTTGTATGGACTGCTCATCCGGATGTGCCACGAGAATGAGATATGTGCAGCTCCTATCGGGATTTGTCGGCACAATCGGGCGGCTTTGCTGGTCTTGTTTTATTCTTTGTCGAAATGTCTTGTAGTCCGGGATTCCGAGATTGATCGGGTCTTCCCGGTAGAAGGAATATCCTTCGTTGACCGTGAGAGCTTATAATGGGCTAAGTTGGGACACCCCTGCAGGTAATATCTTTCAAAGCCGTGCCCGCGGTTATGAGGCAGATGGGAATTTGTTAATGTTCGGTTGTAGAAAACCCGAAGTTGACCTCAATTAAAATACACATCAACGCGTGTGTTACCGTGATGGTCTCTTCTCGGTGAGTCCGGAAGTGAACACGGTGTTGGAGTTATGTCGGCGTAAGTAGTTCAGATCACTTCTTGATCGCTACTAGTTTCACGACCGTGCTTTGCTTCTCTTCTCGCTCTCTTTTGCGATGTAGCCACCATATATGCTAGTCGCTTGCTGCAGCTCCACTTTACTACTCTGTCCTTCCTATAAGCTTAAATAGTCTTGATCTCGCTGGTGTGAGATTGCCGAGTCCCCGTGACTCACAGATACTTCCCAAAACAGTTGCAGGTGCCGACGATGCCGGTCTGCAGTGACTCCAACCGAGCTCAAGTGGGAGTTCGACGAGGAACGTGGTCGTTACTATGTGTCTTTTCCCGATGATCGATGAGTGGTGCCCGATTGGGGACGATCGAGGATCTGTGTAGCATTTGGGGTATCTTCTTTTATTTTGGTTCCGTAGTCGGACCTTGAGTGTACTCGAATGATGGATGTTTATTTATGTATTGTGTGAAGTGGCGTGTAAGCCAACTATGTACCTCTTTCCCTTATTTATTACATGGGTTGTGTGAAGATTACCTCACTTGCGACATTGCTTTCAATGCGGTTATGCCTCTAAGTCGTGCCTCGACACGTGGGAGTTATAGCCGCATCGGGGCGTTAAGTTGGTAATCGAGCCTTCCCGACTTAGGAGCCCCTACTTGATTGTTCTTTGGCGTTGTTGAGTCTAGAATGGAAAATGTTTTGAGTCTTAGGATTATATATATCGGAGAGTAGGATTCTTTTACTTCCAGTCCCTTCGTCAGCTCTGTGAGGTATCCCGACGTAGTGTTTTGACTCTTCTCTCCTCAAATTTCACTAAAAATTTTTTAGGATCACGTGGGTATCTTGGAATCGTTCCGATGGTTTTGTGGACGAGAACATTGTTCTTGGTGCCTCCGACATTTAGGGGTTGTGGCGGTGTCCCGGGAGTTGAGCTCCGAGGTGTTGTCGCCACAATTTTATCGTTGCAGTTCTGGAATACCTGAGTTTTGCCGACATCGAAATCTCTTTTGTGCGATTGTTGGTGAGATAACCTCGATAGCCCAAAGATCTTGAGGCAAGTGCGGGAGTATTGCCATGACTTGCATAACGGATGTTTTTCGAAGGTCGAGGTACACGATTTCCGAGGATTTCTTGGTTATGTGTTGACGGATGGATACAGCTGGATCTAGGTATTGTTAGTTTGGGTGATATATTTTGTGTCCCCTGTATCCCCAACACCAGATTGCATAACCGTAAAGTTTCGGGAGTTTATAGGTGGGAATTCTAGTAGCTTACGGGATATCTTTCCGATGATGTATGATTTGAGATTGGGGTCCAACGTCTAGTGGTCCGCCCATTCACGGTCGATTCTGATTGGTCGCGAGACGTCTTAAAGAATCCTTGGCTATGCTGATTCGGGACGTCTTGTTAGTCATTCGTGATTTGCCGCTATATCGTCGTGTCCGTAGGGCCCCACCACGAACACTTTGGGCGTAAATCTCTATCATGTGTTTGTTCCGCTCATTCTAGAAGCCAACCTTTTGTTTTCGGTTGTGATATTCGATTTGTTTCTAAGACAGATGTTGTTTCCATATCTTTATCTAAGTGGCTTCTCACCTTAATGGACGTGTGATGATTAACTTTGGAATTCATTCGCTCATTCTTGTTCGAATGTTTATTGTGAAGACTATAAGTTGCAATTTCTATCCGTTGATTCTACTTATCAATTTGTCTATCAAAGGACTAACGGATGTCACCCTCTTCGGGATGGCTCCGCCAACGCGTCTGAATCCGGATCGCAATGATGGGGATCACCGAACCCTCCACCTCCACCTCCACCTCCGCCTTCAGAGGCACGGCAAGCTATCATGGCAGCCACCAATGCCAATGCTCGAGATGATTTTGCAGCTCTTGCAAGAACGCATTTCGAGGGCAAGGCAATCAAGGAAATCAAGGTCAAGGCAACCATCAGCCACACTTTGCTACTCTCGATCGGTTCCTCGCTAATCACCGAAGTCTTTCGGTTTTCGTGGTCGAGGCCACAGACGACGATTGGTTAGTGGATATCTGCAAGCACTTTGATCAGTAGCAATGTCGGACACGAGGACTTTGTCAAGTTTGCATCGTTTCAACTCAAGGATCAAGGCTGCGAGTGGTACCAAAGAATACAAAGATTCCAGAGGAGGTCGTGTCATTACCTGGGATGAGTTCCGCCGTGATTTCAGAGCTCATCACATTCCGAAAAGTGTTGTTGAGAGCAAGCGTGAGGAGTTCCACAATCTCAAGCAAGGCACCATGTCTGTCTATCAATACAATATCCAGTTCGGGCTCGCTTCGTTTTGCTAAGCAAGACGTGCACTGATGAAAAGAGTATGATCTATCAATTCAGAGGTGGTCCGAGAGAAGATCTGCAATTAGCTCTTGTGCTGTTTGAGCGAGATAAGTATGATGATTTCTACAACATGGCTCAAGCAAGAAGCTGCCCAGCTCAAATGTGAGGCTTCTAAGAAGAGAATCAGGATGCAGTTCAATCTTCTTCTTCCTCTCAAGTGGCAGCTAAGCAGAAGTTTTACCTTCCTCCTCCTCCGTCCGTCGGCCTTATCGCCAGAAGAACTCAGGTGGCCGTGGATCTTCCCACCCACCCAACCCAAGCTATCGTAACAAGTCTAATTCTCAAGCTCCAAGGTCAAATGCTCCTTACCACCGTCCGCTCTCGAGGTGACTTGCAACAAATGTCGTGAGAAGGTCACTATGCGAACAAGTGCTTCAACCAGAGGCGCCTTCCGCCTCCTCCTCCGTGAAATCTTCCAAAGCAATGCAAAGGGTCAAGCATAATCCCAAGTCTGCCAAGGTGAACATGATGAATGCAGCTCAAGCGGAGGAATCTTCGATGTGTTAATGGGTAATCTCTCGCTAATGATATTCCTGCAAAAGTCTTATTTGATACCGTGCATCGCATTCTTTTATCTCAAGACCTTTTGTGGCTATGCATGATTTGGTTACTCAAGCATTGCGAGACCTTTGTCTATTGTTTCTCCGGCTAAGCAGATGACTTCTCGAGTTTTGGTTCGAATGTCGGTATCAAGATGGGCGATTATAGATTTCTGGCTAAACCAATTGTTCTTGGTGACTCGGATATTGATCTTATTCTCGGAATGGATCGGCTTTCTCAGCACAAAGCTCAGCTTGATTGTGCTGCCAGGAAATTCAATTGACTCACTCTTCTAATGATGTGATCATCTATGCCGCTCGTGATGAAACCATTCGGTTGTTTTCTCTCAATGAGAAGGGCGAATTGGATGCTATCTCTCGATTCCAATCGTTTGTGAGTACCAAGATGTCTTTCCGTAAGAGCTTCCGGTATGCCTCCTCATCGGCCAGCTTGAGTTCGTTATTGATCTTGAGCCCGCATCGAACCCGTTTGCAAGCGTCCATACAAGCTTGGACCTAATGAGCTGAAGGAATTGAAGAAGCAGCTCGATGAACAAGAGCGTCTGGGTTTGATCAGACCGAGTTCATCTCCTTGGGGTTGTGGTGTTCTTTTTGTCCAGAAGAAGGATGGCACGGACCGACTGTGCGTCGATTACTGTCCATTGAATAAGAAGAGAATCAATAACAAGTAACCACTTCCCAACATCAATGAGCTTTTCGAGCAACTCAAAGGTGCTACGGTGTTCTCCAAGCTTGACCTTCAGATGGGGTATCATCAGATTCGCATTCGTGAACAAGATATTCCCAAGACAAAGCATTCGTAACAAGTTTTGGTTCTTATGAATATACCGTCATGTCTTTCGGCCTTGTCAATGCTCCTCCAACTTTCTCTCGGATGATGAACTTCATTTTCAACCCCTACACCAATGAATTTGTCTTGGTCTATCTTGATGATATTTTGGTCTTCTCCAAGAATAAGAAGGATCATGCCAAACATTTGCGATTGGTGCTAGACAAGCTCAGAGAGTATCAATTCTATGCGAAGTTCTCCAAATGTGAATTTTGGCTTGATGAAGTGCTTTATCTTGGTCATATCATCTCCGCCATAAGGGCATCGCTGTTAATCCCGAGAAGGTGTCCGCAATTGTGAATTGGGAACCTCCTCGGAATGTCAAGCAGCTCCATGACTTTCTTGGTCTTGCAAGCTATTGTCAAGATTCGTTGAGAACTTCTCCAAGATTGCAAAGCCTCTTTCCAACCTTCTCCGTAAGCATGTGAAGTATGTCCGGTCTCCCGAGTGTGACGTTGCTTTCAATACCCTCAAAGAGAAACTCGTCACAGCTCCTGTCTTGACTCCTCCTGATGAATCCAAGCCATTTGAGGTTTTCTGTGATGCTTCTCTTCAAGGTCTCGGTGCTGTGTTAATGCAAGAGAAGAGAGTTGTGGCTTATACCTCTCGCCAGTTGAAGCCCAACGAAAAGAACTACCCCACTCACGATCTTGAGTTGGCGGCAGTTGTCCATGCATTGATTACATGGAGACATCTCTTGTTGGGAAGGAAAGTGGACATTTTCACCGATCACAAGAGTCTCAAGTACATTTTCACTCAGCCCAACCTCAACCTCAAAGTGCAGACTCGATGGGTCGAAATGATTCAAGAGTACAACCCAAGTATTGAATATACTCCGCAAGGCAAATGTCATTGCAGATGCTTTGAGCAGGAAGGCTTATCGCAATAGCCTAATCCTCAAGCCCTTTCGGCGGATCTTTGTGAAGCGTTCCAAGCTGAATCTTCAAGTTGTTCCTCAAGGCTTTCTTGCCAACCTCATAGTCTCTCCTACTTTGGAAGATCAGATTCGTGAGGCTCAACTTCTGGATACCATGGTGAAAAAGGTGAAACGTGGTATCGACAAGGGCATTTCCAAGTACAAGTGCTTCCACGTTGATGACAGAGACACTCTTTTCTTTGAGGACCGGATTGTGGTTCCTAAGGGTGATCTACGAAAAGTCATTATGAACGAGGCTCATAATTCGCTTCTATCCATTCATCCTGGAAGTACGAAAATGTACCATGATCTCAAGCAGTCATATTGGTGGACTCGAATGAAGCGAGAGATTGCTCAATTCGTGAATGAGTGTGATGTCTGCAGAAGAGTGAAAGCAGAACACCAAAGACCAG
This sequence comes from Aegilops bicornis, assembly GCA_021605145.1. Classification (NCBI taxonomy): domain Eukaryota; kingdom Viridiplantae; phylum Streptophyta; class Magnoliopsida; order Poales; family Poaceae; genus Aegilops; species Aegilops bicornis. The sequence goes on from CM038674.1 coordinate 106,070,177, forward strand.
CTGGTCTCCTTCAACCTCTTGCTATTCCAGAATGGAAGTTTGATCATATCGAAATGGACTTTGTGACTGGTTTTCCTAAGTCCAAGCGTGGAAATGATGCTATCTTCGTTGTCATTGACAAGCTTACTAAAGTGGCTCATTTTCTTCCTATCAAAGAATCTATCACAGCAGCTCAGTTGGCGAGCTATACACCTCCAGATTGTCTCCTTGCACGGCATTCCACAATTGATCTCTTCGGACCGTGGCAGCATCTTTACCTCCAAGTTTTGGGATTCTTTTCGTAAGGCCATGGGCACCAACATTCGTTTCAAAGACAGCTTTCCACCCTCAAACAAGTGGCCAAGTCGAGCGAGTTAATCAAATCCTTGAAGATATGCTCGGGGCTTGTGTCATTTCCTTCGGTATGAAGTGGGAAGATTGTCTTCCTTATGCAGAGTTCTCCTACAACAACAGCTTCCAAGCGAGTTCGGCAAGGCCCCATTCGAAATTCTCTATGGCGTAGTGCCGTACTCCTCTCAATTGGTCCGAGACAGTGAACGCCAACTTCTTGGCAATGACTTGATCACGTATGTAAGAGATGTGCCAAGTCATTCGTGAGAATCTCAAAGCAGCTCAATCGCTCCAGAAGAGCTATTATGATGATAAGCACCGTGATGTGACTTTTGAAATTGGAGACCATGTCTACCTCCGCGTCTCTCCAATGAAAGGCACTCGTCGCTTCGGTATCAAAGGGAAGCTTGCCCCTAGATACGTGGGTCCTTTCAAGATCATTGGGAAAAGAGGCGATCTCGCCTATCAACTAGAACTTCCATCCAACTTTGCAAACGTGCACGATGTGTTTCACGTGTCACAGCCTTCGCAAGTGCTTCAAGACTCTGAACGCACTATCAACTTCAAGAGATTGACCTTCAAGAAGATCTCTCTTATCATGAGCACCCGTTGCTATTCTTGAAGAAACCGAGCGCAAGACTGCAACAAGTCTATCAAATTCCTGAAAGTGAAGTGGTCACACCATTCCGATCGAGAAGCTACACGGGAGCGAGGATCACCTCCGTTCGAGTATCCGGAGTTCTTTCAGTCCTAGATCTCGGGACGAGATCCTCTTGTAGTGGTGGAGTGTTGTAACACCCCAGTTGTAACATGTCCCTTTTGGCAATATATCAACTTGACCTCATCCTATTTCTTGTGAGTTTTGTCATGCTTGGCTTCATGTTGTTTGGTTATGTGGGTTTTTATCTTTTCCTTTGTGTTGCTCTTTTACCATCTTGCATTTGTGTCTCTTGTCATCTTGCATTCCATTCTCATCATGTGTTTGTGGTGATCTCTCACATGTCATGTGGTTGCATGTGCCATTCTTATTTGCATTACCATCTCCTCTTTCCCTCTACTCCTTTCCTTAGCAAGTGCTATAATTTCCTTTCTCAATTAATGCTCATCTTCTCCTGCAAATCTTGCTCTTTGCACTAAACCTCTCTGCCAAAGATCTCCTCATTTGAAGTTGTTATGGTCAGGTTCAAAATGACACAAGTTTGAAATATTACCAAACTTGTCTTATTTTTCTACCTCTAAAATGCCCATTACAATTTATTAAAATAGTGGAGAATTCCAGGAGTTTGGGGATATTGTCCTTTCACTCCAACTCTTTTCATTTCTTTCTGTACTTTCTTTTCTCTTCCTTTTGATTTTTAAAAAGGAAAAGAAAGAAGGCAGCAGCAGCAGTGGCAGCCCAGCGAGTCCACTCTACCTGGGCTCCGGCCTCCAAGCCGGCCCAGCTCCCTTCAACCCCCGCAGCCCAGGGAGAGCGCCCCAGCCCGCTCGCTTCTCTCTCCCTGTCTTCACAAGACTCGCAGCCAAGATACCCCGCTTAGTGCCTCTCCACGTGGACGCCACTGGTCCCGCCTGGCAGCGACAGCTGTTCACTTCACCCACCTTTTCCCTCTCCTCCCGCCGTCGCCATGGGGACCCCGAGCACGAGGGAGCGTGAGCTCGACCCCGCCGCCTAGCCCCCTACTTATCCCTCTTCGTGTCCACGCGATCCCTAGGGTTTCCCTCTCCCTCTCACCGCCGCCGCCAGTGAGTAACCACCAGATTCGCCGCTTCCCCGCTCCGGTCCCGGCGCTCTCGAGAGCGCCTCGTCGCCGGGCGTGCTCTCCGCCACCCCAACCCTGCGCCCGTGTCCATCTTCTTCCTCGTCGTCGACTTCGCCCACGACGTCGACCACGGGTGCCCGGATCGTCAAGTTCGTCGACGCCCTGCTTCGTCTTCTTCTCGGTCAGAACCCGGCGGTTCAGAGCACGACTCCATCGCCGCAGGATCACCTCCGTCGCCGTTTTCTTGTCCTTGGGTAAGGAGGTATAACCTACTTCCTCCCTGGTCCTTCCTATCGTCGTTAGATCACCGTAGTGCAGGTTCCGTTCCGTGTTCTTATCGCTTTCGGCGTGCTCGGCATGTCCGAAGTTTTGGGTTCGAGTAGTTGGCCGTGCGTGGATGCCGCGATTCCCGCCGGGTTCGTCCCTTCGTGCTTCCGTGGTGTTCTCCTGCCGCACCCATCTTGTTCGAGGTCACAGAGCGTCAGAACGCCGTTGCCTCGCCAAGGCTGCTGCTTGTTTCTCTGCCTCGAGTCAGAGCCTGGTAGTTTGGTCTAGTAGGCAGCGTCCCTGACCTTACCGAACCTCCTAGCCCAGCCGAGCTGGTTTGCGCCCCGCGCTCTCACTGCGGCGACCTGGGTTCGAACCCCAGCGCCCCCCCTTTTTAATTTCTGTTTTCTTCTGTTCTTTGGTTCAGATTCTGCATCCGTAGAAGTAGTTAAGGGGCCGAGGCCCCTTCTCTGTCAGTCGCCGCCGCCTAGCCCAGTGGTAGCAGGGGCAGAGTTCCAACGGGGAGACCCGGGTTCGATTCCCCCCGAGGCTGTTTTTCTTCCCCCCCTTTTTTTTAAACCTGCTAAACCACTGTTAGTATGACAGTAGGGTCCCACCAGTCAGCCTCTCAGCGCCCTCTTCCTTATATTTTTCCCTTATCCCCGCGTTTTCTGTTTCTGGATAGCCTCTCTTTCCATTTCAGGCAAGTCCATGTATGGACATTTCCAAATCTGGAATTTGCCATTTCTGTTAACTTCCATTTTAGGCAGGTTTTGACTTAGGGCATTTGTGATGATTTCTCTACGGTAACCCTAACATATTATATATGTTTTTGGGGTAGAAAAATCCCACCAACTCAGTGATGGCATTAGTTTCTGCATTTGAGCAAGTTCATGATCATGCCATGTTTTGCATCATGTTGATTGTGCATTGCACCGTGATTTATTGTGGTTCCTTTGTTTGTGTTGTTGCTTTGGGTAGAGCCGGAGATGAGTACGTGAACGAGGAACCTGTTGAGAACGCTTACGAGGATCAAGCTTTCGACAACTCTGAGAACATTGCAGGCAAGATGACCATACCCTCGAAATCACTTCTATCTTTGCTATGCTAGATGCTCGCTCTTTTGCTATGCCTATGCTGCCATGCCTACCACTTGCTATATCATGCCACCCATATTGCCATGTCAGCCCCTAACCATCCTTTCCTAGCAAACCGTTGATTGGCTATGTTACCGCTTTGCTCAGCCCCTCTTATAGCGTTGTTAGTTGCAGGTGAAGATGAAGTTTGTTCCTTGTTGGAACATGGAGATGTTGTTCCTTGTTGGAACATGTTTACTTGTTGGGGATATCACAATATATATCTGCTATAATTAATACATCTATATACTTGGTAAAGGGTGGAAGGCTCGGCCTTATGCCCGGTGTTTTGTTCCACTCTTGCCACCCTAGTTTCCGCCATACCGTGTTATGTTCCTTGATTTTTATGCGTTCCTTACACGGTTGGGTGATTTATGGGACCCCTTGACAGTTCGCTTTGAATAAGACTCCTCCAAAGAAGGCCCAACATTGGTTTTACCATTTGCCACCTAAGCCTTTTTCCCCGGTTTTCGCGAGCCCGAGGGTCATCTTTATTTTACCCCGGACCAGTGCTCCTTCGAGTGCTGGCCGAACTAGAGCCCCTGCGGCCCTCCGAGCAACTTGAGGTCTGGTTTTAGTTGTATGGACTGCTCATCCGGATGTGCCTCGAGAACGAGATATGTGCAGCTCCTATCGGGATTTGTCGGCACAATCGGGCGGCTTTGCTGGTCTTGTTTTATTGCTTTGTCGAAATGTCTTGTAGTCCGGGATTCGAGATTGATCGGGTCTTCCCGGTAGAAGGAATATCCTTCGTTGACCGTGAGAGCTTATAATGGGCTAAGTTGGGACACCCCTGCAGGTAATATCTTTCGAAAGCCGTGCCCGCGGTTATGAGGCAGATGGGAATTTGTTAATGTCCGGTTGTAGAAAACCTGAAGTTGACCTCACTTAAAATACACATCAACCGCGTGTGTTACCGTGATGGTCTCTTCTCGGCGGAGTCCGGGAAGTGAACACGGTGTTGGAGTTATGTCTGACGTAAGTAGTTCAGGATCACTTCTTGATCGCTACTAGTTTCACGACCGTGCTTTGCTTCTCTTCTCGCTCTCTTTTGCGATGTAGCCACCATATATGCTAGTCGCTTGCTGCAGCTCCACTTTACTACTCTGTCCTTCCTATAAGCTTAAATAGTCTTGATCTCGCGGGTGTGAGATTGCTGAGTCCCCGTGACTCACAGATACTTCCCAAAACAGTTGCGAGTGCCGACGATGCCAGTCCGGGTGACTCAACCGAGCTCAAGTGGGAGTTCGACGAGGAACGTGGTCGTTACATTATGTGTCTTTTCCCGATGATCGAGTGGTGCTCAGCTTGGGACGATCGGGGATCCGTGTAGCATTTGGGGTATCTTCTTTTATTTTGGTTCCGTAGTCGGACCTTGAGTGTACTCTGAATGATGGATGTTTATTTATGTATTGTGTGAAGTGGCATCGTAAGACAACTATGTACCTCTTTCCCTTATTTATTACATGGGTTGTGTGAAGATTACCTCACTTGCGACATTGCTTTCAATGCGGTTATGCCTCTAAGTCGTGCCTCGACACGTGGGAGTTATAGCCGCATCGGGGGCGTTACAAGTTGGTAATCGAGCCTTCCCGACTTAGGAGCCCCCTACTTGATTGTTTGTCAAGCGTTGTTGAGTCTAGAATGGAAAATGTTTTGAGTCTTAGGATTATATATATCGGAGAGTAGGATTCTTTTACTTCCCGGTCCCTTCTGTCAGCTCTGTGAGGTATCCCGACGTAGTGTTTTGACTCTTCTCTCCTCAAATTTCACTAAAAAATTTTAGGATCACGTGGGTATCTTGGAATCGTTCGATGGTTTTGTGACGAGAACATTGTTCTTGGTGCCTCCCGACATTTAGGGGTTGTGGCGGTGTCCCGGGAGTTGAGCTCCGAGGTGTTGTCGCCACAATTTTATCGTTGCAGTTCTCGAATACCTGAGTTTTGCCGACATCGAAATCTCTTTTGTGCAGTTGTTGGTGAGATAACCCTGATAGCCCAAAGATCGAGGCGAAAAGCGGGAGTATTGACATGTCTTGCATAACGGATGTTTTTCGAAGGTCGAGGTACACGATTTCCGAGGATTTCTTGGTTATGTGTTGACGGATGGATACATCTGGATCTAGGTATTGTTAGTTTGGGTGATATATTTTGTGTCCCCTGTATCCCCAACACCAGATTGCATAACCGTAAAGTTTCGGAGTTTATAGGTGGGAATTCTAGTAGCTTACGGGATATCTTTCCGATGATGTATGATTTGAGATTGGGGTCCAACGTCTAGTGGTCCGCCCATTCACGGTCGATTTATTGGTCGCGAGACGCCTTAAAGAATCCTTGGCTATGCTGATTCGGGACGCCTTGTTAGTCATTCGTGATTTGTCGCTATACGTCGTGTCCGTGTGGGCCCCACCACGAACACTTTGGGCGTAAATCTCTATCATGTGTTTGTTCCGCTCATTCTAGAAGCCAACCTTTTGTTTTCGGTTGTGATATTCGATTTGTTTCTAAGATGTATGTTGTTTCCATATCTTTATCTAAGTGGCTTCTCACCTTAATGGACGTGTGATGATTAACTTTGGAATTCATTCGTTCATTCTTGTTCGAATGTTTATTGTGAAGACTATAAGTTGCAATTTCTATCCGTTGATTCTACTTATCAATTTGTCTATCAAAGGACTAACGGATGTCACCCTCTTCAGGATGGCTCCGCCAACGCCTCAATCCGGATCGCAATGATGGGGATCACAGAACCTCCACCTCCACCTCCACCTCCGCCTTCAGAGGCACGGCAAGCTATCATGGCAGCCACCAATGCCAATGCTCGATGATTTTGCAGCTCTTGCAAGAACGTACTTTCGAGGGCAAGGCAATCAAGGAAATCAAGGTCAAGGCAACCATCAGCCACACTTTGCTACTCTCCGCCGGGCCTCGCTAATCAGCGAAGTCTTTCGGTTTACGTGTCGAGGCCACGACGCCGACGATTGGTTAGTGGATATCTGCAAGCACTTTGATCTGTAGCAATGTCGCACTGAGGACTTTGTCAAGTTTGCATCGTTTCAACTCAAGGATCAAGCTGCCGAGTGGTACCAAAGAATACAAAGATTCCAGAGGAGGTCGTGTCATTACCGGGATGAGTTCCGCCGTGATTTCGTGAGCTCATCACATTCGAAAAGTGTTGTTGAGAGCAAGCGTGAGGAGTTCCGCAATCTCAAGCAAGGCACCATGTCTGTCTATCAATACAATATCCAGTTCGAAGCTCGCTCGTTTTGCTAAGCAAGACGTACCTGATGAAAAGAGTATGATCTATCAATTCAGAGGTGGTCTGAGAGAAGATCTGCAATTAGCTCTTGTGCTGTTTGAGCCAGATAAGTATGATGATTTCTACAACATGGCTCTGAAGCAAGAAGCTGCCCAGCTCAAATGTGAGGCTTCTAAGAAGAGAATCAGGGATGCAGTTCAGTCTTCTTCTTCCTCTCAAGTGGCAGCTAAGCAGCAGAAGTTTTACCTTCCTCCTCCTCCGTTCCGTCAGCCTTATCGGCCAGAAGAACTCAGGTGGCCGTGGATCTTCCCACCCACCCAACCCAAGCTATCGTAACAAGTCTAATTCTCAAGCTCCAAGGTCAAATGCTCCTTACCACCGTCCGCTCTCTCGAGGTGACTTGCAACAAATGTCGCAGAAAGGTCACTATGCGAACAAGTGCTTCAACCAGAGGCGCCTTCCGCCTCCTCCTCCCGTGAAATCTTCCAAAGAATGCAAAGGTCAAGCATAATCCCAAGTCTGCCAAGGTGAACATGATGAATGCAGCTCAAGCGGAGGAATCTTGATGTGTTAATGGGTAATCTCTCGCTAATGATATTCCTGCAAAGTCTTATTTTATACCGGTGCATAGCATTCTTTTATCTCAAGACCTTTTGTGGCTATGCATGATTTGGTTACTCAAGCATTGCCGAGACCTTTGTCTATTGTTTCTCCGGCTAAGCAGATGACTTCTCGAGTTTTGGTTCCGAATGTCGGTATCAAGATGGGCGATTATAGATTTCTGGCTAAACCAATTGTTCTTGGTGACTCGGATATTGATCTTATTCTCGGAATGGATCGGCTTTCAAAGACAAAGCTCGGCTTGATTGTGCTGCCAGGAAATTCAATTGACTCACTCTTCTAATGATGTGATCATCTATGCCGCTCGTGATGAAACCATTCGGTTGTTTTCTCTCAATGAGAAGGGCCAATTGGATGCTATCTCTCGATTCCGATCGTTTGTGAGTACCAAGATGTCTTTCCGGAAGAGCTTCCGGTATGCCTCCTCATCGGCCGCTTGAGTTCGTTATTGATCTTGAGCCCGGCATCGAACTCCGTTTGCAAGCGTCCATACAAGCTTGGACCTAATGAGCTGAAGGAATTGAAGAAGCAGCTCGATGAACAAGAGCGTCTGGGTTTGATCGGACCGAAGTTCATCTCCTTGGGGTTGTGGTGTTCTTTTGTCCGTAAGAAGGATGGCACGGACCGACTTTTGCGTCGATTACCGTCCATTGAATAAGAAGACAATCAAGAACAAGTATCCACTTCCCAACATCAATGAGCTTTTCGAGCAACTCAAAGGTGCTACGGTGTTCTCCAAGCTTGACCTTCAGTATGGGGTATCATCAGATTCGCATTCGTGAACAAGATATTCCCAAGACAGCATTCAGAACAAGTTTTGGTTCTTATGAATATACTGTCATGTCTTTCGGCCTTGTCAATGCTCCTCCAACTTTCTCTCGGATGATGAACTTCATTTTCAACCCCTACACCAATGAATTTGTCTTGGTCTATCTTGATGATATTTTGGTCTTCTCCAAGAATAAGAAGGATCATGCCAAACATTTGCGATTGGTGCTAGACAAGCTTCAGAGAGTATCAATTCTATGAAGTTCTCCAAATGTGAATTTTGGCTTGATGAAGTGCTTTATCTTGGTCATATCATCTCCGCCAAGGGCATCGCTGTTAATCCCGAGAAGGTGTCCGCAATTGTGAATTGGGAACCTCCTCGTAATGTCAAGCAGCTCCGCAGCTTTCTTGGTCTTGCAAGCTATTGTCAAGATTCGTTGAGAACTTCTCCAAGATTGCAAAGCCTCTTTCCAACCTTCTCCGTAAGCATGTGAAGTATGTCCGGTCTCCCGAGTGTGACGTTGCTTTCAATACCCTCAAAGAGAAACTCGTCACAACTCCTGTCTTGACTCCTCCCGATGAATCCAAGCCATTTGAGGTTTTCGTGATGCTTCTCTTCAAGGTCTCGGTCTTTGTGTTAATGCAAGAGAAGAGAGTTGTGGCTTATACCTCTCGCCAGCTTGAAGCCCAACTAAAAGAACTACCCCACTCACGATCTTGAGTTGGCGGCGATTGTCCATGCATTGATTACATGGAGACATCTCTTGTTGGGAAGGAAAGTGGACATTTTCACCGATCACAAGAGTCTCAAGTACATTTTCACTCAGCCCAACCTCAACCTCTGCAGACTCGATGGGTCGAAATGATTCAAGAGTACAACCCAAGTATTGAATATACTCCGGCAAGGCAAATGTCATTGCAGATGCTTTGAGCAGGAAGGCTTCTTTATCGCAATGCCTAATCCTCAAGCCCTTTCAGCCGGATCTTTGTGAAGCGTTCCGCAAGCTGAATCTTCAAGTTGTTCCTCAAGGCTTTCTTGCCAACCTCATAGTCTCTCCTACTTTGGAAGATCAGATTCGTGAGGCTCAACTTCTGGATACCATGGTGAAAAAGGTGAAACGTGGTATCGACAAGGGCATTTCCAAGTACAAGTGCTTCCACGTTGATGACAGAGACACTCTTTTCTTTGAGGACCGGATTGTGGTTCCTAAGGGTGATCTACGAAAATTCATTATGAACGAGGCTCATAATTCGCTTCTATCCATTCATCCTGGAAGTACTAAATGTACCATGATCTCAAGCAGTCATATTGGTGGACTCGAATGAAGCGAGAGATTGCTCAATTCGTGAATGAGTGTGATGTCTGCAGTAAGAGTGAAAGCAGAACACCAAAGACCAGCTGGTCTCCTTCAACCTCTTGCTATTCCAGAATGGAAGTTTGATCATATCGAAATGGACTTCGTGGACTGGTTTTCCTAAGTCCAAGCGTGGAAATGATGCTATCTTCGTTGTCATTGACAAGCTTACTAAAGTGGCTCATTTTCTTCCTATCAAAGAATCTATCACAGCAGCTCAGTTGGCAGAGCTATACACCTCCAGGATTGTCTCCTTGCACGGCATTCCACAATTGATCTCTTCAGACCGTGGCAGCATCTTTACCTCCAAGTTTTGGGATTCTTTTCAGAAGGCCATGGGCACCAACATTCGTTTCAAAGACAGCTTTCCACCCTCAAACAAGTGGCCAAGTCGAGCGAGTTAATCAAATCCTTGAAGATATGCTCAGGGCTTGTGTCATTTCCTTCGGTATGAAGTGGGAAGATTGTCTTCCTTATGCCGAGTTCTCCTACAACAACAGCTTCCAAGCGAGTTCGGGCAAGGCCCCATTCGAAATTCTCTATGGCAGAAAGTGCCGTACTCCTCTCAATTGGTCTGAGACAGGTGAACGCCAACTTCTTGGCAATGACTTGATCACGTATGTAAGAGATGTGCCAAGTCATTCGTGAGAATCTCAAAGCCGCGCAATCGCGCCAGAAGAGCTATGATGCTGATAAGCACCGTGATGTGACTTTTGAAATTGGAGACCATGTCTACCTCCGCGTCTCTCCAATGAAAGGCACTCGTCGCTTCGGTATCAAAGGGAAGCTTGCCCCTAGATACGTGGGTCCTTTCAAGATCATTGGGAAAAGAGGCGATCTCGCCTATCAACTTGAACTTCCATCCAACTTTGCAAACGTGCACGATGTGTTTCACGTGTCACAGCTTCGCAAGTGCTTCAAGACTCCTGAACGCACTATCAACTTCAAGAGATTGACCTTCAAGAAGATCTCTCTTATCATGAGCACCCCGTTGCTATTCTTGAAGAAACCGAGTGCAAGACTCGCAACAAGTCTATCAAATTCCTGAAAGTGAAGTGGTCACACCATTCCGACCGAGAAGCTACCTGGGAGCGCGAGGATCACCTCCGTTCCGAGTATCCGGAGTTCTTTCAGTCCTAGATCTCGGGACGAGATCCTCTTGTAGTGGTGGAGTGTTGTAACACCCCAGTTGTAACATGTCCCTTTTGGCAATATATCAACTTGACCTCATCCTATTTCTTGTGAGTTTTGTCATGCTTGGCTTCATGTTGTTTGGTTATGTGGGTTTTTCTCTTTTCCTTTGTTTTGCTCTTTTACCATATTGCATTTGTGTCTCTTGTCATCTTGCATTCCATTCTCATCATGTGTTTGTGGTGATCTCTCACATGTCATGTGGTTGCATGTGCCATTCTTATTTGCATTACCATCTCCTCTTTCCCTCTACTCCTTTCCTTAGCAAGTGCTATAATTTCCTTTCTCAATTAATGCTCATCTTCTCCCTGCAAATCTTGCTCTTTGCACTAAACCTCTCTGCCAAAGATCTCCTCATTTGAAGTTGTTATGGTCAGGTTCAAAAATGACACAAGTTTGAAATATTACCAAACTTGTCTTATTTTTCTACCTCTAAAATGCCCATTACAATTTATTAAAATAGTGGAGAATTCCGTGAGTTTGGGGATATTTTCCTTTCACTCCAACTCTTTTCATTTCTTTCTGTACTTTCTTTTCTCTTCCTTTTGATTTTTAAAAGGAAAAGAAAGAAGGCAGCAGAAGAAGTGGCAGCCCAAATGAGTCCACTCTACCTGGCTCCGCCTCCAAGCCGCCCAGCTCCCTTCAACCCCGCAGCCCTGTGGAGAGCGCCCAGCCCGCTCGCTTCTCTCTCCCTGTCTTCACAAGACCCGCAGCCGCCAAGATACCCCGCTTAGTGCCTCTCCACGTGGGCCAGCGCCCGGTCCCTTTGGCAGCGACAGCTGCTGTTCACTTCACCCACCTTTTCCTCTCCTCCCGCTGCCGCCATGGGGACCCGAGCACGAGGGAGCGTGAGCTCGACCCGTCGCCTCTAGCCCCCTACTTATCCCCTCTTCGTGTCCACGCGATCCCTAGGGTTTCCTCTCCCTCTCGCCGCCGCCGCCAGTGAGTAACCACCAGATTCGCCGCCCGCTCCGTCTCCGGCGCATCCGAGAGCGCCTGCCGCCGGCGTGCTCTCCGCCACCCCAACCCTGCGGCCCGTGTCCATCTTTCTTCCTCGTCGTCGACTTCGTCCACGACGTCGACCACGGGTGCCCGGATCGTCAAGTTAAATCGACGCCCCTGCTTCTGTCTTCTTCTCGGTCAGGAACCCGGCGAAGTTCAGAGCACGACTCCATCGCCGCAGGATCACCTCCGTCGCCGTTTTCTTGTCCTTGGGTAAGGAGGTATAACCTACTTCCTCCCTGCTCCTTCCTATCGTCGTTAGATCACCGTAGTGCAGGTTCCGATCCGTGTTCTTATCGCGCTCGGCGTGCTCCGGCATGTCCGAAGTTTTTGGGTTCAGAGTAGTTGGCCATGCGTGGATGCCGCGATTCCCGCTCGGGTTCGTCCCTTCGTGCTTCCGTGGTGTTCTCCGCCGCACCCATCTTGTTCGAGGTCACAGAGTCAGCCAGAACGCGCCGTTGCCTCGCCGCTGCTGCTTGTTTCTCTGCCTCGAGTCGAGCCTGGTAGTTTGGTCTAGTAGGCAGCGTCCCCGACCTTACCGAACCTCCTAGCCCAGCCGAGCTGGTTTGCGCTCAAGCTCTCACTGCCAAGGCGACACTGGTTCGAACCCCAGCGCGCCTCCCCTTTTTAATTTCTGCTTTCTTCTGTTCTTGGTTCAGATTCTGCAGCAAGAGAAGTAGTTAAGGGCCGAGGCCCTTCTCTCGCTGGCCGCCTAGCCCAAAGTGGTAGCAGGGCGTAGTTCCAACGGGAGACCCGGGTTCGATTCCCCCGAGGCTGTTTTTTCTTCCCTTTTTTAAACTCGCTAAACCACATTAGTATGACAAGAGGGTCCCACCAACAGCCTCTCTCAGCCCTCTTCCTTATATTTTTTCCCTTATCCCGCGTTTTCTGTTCTCGATAGCCTCTCTTTCCATTTCGTGCAAGTCCATTTCGACATTTCCAAATCTGAATTTGCCATTTTCGCTAACTTCCATTTTAGGCAGGTTTTGACTTAGGGCATTTGTGATGATTTCTCTACGGTAACCCTAACATATTATATATGTTTTTGGGGTAGAAAAATCCCACCAACTCAGTGATGGCATTAGTTTCTGCATTTGAGCAAGTTCATGATCATGCCATGATTTGCATCATGTTGATTGTGCATTGCACCGTGATTTATTGTGGTTCCTTTGTTTGTGTTGTTGCTTTGGGTAGAGCCGGGAGATGAGTACGTGAACGAGGAACCTGTTGAGAACGCCACGAGGATCAAGCTTTCGACAACTCTGAGAACATTGCAGGCAAGATGACCATACCCTCGAAATCACTTCTATCTTTGCTATGCTAGATGCTCGCTCTTTTGCTATGCCTATGCTGCCATGCCTACCACTTGCTATATCATGCCACCCATATTGCCATGTCAGCCCCTAACCATCCTTTCCTAGCAAACCATTGATTGGCTATGTTACCGCTTTGCTCAGCCCTCTTATAGCGTTGTTAGTTGGAGGTGAAGATGAAGTTTGTTCCTTGTTGGAACATGGAGATGTTGTTCCTTGTTGGAACATGTTTACTTGTTGGGATATCACAATATATATCTGCTATAATTAATACATCTATATACTTGGTAAAGGGTGGAAGGCTCGGCCTTATGCCCGTGTTTTGTTCCACTCTTGCCACCCTAGTTTCCGCCATACCGGTGTTATGTTCCTTGATTTTTATGCTCCTTACACGGTTGGGTGATTTATGGGACCCCTTGACAGTTCGCTTTGAATAAGACTCCTCCAAAGAAGGCCCAACATTGGTTTTACCATTTGCCACCTAAGCCTTTTTTCCCCGGTTTTCATGAGCCCGAGGGTCATCTTTATTTTACCCCCGGACAGGTTCTTCGAAAGTGCTGGCCGAACTAGAGCTCCTGCAGGTAGCCCCTCAAGGCAACTTGAGGTCTGGTTTTAGTTGTATGGACTGCTCATCCGGATGTGCCACGAGAACGAGATATGTGCAGCTCCTATCGGGATTTGTCGGCACAATCGGGCGGCTTTGCTGGTCTTGTTTTATTGCTGTCGAAATGTCTTGTAGTCCGGGATTCCGAGATTGATCGGGTCTTCCAGAGAAGGAATATCCTTCGTTGACCGTGAGAGCTTATAATGGGCTAAGTTGGGACACCCTTGCAGGGTAATATCTTTCGAAAGCCGTGCCCGCGGTTATGAGGCAGATGGGAATTTGTTAATGTCCGGTTGTAGAAAACCCGAAGTTGACCTCAATTAAAATACACATCAACCGCGTGTGTTACCGTGATGGTCTCTTCTCGTGAGTCCGGGAAGTGAACACGGTGTTGGAGTTATGTCGGCGTAAGTAGTTCAGGATCACTTCTTGATTGCTACTAGTTTCACGACCGTGCTTTGCTTCTCTTCTCGCTCTCTTTTGCGATGTAGCCACCATATATGCTAGTCGCTTGCTGCAGCTCCACTTTACTACTCTGTCCTTCCTATAAGCTTAAATAGTCTTGATCTCGCGGGTGTGAGATTGCTGAGTCCCCGTGACTCACGTGTACTTCCCAAAACAGTTGCAGTGCCGACGATGCCGGGTGGTGACTCAACCGAGCTCAAGTGGGAGTTCGACGAGGAACGTGGTCGTTACTATGTGTCTTTTCCTGATGATCAGTGAGTGGTGCTCAGCTTGGGACGATCGGGATCCGTGTAGCATTTGGGGTATCTTCTTTTATTTTGGTTCCGTAGTCGGACCTTGAGTGTACTCTGAATGATGGATGTTTATTTATGTATTGTGTGAAGTGGCGATCGTAAGCCAACTATGTACCTCTTTCCCTTATTTATTACATGGGTTGTGTGAAGATTACCTCACTTGCGACATTGCTTTCAATGCGGTTATGCCTCTAAGTCGTGCCTCGACACGTGGGAGTTATAGCCGCATCGGGGGCGTTACAACCGCCTAGCACGTTCCGAGCACGCATAGCAATGCGGCCCAAACCCCCAGCCCTCGCGAAATTGCAAAACCAGTACTACGCGTACATAATTACGCTCTGGAAATAACATGGGCATAGGAGAAGGGGCATGACCACGGCATGCCCCGAATGCGGCTCAACCGCACCAGGGGCTCCCGATTGTGTCATTCTTTTCTTTTCTTCTATTTTTTTACTTTCAGGACTCTGTTCTCATGAATCCCTGTCCGGCAAGAGAATCGCCAACACACGATGCAACAACCAGGAAGCGTAAAGTTACGCCTAGTGTCCAGTGGTCTCTATTACGAGCAGTATACCTGTTTTACACACCATCCCGCGACTTAGCCCTGGAGGGGGACATGTTAAAAAGTCCCGTCCCTTGCTTATCGCACTATTTGTATCGTTCTGCTCTTACTGCAGCCCTTTTGAATAAACAATACATAGCTTCTGTCTATTATTGAATTCCCTTTTTTCTCTCTCTCTCTCTCTATATATATATATATGTTCATTTATGACATTGTGCAACCGTACACTTTGGTACGGGCAATACACCAGGGGCTTAAGTACCCCACAATATGGTGTGATAAGTCCGAACACTTTCACAAGTGCGGCACCCGAACTTATAGCATTATATGCATCGGCTCTGAATCATGTCTTGGGTCAATAGTTGGGTTTGCCTGCTCCCATGTTTTGGTACCTTATGTTCCATTATATCGGCTAAGGTAGCGCTGGGAGAACCACCGTGATTGTGCCCGGTTGAGCTGGGTTAAGCACCTCGATTGGAGAAAGCTAAACTGACGTCATGATAGGGCAAGAGCCCGTCGCTGTTCGAGAGGTTTTCGAGTCCCTAAAGACTTATGCCGCTTAGAGAGAGGAGTCGGCATTGTCCGGCCTAGGCGTGGATAGCGCCCCGAACTCGGTCTTCCGAATACCGGGGCTTCAAAATTTAAAATTATAGAATTCTATGGCTAAGTGAGAGTGTTCAAGCATTATAGTCTGGTTTCCTTGTTCGTTGCATTGAGCGCCTCCCTCGAAGGACCCAAGAATGGGAACAAGAGCTCTCAAGTTTATCCCGAACACCCCAAAGACTTTGGTGGCATGGGGGTCAAGCCGACGACTCGCCATCTCTCAAATTTAATACACGGCCGCATTGTAAGGTAATATTTTAAATTCAAAAGTGTTGCTTAGCGCATATGAACAAGTTTTCAGCGTACAAGATAACAAATGCGAGTCTACTAAAAAATTACATCTTTGGAGCATTCATCCGCTATAAGGCGGGCACCCTTCAGGACGCCCTCATAACACATTTCAGGCTTGCGATGCTCCTTGCACGGTGGTGGTCCGTCCGTCACAAGCTTCTCAGTGTCCATCTTGCCCCAGTGCACCTTAGCAAGGGCAAGGGTCCTACGGGCACCTTCGATGCAGACGGAGCGCTTGACGACTTCAACCCATGGACAGGCGTCCACCAGCCGCCTCACCAGCCCGAAGTAGCTCCCAGGCATGGCTCCCTTAGGCCACAACCGAACTATGAGGCCTTTCATGGCCTGTTCGGCCACCTTATGGAGCTCGACCAACTGCTTCAACTGGTCGCTTAAGGGCACCGGGTGTCGGGCCTCAGCATACTGAGACCAGAACACCTTCTCCGTCGAGCTTCCCTCCTCGGCTCGGTAGAACGCGACAAAGATCAGCCACATCAAGGGCAGATCTGCAAATGCTCCTGGAGAGCTCCGGATTCGGGTAAGTAAGAGATAATTCACTTTCACATGCTTGCTTTGCATATAGAATGCCTTACCCGCCGCTATCTTCTTCATCGCCTCAATCTCCTGGAAGGCTTTTTGGGCTTCGACCTTAGCGGCTTTGGCGCTCTCAAGGGCCGAGGCGATCTCGGACTCTCGAGTCTTTGAGTCACGCTCCAAACTCTCGTGTTTTTCCACGAGAGCCTGGAGCTCTTGCCACACCTCCTCCACCCGCGCCTCCTGCTTCTCTCACTTGGTGCGCTCCGCGGCCGCATTGCTTTCGGCCTTGGACACCGCTTCCTTCAGGGTCGCCACCTCGTTCGTGGCCCCTGCAGTATTCACGTTATTCCTGTCATCTTTGCAACCACATCTTTTAAATACTCCCATAAGGTATTACTTACCTTCCTTGTCCTCGAGCTGCTTTTTGGCAAGTCCGAGCTCGTTTTCGGACCGCTCGAGGCTCTGCTTCAATGCATCAACCTCCGCAGTCAGTGCGGCAGAGGTCAGCAGCGCAACCTGCATTCCCATATGGACATACTTATGTTAGACTCTTGCGTATATATTTTAGATCCTCAGTTCGGATTTTTCTTTCCGAACACCAAACTGAGCATCAGGGGCTACTGTCTATGCGGTAATATTTTTACATATCTTAAATACATACCTCGAAGCCTGTTAGAAGGCTGGCGCAGGCTTCAGTCAGCCCGCTCTTGGTGGACTGAACTTTCTGGATCACCACACTCATAACAGTGCGGTGCTCCTCGTTGATGGAATCGCCGTTAAGCGCCTCCATCAAATCATCCAGTGCCTCTGGTTGGACAGGGGTCACCGGCATCGCAGTCTTTCCCTTCTCCCGAAGGGGTCGCCTGCCGGACTCCGGAGCCACTGAAGGTTCCGGTACGGAGTCCGGCGCAGGGCCGGACTTGAAGCCCTTCGGGGTTTTATCCCCTTTGCGCCCGGAGTCCGGGAGGTCGCCTTGCGGCGCCTCCTGGGCCACCTCCTCCTAGCTGGGCCCCTTTTGGGACTCCACCCCGGTGTCATCCGCGGCGGGAGGAGACGAGGCGGTCGGAAGTGAGGTGCTATTCACATCCGATTTAATCCAGGGAGCCGCTAGACGGTTGCCGAGCCCGTCCTTGGGCGGGATGCATGGTTATACTCGGCGTTAGAATATGCTGTGCGACAAATGGAACGCCATGAGTTATTCTGGTGTCTGGACACTTACGATTTCGCCAGGGGCTTGGTCATTTCTGGCCACTCCTCTCCGCCATTGTCGGCGTTGGCGGTGTAGTCCGGAGGGAGGGTCCTTCCTTTCTTGGACCCTCCGGCCTCCCCAGTGGGGGCGGCCTTCCTTTTCTTCTCTCCCCCTGCTGGGGGAGAGGCCGCTTTTTCCTCCTCCTCGTCTTCGTGGGAGGAGTCTGCCTCGGAGTCATTGGACGATGAGTCCAACAACACCTGGCGCCGGGAACTCCTTCGGGTCCCCGTGGCCTTCTTCTTGGCCTTCTTCTCCGGCACCACGTAAGGTGCCGGAACCAGCAGCCCCGTCAATCGGGCGTCTGCTGGGTCTTCTGGCAAGGGAGCCGGACAGTCAACCTGTCCGGACGTCTTCTGCCAGTCCTGTCAAAGGTGAGGGAGTTTTAGATCCCGCATATAGTCAAACTATGAAAAAGAGTCCCATAAAGGGTAAAATAGCTTACCTCGCTGGCTTGACGCCGCAAGCTGAATCCGCGATCTTCGGTAGCAGATGCGGGAGCCTCGGCGCCCTTGAACAACACCTTCCAGGCATCTTCGTACGTAGTGTCAAAGAGCCGGCTCAAGGTTTGGTGTTGTGCCGGATCAAAATCCCACAAGTTGAAGGCCCCTTGCTGGCATGGGAGGATCCGGCGGATGAGCATAACCTGGATTACGTTGACAAGCTTGAGCTTCTTGTCCACCAGGTTTCGGACGTAGGTTTGGAGTCCGGTCAGCTCTTTCGTATTACCCCATGTCAAGCCCGTCTTTTTCCATGAGGTGAGCCGTGTAGGGAAGCCAGATCGGAATTCGGGGGCCACCGCCCATTTGGAGTCGCGCGGCTCGGTGATGTAGAACCACCCCGATTGCCACCCCTTTATGGTCTCCACGAAGGAGCCCTCGAGCCATAGGACGTTGGCCATCTTGCCCACCATGGCACCTCCAAGACTGCTTGGCGGCCGCCCACTACCTTTGGCTTGACATTGAAGGTCTTCAGCCATAAGCCGAAGTGGGGCTGGTTGCAGAGGAAGGCTTCGCACACGACGATGAACGCCGAGATGTTGAGGATGAAATTCGGGGCCAGATCATGGAAATCTAGGCCGTAGTAGAACATGAGCCCCCGGACAAATGGGTGAAGTGGAAACCCTAGTCCGCGGAGGAAGTGGGGGAGGAACACCACCCTCTCATGGGGCACTGGGTGGGGATTAGCTGCCCTTGTTGGGGAGCCGATGCGCGATGTCGCCGGACAAGTATCCGCCTTCCGCAGCTTTTGATGTGCCCCTCCAGAACGGAGGAGGCCATCCACTTGCCTCCCGCCTCCGACATAGTTGGAGAAGGTTGAGGTGGGTTGTGCGGGCTTGGGCGCTGGAGCTCGAGTGCGCGGAAATGGATAAGCAAAGGAGGAAGAAGGCGTGTGTGAAAAAGTGTATCGTTATCCCCTTATATGGACGGACAAAGCTATGCATCCCCACCGGCCTGATAAAATTCGCTTATCTCCCAAGCGCCGTAATCAATGCCGTGGTTGGGTTACCCACGCCGTATTGATGAGAATCCCGGAATAAGGGGACACGATCTCTGCTTTGACAAGACGTGCCAAGGAAACCGCCTCGCTAAACGCTACCGAGGTGGGACAAGAAAACGATTCGAATAAAGGCTTGGCCGTGGTGTGATGTCACACTTGTAATACGTCAGCAGATTGAACTTGTGTAAATATTATTCTCTCTACGGTGGTATGTGGAACTTATTTTGCAGAGCCGGACACTATCCTTGTGTT
Source organism: Aegilops bicornis (assembly GCA_021605145.1). Lineage (NCBI taxonomy): Eukaryota > Viridiplantae > Streptophyta > Magnoliopsida > Poales > Poaceae > Aegilops > Aegilops bicornis. Next base: position 106,089,531 of record CM038674.1, read on the forward strand.
CAAAATCTTCTATGAAGTATTCGGAGGAGGAACCCGCCTTGCAATGCTGAAGACAATATGCGCGCCGGACTCGTCGTCATTGAAGCCTGGTTCAGGGGCTACTGAGGGAGTCCTGGATTAGGGGGTGTCTGGATAGCCGTACTATAGCCTTTGGCGGACTCTGGACTATGAAGATACAAGATTGAAGACTTCGCCCCGTGTCCGGATGGGACTTTCCTTGGCGTGGAAGGCAAGCTTGGCGATACGGATATGTAGATTTCCTACCATTGTAACCGACTCATAACCCTAACCCTATTCGGTGACTATATAAACCGGAGGGTTTTAGTCCAGAGGACGAACAACAATCATACCATAGGCTAGCTTCTAGGGTTTAGCCACTCCGATCTCGTGGTAGATCTACTCTTGTACTACCCATATCATCAATATTAATCAAGCAGGAGTAGGGTTTTACCTCCATCGAGAGGGCCCAAACCTGGGTAAAAACATCATGTCCCTTGTCTCCTGTTACCATCCGCCTAGACGAACAGTTCGGGACCCCCTACCCGAGGTCTGCCGGTTTTGACACCGACAGTACACCTTCTACCACAGATCCGAAGGCAAGATCTTTGTTGCCAAGAATGGAACCTTTCTAGAGAAGCAGTTTCTCTCGAAAGAAGTGAGTGGGAGGAAAGTAGAACCTTATGAGGTAATTGTACCTTCTCTCGAATTGGAAAGTAGCACATCAGTAAAATCTGTTCCCGTGATGCCTACACCAACTAGTGAGGAAGCTAATGATGATGATCATGAAACTTCAGATCAAGTTACTACTGGACCTCGTAGGTCGAACAGAGCACGTTCCACACCAGAGTGATACGGTAATCTGTCCTGGAAGTCATGTTACTAGACCATGGCGAACCTACGAACTATGAAGAAGCTATGATGAGCCCAGATACCGACAGACGGCTTGAGGCCATGAAATCTGAGATAGGATCCATGTATGAGAACAAAGTGTGGACTTTGGTGGACTTGCCCGATGATCCGCAAGCCATAGAAAATAAATGGATCTTCAAGAAGAAGACTCACGCTGATGGTAATGTTACTGTCTACAAAGCTCGACCTGTCGCAAGAGGTTTTTGACAAGTTCAAGGGGTTGACTATGATGAGACTTTCTCACCCGTAGCGATGCTTAAGTCCGTCTGAATAATGTTAGCAATTGCCGCATTTTATGATTATGAAATCTGGCAAATGGATGTCAAAACTGCATTCCTTAATGGATATCTCAAAGAAGAGTTGTATATGATGCAACCAGAAGGTTTTGTCGATCCTAAAGGTGCTAATGCTACCTCTTGAGCACTGTGCTGGTTTTTCCCTTGAAGAGGAAAGGGTGATGCAGTAAAGTAGCGTAAGTATTTCCCTCAATTTTTGAGAACCAAGGTATCAATCCAGTAGGATACCACACTCAAGTCCCTCGCACCTACACAAACAAATAAGAACCTCGCAACCAACGCGATAAAGGGGTTGTCAATCCCTTCACGGTTACGAGAGTGAGATATGATAGATATGATAAGATAATATTTTTGGTATTTTTATGATAAAGACTAAAAGGAAAGAAAGCAAAATAAATGGCGCCAGAAATAGCTTGTTGACGGGAGATTAATATGATGAGAAATAGACCCCGGGGCCATAGGTTTCACTAGTGGCTTCTCTCAAGAGCATAAGTATTACGATTGGGTAAACGAATTCTTGTCGAGCAATTGAAAGAATTGAGCATAGTTATGAGAATATCTAGGTATGATCATGTATATAGGCATCACGTCCGTGACAAGTAGACCGACTCCTACCTGCATCTACTACTATTACTCCACACATCGACCGCTATCCAGCATGCATCTAGAGTATTAAGTTCATAAGAACAGAGTAACGCTTTAAGCAAGATGACATGATGTAGAGGGATAAACTCATGCAATATGATATAAACCCCATCTTGTTATCATCGATGGCAACAATACAATACGTGCATTGCTGCCCTCGGGCCGTCCCAGGAAAGGACACCACAAGATTGAACCCAAAGCTAAGCACTTCTCCCATTGCAAGAAAGATCAATCTAGTAGGATAAACCAAACTGATAATTCGAAGAGACTTGCAAAGATAACCAATCATACATAAAAGAATTCAGAGAAGATTCAAATATTGTTCATAGATAAACTTGATCATAAACCCACAATTCATCGATCCCGACAAACACACCGCAAAAGAAGATTACATCGAATAGATCTCCACGAGAATCGTGGAGAACTTTGTATTGAGATCGAAAGAGAGAGAGAGAGAGAGAGAGAGAGAGAGAGAGAGAGAGAAGAAGCCATCTAGCTAATAACTACGGACCCAAAGGTCTGAGGTAAACTACTCACACATCATCGGAGAGGCTGTGGTGTTGATGTAGAAGCCCTCCGTGATCAATGCCCCCTCCGGCAGGACGCCGGAAAAGGCCCCAAGATGGGATCTCACGGGTACAGAAGGTTGCGGCGGTGGAATTAGGTTTTTGTGGATGCTTCTGATGGTTTGGGGTACGTAGGTATATATAGGAGGAAGAAGTACGTCGGTGGAGCAACATGGGCCCCATGAGGCTAGAGGGCGCGCCTGGGGTGGGGGGGGGGGAGGCGCGCCCCCTGCCTCATGCTCTCCTTGTTGATTTCTTGACGTGGACTCCAAGTCCTCTGGATCACATTTGTTCCGAAAATCACGTTCCCGAAGGTTTCATTCTGTTTGGACTCCGTTTGATATTCTTTTTCTGCGAAACACTAAAATAGGCAAAAAAACAGCAATTTGGGCTGGGCCTCCGGTTAATAGGTTAGTCCCAAAAATAATATAAAAGTGTATAATAAAGCCCATTAAACATCCAAAACAGAATATAATATAGCATGGAACAATAAAAAATTATAGATATGTTGGAGACGTATCAAGCATCCCCAAGCTTAATTCCTGCTCGTCCTCGAGTAGGTAAATGATAAAAACAGAATTTTTGATGTGGAATGCTACTTGACATAATTTTCAATGTAATTCTCTTAATTGTGGTATGAATGTTCAGATCCGAAAGTTTCAAGACAAAAGTTTAATATTTGACATAAAAATAATAATACTTCAAGCATACTAACGAAGCAATTATGTCTTCTCAAAATAACATGGCCAAAGAAAGTTATCCCTACAAAATCATATAGTCTGGCTATGCTCTATCTTCATCACACAAAGTATTTAGTCATGCACAACCCCGATGACAAGCCAAGCAATTGTTTCATACTTTTGGTGTTCTCAAACTTTTTCAATCTTCACGCAGTACATGAGCGTGAGCCATGGACATAGCACTATATGTGGAATAGAATGGTGGTTGTGGAGAAGACAAAAAAGGGAGAAGATAGTCTCACATCAACTAGGCGTATCAACGGGCTATGGAGATGCCCATGAATAGATATCAATGTGAGTGAGTAGGGATTTCCATGCAACGGATGCACTAGAGCTATAAGTATATGAAAGCTCAACAAAAGAAACTAAGTGGGTATGCATCCAACTCGCTTGCTCACGAAGACCTAGGGCATTTTGAGGAAGCCCATCATTGGAATATACAAGCCAAGTTCTATAATGTAAATTTCCCACTAGTATATGAAAGTGACAACATAAGAGACTCTCTATCATGAAGATCATGGTGCTACTTTGAAGCACAAGTGTGGAAAAAGGATAGTAGCATTGTCCCTTGATACGTCTCCAACGTATCTACTTTTCCAAACACTTTTGCCCTCGTTTTGGACTCTAACTTGCATGATTTGAATGAAACTAACCCGGACTGACGCTGTTTTCAGCAGAACTACCGTGATGTTGTTTTATGTGTACAAAAGCAAAGTTCTCGGAATGTCCTGGAAATCCACGGAGGCACTTTTTGGAATATATAAGAATTATTGGGCGAAAGAAATACACCAGGGGGCCCAGGGCCTGTCCACGAGACAGGGGCCCCCCCTAGGGCGCGCCCCCTATGTCGTGGGCCCCCTGGACCTCCTCCGACCTCAACTCCAACTCCATATATTCCGTCTCGGGGAGAAAAAAATCAGGGAGAAAGTTTCATCGCGTTTCATGACACGGAGCCACCGCAAAGCCCTAATCTCTCTCGGGAGGGCTGATCTGGAGTCCGTTCGGGGCTCCAGAGAGGGGGATTCGTCGCCGTCGTCATCATCAACCATCCTCCATCACCAATTTCATGATGCTCACCGCCGTGCGTGAGTAATTCCATCGTAGGCTTGCTGGACGGTGATGGGTTGGATGAGATTCTGATGTAATCAAGTTAGTTTTGTTAGGGTTTGATCCCTAGTATCCACTATGTTCTGAGATTGATGTTGCTATGACTTTGCTATGCTTAATGCTTGTCACTAGGGCCCGAGTGCCATGATTTCAGATCTGAACCTATTATGTTTTCATGAATATATGTGTGTTCTGGATCCTATCTTGCAAGTCTATAGTCACCTATTATGTGTTATGATCCGACAACCCCGAGTGACAATAATCGGGATACTTCTCGGTGATGACCGTAGTTTGAGGAGTTCATGTATTCACTATGTGTTAATGCTTTGGTCCGGTTCTCTATTAAAAGGAGGCCTTAATATCCCTTAGTTTCCGTAAGGACCCCGCTGCAACGGGAGGGTAGGACAAAAGATGTCATACAAGATCTTTTCCATAAGCACGTATGACTATTTACGGAATAAATGCCTACGTTACATTGATGAATTGGAGCTAGTTCTATATCACCCTATGTTATAACTATTGCATGAGGAATCGCATCCGGCATAATTATCCATCACTGATCCATTGCCTACGAGCTTTCACATATTGTTCTTCGCTTATTTACTTTTCCGTTGCTGCTGTTACAACTACTACAAAAACCCAAAAACATTTGTCTTTACTTTTGTTACCGTTACCTTTATTATCATACCACTTTTGCTACTAAACACTTTGCCACAGATACTAAGTTATCCAGGTGTGGTTGAATTGACAACTCAACTGCTAATACTCAAGAATATTCTTTGGCTCCCCTTGTGCCGAAGCAATAAATTTGGGTTGAATACTCTACCCTCGAAAGCTGTTGCGATCCCCTATACTTGTGGGTTATCATCCCTTATCTCTTTTTCTCTCATTTTTTATGGCATTTTATGGCCTTTCTCTCTCTTTTTTTATTTAGTCCGGAGTCTCATCCCGACTTATGGGGGAATCATAGTCTCCATCATCCTTTCCTCACTTGGGACAATGCTCTAATAATTATGATCATCACATTTTTATTTTCTTACAACTCAAGAATTACAACTCAATACTTAGAACAACAATATGACTCTACGTGAATGCCTCCGGCGGAATACTGGGATATGCAACGAATCAAGAGTGACATGTATGAAAGAATTATGAATGGTGGCTTTGCCACAAATACGATGTCAACTACATGATCATGCAAAGCAATATGACAATGATGAGACGTGTCATAGTAAACGGAACGGTGGTAAGTTGCATGGCAATATATCTCGGAATGGCTATGGAAATGCCATGATAGGTAGGTATGGTGGCTGTTTTGAGGAAGGTATATGGTGGGTTTATGATACTGGCGAAAAGTGCACGGTATTAGAGAAGCTAGCAATGGTGGAAGGATGAGAGTGTGTATAATCCATGGACTAAACATTAGTCATAAAGAACTCATATACTTGTTGGAAAAATCTATTAGTTATTGAAACAAAGTATTCCGCGCATGCTCCTAGGGGGATAGATTGGTAGGAAAAGACCATCACTCGTCCCCGACCGCCACTCATAAGGAAGACAATCAATAAATAAATCATGCTCCAACTTCATCACATAACGGTTCACCGTACGTGCATGCTACGGGAATCACAAACTTTAACACAAGTACTTCTCAAATTCAAAACTACTCAACTAGCACGACTCTAATATTACCATCTTCATATCTCAAAACAATTATCAAGCATCAAACTTCTCTTAGCATTCAACACACTCATAAGATTTTTTTCTTTACTAATCTTGGATGCCTATCATAATTAAAGCAAATTACTACGCTGTTTTGTAGGACTCTCAAAATAATATAAGTGAAGCGTGAGAGAACAATAGTTTCTATAAAACAAATCCACCACCGTGCTCTAAAAGATATAAGTGAATCACTAGAGCAAAAACTATATAGCTCAAAAGATATAAGTGAAGCACATAGAGTATTCTAACAAATTCCGAATCAAGTGTGTCTCTCTCAAAAGATGTGTAAAGCAAGGATGATTGTGGCAAACTAACAAATAAAGACTCAAATCATACAAGACGCTCCAAGCAAAACACATATCATGAGGTGAATAAAAATATAGCTCCAAGTAAATTTACCGATGGATGAGGACGAAAGAGGGGATACCTTCCGGGGCATCCCCAAGCTTTGGCTTTTTGGTGTGCTTAGATTATCTTGGGGTGCCATGGGCATCCCCAAGCTTAAGCTCTTGCCACTCCTTGTTCCATACTCCATGAAATATTTACCCAAAACTTCAAAACTTCACAACACAAAACTTAACAAAAAATCTCGTGAGCTCCGTTAACGAAAGAAAACAAAACACCACTTCAAGGTACTGTAATGAACTCATTATTTATTTATATTGGTGTTAAAACTACTGTATTCCAACTTCTCTATGGTTTATAAACTATTTTACGAGCCATAGATTCATCAAAATAAGCAAACAACACACAAAAAACAGAATCTGTAAAAAACAGAACAGTCTATAGTAATCTGTAACTAACACAAACTTATGTAACTCAAAAATTTCAGCCAAAATGGGACGACCTAAATAATTTGTTTATTGATCTTCTGCAATTGGAATCAATATTTTATCACGTTCTGGTGATTTTTAAAAATTGTTTTTGTAAACAGAAAATTTCTGGAATTTTCAGCAAGATCAAATAACTATCATCCAAGGAGTTCGTATAGGTTTAACTTGGCACAAACACTAATTAAAACACAAAAGAAAATCTAACCAGAGGCTAGATCAAAGATTTATTCCTAAACAGAAGCAAAAAGCAAAAAAACTAAAAATAAAATTGGGTTGCCTCCCAACAAGCGCTATCGTTTAACGCCCCTAGCTAGGCATAAAAGCAAGGATAGATCTAGGTATTGCCATCTTTGGTAGGCAATCCATAGGTGGCCCTAATAATAGATTCATAAGGTAATTTAATTTTATTTCTAGGGAAGTGTTCCATGCCTTTCCTCAATGGAAATTGGAATCTAATATTCCCTTCTTTCATATCAATGATTGCACCAATCGTTCTAAGGAAAGGTCTACCAAGAATAATAGGACATGAAGGATTGCAATCTATATCAAGAACAATAAAATCTACGGGCACATAATTCCTACTTGCAACAATAAGAACATCATTAATTCTTCCCATAGGTTTTTAATAGTGGAATCCATAAGGTGTAAGTTTAAAGAGCAATCATCAAATTCGCGGAAACCTAACAAATCACACAAAGTTTTTGGAATCATGGAAACACTAGCACCCAAATCACACAAAGCATAGCATTCATGATCTTTAATTTTAATTTAATAGTAGGTTCCCACTCATCAAAAAGTTTTATAGGGATAGAAACTTCCAAATCGAGTTTTTCTTCATAAGATTGCATTAAAGCATCAACGATATGTTTAGTAAGATCCTTATTTTGACTATAAGCATGCGGAGAATTTAGCACGGATTGCAACAAGGAAATACAATCTATCAAAGAGCAATTATCATAATTAAATTCCTTGATATCCAAGATAGTGGGTTCATTGCTATCTAAAGTTTTAACTTCTTCAATCCCACTTTTACCAATTTTATCATCAAGATCTAAAAACTCAGAATTTTTGGGACGCCTTCTAGGTAAAGGTAACTCATATTCAGTCCCATCATTATCAAGATTCATATTGCAAGACAAAGATTTACTAGGGGACACATCAATAACTTTTAGATCTGCATCCTTATTCTCAATTTTTTTTAGAAGAACACACTTTCACAAAGCAATCTTTCTTAGCACGCATCCTAGCGGTTCTTTCTTTGCATTCATCAATGGAAATTCTCATAGCTTTGAGAGACTCATTGATATCATGCTTAGGAGGAATAGATTTAAGTTTCAAAGAATCAACATCAAGAGAAATTCTATCAATGTTCCTAGCCAATTCATCATCTTTAAGCAATTTTTCTTCAAGGAAAGCATTAATTTGTTTGCAAATTCATAAACTCCTTAACACTAGTCTCAAATTCAGAAGGCATCTTATTAAAATTTCCATAAGAATTGTTGTAGGAATTACCATAATTATTAGAGGAATTACTAGGATATGGCCTAGGATTAAAGTTTCCTCTATACGCGTTGTTACCAAAATTATTCCTACCAACAAAATTCTCATCGATAGATTCATTATTATTCTCAATCAAAGTAGATAAATGCATATCATTAGGATCAGAAGAAACACTCTTAGTAGCAAATAATTCATAAGTTCATCCATCTTTACACTCAAAACATTAATTTCTTCTATTGCATGCACCTTTTTACTAGTAGATCTTTCAGTGTGCCATTGAGAATAATTAACCATAATATTATCTAGTAGTTTAGTAGCTTCTCCTAAAGTGATTTCCATAAAAGTGCCCCCCGCGGCCGAATCTAAAAGATTTCTAGAAGCAAAATTCAATCCGGCATAACAATTTTGTATAATCATCCACAAATTCAAACCATGAGTAGGGCAATTACGTATCATTAAGTTCATTCTCTCCCAAGCTTGTGCAACATGTTCATGATCAAGTTGCTTAAAATTCATAATATCGTTTCTAAGAGAGATGATTTTAGTGGGAGGAAAATACTTAGAGATAAAAGCATCTTTGCACTTATTCCATGAATCAATACTATTTTTAGGCAAAGATGAAAACCAAGCTTTAGCACGATCTCTAAGCGAAAAAGGAAATAGCTTCAATTTAACAATATCATTGTCCACATATTTCTTCGTTTGCATATCACACAAATCAACAAAGCTATTTAGATGGGTAGCAGCATCTTCACTAGGAAGGCCGTCGAATTGATCTTTCATGACAAGATTCAACAAAGCAGTGTTAATTTCACAAGATTCAGTATCGGTAAGAGGAGCAATCGGAGTGCTAAGAAAATCATTGTTGTCGGTATTGGTAAAGTCACACAAATTAGTATTGTCTTGGGCCATAGTGACAAGCAAGCAATCCAACACACGAGCAAACAAGAAGCGAGCAAAAAAGATGCGAACGGAAAAGAGAGGGCGAATAAAACGGCAAGGGTGAAGTGGGGGAGAGGAAAACGAGAGGTAAATGGCAAAATATGTAATGTGAGGGATAAGGGTTTGTGATGGGTACTTGGTATGTTGACTTTTGCGTAGACTCCCCGGCAACGGCGCCAGAAATGGCTCGTTGTCGGGAGTCAAATCTTGACTTGACTTGGCGCGAATCTCCCCGGCAACGGCGCTAGAAATCCTTCTTGCTACCTCTTGAGCATTGCGTTGGTTTTTCCCTTGAAGAGGAAAGGGTGATGCAGTAAAGTAGCGTAAGTATTTCCCTCAGTTTTTGACAACCAAGGTATCAATCCAGTAGGAGACCACGCTCAAGTCCCTCGCACCTACACAAACAAATAAGAACCTCGCAACCAACACGACAAAGGGGTTGTCAATCCCTTCACGGTCACTTATGAGAGTGAGATCTGATAGATATGATAATATAATATTTTTGGTATTTTTATGATAAAGACTAAAAGTAAAGAAAGCAAAATAAACGGCGCCAAAAATAGCTTGTTGAAGGGAGATTAATATGATGGAAAATAGACCCGGGGGCCATAGGTTTCACTAATGGCTTCTCTCAAGAGCATAAGTATTACGGTGGGTAAATGAATTACTGTCGAGCAATTGATAGAACTGAGCATAGTTATGAGAATATCTAGGTATGATCATGTATATAGGCATCACGTCCGTGACAAGTAGACCGACTCCTGCCTACATCTACTACTATTACTCCACACATCGACTGCTATCCAGCATGCATCTAGAGTAATAAGTTCATAAGAACGGAGTAAAGCTTTAAGCAAGATGACATGATGTAGAGGGATAAACTCATGCAATATGATATAAACCCCATCTTGTTATCCTCGATGGCAACAATACATTACGTGCCTTGCTACCCCTAACATCCTTTGGGAAAGGACACCGCAAGATTGAACCCAAAGCTAAGCACTTCTCCCATTGCAAGAAAGATCAATCTAGTAGGCCAAACCAAACTGATAATTGATACGTCTCCAACGTATCTATAATTTTTGATTGCTTCATGCTATATTATATTCTGTTTGGATGATTAATGGGCTTTACTAAGCACTTTTATATGATTTTTGGGAATAACCTATTGACCTAGAGCCCAGTGCCAGTTCCTTCCTTTTCCCTTGTTTCAGTGTTTCGCAGAGAAGGAATATCAAACGGAATCCAAACGGAATGAAACCTTCGGAAAAGTTATTTTTGGAACCGAAGCAATCCAGGGGACTTGGAGTGCACGTCAGGGAATCAACAAAGGAGGGCACGAGGCAGGGGAGCGCGCCCTCCACCCTCGTGGGCCCCTCGTGGCTCCCCTGACGTATTTCTTCCTCCTATATATATATCAATATACCCTAAAACTTTCGGGGAACATAATAGATCGGGAGTTCCGCCGCTGCAAGCCTCTGTAGCCACCAAAAACCAATCAGGACCACTGCTCGCACTCGCTTCGGGAGGATCCCTCACCGGTGGCCATCTTCATCATCCCGGCGCTCTCCATGACGAGGAGGGAGTAGTTCACCCTCGGGGCTTAGGGTATGTACGAGTAGCTATGTGTTTGATCTCTCTCTCTCTCTCGTGTTCTTGAGATGATACGATCTTGACGTATCGCGAGCTTTGCTATTATAGTTGGATCTTATGATGTTTCTCCCCCTCTTCTCTCTTGTAATAGATTGAGTTTTCCCTTTGAAGTTATCTTATCGGATTGAGTCTTTAATGATTTGAGAACACTTGATGTATGTCTTGCGTGGGATAACTGTGGTGACAATGGGCTATTATATTGATTCACTTGATGTATGTTTTGGTGATCAACTTGTGGGTTCCGCCCATGAACCTATGCATAGGGGTTGGCACATGTTTTCGTCTTGACTCTCTGGTAGAAACTTTGGGGCACTCTTTGAGGTTCTATGTGTTGGTTGAATAGATGAATCGAGACTGTATGTATGCATATCGTATAATCATACCCACGGATACTTGAGGTGACATTGGAGTATCTAGGTGACATTATGGTTTTGGTTGATGTGTGTCTTAAGGTGTTATTTGACTACGAACTCTAGGGCTGTTTGTGACACTT